>OY728123.1:625020914-626270914 GCA_963277665.1 Viscum album
ATATTAAATGTTCCACCTCGATAACCTTTATCTACTCTTCTGGAACTCATGCTCGGACTCCAAGGGAAGTGGCAGAACATGTTCTTATTTTTCGTGAACAGAAGTGTGTGAACGTGTCTTCAACTTATACTAGTGGATTTTAACACCCTGATAAATAATTTTACACCTTCTTGATATATTAAACATATTTAATATCATGGAGGTCTTCCAAGATGAATTTGGAAGCACTCAAGGATTCATTCGTGCTGATAAAGATGAGACTATCAATGTACCGGGCCCTCAACCACTTATGGATACCACTATTTATCATATTAAGGATGATGACACAAGGGAATATCCCAAATCATAGAGGTGGGTCCATCATCCACAAATTATGGGTGTTGGCTGATCCCATATATGAACAACATTCCTCTATTTTTGAGTTGAGGAAAACTTTGATTTTTGTGGAAGAGGCATATCACTGTCACTCAATGTCTTCTCTACTTGTACTATATTTAACTTTTATTTTCAATGAATTTTGGGATCAAGGGGTACAACCCATAGTCTATGCTATTCAGAGAATACAATATGTACAATCTATTATAGAGATAAATAATAAGAATAATGAATAAATTTTAAAAACAAATAACTATTATTAATTATGAAGATGATTTAAAAAATTAAATATTAATATTTATATATATATATTAAAAAGGAAACAAAATTATTAATTATATAAATTAAAGCCTTTTTAAAAAAATTAACTATTATGAATAAATAAATATAAATAGATATTGAAAATGGATAAAATTATAAACATATTATACAATGAAAAATTGAAAATGTGTAAATTAAAAAAATATAAAAAACAATTAATATTATTAATGAATAAATAATATTAAATGTGAATAAATTCATAAAAATATTAAAAGTAGTAAATAGTAAATACTGAATAAAAATATAAAAAATGATAAAATGTACACATTAGAAACATACTATATATTAAATATCTTATATTAATAAATATAATTCTAAAATTAATATTACGAATTTAAAAAATTATAGAAATTTTGTGTGTGTGTGTGTGTTGTATATAAAAATGAATAATTTACATATATGTATGTATGAAAAAAAATTAACACATGTTAGATATAAGTTAAATTTAAAAAAAATGACATTCAATTAAATGTCAATTACTCGATAAAATTAGTAAATAATTTTAATTAATATTAATTTCTAATTATACACCTTTTTCACTAAATATATTACTTATTTAATGTAATCATAAATATTTTCTGTTATATAAATCATATTTTAGGAAATATTATATATATTGATATATTTATATATATGCATAAATATTTTTCTATATTAAAAAGATTAAATATGTTAATCAATAATTATCTATAAAAACCATTAAAATGTATAATAAATTAATATGATTTTAATTATTAAATTTTATTCATTTTCTATATTTATATTTAATATATATTATTTATTACTATTTATCATATATATATATATAATTTATTCTTTTTTTATTAATAATGCTTTCATTAATAAGTTTTTTAAATAATTTTGTAATCTATTCATTTTTAATTTTTTTGTTTCATTATTACAATTTATTCTTATTATACATTTATATTTAATATATCAACTTTATTATTATTTATAATTTATATAAATGTATATTAAATTTATTCATATTTATTAATAGTTATTTAATTAATTTTTTTTAATATTTTTTAAATTTTATCATTTTAAATTTTTATGTGTTTATTTACTTAAATTTCATTGTTTTATATATATAAACTTATTATATTATATTTATTGATATTTATAATTTATACATATTACAAAAAAGGTATAGTTAGAAGAAAATATCATGACCTTTTATTAAAAGATGAAACAAAAAGATAACAACCGAATGGATGATGTAAAAAACAAAACAGATTTTCCCTCATCCAGAAAATCATTTTACTGAACATAAAATGAATGATTTGTTTCGTAGTCATTGTCAGATTCATCCACAGTTTCCCACTCCAGCTGTGAATTATATTGGTTTAGAATATTAAGGATCACTACATTGGACCTTTCCTACTCTTTAGTGAGCATGATCTTTGATACATTGGAAGATGATCTAGAATTAACATTGCTTCATAGATTAGAATAATCCTTTTGTGGAATTCTTTTTAGTGGGATCAAAGTTAAACCAACATTGTTGAACATATTTCCCTTGATCTTTATGAAAATGTCCATAAAAGAAACTGCACCACCACTGTATGGAGGTCTGGGATGAGTGGTTCCCAATTAAACTATCAATTTCTCATTTCCACTTCTATCATCTGAGATATTACCCCATTTAAGGAAAATCCATGAATAAAAAAACAATCTGAATCTCTTGGTGTGGAATATATCTTGATAATTCTACTTTCATTGGATTTACAATGCAAACATTCCCTTCTGGTCATGAATGATATTTATCTGGTGCAACACATTGGAAAATAAGCTCAGTGAATACTTCTATAGTGACTCATTTGGATGCTAGTTGTCATCCCTTGTTCGGTTTTTATTTTTTCTGTGGGATATATTAACAGTCCAAATAGATTTACAATTATCTACATTCATAACCTACTGATAGGAATTAGATGGAGCCCCATGTAAGTTCACCACACTAAGGGGATAACCTTAATGCCTTTCCCCTTGTTATGACATTTCATTATAATTTGAGGGACAATCATGGTCATAGGTATTGCCATTTTTTATTTCCATTTTTACTACAATTCGGTGCCTCAATTGGCCTTTTACCCTTTTCCCATTTACTTCAACTATATATATTATGCCCTTTTATAGATCATGAAGAACTTTATTAATCCCTATGACACTTATCCTTCGAGTGTCCATGCATCTTAAATCTAGCATAATAGAAAATAATCTTCTCATATATTATCTTTAGATCAATATCATCATTCTAAGTCAATAGATCAATTTTTTAGTAAATGTGTATGGAAATATACCTCAAAAATTATCCAATAAATCTATCCAAATAGATATACCTCTATATGTTTGTCTATCTTGATGGGTACCCTAATCATTGAGGTGACGTCAAAAAAAATACATGGATTCTAAAGAACCCATTTCAAACCAAATATGTGAATCCAGACTTGTTTTCAACAATTTCTAATATAAAATTGATTAAATTTAGCATCTCAATCTTTGATGAAGATCACACCTTGTCAAAAGTATATCGAGGGAAACCCCTAATATTTCCATTTCAAAACATGAAATGGGAAGAGAATGTCAAAGTAACCTCAGTCGAGTATAATAATTCTGCATCATCAAAACCAAACTCTTCACAATTTTATGGTGAAGGCCTTAAACCTTCCATGGTTTTGATCATGAATGAAATGGGACCATAGAAATGATAAGAAAACATAAAAAAGTTTAATCTAATCATTAATTGATTCCAGGTAGGAAATAATGGGAGCATTTGATCACCTTATGAGTATATAATCTTAGAAAATTTATTTGAATGAATAAAATATTCATTTTCTATTTCCCTTAATAACATTCTCCTCTAAATACCTAGAAAAATTAACCTTGTATCCCATGAGGAAACCACCTTTAAAACTAGTTTAGTGAGGACCCACTACCAAAAGCTCGATTTCAAGGTCCTGTGAAAAGTCCACGAAGACTGTGAAACCCTAGACAATTGAATCACCATAGAAATTCCGTGAGAGATCCACCTTAACTTCCATCTTCCATTTATATATATATATATATATATTAAATTTTTTAATATTTATTTAAATATCAAATTTTATAATATATTTTAAATTTATTCATTTGAATTTTTATTTATTTAATTATTTCAGTTTTTTTTATTTTTTTAATACCTCTATTTTTTGGTATATTCTTATTGGTATATATCAAACTAGGGTCATGGCCAATATGAGAAGGTGGTTCAATCCGTGTATAGGCATTGATGTGGAGGAAGGTGGGTTAGGTCCTATAGGACCCAACCCATGTGTAAAGCTGGGCTAAATCATACGGGGAATAATTGGGTGGGACAAGGCCCCCAAAACCTCATATGTCTAGGAACGAACCCATATACAAGTTTGTGTGTGTATGTGGACGGGGTATGGAAGATTCCTTCCCCGTAGTAGGCTTCTAGGATTAGTATGCGGTTGAATCATTAGTAAACAAATGGCTAAACATCCACTATTTCGTTGTGGATCTCACGTGCACGGTCAAAACCATTATAAATTCTAGAAAATGTGCTGATAAATTTTACCCTTTATTGGAACTTCAAATAAATCACTAATAATGATATCCTTTATCAGCACTTATTTTAGCCCTGACAATGACAACCATTAACAGTGATTTTCTCTTGTGCTGAAAAAACCTAGTGCAGAATAATCCCAAAACTATATTAGTTTTTATGATAAAATGTATGTAAATAAATAGATATTATATTTACTAATCTACCATTATTTTATAAAAAAACCTAATAGACCTCACTATTGCCTTTATAATATCTTATTTTTTGTAAATTCTACTATCAAGGATCTATATTTCCCTTCTCATGACCCCATATTTAGTTAGTCATGTAATTTGAAGGGTTTTAGGTTGGCTTTCCAAATGTTAACTTCATTAAATCACAGTTCATGGATCTATTTAGTAAAATCCAAAATCTTGAAATAATTAATTTGGATTTCCTTAACCTTTTCCCCTTAGTTACACCATTTCCTACTTCTGCAGTCAACCCTTGATGTGAACTAATTTAATTCCACCCAAAACACCATGTTAGAATTACCTGATAAACGAAAGAACCCCAAATTTGGTTGGTGAATCTCATTGAAATATCTTTCAATTTTAACAATAGTAGTGAATGTATATACCAAATTAACATATATAACTGATATATTTTATCTTTATGTGTAAGTTTATAATTATTATCTTTTATTACATTCTTGTTAATATTAACTCGATTTAGTTAAGTGATTAACCGTGTCTTAGATTTTTTTTACATTATCTAGTTTATTTTAGTTTTATATTGCATGATTGTTAATTCATTAACTCACATGATTATGAAAAACATACATAATGAAATAACCATTATATTTGACCAAAATAAATTAATAAACTGGAATTATCATGATCTTTTACTAATTGTTAGTATATCTAGAAGGTGATACAAGTTCCCTCAACCTAAGGAAGAAACACCTTGAACAATATATTGTTCTTGTTGTAGCTTTCCACCTAACCACCTTTTTATCTCTCTTAGAATTTTTTTTCATAAGCTCCAAAATTGAAGAACCTCATATAGTTTGAGAACTCTGTCCATTACATATTCGTTTACTCACTCACAGGTGAGGGGACACAATGGATTGGTTAAGGGGTTTACATAAAATAATATAGGGGCATGATGAACCTTACAAAATAGGAGATTGGATGGTGAGAATACTAATAATTTAATTTAATAATAAATTAAAAGAAACCAATCGCATAATGAGGTTTTTACTATGGTCATTATCATCTATATACATGAAACTAATTATGCATTTAACAAAATATTACTAAATTCTGATCATTATTATTTATGTTAAATCACGCAAAAATCTATTAATTGTATTATTTAATTTAACAATTGTTTTATCTTAATTACCATCTTAATTTTATTGAGATTCTCATCCATGAAAATTTTAAATTATTTAAATAAATTTATTTTAAATTAACTATGTACAGAAATATACCTTAGTGGAAACAAGGTGAGTACCCTTCCAAACTACGCAATGTGTATTATATTCATGTACTATTTACTCACAGAGTATCTAATATACATGACATATCATGTAATTTCACGGTGTGTACTTTAAATATAACTAACACACAAAACACATGATATTTACATATCATATAATATTTCTATGTGAGTAGAGTAATAACTATATTTCGACTTATACATGATATATTGTTATGAAAATTACATAGAAATTTTATTAAAATATTAATATATGTAAAACCCATCACATGGTGTGTACTATTAACTTATGGACCATACAGAATACATTTTGAAATTCTTTAAGTATTATAATAAATTAATTTTTAATTCTACATAATTTGGATAAAAATAAACGGGAGTACATTCCAGCTACAAGTCACATATTATTCTCTCCATTTATCTATGACACACTCCTAGGTACTTTACATGTAACCATTCCATATGAACTATTGGAGTAGACACTGCATACATGGGAAACATGGTGTGTGATTTCTGAGTTACATGGTCACCAGTCATGTAGGCCATGAAAGAAGATACCTGGAATGTCTGTGACTAAGTCATTGCATGTAATGTAAGGAAGTTACATGGTGTGTACTTCAGATGAATGTGCACCAAATCATTCCCAGTGAGCACATGGTGTGTAATTTAATACGCCACTTCTAATAAATTTACATGGACTGAATTAATTATAAACTAATTAATGGTGAATTAAACATGGGTACATGGTTTGTACCTCTAGGATACAAGGGGTAGACAATTGTATCATCTATAAAGACACCTCCTCACCTCCAGATGAGTTATTTGAATGTATTTCATTCATAAAATTAATCTAAATGATTATGTGGCTCTCTCTACTTCCATTTTAATTTTTTGGGTGTAGTTAATTTGCCTTATGGGGCATGCCTAACTCAGATTTTTATCATGGTTTATTATTAAGCCATGATTTACATGATGATTTACACAATGATCAAAATAATTCAATCAAATAATATTGACAAGAAAAAACATTGAAACCAAATAAAATGATCATCACAAATAATTTATTATTATTTTAAGAAATTAAAATTTACCTTCCAATTAATTCTTTTTTCAATGATGTATTTGACAATGTCTCTATGTCTTATTGTCATTACATTGTAGGAATAAATTATATATTCTCTATAGTAGTGAAGAACATGTTATCTATAAATATTTGAACATCACCATAGGAATCACTAGGTGAAAACAAGGAAGATCACAATGCTTGCATCATTCACCATTAATCACCCTGAGAATCTATTCAAGGAAGGGTTGTCATTGATATCTTTAGACTTGAGAGTGGTGGTGGAGGAGGATCACTCTCCATTCTTGAGATAATTCTTAGAGAGGAATCTCTCTAAGGGTTCCATAATATTCTCTCTAGATTTCATTGTGCACAACACAAATGAATTGCCTTTGGAGAAATAATATAATTGTGTTTATATATTTCTTGGGTAATAAAATAAAAATTTCATATATATCATTATTATTTTTCTTAATCCTTGTGAAAACCCTTGACTATAATAATAATAATATTATTATTAGTATTTATTGAATTGTTCTAATATTTCCAATTAATTTAAATGTTATTTATTCAAATTATATTCAATATATATTATTTATCATCATAATTTAAAACTTGGCCTATCATTCCTCTACAATATTTATGAGACCTAGATGAATTAATATTAATTTAACAAATAAATATAACTTCATTATTTTACAATAAATAAATATTTCATTCACAAAATTATATATAAATATTTATTAAATATTATTCTCACAAAATATTAAATCGAATGACTGATGAGGGAATATATGTGATAAATAAAACATGAATAATTATTTAAACACGTATTGGAATAATATTTTTTTAACTTGTTAAATATTATTATTATTTAACTGAGGATCTAGATACACTTAGTGTGTGACTCTATTGGCCTCTTTCTTAGTGGCATATGGAGAAGAATCCCAAAGAACATGGTTAGCATCTATAAATATACCAAGAAACCCATAAAGAAATATGCTAATGTTTAAATGACATAAAATGAAAAATAAATGCTTACCATGTAATATAATCCATTTTACATGATATCTCAAATCAAGTAGGTTGTATACTGGTGCCATAAACCTATGTGATAGGTGTATATTTCTTTGTCATTCTGGAAATCAAACAATCCTACAGAACACTATGTCCATGGATTTGTTTATAATATATAATTTCCATCAAAGGACATGAGATATCAACATTCATTAAAGAATATAAGGGACAAATATTTTACTGCATTATTCATCAATGAAATATTACTTGTGATGAACCCAATGTATCCAACCATCCATGAACCCATTTCATCACAATTTTAATTAATAAATATAATTAAAGCACATATAATAATCATTACTAATAATATTAATGTATAAGTACCAATACACATGTGTTTAGATAGGAACATATATTGACCAATATAAATTAGGATTTCCTATCGGCGAGTCTCGTTTTCGTAATATCCTAAAATAGATATTAATAAGGGAGTACACCCTTAGAAGGTGCCTCAAATTCCTACGGTTCTCCACCCTTGATATCCTTTATCATTTATGTATCTTAAATGATTTAATCTAGCTATAAAACATATATTTTTAGAATATTATCATGCCACTTTTAGGTTCTCATCATATCAGGGAACTAGAATGAAAATTAATTGTGATAGAAAGTTTTATGATTTTATAACATAATAATTTACATAGAAGAAAAATAATTATGTGATAAAGAGTTTATTAATATTCAAAAAAATGGATACAAGTTATTAGAAATTACACATAAGTTGGTTTTAGGTAACTAACTCCAACATATTGAACTCTTTTTTTCATTAATGGTTGAATGGATCTGGTCCCACTACTAAGAATCCATTTCATATCCTTTTAGTCCCCTATTATATACAATATACAATCTATATTATGACCACCCATAAATTATTTCGATGTCCCAATGAAAGGGTCATCCTAAATGGAATTTTCATTTGACCCTCTAGTTTTTTTATTTGATAACAAAATATTTATGAAATTTATGTTTGCAAGATCTAGGTCATAAAATACATATAATATCTTTTATGAAATTTATAATGGTTTATCCTTTTACCCTTACATATTAAAATTTACATTCATGAATCCAAATTCATTTATCTTAACTTCACTTGTGTTATAAATCCATTTGCATAAAAAAATAATCACTAGGAATGTGGTATAATATAACTCTCAAACATTTTTGATGATTACACGGTTTGATATATTCAAGTAAAATGAAAATATAACCTTTTATAAGATGCAGGTATCACTTATACTATAACACCTTGAGATTTTAAAGGAAGAACATTATGGTATATAGTGTATACAACACGTAACAACATGCTTAAATGAGGCGCAAAATATATGAGTGTTACAACCTAGCCATTAAATTGGTAGGTAAAAATAGTATTACCTAATTTATGAAATTTATATATAGGTACTACTCAATATATATGTATTTATAAATTATTTTTAAAGAAGCAGTCACTGTTTAAAAAATATATTTTATTATTCAAAAAAATATGTTTTCTTCCAAAAAAAATTCTATTTTTTAAGAAAACATTATAATTATGTTCATGAACCTTTAAAAAGGTATTTAATAAAATTAAATTCATTTTTCAAAGAAAAATATAAAAATAAACATAGGTTGAAATATTGTGATTTTTAAAAAAATATTGATTTTTGGTGAATAGTGAAAATATAGATATTAATATAACTATCATTTATTTTCAATATATTAAGTAATTTAAAATATAATTATTAATTGAATTTGATTTTAATTAAAATAATATTTATAAATATATATTTAATACAATTAATTACATTTTAATAATATTAATAATATATTTTTTTATAAGATTATTTTTTGGCATAAAAATTATTTTTTTAAGAAAATTGTTTTAAAGTGCATAATGCTTCTCCTTTTAAATTAATATAAATAAACCTTAATGAGTAATGATTTAAATTAAATTAATGTATTATATATCTATAAATATTAATTTAAATTATTATAATTGTTACTTTTATTCATGAAGTTAATATAAGATCATATTATGCTTGAAGAAATAAATTTTTTAAAAGCCCATTTTTTCATCACATCTGAAGGATTTATTTTATTTTAAATTTGGAAAATTTATTGAATTTAATTTGGTAAATTGGATTCCATATTTTTATTAATAATAATTTATATTATTTAACATTTTCTAATTAATGTTTTTTCATTAATAATTGAAAAAAAATATTTTACTATGGTTAAGGTGAAATCAGGTTTAATGAGGGTAAACAAAAATGATAAGGTTTAAAATGTCCTAAAAAAATTAAAAAATATTTTTTATGGAAATATTTTGAATTATCTGATATATTTATTGATAATGGTACATTATTTATTCTTGTTTCATGTTTAAAACATTGGTATAACATTTTATTTTTAATTTTCCTAGTGTTCCCTCTACCACCACTTATAAGAGGCCACCCCCTATTATCTCATATACACAATTACAAAGCCATTTGGTATCGAAAATAGATACCCAAATTCGTTAATTACATACCTAACCATGTCTCATATTTCATTGTTATATTAAAACCAATCTCGCAAGGATTTGAGTATAATCCTAACGAGGTGGACTGAAGACGAGGTATTGTATATAACAATGCATTTTTTTATTCTTCCACCTCATTCAAATATTATCTAAACATTATGATATAATAACATAAATATCTAATATATACTAAAAATTTATTATTTTAATTTCATATCCCACATCCATATCCTCTTCCATAAAATGGTAAAAAACCATCATCCATATATATAGCAGACAACCGCATCTTGAATTGATGTAATTAATTTTCCTTCATCTACCCTCATAAATGGTTATAATGGCGGAATTAGTTTTTATATATTATATTAGTGACATATTTATCATTTTTAAAATATAATATATCATATATTTTCTTATCTATCCATTCACTGAATGATGATAACATCATTCGTGTGTACATGTAGACTACCGCCTCTATAAAGCTATGTGATTTGTTTTTCATCACTCATCTTGTGCATAATATATATACATATGTGTGTGTATTTAATGAAATAATATGATATTTATGATAATATAATAATTTTTTAAAGGTAAAATAATGATTACCTTCTTTCCATAATGATTGTTGAAAAATGGAATCATTGTTCATGCATACGTACGACGTACCGTCTCCATGATTGTAACAGAGTTTATTTTTCATAAAACTTATCCGTGGTTCGTTTTAAAAGTATAATTTTTATATAAAAATTATAATAATGTAATTTTTATTATTCTTGATATTACGGAATAATGACCCCTTTTTTCACAGTCAACACACCAAATCCAATTTGGAAATATGGATCAAACATTTTCAAAACACCCAAAAAGGATTTAACTGATTATGTATTTAAATAGGACATTAGAATAGATAAAAAATAAATTATTTAATTTTAGGTTATTAAAACTAGATAATTTTATTATGAAAATACTTAATTTATATAATATTATTATATAAGAGTTAAAGTACATACATGGAATGTCGGGATTTGAGGTAAGGGTTTCTCATCATACTTTTATTTCTTTGAGACATATTCCATATTTACCATTTATTTTTATTGTTTCATACATATACATACCATGAATATATATTTTGTTTATTTTCAGAAAAATTATATTAATTTATGAATCCATATTTTGTTCTCTCTTTCAAGAGTTTTTATCTAGATATCACCATAGTAGTAAGGGATTTTATCTTAATTTCTTATTGTCGAGGTATATTTTAAATTTATGAATATATTTTATTTTATATAGTGCATGTACTTATCTGTTTACATATTATATCATTAATAATTCATAAATAAAGGCATTTCAAGTTGTAATTCATTTTACATTGTCCAATTAGATCTTATTTGAAAGTTACCAAGTGGTAAAATGTGTTATAACTCAATTTATTTTCATTGGGTTATATTACTTATTCATTATCCTTAATATTATAAGATTATATGTGTAATGAATTTTGATTATTTTATGTTAGATGTCCAATTTTTGTTTTTTTATATTTACATATGATACAAAAAATCTATTCATTTATTAATTATCACTACAACACTACAATATTTTTAAGTGATTTCATCTCAATTTCAACTCCATTAAGATATATTTGATATTATGCACCAATTTATTTTAATGAAGTATGTATATTATCCCATAGATATGTTATATAATGAATATATTTATACTCATGGTATTTATGTTTAATTTGATTATTTTTCTTTCATGGTAGTTATGATTCAAATTTTACCAAAGTGGTAATGGTTTATTTCTCAATCTCGTCATTAATCCAGATTGTTTCTACTTGAATCTCCATCGAATGAAATTATTTAATCATTATTTAATAAACACATTTAATTTCCTTATACTATGATAACTCATGATATTTCCAACTAATAGTACCATTTTCCACTCTTTGGTACTTAAAATTAATCTACTTTATTTCCCTCTTCGATTGAAATTACTTTTTCATCCAAATTAGTGTTTTTTAAATTATTAAAAAATGATTTTAATATTCTACTATGATTTTTTGACGTCATTTTTAACAATTTTTGTGTATTTATAGAAAAATTTAAAATGAATCTTCATATCATTTTCTGAATGATGTACTTTTTTACTTTTCCCCAATTTTTGGAAGGAATCGTTCTTTTAATGTAATATACATGAAAGAAATTTTCCACCATCATGACCACTCAATGTATTAAATATTACTTTTTATGTTTTAATTTTTACTTTAAATGAAAATAATTTCCCAATATTTTGAGATATTTTATTTTTTAATATTTATTTTCACAATGAGAATTATATTTCCCCAAGAAATCAATGATATTTCAATATAATTTTAATACATAATAAACAACAACCCTTGATGTTCCTTACACACCACTGGGCATATTTGTTAATTATACCATTATTATTATTTCTATAGAATTATTATTATATTATAAATGAATATGTTTTTTTTTTCTATTGGTGAATCATGTAATCAAAGAATAATAATTATTTTTATGATGAAATGTGAAAGATTATAAATATTTTGTTCATGAACCATACATGGACAATATTGATGATTATGGGTGTACCTAGAGAGCATTGGGTGATCCTAATACAGCTTATGAAATGGTTGAATCCACATTATAGCTCATAGTTGAGCCCGAAAAAACTTTTACGAAGGGTTGAGCCCTATTATAGCTCATGGGCGAGGCTGATACCGCTTATATGAAGGGTTGAGCCTCATTATAGAATACAGGTTAGCACAATACAACTTATACAATGGTTTGTTCCCCATTATATATCATGATATAATGGACTATCCTTATTATAGCTCTCCAATGCATTGGGTAAATATTATATTGTTTGAATAATTATATTTTAAGTCTTATGTGAGGTTATACCAATTTTTATGGGTATGAATTATCTTATGATATGGTCATGCACTTTGTTTATGTAATCATACCCTTATATTCATCATATATTTACAGATGAAAATTACTTTTTATTTACATTGTTTACCCTTTCTGAGTATTTGATGTAACGACCCATAATTTTATCAAGGGAAATCCTCTCCTTATAATTTTGTTATAGATCATAAATAACATAAACATAACATATAGAACATGATATAAAATGTATTAATTAATAATGAATTAAGTAATGGTTATTTAATGAAATCAATAAACCTATACCGATTGATTAGTAAGTTGACTGTTGGAATAGTAATACAACCGTTAGGAATAGTAAAGCAGCCAATAAAATAGTAACCTAATCTATGAATGTATAAATAGAATTTTGGTATCTTATAGGTAAATATATAATATATTTATGACAACAAATAAGTAAATAAATAATTTAAAATGATTAATTAAGTATTGGATTTATTTTGAAATGTAAATGTCTATTTAAATTTTTTTAATTATTATAATGATTGAAAAGAAAATATTGTTTTCCAAAATAGTCTAATAAAATAATATTTTGTTGTCTTATGATTATAATATTATTTTATGAGACCATAATTAATTTTTCACAGTCTCATAAAATCTTGTATAGTATTAAAATAAGTATCTATTAAATAAATGATGATTTTAACTAAAAATTAAATTTCACATATTTAGATAATTATTTTCATAAAATGAAGTCAATTTTTGAAACATTTATATCAAAAAATGGTTGGGGTGAATTTTTTGGATTTATCTAAAATAGTTGGATTTTTTGTGAAGAGTGAAAGCATTAATTTACACTATTTAACATTTTAAGCCAAATACATGAATTTTTGAGTCATGGATGATGTAATAACCCATTAGTTAAATCTAAATTGAATTATATACTATAATTAGTACTAGGAATAAAAATGGTTGGTCGTCTTGAGCCCAAATAATAAACTAATGAATAAAATAATCAAAAACACCTCTTTCATCACACTACACTACTACAAAACCTGCCTTTAATAGTGGTAGAAATTGCCTTTATCACTACTATAAAATTGATGACTACATGAGTGAGAATAAAATACCTATAATTTTATCATAACTAAAAATTCACTGATAAATGGTGCCTTTATCAATGCTAAAAGACACAGGCAAATGGGACATTTATCATCCCTTTCAAAAGCGGTGATAAAGGACCCATTTCTCATTGATATTTTTATCACTGTTAAAGGATGAATTTATCAGAACATATAAAATTTATAATAAAGGATTTTTAATCACTTCTTCTATGTGCTCTAATAATTTATACCTTTATCGTCACTTTTTAAAGCGCTGATAAATGTGGCTTTTATTAGTGATTTTAAAAGCATTGATAAAGGGACACTCTATAGTGTACTATAACTACACACCACAACACCAAAAACACATAGGTTATCAATAAAAACATGTCCCAATATAGGATTTTAATGAAATTAAATTTACAACACAAATACAAGAAAAACACTATTATCAACTTTTAAAACATTGGTTTATACAATTAAAAAAATTATAAATAATTAAATAAATTCAAAAACATCCATATTTATTTATCTTTTAATCCTTACCAAACTCATGTTGTTACCATCCAAACCACCGCTTCTTGAGAAAAATAAAAAACCTACATAATAAATAAATTCTTATGTTAGTAATAAAATAAATAAATAAATTAACATAAAGTGTCAATTTTTCTAAAATTGATGTCAATTTTAATGAAAAAGATAAACTTACAGTCACACCGGTCACACCGTGCATCAGATTGAGGTGAGTATAATTCGAACACTTCTCAAATTACTTGTGGATAATTTTCCTAAATTATCAAAACCATATGAATTTATTTCATTAGTTTTTAGTACATCAGTTTCCTTTTTTACTAAAATGTCATTTTAGACCGGAAACATGTACTTTTGATTCATTCTATTCACATTGTGTATCTGTTTGATGTGAAATTGATTCCTATAAGGCACAAATGACTTATGAATATTTTTCTTAAATTATCAATAAAATGTGAGCGTGTTTGAATTTTTTTCAATGGTTGATACTTTTTGAACTAACATGTCAATTTTAAATAGATAACGAATACTTTAAGTCATATTTGGAACATCATGTATCAGATTGAGGAGTGGCTAATTCATACTTGTCACAAATTAATTATGGATAATTTTATTAATGTATCAAAAAATGTTAATGTGTTTTATCAGTTTTGGCAAGGATAATGGTCCATTTTAATAAAATTGATAACAATTCGAAATAAAATGACGCATATTGATTTATACTGGTTACACCGTGCGTCGGATTGAGGTGTAGTTGATTCCTACACATCCTAAATGACATGTGGATATTTTTCCTAATTTATCAACAAAAAATGACTTTGTTTTGAGTACGCCAGTTTTATTTTTTACTAAAATTTCATTTTAAAATAAAAACTTGTAATTTGAATCATACTGATCACATTGTGTATCAGATTGAGGATCGTATAATTTATACACATCACAAATGACATATGGATGATTTTACAAAAATATTTATTCAATTTGAATATTTTTTCTCTATCTTTAGTAACTAATTCATTCTTTGTACTAAAATTTATGTTACTTTTAAATAAAAACAGCCACATGGAGTCATATCAGTCACACCTTGCGTCAGATTGACGTGCGACTGATTCATCCACATATAAAATAACTTATGGATCATTTTAAAAAATTATCAAAATAATTTGAATGTGTTTGATTGGTTTTGATTAGGTAATTTTGTTTTTTTTACTAAAATTTATATCAATTTTAAATAAATACAAACTTTGATTCATGCCGGTCAAATTGTGCGTGCATCGTACTGAGGTATTGCTGATACCTGCATGGTCCAAATCACTTGCTGATTGTTTTCCTAAAGTATCAAAATAATATGAATGTGTTTTCTTGAATTTGAGTACATAACTTTTCTTTTTTACTAAAATGTTATTTTAAACATGAAAAACACACTTTGACTCAAAAGCCTCACATCATTTATCGGTTTGATGTGAGACCAATTCTTATAGGTCATAAATGATATATGAATTGATTCCCTAAATTATCAAAAAAATCCAATTTCATTTTCTTAGTTATTTCTTAGTGAATCTTTTTAAAGTCAAATATCAATTTAAAGCTAATAATAGAAACATTAAGTTATTTTTCTTCTTTACTAATATTAATATCAATTTAATATAGATAGAAGTAGTTAGAGACATATTGGTCACATAATTTATTATATTGAGTTGTGGTTTTGTATACACATCCCAAAGTATCAAAAAATACAAACTGTGAATGTTACCAAGATTTCCATTGACTTTCATTGTTGAACTATCAACACTATATGAGTATCTTTGAAAAAACCACAATAACTCAAAAAAATAATCCACCTGTATAAGAAAATAATTAATATGTGAGTATTATAAATAATAAGTAAATAAAATATAAATATGAAACAATACATTAATTCTATAGACAATGATTTTACTGTGCAAAACATCAACATTACCTCTATGATTGAGCATAGATATCATCGTCTCTCTTCATATAGTAATAGTGGACATAACTTAAAAGAAAGTGATAAATATAATAGTGTCGGGGTGAAAAGTTTATGAGGGAGAAGAATCATGAAATTTGGACAAACCACCCCGAACTCGAACAAACAAATCCACCTATAAAAGAAAACAATTATTATGTGAGTAGTAGTAAAAAAAATAAATTAAACATAAATATGAAATAATATATTAATACTATGTACAATGATATTACATTGTAAATATCAAGATTACCTTTGTAATTGACCAGAGGTAGCATCGTTTCTCTTCCTACAATGGTATTTGATAGAACTTAAAAGAAAGTGAAAAATGAAACACTACGGGGGTGAAAATGATTTTAGGGAGGAGAAGGATGAATGTTGGACAAAGCACCCCAACTTGAACAAAACAATCCACCTATATAAGAAAAAAAATTATCATGTGAGTAATACAAAAAATAAATAAATTAAACATAAATATGAAACAATACATTAATTTTATAGACAATGATTTTAATGCACAAACTAAATATTACCTATATGATTGAGTAGATGCATTATCATTTATCTTCTTTCAAATCTAGTGGATAGAAATTGAATTAATTTAATAAATGAAACACTATTGGGTTATATAGGTTTTGAGGGAGACGACGCATGAAAGACGGATAGAGCACCCCAACTCGAATAAGATAATTCAGATGTATAAGAAAAAAATTATTATGGGAGTAATACTAAAAATATTATAACTAAATATGAATAATTATGTTAATTCAGTAGACAATGATATTACTATGCATATATCATGATTAACTTTGTGATTGATCAGAGACAGTATCGTTTCTCTTCCTTCAAAGAAATGACACATGGAAAGAAATCTTCTGAAATAAATGAACTCTTCATGGAATAATTAAAATTAGATCAATGTTTCATTATGTAAATTTCCCTAAAAATAAAGAAATTATATCGTACCATTATCTTTACATTTTTTCAAATGGTTTATTTGGTCCAGATATAAGATAACAACAAAACTATGGATTCTCTATGCACTTCATTACATGTTATAAGACTATATGATAGTCAGGAAACCATGAAACAATTAATGATATTTATTTTTTTTGGATCCATTTATCAATGGATCCAAAAAAAGGATTGGTTGTGTGTCATGGACAATTTTATAAAAAAACCAAGGATTCTCTGTGCACTTCACTATTTTTGGTTAATAATCTCTTATCACAGAATCTAACCAGAACATCCTACTTAGAATACCCATGATGCTATCATCCCACACTAATTAGCCACTATCTCTATGTTCAATAATAAAATAAGTCTGTTTCTCTCTATGTGTGGAATGGGAGAATCACGGTGAGGTTGGGAAGTAATTTCAGGTCAAATTCTATGCTAAGCAGTATCTGACCAAATGTAGTGAAGTACACAGAGAATCATTAGTTTTTATTAGCTTTTTGAGTAATGCATATCTACTCCTTATTTAGGATCCCTTGATCAATGAATCCAAATAGACTTTAATATTATTCCAACTCTTCTAGATTAATTTTTCTTGAATAATGACAATGTAAATAAGGATAGAGAATATTAGAAGGGTCACCTTCATGCTCTCTTACAAACTGATAAACTCATTAAATATATCTTCAAATTTGTTTGTCCACCGATTATCATGCATCAATTTTCAGTTCATATCAATCCTATGGGGTTCATAAAATATTAATTTTATACAAAATATAAATAAATACACATTATAAATTCATTATCAAAAGTGATAGTTATAAAAAACTATAATAAGTGAAATACAACATTTGATTGTTTCAAATAATTTCAGTATGTCGAAAGAAGTTGGAAATTGATTTTAAGAAAATAAGTACTCCATATAAAATATATCTTAAATACCCTAAACAAATTAAAATATAATATTATCAATTAAGGAGTAATGAGAAACTAAAATATGATAAACAAGAATAACAAACACATATTCAATAAACTTTAAGATATAAAAATGTATTGTAATTAGTGATGGAGAAACCTAAGGAATTATTACATTTTTAATTAATGGTATATCAATGTCTGAAAGTATCTCAAGACTCTTGGGATGTAATATGACCATACCAACCCATTCTAATGAAATTCAAGGTAATCCAACTACCTGTAAAATTAGAAGTACTAATAGATTAAACAAATATGAATTAAATTAATCGAACAGATAGTTTTATCATTATTTAATATAAGTATAATGTTTGTAAATTAAAAAAGGTGATGCGTGAATTGAAATGGGAAATAAGAGCATGGGGATGAAGGATAGATGAATTATTACACAAAAATTAATTTAAAAAACAAGTAATTGACCATTATCATTACATATAAAATAATTCTATGGATAGATTGAAAGTTTTTATCAATGCGGATGACTTAAATTTAAATTTTCAAGAGATAAACAGTGATAATAATTTTTTACATTAACAATGACCAATGTTTAAATGTTTATGATTATTGAGTTGACATTTTCCTTAGTTTATAGGAAACTCAGGTTTTTCCTGGGATATTTATTTCTCAATCTATTTATGTGAGGTAAGTGTTTTATAGGTGACTCATGGAATTCAGGGAAATTCATTGGATATTTAAAACATTGCATGATAAATTTTGTTAATGTAAACTAAATAAATTAGCCAACTAATCATCATGTCAATCCATGTGTCACCATCGAGTATTGGAACAATAAACTCTCAATGAAAATTCAAGAGAGTAATCAAAATTATAAATTGAGAAAATCGGAAGGCGTTCCTTACTATTATATAATCACCGGACCACAAATAACGACATCGACGAAGAAGAAATCCAAAAAAAACAAATAAAATATGACGGAATGCCACTTTAGGTTGAAAAAAATATGAGACCAACTTCAAAAACCCTAAGTTCAATTTTACACTAGATATCATATGAGATGTTTGAGCAACTAGAGGTAGTCAAATGGTGTGATCTATGATTCAATTCATCTAGAAGGAGAACCAACAGTGGGTGGCTTCCACGAAAATCTTCTAATATCACGATGGGGTTTGAAAATGGTTAGGGTTTTTTAATTAGATCAGGACACTTTTATCAGAACTTATAAAAAAGTTTTGATAAAGAGTCCATTTATCATCCCTTATTAATTAAGAACTGATAAAAGCAGTCTTTATCAATTCTTTTTAGCGCTGATAAAGGTAGGTTTTTATCAGTGAAAAATAGCACTAATAAAATAAATCATTATCAGTGCTAAACGTATAGCACTGATAAATTTTTATTTTATCCTCACTTTTAGTAGCGCTGATAAAGACCTATATTTAATGCACTAAAAAAGCTTTGATAAAGACTACTTTTATCAGTGCCTATTCCTTAAGTGCTGTTAAAGGATTTATAGTTATAATTATAAATAAAAAAATTGTAAATATTAATATATATGTAATAAATATACATAAATATAAATTTAGTAAATATATTTATTTTAATTTTATAATTATTAATTTATAATGATATAATTATTTATTTATAATTATAGAAATAGTTTTAAAAAATAATATGTATATCATTATATATATTTATATAATTGTACATATATATTTAATAAATATACATAAATATAAATATAATAAATATATTCATTTTTTAAGTAAATTTATTATAAATTTAATAATTATTTAAATATATATAATTATTTGTTTATAATTTTATAAATAATTTTAAAAAAATTTATTTATTTGAAATTATAAATATATAGTTGTATAAATTAAGTAAATATACATTTATAAATATAGTTATTTATAAGTATTTTTTTTCAAAAAATTTTTCTCATTATTAATGAATATCTAATGTTAAGTGCATATATATATATGTTAAAAATGACTGAAATTGATTAAATTAAGAATAGGTACACTTTAACAATATTGAAAAAATGGATAATTTTTATGTGTGTGCATTGTATAAAAAATGAATTAATTACATATATATGAAAGTAATATAACATATATTTGATCTATGTTAAGTTGAATAAACAAAAAACATTCAATTATATGTCGAGTACTATGCAATTTGTCAGTACTTTAAATTCATATTAATTTTTATCATAAAACCCATTGCTCAATAAATATATGACTATTTGATGTAAAGATCATAAATATTTTTCCATATATAAACCATATTTTTGTACTTTAATATATATATCAATATATTTATAAAAAATTTATTAATATTATTTATCATAATTATCTAATTAATAAAATGTTTATTATTTAATAATGTATAATCAATTTATTCATTTTCATCAGTAATTATTTAATTAATAAAATTTGCAATATTTTTTTTTGAATAAACTCAATTTTTATTTTTAAGTTACTTAATAATTTCATTTTATTTAGTTTGACCTTTATCAGTGCTAAAAAACCACTGATGAAATAAATATTTATCAACCCACAAAATAAACTACTAATAAAGGGTTCCCTTTATTAGTGCAAAAAAAGTGTTGATAAAAGGTTAAATTTATTAGTGCTTTCAATATCATAGATAAATATTCCAATTATCAATGTTTTTTGTTGCGCTGATAACTACCAGCACTGTTAAAGGTTGTTTTTGTAGTAGTGCTATAAATACCACTCCTCAACCCCCCTTTCCTCACACCTCTAGAGCCTTGAAGCTTCATTATATTCTTACTAATTCCTCCCCAAAAATCTTCCCCATGTCCAAGTCTTGTTGGTATCACCAAAATTCCATTCTAAATTTCCTTAAAGAGGTTCTCAAGGAGTCAAATACAAGAGGTGAAATCCTCCAACATTCCCTTTTAAATTCATTATTTCTTCTACCTCGTCCTTTCCTCCAAAATCCAAAGCTACATGTTTACATTAGTATCATATATAAATAAATTTTAATTTAAAATTTTAATCGAATTTCAAGAATTAAGTATTTTCTATTATCTTATCTTCTCTTTTTTATTCAGAAAATGAAAACATCATTCGTGAGTTATCGATTAATCTCCTTCATGGATGATAAGTTTTCAATTTCTATTACCTCTATCAAGGATGGTCATAAAACCATTTTAATGGTTAAAATAGACAATATTATGTTTATTACAACTTATTTAATTTTTTTTGACCATTATATAATCATAATGTTAAATGATTAAACATAACTAGTTTGTGATGATTGAAAACCCGCCAAAATAAAAATACTATTTTTCATTAACATTTTATATAATTAATCATTATATTATCTAAAAAATACTTTGTGGGACCATTTAAATTTTTTGAAATAAATAAAAAACATATCATTCCAGTTATGTAGTTATTCTTTAAATTGACAAGAACTCCCATAATTAAACTCATGGGAACCAATCCTAAAATCCTGAAACAAATGCTTCAAGAACAAAAAAATTAAACATTATAACTCAATGAAATGGATAGAAATGAACTTAATAAAACTATACGTAATAAAATATGTGATTAGTAGTTAATAAATTAATTAATTAACCTAACTAATTTTATTATTTAGTATATTAAGTACAAGTTAGTAACAGTTTCAAAAATAAATTAACGGATTCTCTATTAACCTTAACTTTTACTTCGGGTTATCCTTTCTCTCTATTTAACCCAATTTAATTATTAATTATTATTATTTAAACCTCTTAAATTATTTTTTTTGTTCAAAACATATATACCTAGCTCATGTTTTCTTTAATTTATGGTAAAATACATTTTTTATAAGGTTCTCATCCCAATTCCTCCCGATAAGCAAGCTCGATTAAAGGGAACATCCCAATTTCTTACCTATTTTAAAGTACACTCCAAATTTTGTTTTAAGACAATATTATTTTTTAAAAAATCACTAATTTTATCATAAAAAATATCTTTTTTCTTTTCATGTTTTATTCAAACAATTATGTCTTTTCCCCTTTAATCCTCTTAAAAATTTCCCTTAATCCTCAATTAAGTGGCTCATTACTAAAGTATTAAAACAAATTTACATGTTTTCACCAAATTTAGACATAATTTACCATTATCTATGACTAATTTTACTTATAAATGTACATGTATGATTTAAATTTATTCTTACAGGGACACATTTTTTATATTACCATTTATATGCCTTGTGGACTTATTATAATTCTTAGTTCTTACCATGGCTAACCCTTATGTTAATTAATTATGTTTGATTATTCATGTGGCACATGTATGCATGAACATGTCATAATGGTTGTTCATAGAACGTTATCCAATGAATTGGTTGATTTTTTAGTCTCATGAGATGTTATGTTGGGACATGGTGTAAAAATGATTCATTTATGGGTCTTCGTCCACAAAGTAATATAGTCTTGGCAGTTAGCATTGAATCATGTTATGTCATGTTATATTTGGTTCTGAATTCCAATGTTTCTATAATTACATGATCCAATGTTCTGTATTTTATGCATCTAGATGTTTATTAATTGTCCATTCATTGGTATGTCATCATGTTATTCATTTTAACTCATGTGTTTTGATTTATTCCTACCTTTATTCCCCTACTGGGATTTTTAGATCATCCCATTGTTCAGGTATTCTCTAGGTTTTTCTATGTGGATGTTAGTGCTCAAAGGAATTTTGGAGATCATTATAGAGATTAAATAAAATATGTTTTTATTTTTGTTTCATGATTTCTAATTATGTACCCAATTATCCAAATACACTAGACATTTTGATCATTTTTTTTGTTTAATTATTCTTAAAATAATTAAACAATATATTATAAAGACTAAGGTCACTAGAGTTGGTATCAAGGAATAGTCAAGTAATTTTTGAAGATTATGACTTCAAAAATACAGTAGGAACCCTAGGGATAAATCTATCACCATGGATTAGCTATATTGAATCTTAGTGAATCTTAAGATAGGATATAATTTTAATTTATATGTTTTTCATTGTTTATTCAATGTTTCCTTTCCTATTATTATTATCTATTTTTAAAATCCAGCCCCCACCCTAATTTTAATTTTTTTGGTTAATGGATGGAAATAAAATAACCCATGCCACCAATAAATGTGAAAGGCAATGTGATGACTGTCCTAATGAAATTCCAATTCTGATCGGAATGGGAGATCAAAACTTCATTATTGTATCGTAACAACTCGATCAAGTTATGAATAATTACTTGAATAATGTTTAAAGGCCTCATTTTATTAAGAAATAATAAGTTGTGGCCAAATACATTATGTTACATAGGCCCCCCATATTTATTGGATCTCCTAATCCCATTATTTAGTAACAATCCATTAACTCCATTTGGAAGATATTATATGTCCTTCAATGCATAGAAGAAGACAATGTCATACTAGCAGTCTAACGTTTTGAATGGGAATTTGATCAATGGTTGAAACTTATCAAAAACACAAAGTCTAAGGATGAAATTGATTCCATGGAATGGGAATCGTTCAGGAAAAAAATTACCATTTAATATTTTCCCCGAACTCTCCATCTTAAGATAGATAGGGAGTTCCTCAATCTGATATCAAAGGAAGATGATTCCATATGCGTGTGTGAATATATATTCATAATACATGCATGATACACCTCAAAATTTTTCATCGACACAAAAATCATAGTGGATTGGTTATTTAGTGGGCTAAAGATGAGTCTACAAAAAGCATTATGGATTTAATACTTTGAAATTTATGAGGAGACTATTTTTTGTTCCATTGAGAATGAAATTGTTATCAGAGACACTAATTAGAGTCCTGTACTGGGATATAAAAAGAGGAAAATAAAGTTTAATATAAGAGGATCAATAGATAAATACCATGACAAAAGGAAAACCAAACATTCCACATGTCAGAATTTTAGTAATAAGAATCTTGGCAACAACCTAAGGGGAACCATGAGTTGATTCAAATGGGTAATAGAGTGGTATATAGCTAATAATTACTAAAGGGATATGAAGAATCCAAAATTTTTAGAAGAATAAAATAAGGTTCAGATCAAAACACATCCTATACTGTAATGCTTCAACAGTAAAGAACGTGGGATTTTTTCAAGTCAATTCTCTAATCCCAAGGTTGCCCGAGGTAAACAAAAACAACCTCTAAGGATGAAATAAAAGAAATATTCTATCACTATTACTGAGGTGGGTCCTTGTAATATAGGGTTGATAGGTATGCTAGTTAATCATTCTAGAAAATAAAATTTTCTATTTAATTAAGGGTTTATGCATTCTTTCATATCAATAATTTTTAGTAAAATTATTCAAACACCATATCAAAATATGGATGTTGGGTTATCCATGAGAATAGAAAATGTGGAAATTATTGCATAAAATGTATATAAATCCTCCGTATTTAATGTTTTTGAACTGAACATCCTATAAAATATCATATTACATTATTTGGTGGAGTTTGATACTATATTGGGTATGGATTGAATATATTTATACAAATCCAACATAAACTATCTGGAAAGGGATCTCACTTTTCTTATCATAAGGCATCCTCTAATTCTATAAATGTGTAACGAGGATGATGAATCTCCATCAGAGTCATCATCTTAGTTGTTGATATTATTTCCTTATAAAAAATCATATCTAGCTCAAATGATTGATACAATGGAGATAGTCATGCTCGAAGACATTCCCATATTGGGGGACTACATCGATGTGTTCCCTGAATAAAATTCTGGACATCCTCCTAACTAAGAGGTCATGTTCTCAATTTATCTCATACCTAGATCTCAACCTATATTAATGACACCTTATTTAATGGACACTATCAAGTTGGGGGGATTGAATAAGAATTTATAAGATAATCTAAACAAGGTTTTTATGTTCCAAACTGCTTTATTATGGGGTGCACCATACCTTTTTTTAAATAAGAAGGATGTATTAATGCACCTACTCATTTAATATCATGAGATCAATAAAATATTGATAAAAAAGCATCCCATGTCATGGATAGAATTCTTTTTAAATCAACTATGTGAGGATAATTATTTCTCTAAGGTGGACTTTCAGTTGTGATATCACCAGTTAAAGGTGAGGAAGGAAGAAATTCCTAAGACTGCCTTTCAAATATTTTATATACACTATGACTTCATATTGATTACTTTAGGACTCACTAATGATCTAGAAATAATAATGCACTTAATTAATAGAATATTTTTTATTACATAGATAAATTTGTGGTATTATTTATTGATGATATTTTGATATATTCTAATAAAAAAGAGGAACATGAAGAGAATTTGAATACTGTGCTAAAGACTTTTTGAAGGGTAAAAATCTTTTAAAATTATAATTAATATAATATTTGTATGGGGGAAGTATCATTTTTGAGGAATGTTATCACCAGAAAAGGAATATATATTGACCCTTATCAGACAAAGGTAATCGATGAGTTGCCCAGGACAGTATCTATAATGTCGATTCACAGTTTCCTGGGTCTATCTAGGTATTACCGATGATTTGTGAAGAACTTATCATAGTTTTTGGACACACTAAACAATATTAATTTCAAAGGATTAATTTTATCTCGACTAGTTAATGTGAAGAATGCTTCAAAGAGTTGAAAATAGGCTTATTAGTTCACCGGTACTCTTACTTAAGAAAAGTGGGGAGCTTCTTATGGTATAAATCAATGCTTCAAAGAAGGTTTTCAGATATGTACAAATTAATAATGATAATGTGATAGTCTAGGAATTAAGGTAGATTAAAATTCACGAGAAAAACTACCACATGCATGATCTTGAGTTTTTATCTATGATGATTTCATGGAAAATATGATAGTATTATCTAAATATAGATTAGTAAGAGATATATACAAATCATAAGAGTCTAAAATATTTATTCACATTGAATGATCTTTAATATGAACCAGTGAATATGTTTAGAGCTCATCAAGGATTACAACATCTCAATCCACTACCATCTTTGTAAATTAAATAATGTGGAAGATGATCTAATCTGAATGGATCCGGCAACTTTATCGATGTTGAGAATTGATAAGGACCCAATATTCATATACATGAAAAGGATGGACTTCAGTATAATTAAGTAGGGAACATAATAAATCCATTCCAAAATTAATGACCATCTATCCCTTATAATAAGAATAATAGATTCTTATAGAAATGATGTAGAAATTCAAAAAAATATGTAAGCTATCAGAAATGGGAAATCCATGGAGTTCAATGTTGAGGTAGAATGAGTCATAATATTTGGGACATGATTATGTGTACCATCGAGTATAGAGATAAAGAAAAATCTTCTAGATTCATAAATATTATCCTTTTATACTCTCCTAGGGAGCACAAAGATGTATCGAGATCTCTGAGATCACTATTGGTGGAATAATATATAGAAGGAAATAGTTGAATATACATCAATGTACCTGGTGTATCAGCAAGTAAAGGTTAGAAGGAAAAATTCTATGGGGATTATGAAACTGTTACCCATACCAACATGGAAATGGGAAAAATCACCGTCTACTTTTTCATTGTTCTTCCAAATACATCCAGAGGATGTAATGATATATGGTTATTTGTGGATCATCTTACAAAAAAACTCACTTTATCATAATTTGAGAGGGAATCTCACTCGACCAACTTGAAAAAATATACATAAAATAATTGGTGAGGTTACATGGAGTAACACTATTTATTTTATCCGATCAAGATCTACGATTTACCTTTATGTTTTGTGTAACACCCCAATAATTCACAGTACGTTTCTCTTTGAATAATGCAGTAGTTTGCGTTGTACGCAACTTGGAGTTTTAACACACCGCAACCAATCAAAGTAGCTATTATGGAATTTAATACCCTCTTTTTGAAATTTTATAAATTTTTTTTTTCAAAATGAACATCATTTTAGGATTCCAAATATCAAAATTAGCTTAAGGTGAATTTTTGGTATTTTACGGAAAACATTAAATTTATGATGAATAGTGAAAACACTTCATTATTGTTTAAAACCAACATTTTATTTAAGTAATTAGTTATTTTATTTTAATTATTTTTCTATTAAAATAGATACATAATTCCTATATATGTTAAATGTAATTCATTGGATTCATTTTATAATAAGTTTAAATGCATAAAATTTTATCGAACTTTTTACTGTCTTTTACACACCTTCTAAGAGCATTTACCAATTTGCATTAAAATAAATTTTACCACTTCTGTGAGTTGAATTTCAAAAAACTGTGAGATACGGTTGACATTATTATGTAATATTTGGTTCAATAAAATGAAATTATTTTTTGTTGATTAGTAACTTTTGGCTTTAATTTACCATGGTTAAATGTAAATATGGTAATTAAGGGTAAATTGATATTATAATTACCCTAAAACATGTCCTAATTATATTGGATATGTTTAATTCTACCAAAAACATATTTAGGAATAAAATATTATCCTTTTGGTCCACTTGGATTAGATTAGGGCATTTATTATTATTTTATTTAAAGAAGAGATAAAAGTGTTATATTCAAAGTTCAATAACTAAAACATTTTTCTTACAGTGTTATACATTAGTTAAATTCAACAATAAATATTAATTAGAAATATAAAAATATTTCATACATAATTTTATTTTATTTATAATTTTTATACATTTAATAAGTTAATTTATTTATGACACAATTGATGATACAGGAATTACATTATTAATAAAATATTATAATATATGATATTATAAATCTCCAACTAAATGTAATTTGAGACTAGTGATAAATTACACTAATTTTATAGGATATAAATACATGTTAAGGTTGATTAAATAATTTTTTTTTTGAAGAAATCATGCTGTTATGATTTTCACAAAATCCAAATACTAAATACTGTCAAAAATTACATAATTGAGTTTTAAAAAAACAATATATTATTAATTGATATGACATTGATAAAATTATAAGGTTCGGCCACAAGATGAAAATAAGGTTATATATATTAATAATGAAACACTTTGGGTTCTCTTGTCTTGTTATAGTATGTTTATTAACCATATAATATAAAAATTCAAGGAGACATAGTAAATGTCAAACTATTTAACAAAGAGTTAAATCTAAAAGATATGGTTAATATGGTGACCTAAACCTATCTAAAACCTATTGGTTGAGATATTTTAGACCCATACCCAGCTTATACTCGAAATAAATTATTTTGGGGCCATTAGAAACTAAAATATATTTTATTATAAAATAATATTTCAAGCTTTTCCTAAAGTGACCCTCACCTCTCTTTTAAAAGGATACTTTCCTTTATCTTAAATTTACACCTACAAAGCCATTCGGCTCACCCATCCACTGCCCAAATATCATATCAAATATCCTCCCTTCAACCTAGAGTCCTTAATATGATTATAAAGCCAATCTAAGGATCCCGTTTGATCAAATCAAAATGAAGAACCTGAAGAAGAGTTAAATATTTCATTACCTCTTTCAAGTTCATTTCTTCTTCCACTTCCTCTTTATTTGTTGTTTCCTATTATAAAATAATAACTCTAGAATCTTCTATATAGTGTTATTTTTATTATAAATATGGTACAACCATATTCATTAAGTTATTCATCATATGAATAACAAATTCACCATATGAGTGTACGTATGGATTACCATCTCCACGTCGTGGTGTAGTTTGTTATTCAAACACATCATCATTTGGATGGGTATAATAATGAGTATAAATGATGTAGATGATAAATATAACGTGATAATGATTCTTTATATATGATATACCATCCAATTACATAATATTTAACAATAAATATAATGATATTGTAACTCCAGCGTACGTACGGATTACCGTCTCCACAAACGCGATGAGATACATTCCCCATAGTAATAATTCAAGAATAATTCCAATTATATGATTAAAAATAATGATTATGAACATAATAAAAATCTGTATATGTATCAAATACATCCTATCTATAAAAAAATGGCTTACGTAACCAAGAATATAAAGGAAAACGAATCAGTTAACACTCAAAATGATTATACTACTAAAATATTATTAACAAAGCAATATTAGAGGATCATATACGATATCATATTTATTTATATTGTAATATTATAATTTAAAAAAAATCTTTTAACTACTACACAAGAGGTTAACATACCATACACTAAGGAAAATTATAAGGCAATGGTTAATTTCACAATCTCATTATTATCCGAGATTGTTATTACCTAAGTATATACTATAACCACTTAATCATCCACATCTATGTTTTCCTAAAACTCTAATTCAAAACATTTTTAATAATTACTAGAATATGGGTTAAAGTCATTTATAAAATTGTTTGACTTTTTATAAAATGGTTTACAAGGAATCTTTCCGTAATTTTCCAAACAAGGAACTTTATGATCTTTTCGACAAAATTAAGGTAAGAATGACTTTTTTAACATATACTGTGGGTGTGGCTATTTTCTGTTATTATATCATCGTTGAAGCTTTCCATTCAAACTTATAACAATATTTTCAAAAAAAAATTCTTTTATAATTATATAATTTTAAAATTATTTCAAAATAGAAAGAGACATTTCACTAAAAAAGTTATCATTTCATATATGTCAACATACTTTGATGAATTTTATGCATGTTTTGTAAAGACCCGGATTTTCCATGTAATATTTTTAATTATATTGGAAGATTACGAGTCCGTAAAAATTGACGGCGCGTGATTCTGAGGCCTGACGTGTCCAAAATAAATTTTTGATCCTTTTTTAAGTACGTTCAGTAAACGTGTGAATTTATTTTTGTAACTTTTGAACCGTTGATCAGAATTGAAATCTGAGGGCACCATTGAACTCGCAGCGCCAATATTCGCTTAAGGAGACCTTCACCTCGACCATAGTAGGTCATGGGTGAATGTTAGTTTTTGTGTTTTTTTGTGGGAGAAAATAAAAAATTAGATTTATTTTATTTTGGGAATTTAATCCTCCTAATTATATTTTTGGTGGTGGGGACCAGCCTTGCTTGAGAACTCCCTATTTGAATTCAATGGTGGGGACCACCCAACCCTTGAACTCACTCTTTAATAAGAGAGGTGACTCTTGGTTTCTTTTCCAATTAATTGTGCCAACTTCAATTTATTTATTGTGCCAACTTCAATTAATTAATTGTGTCAACATTAAATTAAGTTAATAAACACAATTTAATAGGTTGTCTCTTCATATTGGTGTTATTGGGGGAAGGGTTGTCAAGGGGAGGCTTGGGGAGATCATTGGAGAAACACTTCCTCCAAACAAAGAATTTTCCCCAACAAAGAACGAGGAACCGACCCCGAGCATGGATCGAAAACATATTGCAGAAGCAACGAACGTTGACGTTATTCAATGACTTTTTATTCCTTCTCACACCTCTAACTTTTGAAAATCGAGGTAGGGATTGTTGTTTATATACCCCTTACCCCATTCATGACATTATTCATGATATAAGAACAATTATTCCACTTGCTACCATTCTAACATGGAATATGTGGGCCAAACGAACACTGACATATCTCTCCACAACCTTTGTGGTTTTTCGATGGCATTGAATCGATGGTGACGTCCCGAGTCGAGTACAGGAGTCAACGAAATGAATAACAGGACACCGAGACGTGCCCGGTGACCCAAGGAACGTCGTCGGCAACCTGTGTCGGCCACAAGCATTTTTGGGGCTCGGGAACGGTGGCCGGCCGTGACGACGTTAGCGGCGCGACCACGCTTTCGGAGAAGGGTCGCGGCCCGTCGGCCGTTGAGGAGCAAGGGTGGAAGCCGACGCACGACCGACCGCGTTAAGGGTGCAGCGGCATGTGTCCATGCTGCCGGGCGTGCATGAGTCGTGACACGAGGTCGCAGCGGTGAATGAGGGCGGTCGGATCACTTCCGGCCGCCAGTTGTGGCACGGAACGCAACCATGCCGTGCGGGTAGGCTGGTCGTCCGTCCAACCGGGCTCCCACGTGCCAACTGTCGGCGCCACATGGCGCCGGCCGATCAGCTACCCAACCAGAATGGCCCAGCCATTCAGGGTACCCAGGGGGAGCCTCCACCATGTGTGGTGGATAGGGTGGACCCCACCATGGGGCCACACTACCATAAGCCTCTAGTGGCCGCCTAGCGCGGGCCACACCGTGGGATGCCCCGTGGGCGGCCTAACAGGCTGGGCGCGCCGGCGAGCAGGGCCGCGCTTGTGGGCCAGGTTGGGCCGGACCCAGTGGGTTGGGCAGGACCCAGCAAGTCAGGTCGTACCCAAGGCCAGACCGAGGTCAGGCCGGGTCGACCCGAACCGATTCGGGTCGTCCCAGGACAGGTCAGATCGGACCCGAACCAAGTTCATCCCTCTTTTCACTCATTCGGCTAAAACATGTGCTACGGTCATCTGTTTGACGAACCATCTACGGTGCTGGAAACCATGGATCGAGGCGCTCCTTTTGGTATACCCCACTTGAGTTTTGGATAATTTTGGGGTATGGCTGGGTTGGATCGAAGATGAATCCAATCGGGCCCTTAGGGCTAAAATACCATTAACTTACAGACCGGGAATCCGATTGATGCACTATATGTTGCGTTGAGACCCCTTTTATGTGGTAGTAATTTGGGATACTTCTTCTTGGTACTTCTAGGATGTTGTAGTATCATCATTTGGATTGAATAAAAGACCCTCCTAGAATCTAGAATGATTAGTGCGGGAACCCTATAGTCGGCTGAAACATGAGAAGGGGATCCTATGTGGGTCTCTGCATTAAGATCCTACATGTGTATTTTTTTTTGAGGATCCCAATTAGATATGATCTTGGAATACACATGGGACTACTATAGGATCCTACGTCAGTCTTCTTTACTAGGGTCTTACATGGGTCTGATGATTTAGGACCCTACATCGATCTGATGATTTTGGATCCTACATGGGTCTACCTCTCAAAAGAGTAAAATGATTTATTAGTTATATATAGTAATCTTTAGTATCGTACAAAAGTTATAACTGGTGTTAGGTGATTCCTTACCTTTTTATATTCTTCTCTGTGGAATTAACTTTGTGGTACATTCATTTGTGGTGATACATTTGAGGTATTCTTCTGTATGGCGATACATTTGTTGTACTTACCTTAATTGTGATACCTATGTGGTATACTTATGTGTGGATATACCTTTGTGATACTTACCTTTGGGGTGTTACCTTAATTTTAATCATTACTCCATGGAACAGTTGAGCATTTGGCTAAAAGATTTGGGCCTTGTGTTTCCTCATGAGTGAGATGGGCATAGATGATAACTTATGTATATGTATGGGAATATACCTAAGTAGGGTTGTCAGTTGTTTTCATGATTTTTGGTTTATCCTTTGTGTGGATTTTGTGAGGCCTTTGAGGGTTTTGGGGTCCATACAGAGTATCATTATACTCACCCCTGCACGGGCCATGCGTATACCTTGTTGTATTTGGTGTAGACGACGGACAGCGCTGATGGAGGATGAGGGTACCAAGACTGGAGGTATCATGGAGGTGGAAATTAGACAAGGGGTACCGCAGAGATGACCATTCGAGAGTTATACCTACCTTTAAGGTAGGATCCTTGGTGGGTGTTCACTGAGTTCTTTTCATTTTACTTGTACTTTTCAGTTTACTTTTACTTTCCAGTTGGGCTTGTATTCTGGCCCCTTTTTTCTTTTTGTACACACCCGGTTTACTATATTGTTTTCCCTTGTTATTTTATCCTAATTTGTGCTTAGTTGTGTGAATTTATAGGTTATAAAAGGAACACCTTCCCAGTTTTAGGGAATATTCCTTTTTGGGGCTAGTCACCATCACCTGGCCTATGGAAGGTAGGCTTGGGGTAGTCACGACATGGGCCCCGGGGGACGGGTCATGAAAAATTTGTATCAGAGAAGTCGGTTATATCGTAGAACATTAGAATCTGGTCTTTTAACAGCTATAGTGTTATGTGTTATGAGTATGGTTATCAGTTTAGGGGATTCAGTGTTGGTGCGGCAGCTGACGTATCAATACACCGGGACCCTAACTACTGATTTCTGACATAGTACATGAAAACACTGATTTCATGAGTGTTTTGAAATGTTTTCTTTGTGATCTCTTAGAGTCAGCTCACCAGGTATAACTTAATGACGTGGTGAACCTGTTTCTTTTCATGATGCCTCTCAGTAGACATCCAGCTAGGGTTCCGAGTATAGTACATGATGATAGACCACCGAGCGACGAGGCCTTGGTTCATGTCCCTTTATCAGTAGAGGCACCAACGGGGGTACTAGTGATACCATTACCCATTGGAACACCTATTCCTCCAGCCCCAGTAGTAGAGAGTGCTCGCTTATTGATCCCATTGCACAAGTCTCAGTGCTAGAGGCCACCGAGGTTCAGGGGTGATATGGATACATAGGTGGCTGAGGATTGGCTGGAGGCCATGGTGATAGTATTTAGACTGGTAGGGACACCAGTGGATCTCATGGTGATCTTATAAAACATTATTATATAGGAAATTGCAGGAATATGGTGGATCTTGATGCTCTAGGTTCATGATGAGGTGACACTTTTCTGGGTAGACATTAAGAGCCTGTTTTGTGTTGAGTTTCTCCCTGAAACCCTTAATACTGTGCATATACAAGAGATTCTTCATCTACAGTAGGGCAACATGACTGAAGCTCAGTAATTAGTGAGGTTCACAGACCTCTCATGCTACTCCACTAATATGGTGCGGGACCCATTCTGCAGGTCCCAAACATTTGAGCAGGGTCGCACGCGGGATATCAAGGCTTTGATGGTTTCTCTCAATATGCCGACATAGGTAGGGGTGTTAGAGAGATCCCTATTAGTGGAGAGTTTTCTTACTGATCATTCACCAGCAGCGAGACCCACCACTGAGCATCACGTAATGGATTCTTCTGCATCTGGAAGTAGAAAGATGTCACAGAGGTCCAAGAGGACCAGACCAACTGGTGGAAGACCACAGGAATCAGGGTCAGTTGTGTGGGGCACCGGAGACAGAGCTAGTCAGACGGGAAGCAAGCAGTGTTACGCATGCGACGGGCAGGGTCACATGGCTCGGACCCACCATACAGATGATCATAAGATGGTCAAAGGACCACCCAGGCAGAGATAGAGGTTCGACTGAGGAGGTATTTAGGGAGAAAGTGGTCCTGGTAGTGGAAATGGCCATGCAATTGGTAGTGGGTGACGATTCGAGGTGATACCACCACCACCACCAAGTGGTCCACACCAACCATAGGGAATTGGTGGAGATGGGTGAGCTCAGCTCCAAGCAGCTGAGGTCTATGACCACGGTGCTCCGTAGATGATACAAAGTACGATCTGTGTCTACTCCACCTTTTCTTCAGTACTTATAAACACAGTCTGCAGTCATTATTTTATTACAACCGCCCTCATTCGGTGCTTTTAGATTTCATAGGGGACTTTAGCTCGATCCTTACAGCTAAAAACATCTACGGGAGATAATTCTACGATTACACACTGGTGACAGTAGTGTGTTCTAACTCTAGGAGGTGAGAGCTTCAGTTGGGAACTCTTAGTAGTGTCATTGAGGCCTTACGACGTCATCTTTGGTATGGACTGGTAATTTACAGTCCATGCTCAGATTGGCTGTATTAGGAGAAAGGTGTGGTTTGTATGCACGGATGGGACTAGTTTTACCTTCACCAGTGAGAAGGGAGCCTTTGCACGAGATGATGGACTTACACGGAGGAGAGTGCAACCGATCACTCATCAGTTGGCTAGACTTACCCTTGGAGCGGTTGATGTGGATAGTCCGAGCAATCCTGTAGAGGTGGACCAATACGTGGATCTCATCCCTGGTGATGTTTTGGGTATACCTCCTCACAGATAGATGTAATTTTACATTGACTTGTACCCCGGGATGGCACAGATATCTACACCAGCGTATCGGATGGCTCCTGTGGAGCATCGTGAGCTGTGGGTATAGTTGGAGGAATTATAGGGGAAGGGGTTCATTAGGACTAGTGTTTCTCCATGGGCTGCCACGATTTTGTTCTCCAAGAAGGCGTATGTGAGATTGAGACTTTGTGTTGACTATCAGTGCCTGAACCCGGTGACCGTTAAAAACAGGTACCCACTCTTGAGGATTGAAGATCTCTTTGATCATCTGAAGGGCACACTGTGGTTCTTGAAGATTGACCTCAGATCATGCTATCACCAGCTCAGAGTATGAGACGAGGATATGTAGAAGGCGAATTTCAGAAGTCGGTATGACCATTATGAGTTTTTGTTCATGTCGTTCGATATGACCAACTCTCCAATAATGTTCATGGGACTAATGAACATGGTATTTCATGGATACCTTGATCTCTTTATTATAGTCTTCATTTACGAAATTCTGATCTACTTGGCTACTGAGGAGGAGCATGCCAATCATTTTCAGATAGTTTAGGACACACTCCATGAGCACTAGATTTATGGTAAGCTCTCGAAGTTCCAGTTCTAGATTTGAGAGGTTCACTTTCTGGGGCATGTCATCTGGAAGGTTGGAGTTACGGTGGATCCATCGATGAATTCGACGGTACTTGCTTGAGAGCCACCCTGGATTCTGACAGAGGTACATATTTTCCTGGGTTTGGACAGATACTACCAGATATTTGTGATAGATTTCTCCAGAGTTACATCATCTTTATCAGTGTTGATGAAGAAAGGGAAACTCTTCATTTGGTCAGAGAGATGTTGGTGGAGTTTTCTGGAGTCGAGGCAGAGGCTGACTAGTGCACCCATATTGAGGCTTCTGAAGGAGGGCTTTGGGAATGTATTCTACTGCGACGCATTAGGGACCAGGCTCGAATGTGTCCTGATACAGGAGATACCAGTTATCGCATATGGTTTTTGACAGTTGAGACATCAAGAGAAGAACTACGCTACCCATGTCTTTGAGTTAGTAGTAGTGGTCTTCACCTTGAAGATGTGGCGACACTATCTAATGGGGAAATGTTTTATAGTCTACTCTAATCACCATATTCTCAGGTACATTTTTCTGTAGAAGGACCTGAACCTGATACATCGGCATTGGCTTGAGTTCCTCCGGGACTATGAAATCGAGATAGTCTATACTCCTGGGATGTGGAACATTGTAGCTGATTCACATAGCATGAGATCTGCTATACAACAGCTAGGTGCGGCGATGGAGCAGCTGGCTGCTTTACAGATATCCTTTGTTGAATGAGATGGAGCATATTTTCTTTAGTCTCTTACAGTCGCACCCCTACTTCTTCAGTGATCCAAGGAGGCATAGTGTGGGGACACTAACTGTGAGGATTGACGTGTTCAGATATCTACAGTCTAGGAACCTAAAATGGTTTTTGAAGGTGGGGACCATGTCATCCTCTTCATAGGGCGTACTGTGGTACCAGTGTATTTACAGGAGGTAGTGTTGAGGGAGTTGTATAAGTCCCCTATAGCAGTACATCTAGGAGTGGAAAAGATGTACTAGGACCTCCGACGACAGCACTGGTGGACGAGAATGAAGAAAGCAATAACAAAGTCTGTCTCTCTGTGCCTCACTTGTTAGCAAGTGAAGGCAGAGCATCAGGTACCAACAGGCTTAGATCAACCTTTAGAGGTCCTAGAGTGGAAGTGGGATGGGATATCCATGGACTTCGTGATATGACTTCCACATACATCCCGTGGTCATGAGTCAATCTGGGTGATCGTCTACCGACTCACCAAGTCAGCCCACTTCCTACCAATCAGAGGGCAGGGTTCAGTAGAGAGCTTGGGAAACCTCTATGTGTAGGAGATTGTGTGGCTACATGGAGTACCCATGATGATTGTCTCTGATTGTGATGCATGTTTCACTTACTCTCTATGTAAGGGTTTGAAGGAGGCTTTCGGGACACAGCTTTGTTTGAGCACCACATTCCATCCTCAAACGGATGGCCAGATTAAGCGGACTATTCAGACCCTTAAGGACATGTTGCATGCTTGTGTCCTCGACTTCAGTTGCAGTTGGGAGGATCATTTTCCTTTTGGGGTTTTCTTACAACAATAGCTACAACTCTACCATAGGGATGTAACCTTTGGACGCTCTGTATGACTCACCATTCAAATCAACATTATGCTGGACTAACCGAGGGGAGTCAGCACTCATGGGACCAGAGATGATACGGGCTACCACGAAGAAGGTTCCGATCATCTAGGAGTATATGAAGACTCCATAGAGCATGCATAAGTCTTACATAGATAAGAGATGGAGATCTCTAGAGTTAGAGGATGGAAACCATGTCTTTATACATGTCTCACATTGATGAGGTTTGCTTAGATAAGGATGGGGCGAAAAGTTATCTCCATTCTTCATCGGACCCTTTTATGTCCTCAATAGAGTTGACGAGGTGGCCTACCACCTAGAACATCCCCCTCAGTTGCACCGGGTGCATAATGTTTTTCATGTATCCTAGATGAAGAGATACAAGCATGGTACTACACACATCATTGACCAGGGTGAGCTAGACACCAACGATGGGGTGATGTTTATGGAGGTTCTAGTGGATATTTAAGATCAACAGAAGAGATTCCTATGTGGGAGATCGATACCATTAGTGCGCATTCGCTGTTAGCACGAGAACCTCCAAGAGAGCCCATGGGATTGGGAGGCTCAGAAACGTGCTCAGTAACCCCACTTGTTACTTTATTTTGAGTTGTGGCTTATAGGGACAGAAATTCCTGAGGCGGGGAGAATTTAAAGACCTGAATTTTTTCATGTAATTTTATTTAATTTTATGGAAATATTACAAGTCCATGAAAACTGATAGCAGGTGATTCTGAGGCCCAGTGTGCCCAGAATGAATTTTTAAACATTTTTTGTGTATGTTCAGTAAATGTGCGAGAAGGTTTTTTGTAACTTCTGAATCAGTGATCAGAATTGAAATATAAAGGCACCGTTCAACTTGCAGCACCAATATTCACATAAGGAGACCTTCACCTTGACCGCAGTAGGTCGAGGCTGAATGTTAGTTTTTGTGATTTTCTTGGGAGAAAATAAAATTAAGTAGCTTTATTTTATTTATGGAATTTAATCCTCCCAATTCTATTTTTGGTGTTGGGGAGAACCCAATCTTGAGAATTCCAAATTTGAATTCAATGGTGGGGACCACCTGACCCTTGAAATCCCTCTTTAATGAGGGAGGTGACTCTTGATTTCTTTTTCTAATTAATTATTCCATCTTCAATTAATTATTTGTGCCAACATCAATGAATTAATTATGCCAACTTCAATTAATTAATTGTTCCCACTTTTAATTAAATTAATAATCCTAAATTAATAGGTTGGCTCTTCATTTTGTTGGTATTGGAGGAAGGGTTGGAAAGGGATGTCTTAGGGTGAACATTGGAGAAAAACTTCCTCCAAATGAATAATTTTCCCTAACGAAGAACGAGGAACCGACCCTGAGCCCAGATCGGAAGTGTCTTGCGGAAGAAACAAACGCCAACATTCTTCAATGACTTCATATTCTTCCTCACTCCTCATAATTTGGAAAATAGAGGTAGGGATTTTTATTTATACACCCCTTACCCCATTCTTGGTGTGATTCTTGATTTAAGTACTATTATGCCACTTGATACTGTTCTAACGAGGAGGGTGAGGGCCAAAGGAACATGGCCCGACCTCTCCGCAACCTTTAGTAGTTTTTTGATGGTATTGAATTTGATGGTGATGTCCCGAGTAGAGTGTAGGAGTCATCAGAATGATGAACGGTCCACAGGGGTGCACTCGGATACACGAGGAATGTCACAGGCAACCCGTGCCGACGACCAGCATCTGTAGGGCTCGAGAGCGGCGACTGGCGCATGACCGACCGCACAAAGGGTGTAGCAGCATGCATCTTCATCGCAGGGTGTTCAGGAGCTATGGAACAAGGCCATGATGGCGAAGGAGGGTGGCTGGCTCGCTATCGGCCGCAAGTGGTGGCACGACGTGCGACCGCGCCATGCAGATGGGCTGGTTGTCCGGCATGCCGGTGGGCCGAGCGGGACCTGAGGTCTCGCGTGCTAGCTTTTGGTGCCACGTGGAGTTGGACGATTGGCTACCCAACCCCAACGACCCAACCCTTCAGGGTACCCATGTGGTTCCTCCTACTTGGATGGCGGGTAGGGTGGACCCCACCGCGAGGCCACCTAGTCGCGGGCCACCAGTGGGCCGCTCAGCGCGGGCCATGTCGGACCCATGGTCAGACCCCGGTTAGGACAAAGTCGACCTGAACCAGGTTGGGTCTGTCCCACCGGGTCGGACCAGACCCGGACCAGGTTCGACCCCATTTTCACTCTTTCGGCTATAACTTGATCTATGGGCGTCCATTTGACGAACCACCTATGGTGCCAGAAAACTTGGATCGAGAAAATAATTTTGGCATACCCCCTTTGTGTTTTGGATAAATTTGGCATACAGCTAGGTTGGATTGAACACAAATCCAATCGGGACCTTAGGACTAAAAGGCCAATAACATATAGATCGGGCGTCCGATTGATGCATTGTATGTTGTGTTGAGACCCCTTTTACATGGTGGTCCTTTGTGATACTTCTTCACCGGACATTGTGGAAGTTGGAGTAACGACCTGTGGATTTGGGAGATGAACCTACCAAAATCAAGAAAGCTTAGTGTGGGAACTCTATAGCTGGCTGTAACATGCGAAAGGGATCCTATGTGGGTCTGTCCCATGTGATCCTAGGTGGGTCTCTTTTTTAGGATCCCAATTGGATCCACTCTAGGAATCCACATGGGACTACTCTAGGATCCTATGTGGGTCTGCTGTACTAGGATCCTACGTGGGTATGATGATATAGGATCCTACGTTTGTCTGATGATTTAGGATCCTACGTGGGTATGCCTCTCAACAGAGTAAGATGATTTAGTAGTTACATATAATCATATTTACAATCGTACATAAGTTATACATGGTGTGATTTTAGTCCTTAACTTTTTTTTATTCTTCTTTGTGGTGTTACCTTTGTGGTAGTTACATTTTTGGTGATACCTTTCAGGAATTCTTCTTTTTGGCGATACCTTTGTGCTCATAACATCGTGGTGATACCTTTGTGGTATACTTCTGTGTGGATTGACCGTTGTGGTACTTACCTTTTGGGTGTTAACATCATTATAATCATTCCTCCATGGAATAGTTGTGCTTTTGGCTAAAAGAGTTGAGCCTTCTGTTTCTTCATGAATGAGATGGGTATACTTGATAACTTAGGAATATGTATGGGCATATACCTAAGTAGGGTTTTCTGTTGTTTTCATGCTTTGTGGTTAATCATTTTTGGATTTTTTGAGATCTTTAAGGGTCCCGAGGTCCCTACTAAGAATTGTTATACTCACCCCTACACGGGCTACGCTCACACTTTGTTGGGTTTGGTGAAGATGATGGACACCGCTAATAGAGGATGAGGGTACAGGGATTGGAGGTCACCCAGAGGTGGGAATTAGATGAGGCATACCATGGAGACAACCGTTCGAGAACGGTACCTACCCTTCAGCTAGGATCCTTGGTGGATGTTCACTGGAGCTGTTTCCAGATTACCTGTACTTTTCAGTTTAATTGTACATTCCAGTTGAGCTTGTATTCTGGACTCTTTTTTCTTTTTATACACACCCTGTTTACTATATAGTTTTAATTTGGGAATGTATCCTGCTTTGTACATAGTTGTGAGAGTTTACTGGTTATAAAGGAAATGTCATCCCATTTTTAGGGAATACAACTTTTTTGTGTTAGTCGCCATCCCCTGGCCTTTAGATGGTGTGCTTGGGGTAATCACGACACAGGACCCTAGGGACGGGTCGTGGCATGTTTGAAGTTGATTTATTATGATACAAAACATCCAAATTTTATTGAATGTTTTGTGATATATTTGACTATAGATGTGTTATTTTTACACCATTCATGGTTTATGGATAATGTATTGACATTTTATATGCTAGTATTAATATGAATGTTTATGTTATGTTTAAAACTTTTCATATGAAGAATGCATTGGACTTAGTATGTGACGGGTGGAGCCCACTATAGCGACTTGATGAATCAGTAGGTCTCATGAGACAAACTAGTGTTTTAGCTTAAGGACATGACAAAATCTTATTTGTAGTCTGGGCACAAGACCTTGACAATGTGGTTATGAAGTCTAGAATTATGAATTCCATCATTATGAAAGTGGATATTGATATAGCATGTGATTATTAGACTAGTAGAATATTTATTTGATTTTGTAAATGGAATTATTTGATTTTCTCTTTTCCATATTATGATTAAGTTTAAGATTAAATGGATTTTTTTAGTCCTATACATTGCCTTAAATGTTTATGCTTATTTATGATAGTTTCCACTATATTTTTATCCTTATTGTGCATCTGAGATCACCTATTTCTATGTTTTATTGTTCCCAGGATGTTAAGAAGTATTTTATGGTTGACCTGAAAGGATAGTCTAAGGATATAAGTGTGTTCAAAAGGGTAAAAACTTTTGTTGATGTTTTTATTTCATGATGTAATGTAAAACCTCTGAATGTATCTAGTACTTACAAGGCTACTAAACTGATCAGTCTTTCAAGACATGATTCCTTGTATCATGCCAATGTTATGTAATAATGCACCGACTCTTGGTAACTGGGGTCGGGGTGTAACATTTTGAAAAATTATCCAACATGATCTAAACACCCAGATGACCTTCTGTATGGCCTATTCTCTTCAAGCTACTGGCCAATCTATATGGACTCTTCAGACACTAAAATACATGTTGAGAGCATATTATATGGACTTTAAAGGAGGATGGGACTAACTTCTACCTCTTGTGAAGTTTTATTAAAATAATTATTTCCAATCAAACATCCAAATGGATCTATATGAATTCCTTTATGGGAAAATATGAAAAGCACTGGCATGTTGGGACGAAGTCATGAAACGTAAGCTATTGGAACCTAAAATAGTCAAATAGATGGTATAAATGGAAAAAAACATTTGGAAATACATCATGGGAGCCTAATGTCAACAATATTAATATACATAAAATCATCGAAGGGACCTAGATTTTGAGTTTGGAGATTGGTATTCCTCTACATCTCCATGGAAGAGGATCATTAGATTTGGGAAGAATGGAAATCTGAGTCCCAAGTACGCGATCCACTTCGAGAGTCTTGATATTTTCAGAGTTGTGACCTATCGACTATCACTTCCACCAATAATTTCCTAAGTACATGATGTATTCCACATATCCCCATTGATGAAGTACATACCAGATCCCTTACAAGTAATAAATTGATAATTGGTATAGTTGTTAAATGATCACTCTTACAAGGAGAATTAGATGGAGATCGTGGAGAATTGAGAAAAATTCTTATACAACAAGAATACTCACCTAATAAAATTACTATAGAGGAACCATAATTATAAAGAGTCAACATGGGAACCATAGGATGTTATGAAGGATAATTATAGTAACCTTTTTTCAGTAGAGTTTTAAAATGAAATTTCAAGGGAGAAATTTTATAAGGGTGGAAAAATGTAACAACCCAAAATTTCATCAATCGAAATTCCCTTTATTATAATTTTTTTATATAGTATAAGTTAAAAAAAATAAAATATATTGTAAAAATAAAAACCTCATAAATGAAGAATTATAAAATAATATTTATTTCTAGAAATTAAGGAACCTATACTAATTGAATAGTGACTTGAAAGTTGGAATAGTAATGTGAACATTAGGAATAGTAAACTGGCCAATATAATAGTAACCTAACCTATGATTTTATACATATAATTTAGGTATCTTATAAGTGAAAATATTATATATTTATATCAAGGAATAAGTAAATAAAACTTTAAAAATTGATAAGTTAAGTGTTGGAATTTTTATGAAACACAAATATTTAATTACAATTTTATAATAAAAATAATAAGTTAAAATAAAATTTATTTTCATAAAATAGATTAATAATTTAATATTTTTTTCTTATGATTATAATATGTTTTTATGATAATTTAATTAATTATTAAATGTTTCATAAAATCAGTTATAATAATAAAATAAGATTTTTCTAAATAAATGATTATTTTAATTAAAAATTAAATTTCTAATATTTAGAAAATTATTTTCAAGATTTTTTGTCCATTTTAGAAATCTAAAAATTTACAAATGGTTGGTGTAAATTTTTGGTTTTTTTCTAAAATAGTTGATTTATTTGTGAATATTGAAATACAGTAATTTACGGTATTTAACATTTTAAACAAAATACTAGAATTTTCTAGGAATGAATGATGTAACAACCCAATAGTTCAAAATCACATGAATAAGTTACTATAATTAGTTAAAATAATCAAAACTATTGGTATTATTGGGCCAAATTAATAAAATAGTGAGTAAAATAATAAAAACACCCATCCCTTCCACTATAAATACCACCCCTCACCACCCATTTTCCTCACACTTCTAAAGCCTTAAATCATTCTCATATTCTAGACAATTAATCTGCAAAAACTCTTCTCCATGACTTGGTCTTTCTAGTATCATAAAAGGACCATTCCCATATTCCCTAAGGAGGTTCTGAAGGTGACCAATAGAAGAGGTAAAATCTTCCACCTCTCCCTTTTAACTTCTGTCTTAATTCTACATCATCCATTCCTCCACAATCCAAATAAAAATGATAACTCCAGTGTCGTATATTTTTAAATATAATTGAATTTAATTTTTTTTATTTTTATATCAAAAATCAATTATCTTCAACTCCCTTCCATTCTATTTTTATTCAAAAAATTAAAACATTGTTTGTGACATGTCGATTCACCGCCTATGTGGACGACGAGTTCTAAATTTCTATTAATTCCATAAATGATAGACATAAAACAATTTTATATCTAAAAAAATTTATATTATGTGTATTAAAATATATTTAATGTTATGGAAATAGAATATAATCATACTGTTAAATAATAAAACAAAACTACTTCGTGATGATTTAAAACTACCAAAATAAAATACAAATTTTTCATTAACATTTTATCTAATGAATATTTATAATATATGAAAAAAAAATTATTTTTCAGACATTAAAATTTCTGTAAATGAATTAATACCATCTCAGTATAGCTCATAATTAATCTTCCATTTGAAAAAGCCTCCCATAATTAAACTCATGGAAACCAACTATAAAATCATGAAATGAACACTCTCAAAATGAAAAAATTTAACACTATAACTCAACAAAATGGCAAAAAATGAAGTTTAAAATAAAACAGTAAAAAAATTGCATATAGAACATGTTATTAATTAATTAATTAGTGGCTCTAATTTTATTATCCATGATAGTATGTACATGTTCCGAACACTTTTGGATATAAGGAAATGGATTCTCTCTAAAACTTCATTTTTTGTTCAGTTTACACATTCTCTCTCCTTACCCTAATGAAATTATTAATTATTAGTTTTTAATACTCCTAAATTTTATTTATTTGTTCCAAAAATATGTTCCTATTTCAATTCTTCTTTCATTTACGGGGAAATATGTGTTTTATATGGTTCTCATCTCAATTCCTCAAGATAAAGAAAGCACGATAAAATGGAACTTCCTAATTTCTTACCCAATTTCAAGTACACTCCATATGCTATTTTAATCTACCATTAATTTACTAGGTTAATAGATTTTATCACGAAAAAAAAATATTTTTTCATTTCAGTTTTTTCTACAGAGTTATTCACTTTTCCACTTTAAATTATCATTAATATTTTCCCTTAATCCACAATAATGTGGCTCATTTCTAAAGTTTCGTAAACACATTTTTATACATGTTTTCACTTCATTGGGAAATAATATACCATTTTCTATGCCTATTTTTAATTATGAATATTTATGTATTATTTAAATACCGTCATTCATGGACACATTTATGATATACCCATTTTTTATTTCTTATGACATGATTATGATACCCATCACATACCATGGGTAACCCTTATGTATATTCCTTATATTTGATTATTCATGTTGAACACATATTAATGAACATGTTATAATGGGTGTGCCTAGATACTACTCCATTGAATTGGGTAATGTCTTAGTCTCAGGATATGTCATGTTGGGACTGGGAGTAATCCTAGTTCCTTTATAAGAATTTGTCTACCATGTGATATTTTCATGGTAGTTATCCTTGAATCATATTTTTTGTGTGTAATATGTTGATTCCACATTCCTATGTTTCTATGATTACATGAAATTTTGTTCTATAGTTTATACATCCATAAGTTAATTCAGGTTGTATGCCTTTTTATTTCATCATATTATGCCTTTTAACTCATGTTTTATGCTTTATTCCTATATTTATATCATTAAAAATATTTTTAGCTCATCCCTTTTTTATATATTCCCTAGGTTAGCCTATATATATAAGATCTCAAAGGAAGTTATGAACTCTTTATTGAGATTAAATAAAATATTTTCTTATTTTGGTTTCATGCTTTCTAATTATGATCTTAATCATCCATAGACACTAGACTTTATGATCCTTGGTTTGTATTTTTTGTTTATTTATTATTAAAATCATATAATAATATGTGTCAAATACTTGGGTCTCTATATGTTATAGCACATTTATTATGTTTTATATTACCCAAGTTATCAAGAATGATGTTAAATCAATCATTTCTTTAAGGGTTTCATATTGATGATTATGATAACTTAATATCGAATATAAAAATCTGGGTATAGTGGAAAAAACAATCTCTTTAAGTTATGGGTATTGATTATGTAAGAATTTTTCCTCATTATATTAAATTATAAACCAAGAAAATGAATTTGTAATGTAAGTTTTCCAATATTTATTTTTATTGTTAAAATATTTGGATGGAAAAAATTGGGTCACATTTATTAATACTAATCCATAAATGTAAAAATCACGTTTTTAGAAACAAATCTTGGAGTGTGGGTTTGTGGCTATTATATATGTCGTAACAGTAAATCCACTCTTTTTTATCATACTACATTAATCCAATTCATTTATATAGAATATATTAATATTAATTACATAACCATTGTATGATAATACATGTGCACTTGGTCCTCTTACTACCCTTTGATGTCGCTCAAATATTGAATTCATATTTGTAGATAACTACTTAAAAATTTTGTCTTGAAGCCATCATACATATAATAAAATTATTATGGGGTAAAATTACAACAAAACATGCACAAAAATCCCACACCTATAGGTATTGGATTGGAAGGTCATAACCTCCTAATGGATAACCCACCTATCAATCCCCTTTATTTATTATTATTACATATAGTCTTAAAACCTTAATATTTTTACCATATGCCCTTTTTAACCTTGTCCCATCCCAACCATAATTTCTAAATCCCATAGGCCAAAAACATCCTATAAATTATAGATTATTTGTATTTTATATCACTTTTTCATCTCTTAATGGATTCAAATACATTAGAATTACATTAGAGTTTCAACACATTGTTAAATATCAATAATATTTTATAAAACATGACATTGATAAAAATATTGACCCGTAATTGGAATTGTGATAACATCTCTTCCAAAAATCCCTTCACCAATATGGATCCTTCTAAGAAATTATTTCAGGAGATCAGTGTTATCCCAACTAGATTGGTAATAAATACCGAATTTAATAGCTTTTTTAATAAAATATCTATCTATAACTTAACCTCCTTGATGACTTTTATTTTTGGCATACCCTTTCAAAATCATAATATACCATTAAATATGGTATACCATTTGTAATGTTCAAAACTACATAGAAGTGCCTATTTAACCAAGGGAACCCTTATATCACTAAATGATGGGGGGAAAAATATCTCCAATTCATATAATATGACCCGATTTTATTTCCCATATTTGGAAAATTAATTGGGTCTATAACATTCCTTTTTAGGGATTTTAAAAGGAAGAAGATCCCATTTAATGCGTGTCAGATATTTTTAGTTACAATTATATTTAAATACATATAAAATAAATATTGCATCAAAATGTGCAAGTTTGGTGATTTTAAGACTTATAACATCAAATTAGTAATTGATAATATGTTATTTACATTTTTATAATAATCTTATGGAACCATTAAACTATTAATGAAGTTGAAATGTTCAGATCGCTCTTGATTGGAAAGAGTGTACTCCACTGGAGGAAGAAATTCTAGTATACCACCCTTCACTTATGCCATCATCTCACTTATCTCCATATGAATCATGTATAAACTATCCTTAATTAAGTATTTTGTTTTGAAATGTAAATTTACTAACATTACAATTACAAATATCATACACACGTTTTCTATATGCATGACATTAATTATGGTTCTAATGCTCAAACACTTCCAATATGGTAATTTAGAGAAAAAACTAATATATTTTTCCAAACTATTTTCTAAAGGATTTTTAAAAATGGTTTACATAAAATTGTGACAACATAATTTACTTTATCAAATTATTTATAACCGATTAATAAATATGGTGTTTTCACATATTCATAACTCTTATCAAATGATGTTTTTTAATATCAATATTTATTTCATTGGGGTAAAAATTTATGATTTACTAGATACACTTTGATCCTGGAATGTTTCAACATAACTAGGTGTGTGCATTTTCACAAATGGGAAACTGTAACATTCCTTTAATGTTATTTCCTATCAAATTTACATAATTAGATAAATTATTTATAATTTAAAACAACATGAATGTTAACAATGACTCTTCTTTCTATGAGAACCATGCAACGTAACACATGAATCCCACATCAATTTTAGATATTTTGTCAATTTATCCAAATATACTACAATATCATTACCATATTGTTTTGGTTATAATATGGGTAGATAAAACATATTATATTTTTAGTTCATTCATAAACATAGTTGGAAGTCATAAATTATCTATATTATCGAGTATATTGTATGATTGACACTTTGTACTCCAAAAATATTCCTCCCATCTATTGATTGTGCAATATTGAGGTTTTTAGCTAATTTAAAAATTTTTTAATTCATGATTAATTTTCTTTCATTGAAGAATGTCAGTTGTGTGAAAAAGTTTCCAATCATGAATTATTGTATATGAGTACCACATCAATTTCCTTAATTCCAACATACCTCCATAGATCTGTTGAAACATTATAATGTTTAGAATGTTCTATAAAATTTATAAAGGTATTTATTCATATTTCCTATATTGATTTGATCCACACTTAGTGAATTGTTTACGTAATTTATGGTCACCCTAAAAAAATATATAGTTTTTTATATGAATTTATTATTTTATATATTATACCCATTGAACATAACATTAATTAGACATCATATATTTTAAAATAAAACTCACTATATTTTGGTATAATATCATCCAAGAGAAAAAATTGATTATGTAGAGATGGTGTTTCTCCATCAATTTCCAAATTTCAAATTATTTCACTTATGTACGGTTGGAGATGTTATATATTTAGTTAATCTAAAAAATGAAATCTTTTAAAAATTATTTTACTTACCAAATATATTTTGACAATCACAATGGCCATATTTAACTATCATTTTCATTTCTCCAGTATGATCTCCATCATCATTTATAGTTTTACTCATATCAGATGACGCTTAAACCACAATGTTATCCCTATCACTAACTACATTCAATTCTTCCCCATGTTTATCCCAACATTTATAACTTCAATATATTTTTTCAAAAATAAAGTTTTCTTCCAACTCATTCGAACAATTTTTCATGAATTAAAACAATATAGACAAGGACTAATGATATGAGAATTCTTATTTCTATGCTCTATTATAAAATTGATTTTTATATTAAACCCTATCATCGTACTACTTTTTTAATAAGATTGGAATTAATACACCTTTTATTTAGATTTACCCTACTCGATTTACCAATATTCATATTTAACAATAAATAAATAAATAAACTAGAGGTGATCATATAATGTATCAATTTTTACATATGTAAATTATATAAATATAAAAAAATTAATTATAATCCTAAATTATAATGTGGGAGAGAATTATTATATCTTACTCTATTTAAAAAAAATTATTATATTTTAATGTTTTTAAAATATTTTTATATGTCAAGTTAACATTTTTAAATGGAATATTAAATGAACCTCTGTGATGGTTTCTATTTATATATACTTTTATTTAAACATTGATTTAGAACCTTGTGAAATGTTGTTTTTGGGAAAAGTTTTTATTGTTAATGTTATTGTTTAATTTAAAAAAGTAAATTCCATCATTTTATAATTCTTTATTTTTATTGATTGGTTCTTATATCCTTTCACCATCTTATATGGATTTTATGTTTTATTAACTAATTTTTTCTAGGAATAATCTGTTTACATTGTCTATTTATTATTTATTTTATATTTAAGGGTATTAATCATATTTTCTTGTTTTCGAATAATATTTTCTATAAACATAGGATGTGGTCTGGTGCTTTTTAATTTCTTATATGCTTCTTTTTTTATATTTTCATGCTTAGAAATGTTATAATTATCTGAATGGTTTTATGATCCATAATGGAATGTTTTCTTCATTAATAGGTTATTCCCCTAGACTTTATTATGATTAAGTAAAATAATGAATTAGGACTTTGTCCTATAAAAGAAGTTCATATATGATTCGTATTTATTTTATTTTATATTGAGTCCATTCAGTGTATCAAAATTCTAGTTTATAATAATTGAATTTGAATGGTATGAATATATTTTAGTTATTCATGCCTTTTTGTAAATTTTTATTCATTGAAAAGTAAATTTTCCACTACAATTTTTAAATAATTATATATCGATGAACAATACATAACCTTGGTTAACAATTGAATCATTGAAGGAATGATGCCTTGGTCTGACCAAGTGAAAATGAATGATTTTTTCTTGAAGTTATTGGTTTTAGTTAACTATGATGTATCCCTAAAATAAAATTCAAACATTATAAATTCTAATGATGTTTATATTAAATAAGAGTTGAATATGGAATTGGTTTTAAATATACCTAAAATTTTATACTTATTCTCAATGAATCAGTAACCTTAGGTAATTTTTGTTCTAAAATTATATTATTTAAAACAAAATTTTCACGCTAAACAAATTTTTTTTCATTTATATAGTAAAGATCTAAAGTGTAAATCTTCTCTCTCTTTAAATATGGGAACCATATTTTAACCATAATTTAATATATAAACATTTATTTAGTAAATATTTCTTCCCACTATAAATTAATTTTCAAATATTAAAAATATATTCAGATAAGGAACATTTACTTTTATGATTATATGTTATTAATGGTGTTTATTCCAAATATTATCCTTTATTTAGATTATTTATAATTTTTATTTCACAGGATCAATTCAAAGAAAAATAAATTACTTGGTTTACTATTAGTATGTTAACATCATCAAAAAAATACAATATTACTATTTAGATATGATAAACTTTGTTAATACTTGAATTAAAAAATTTTGATTCCTTATGCAACTCAAACTAACATATAACCATCAACCATTTCAAAAATAGTTAAAATAAAATCTTCCATGAAAAAAATATAATTAAAACACATCTTTAATAACTAAAAGCATTCTAAATAAATTATATCAAACCCAAATTCATACCAAAAGAACAATTACATGAATCAATATATTCATTAAAAAATAACCAACTTTTAATTGAAATGAAAACACACTGAATCCTTAAACACCCAAAATAAACCACCAGTTATAAAAATTAATTAAAATTAAATAGAAACTATAGAAGAAAACTATGAATTCTAAATAAATGTGCCTTTTAAAAATACACCAAAACCAATCATGGACATAATCATTAAAAATAAATTCCCTTCGAATAGTTATATAAAACAAACTCATAACTAACTACCATTTTCAAACCATTCCAAAGAAACCATCTATTTTTATTTAACAAAACCTTTTTAAATAATTTCATTTGAAAAAAAATCTATCCAAAAAATATTTCAAACTAGAGTTTCAGTTATAAATTCATATATACAATACTCTATGAAAAATTTCATGAAAAACATGAAACAAAAAAATAAGATAGAGAGTGGAATTAGTTTACATGAAGAATAATATAAAAAATAAACAAAAAACTTTATGGTCAGAGGAGATTCCAAACATTGAATTTAGAATGTGGAATAATTCGAAAAATGATGTTTGGGGGGGAAACAATGTATGTATTCCGTAATATATTGAATGAAAAGTCTAATTTGTGGAACAAATATTGTACATTTAAAAATACATTAATGGATTTATTAGTGATTACTAAAAACAGATGATAAAAGAAGCCTTTATCATCACTAAATTGATTAATTCTTATAAATCTACCAATATCATCACTATTTTTAGCACTAATAAATCTACACATATCATCACTTACCATAGTGTTGATAATGTTCTCTTTGAATGATTAAAATAAATATTTTTAAGAATTACTCCTTACTTTTCCACAGTTTAATATTTTATATTGACCTTTATCAACACTATTTATGTGTACTAAAATTACTATTGATGATGGTATCTATATAAGATAAAACCGAAGCTATATTGAGAGTAATTCTTAAACAACCTTGGCTTAATATTACATAGAGACGTTTTTCAGCGCAATGTTTAGCGTTGATACTGGATGATTTATCAGTGTTAAAGTTAATGTCGATAAAGACCTCTCTGTAATATTAAATTGAAAATACGTACGATTAATATATAGATATATTATTTTTAGTACTTAATTATATATATATATATATTTTATTGAATTTATATAAAAATATAATGAAATAATATCTTTATTTAAATTTTTGTTAATTATAAATAAAATTATTATTATTTATATAAATGAATATATATTTAAAACTAAATAAAAATTTATAGTTGTATTTATAAATATTAATATTATTGTATTAAAATATGAAATAAATTCAAGATATTTTATTAATTAAATAAAAAATTCAATTTACAATTATTTTAATTTTTTTAAAAGCTAGTCATTATTTATTATATTTACAATAAATTTATTTTAAAAATATATACATACACACATGTACACATATATATATATAATTGGCAGTTAATATAAATAATTATAATAAATGCTTATATATATGTGTGTGTGTGTGTATGTTTTATTAATTACACTTGATTCGCATTAATAGTTAATATTTTAAATAATAAAATATAAATAATAATGTTATTAATAATATTTATAAAATATGAATATTTCTATAGAAATTTTTTGTACTCAGTTTATGTTAATTGAAGTCCTAATTTCACTGGAGTAGAATATATTAATATTATATTCTAACTACACACACACAATTCAAATGTATATGTGACTCTGTTTATGTATGTATGTATTTATATACATACTAAAACCTTCATTTTTTTGGAACTCAAACATAATATTAATTAATAGTATTATATTAATATTAATTACTACTAGTTATGTAAATTTATATAATGTTAGTAGTATTGTTAGGAAAAAAATTAGTAATTATAAATTATGTTTAAGTATTATTAGCAATGTTTTCTAAAATATTATTAATTATAAAAACGAATAAATATTTTACACTAGATAAAAATATTAAAATATATTTATATAAAATATTAAAACATTATATTTAAATATAATTTATTTTCTTTAAATTTTACTGTTTAAAACAAATTTAAAATTAAATATCCTTTATATTTAAAAAATTTACCTTAATTCTGTTTTATATTTAAATTAGGTATCTTTTAAAAAATTTAAATTATATATATATATATATATTGAATGTAGGGAGAATTCCCTTCTAATTGAAAATATGAAAACATAGAGAAAAAAATATAGTCAAGTCATGGAGACAACCCACAATAATGAAGATTCAAAGTCCTAGTTTTTGTATAATTCTAATACCAGTCCTTCTTTCCTCTTCATGAATTTCATTCCAATCAGTTTATTTTTTCCCATGCGCAAAACCAAGACCCCCATTATGGAAGCCTCTCCTACAAGTTTTCTCTTATTGATATAGGCCTTTAGTTTGTTTGATCTCGAAGTTAGCATTCATAGCTTCTGATAGTTCCTCCATCTTCTTAGAAGGTTCTCTGCTGAGAGGCCCTTCAGGGCCCATCACTGTGTGAAGCTGAGCAACAAAAATTCATGATGCGCCTTCATTTGAATCCCTATCACCATTATTCAAGGACCGAGACAACAATTTCAGAAAGGCTTCCTGAATCTCTTCATCCTATGATTCATTATTACTGTCCTTGAGTGAATAAAACGATTTAAAGATATTTTCAGTTGACATCTTCATGCACATTTCCAAGCCTTCCAATAACATGGTCATCATTAAATGTGTATGTGAGTTCAAATTATGGTCTTTATTCAATTTTTTTCAATTATAAATGTGTGAGTTTATATATGTATGTTGTATATAAACTCAATATATACATGTGTATATACATATACAAATAATATAATACAAATTTTAGTGTAATTTCAATGTAAAATAAGTTTAATTTATTTACTAATATATAAAAAATTATATTAATTTATATCTTAATATAAATATTATTAATTACTAATTAAAAAAATTATATAATATTATGCCCGCGGGGCACCGGTGAGTTAGTTAAAGGTGGTGGAGTCTGGACCCTGCGGATCCGGGTTCGTGTCCTTGCAAGGTAACACACACTATATGCTAACAAACCCCTCGTGGGCCCCTCCAACCCATTAGGAACCGTCTAAAGATCAAGGGTTGGCCACCCTTGTCCATTCGATGGACATGCGGTGCATAGGTGGGGAGGCCACCCCAATAATGTGTTACCCAACAACACGTTTTTCTGTGGGGCACGAGTGAGTTTCTTAAAGGCGGTGGCATCCCGACTCCGAGGTTTGAGTTCGAGTCCTCGCAATTCAACATGCACTATATGCTAACAAATATCTCGTGTTCCCCTCTACCTTGTTTATAACTAGCCTAATATCGAGGGTTGGCCACCTTGGGCCTCACTGGGGATGTGCGGCACACATGAGGGGATGCCACCCCAACACCTCGTTACCCAACAAGGTTCCAGGTTCGAGTCCTCACAAGGCAACACACATTATATGCTATAAAACCTCTCATGGGCCCCTTTACCCAATTGGGAACTGGTCTACGCTGAAGGGTTGTCCACCTTGGGCCTCGCTAGGGACGTTCGGCGCTCAGGTTGGGAGGCCACCCCAATAGCTCATTACCCAGCAACACATTTTTACCACATTGGTGGTGGAGTGGGGGTGAAGGACAGTGGTAGAAAAACACAGTTCTTTGGGAGGTTCAGGGTTCGAATCCTGGGAGTCCTCTTTCGGGGTGAGCCTCTCCCCCGGGATCTACCTGTCTTTCCGGGTCGCTCGGTCTCAACTGGGCAGGAAAAATGTGGTATAACCCAATGTGCTAACATATTACATTGACGAACCATCGCTGATCGGGTTGTCAACCTCCGGGATGCTCTTCCATCTCACCTGGCAACATATCCTTCCCCAGCTGGGGCTCTACCTCTGGGCAGTGACGTCTTCGTGTGGGAGGGGGTTCCCATGTGTGGAGGGTCTGAAAAGGCCACACTTGAGAATTCCCTTTTAAGAAATAAAATGTATATAATATTAGTTATATTATACATAAAAGTTATAAATAATTATAAATTATGTTAAAATATTATTAGTTATACTTTTTGAAATATTATTAATTATATAAATTAATAAATATTTTACACTAAATAAAAATGTATATGTATATTTATTAATATTATAATTGTATTGAATTTAATTTTAAAATTTTTTCAACACGTTTTACTAATTAAAAAAATATTAAATTTACCTATTAATTTTATTTAAAAAATTTATTCATTATTTTTAATATTTAAAATGACACTTTTAAAAAATTATAAATTATATATCCATATATAAATTTATTCATAAATTAAATATATATATATATATATCTATGTGTGTGTTTATATATAAAATTTCATTAATTATATTAGAATAATATTAGTTATTAATATTATAAATTATATTATATATATAAAAATATTTTTACTAATAGTTAAATATGAAAATTTTTAATATAATTAATTTATTGAAATTAAAGCTCAGTTGTTTAGTTAATTTATTAAAATTAATCATATTATTTTCATATCAATATAAATTTATGTTGATAATTATATTTATTATAGATTTATATATAATAAATATATATATATATATCATTAAGACCTAAATGGGCGTGATTATGTGTACGTATATGTATGTATAAATAATATATGCATGTGTGAGTGCAATTAATGAGATATGTGAAATTGAAAAACCAAAAGTGTGTGTGTGTGTGTGTGTGTGTGTGTCATATGTACTCTTTAATTTAAAATTTTATAAGATAAAATTGTTATTAGTGTTTGGATTAGTGATGATAAATGTAAGATTTTATTAGTGCTATGAAAAGTGTAGATAAAGGTAAAATTTTATCAGCACTAAATCAAATGCTGAAAAATGTCGACTTTTATCAGTACTCATTTTTAGAATTGCTAAAAGTAAAAATTTATCAGAACTTAATAATAGTTTAGATAAAAACATATGATTTATTTAACAAAAAATGTATTAGTGTGTAAGAAACAAATAAAATGTATTTCATTTTCTTTCTTATAAAACATAGTATATTTAATTATTATTCAGTTGGAAAACAAGGGTAAACTAAACCCATGTTTTCAAGAGATCAAAGGAGAAACCAAACCACTTGGGTATCTCTATGGGGAAAACATGATTGAGCCCAAGGATACATAGTTATAACACACATCCACTATGATAAATTGAGGAGGAAATCCCAACTGTAATGACTAATGAAAAATTCCTATAATAAGAGGACATGAACCTGGAGCCTCACTGACTATAAGGATCAAGTATAATAAAAATACATATTAGTAGAGATTATTAAAAATGGTTTCTAAAACCACAAAAAAATATTAACATATTCAATTTTATTCAAAATATAGGCATTGTTTATTATAATTGCATAATTTTTTTAAAAAAAATTATACATTTTTTGTATTAGTTTTAAACAAATAATCCTTAAATAGCTACGGTTTTTTATAAACCACGACTAATTTTAAAAAAAAAATCCTCACCACAAGCAACCCCCTATCGCTAAAACCCTAACCCTCAATGGTAGACTTAGACCCTCGATTATAGAATTCAACCCTTAATAGTGTCACCCAACCACAATTGTGTCCCCCCTTCTCCCTGCAACCCTTACCCATACCCCAACCCTCCATGATAGTCACCCTTCTCCCTATGCCCCAAGCCCCGATCTGAATTCTCTAACATCTTCCATAACCCCAATAATTTCACTCCTATCCATCAACAAATTCAACGTCACTAGCCTTTTTGATTTAGACTTGATGTCAGTATCTACCCTCTTTTCACCAGGCTATATCCCCTCACCTCACTGAACTTCTCCCTCGACATCTAACCCATAATCCATAAAGTGGTGTTTAGGGTTTTATAATTATCAATTAGTTTTTTTATTTTGGAGAAACATATATTTATTATAATTATTTAACCATATTTTTCTGATGATTTTAATTTAATTTTTATTAGTTAGATTATATTGATCATTCTTATGAGTATAATTTTATTGAAGAAATGTATCTTTACAACACAATTACATTAAGAATTAACTATACTTTTTACACTAAACATTAATATATATTTTAATGTATTGAGTTATCAGCGGTTAGGTAATATGTATAGATAATTTTTAGATAAATATACCACAAAACACACCTCAATGTGATAAGAGTTTAGAAGATATTTTGGATTATTAAATTAGAAATTGATTGGTGGATGGTAGAATAAAATAATTGTGTGTTGATTATAAATTCAAGTGAATGTTGAATAGAAGTTATGTATATGATAATATGAGATTAAAAGAATATCATTCCCGATATGTATGTTGGATTTACAATGGAGGGTAAAATGTAATTTAAAGTTAAAGTATTTATTTTACTATCAATGAAACATAAAGTGACCTCCTAGAAGAGAGTTACATTCTAAATGTTTATAATTAGATCATTTGGATTCGTGGGATATAATGACCAATATTTTATTATATCAAAAGAAAATTTAGTTGAACCTGAGTTGGTTAATTTTTCTCAAAACGATAGTGGTAAAAAATGTTTTTTATGATTTAGTTGAATATTGTAATCAAGAATTGTATGAAGGGTGTGAGATATATTTAAATATACATTTTCTACTCATGTTTTTCCAAATTATGTTTCTATGGAATTAATTAAAATCAATGTCCAGGTTTTAGAGTTTCTTCAGGATACACTGTTTGAAGCGAAAATTCCTACATTATTTTATGAGATAAAGAAAATTGTAAAAAATCTTTGAATTGATTATATAAAAATAAATTCATGTCTTGATGATTGCATGATTTACTCAAGAGAATATTATAATAAATAATAATGAATAATATATCAAATAATTAAATAGAAATCAATGAGTAGTAGTGAGAGTATAAATGAATGAAACATCAATAAGAATCCAAATAAGGAAACTCTCATGAAGTTATTTTGTAACTTTTCTCTAAAAAACACATGAAGATATTATTCACGTCATCTAAGAATGCATATAATAGAAAGTGTCATGATTTGGAATGTAACAATGAATAACTAATGAGACATTAAAAATATTAAATTTCATGTAAGTTGTATGATTCATATATCTATATTTTTCTTTATATCCTAGGAAAATTTGTTTGCGATTAGATTATAATGGTTTTCACCCTTTCAGTACATTAATTATAAATTATAGCATATGTATAGATGTTTTATGCCCTATAATATACCTCTATGGATGTGTGTGAAGATGCTCTATTTCATTATTCAGATGAAGATTCTAGTAAATAGAATTTTTGGAAGTGACATTGATGTATACCATCATCCTTTAATAAAATAATTATCAGAATTGTGGGATGAAGGCACAAAAACATTTTATGCATAAAAAGAAAACTATTCAAAATGGAAGATGATTAAATGTGGATAATAGTGACATTTATAGACTAGTAATATTATTCTATTGGGTCAATTATACCATTTTGGATTTTTCTAGTTTTATATTTTTTTAACCTCAATGATTTCCTTATAGAAAAAAAAGGTTCTTTATGTTTTATCATCGATTTCTTGATTCATATCCTAAATTCATGCTTAAAAAATCAATTCAATAGAGATATTGAATTAATAAAGTCACTAAAGGTGTTTTCTAGTTCAAAAATCTAAAGGAAATTAATGAATGTCAACATAGAATTATCATAATGTTATTAATTGAAAGAAGGTGAAACTGTTTGAGGTATAATAACTAAAGCAATTAGAACACAATAGTGTAATAAAATGGGTATATTTTTAAAGTTACATATTGGGAGTTTAATTTTATACATTATAATATTGACATAAATCATATTGATAAAAATGCCTATGATAATGTATTTTTTAGATTACTTTAGTAGAAGAGTATATTGAAGGATCTCCTTAAGGATCATAAGGATATGAATGAAATGAATATAAAGTATACAATATGAAAAATGAGAATAGAAAGTATCCTTTAACAATTTTTCCAATGATAAATAATGATAAAGATTTATTCCTTCAAACATAAATAACGTAAAAGTTTCATATGGATATTAAATTATTATTTAAAGCTACGTTGACTTATAAAATAAAAAGTTACAGGGATTGAAAATTCATTAATCACATATTCTAATGGAGTATTTTTTACCATTAGAATTATTTAATATATTAAAAAAAATTAACTATAGTTCTAGTTCAGTTATGGACCTTATTCAATGATCTTTTTCAAAAAACTCTAAATCCAATATAGTTTCAAAACATTAAGAAATAATTATGTTGGCACATTTCCATTTGGAAAAGTTAATTTTCCAATCATTTTTTACTATCATGATTCATTTGAATATTCAATTTGTTGAGGAAGATAAGCTTGGTGTACTAGTAAAATATCAATGGATTTATCTAATTGAGATATACATTAATACTATATTTATTTTGATCGATGAATTTAATTTCTTCAAACCATTATGTAAATATTTTTATTATGAATTATGATTTTTTCCTTCAGGTACTTAGGTTATTTGAAGTCATATGTGAGTAATAAATCTCAACATGAATGATCTATTTATAAAAGTTGCATTGATTAAGAGTTCTTGACCCTCTATTATAGGTATTTGGATGGAATTAAGACTAGATTCAATAGGGTTAGAAATATTGAAGATATCTCCAATAATTATCATTCTAAAAACCAGTCATCGGTAGTTGAAACTATAGGGAAACTAGTTGGAAATAGATAAAATTTTATAATAACTAAATTAGATTCAGTATAAGCATATAGATATGTTCTACTAAATATTCTCATTAAAGATCCATTTTTGAATAATTTATATTTCAAAATAAACTGATGACTAAGGTGTCGACCTTGAAAACAGATAGAATTAACAATATATGTTAAAAAGAAGATTTTTTTAGAGGTTGGGGCCAGAGCCTCAATTTATTATTTAATGCAATGTCCTATTTAGTGTGGGTACAGGGAGACCCAATACATAGCCCAAAATCCCAAGTCCAAGTATATACACATATTCATACTATTGATTTGTTATTATTTTTTTCTTAATAGTAATACATTATATATTCTTGTGTAGATAATTAATGTTGGTAATAAAACAAAAATTTAAAATGATTTGAAGTTTTTGTCTTGAGGTCCTCTAAGGTTTCCTAAAATATTATATGATTGTAATATTCATGGATTCATGTTTCATTCAATTATTCAATAATAAGTCAAAAAAACCAAAGTGGTGTTGTATTTTCCCTTGAAACGGTGAGATATTATAGGAATTTGGTTGATATTATCAAATTAAAGTGGGTCAACATTAATACAGGTATAACAAAAGATTTATTACATTTTACTTCTCTCTATGTCTCTTGCTTGATCTGTACTATTGAGCATGAACATCAGGATCCATTTATCTTGTATTCACTATAGATGATGGTTTATTATGTATATGTAGAAATACATGAAGGTTAGAGTGTAATTATACACATAAAACATAGAGACTTGTATGAAATTAGAGATGGATATTAATTGGAAATTTTTGATAGTTAACCTCATAAACCACAAAACATTAAATAGTAACTCATTAATATTATAAAAATGATATAACATGCAATGGATGTTGAAAATTAAAGTACTCTTCTCAATGGAGGTTTATAATAATGATGATAATGAAGATATGGAAACCTAAACATATAAATTGATAATGAAACTATCTATGTTAAATTTTAATATGTATATACATTTTAGTATTTTTTCAAATTTTTTAATTCTTTTACTTGTTAATTTTTTTAGTGAATATATTCTAATCCATTTTAAATGTTGGAATATAGAGAACAAAAAAATTTATATCCTAGTTGAACATTATCTTAGAGAACACTGACTCTAATATCATCTAAAGTGGATTTGAGTGATTCTATTATACAAGAGATGGTTAGTAAGATTTTATCTTACCCAGATGTTGTTGATAACTCACTATTTAGTGCACATATAAGAGTTGAGAAATTGGTCATTTATATATCGTGAGGATATTTGAAGGTTACCATGGCTGGTATCTACATTATTATAAAGAAACATAAATATTTTTACAAAATATTTCATTAGTTTTTCAAAAAAATAATGTTATCTATCTAAGAGATTTAAATATGAATATTTTATATGTGGGACAAGAAAGACATTAAAATTTTTACTCAATTTGATTAGTTTTTTGGTGCCGACTAATGACGATGCCAAAATATTTCAATAGATTCTTATGAAGCTTACATGTGAGATTCTTAGTTTTCCCCTTAATTATAAATATTGTAAGTATATTCCCATATCTTTGAAGAATGAGGTTTTTTATAAACAAAGAAAACAAATAAAAATTTAATGTCCAATGGTGAATAATTTAAAATGCATAATTAAAATTAATAATATACTTACAAAGTGTTATGAATTGTATTTAAATATTTTTTTTCATTTGGATGTTCTTAAATACATTTCATACCCATGATACCTGAAAAATATAGGAAACAAATAGTGTGACTTTAAGTGGTAAGTAAAGAACTAGTTCAATGAGACATCTGTTATCACTTTAAAGATGTATGAGAAAGTGCCTGAAGGTGTGTCTCATGAATTTTGGAATTTGTGTATTGATATTAATAGGGATGCATCTCAGGAGGTATTTATATATTTTATAGTAACATACTAACATAAACATAAGAAAATAATAATTTTGATTAAATTTAATCTGTTTTTCCTGTAATTATCTAACCATTACATTATATTACATTACATAGAAATGATAAATGGATTTTACCTATCCTCCTAAGATTTCTCTGACTTTGTAATTATGTTATTTCCCAAGGTGGTATAACTAGTTCAAATCCCCAAAAGTAGCTTCATCGGTTTGGGTTCTATTAGTATTAGTAGGCCCACCATCCCTCCCCATAATAATCATAATTTCATTTTCCCCACCACTCAATCTTGAGTCCATTAGGTCATAGATTTTTTCTAGAAAATGAACAGGCTTGGCTCTATTTTATTCATTATTATTTATATTACTTTGTTAAATCTAAATTTATTTTTTAAAACATGATATTTTTTTAATGATTTTGATTTAGCACCTCAATTGTAAAAATAGAGATGTGGTTTAATGTGGATCGGAAACTTGATGATAGTTTCATGAATGAACCTACCATAGACAATGAATTAGGTGTTTATCATTTAAATTTTTATTTATTTCATTAATATGATAACATTATAATGGAAAATACAACAATTATATAATATTATAAATTTTAGATAATTTATAGAATCATTGTTAATATTATTGTTTTAATATGTTAGAATTCATGAAGCTTGGGGTGCAAACCACGTACAATCACCATCTATTTCCCAGAATGATGAAATTTAATTAGTTTTAGGTAAGTATTTTCAATAGTGTGCCTAGGGGTGTATTATGGGTAGACTCTATCAAATTAATTTGGTAGGTCATCATCATCCTTTACGATAATCCCATCTATTGGTGGATTCATGTAGTTCCCTTGATCAGGTATTCTAGAGGAACATTTTGAGGCTGGATGAAAATTTTGAAGAACATGAATCCTATAGTAAAACATATTATTGGTTTAGTTAAAAATAGAAAATAAAATTATTACATATTCTATAGGATAATTTTCACGTTTCTTGAAGAAATTACTACTCTTAATGATCATCCTTTAGAGGAAATTTTTATACTGAACCAATGACATCTCTGAATGAGAATTTTATTTATTTCTATGATGATATTGTATCTTATTTGGTTTATATATATGGGAGGTCTTTAGGGTAATTTTATATAAGTATTCCCATAATTAAAAAACCATATATTGATTTTTGAAATATTGGAATTTATTCCACATCAATCTGAGTGGTAGTTTTCTCAAGATGTATATAAACCCTTTTTTAATTTTTTTAATTTCTAAAACATTTTTTTAATGATTAAAACCATAGAAAACAAACTCTTATTGGTGTGAAATCATGGGATAAGCCTTCATTGAAACATTTTTTCCATTTATTAATATATGACATGTTTATAAAATGTGTTGTGTTCTTAGAATAACCTGAAAAGTATTATATAATAATATGAAAGTATTTAAAAATTCATTTTTAGACTTAAAAATCAATAAAACATCCTCATATTGGATTGAAATCATATTACAATGATCTTAGATTGATTTTTTATATAGTAACTAATTCCACTTCAATCCAAGAGATTGTGTTCTAGGGATATCAATAAATTTATTTGTCATGTTTTAAAACTCTAAAAAATGTGTGTAATAGAAAAAAAATATAAAACAATCTCATATTTTTCAAAAATCATGGGTAAACCATTTTTGAATCATTTTGGGAATGTACAACTAGATCACACAACATTTGGACATGTAGTGTGTAATTATCCGACCGTAAACATAACTTATTGTAGTGACTTTTGAATAGAATTTATTTTCTCTGATTACCAATGATCTTTTAGGTCTAGAGTTTTATATAATTAGGATAAAATATTACATAGTAAACCAATTCATTACAAGTGGATAATTATAATTAGTATCTATTTTTACACACATGTAATCCCCTTTAACAAAAAAACATGGTTTCTTTTCTTATCACATCTTCAATACTTTCATTATGTTAACTTATTTTTCCCTTAATAATAATTAATCCCAATGAAAAAAATTTAAAACATTGTACGATCACAAAATCTTTGTAAGTTACATAAATATAGAAAACAATTTTTCCAGTTAAAACCCATAAAACATTTCCTTGATATAAAATATGCCTTTTTACCTAGAAAAATAGATCATCTTTTCAAAAATATAATTATCATAACCTTTTGAAAATCAAAAATTTTTGTGAGAAAACATATTAAAACATATAATATATAATAATGTAACTTGGGACATATTTATACTAAAATGTAATGACCATATGGTTGAATGACATACATATCACTCTTTCAAATGGAATTGTCATTCATCCGACTTCCATACATATCACTCTTACAAATAGAATATCCATACGACCGACATCATTACCCATTGTATTAGGGGTTTTAATGTAACCAAATATAGTTTTTTTAACACCGAACCACATGTTGGGTTATCTTGTAATGAACCATCAAATGTCCAACTACCCCTATATAAACATATCACCTAAAAGTTTTCATTTTTCAACATTTTAGTCATAAAATTTCATTTGCAATCTCAAGAAATCATTTCATGGTTTTGAAATAATACTTAAATTTTCAAAACCAATTTAAATACTATAATACCCAAAAAAGGGAATATGTTTTTTCTTTTTCTTTTAAAAAATATTAATATTATATAAAAAGTAAAATGTCATATAATGGTCACGACGACAGAGAATTCTTTGTCCCTGTATACATTAATAAAATTCATTTTATAGTTCTTAATGAACTTAAAACATTTAGTATTGAAATATTCCTTTTGAATACATTTTAATGATAATAAAATCCAAATGGACTCTCCTTCTGAGATTAGTGAAGACGCGCATGTAAATCCCCGTGATTTTCGTGTAAAGATTCTTGTGGTTGGATGGGTCTCCTCTATAGAAATAGGTAGGGAAGAAACAATAGGGGGATTACCTCCTCACTACTTTGAGATCCTAGTTTTTCGATGATCCAACTTCCACACTCTTATAGGGATGATATACAGTCTTTCTGTTGTCTTTTACTGTACCTTGTTCAATTTACTACTTCTTTTAAGTTGTATCTCTTACTGCTCCCCCATCTACTTTTGGTTCCTTCTTCTGGGTATGTATATACTCACAAGATTATGGGATTTTCCCAACACATGTTTTGTCTTTTGAATATGGTAGATAGGTCAATCAAGACTACAGTGGAGCGTAGGGATATGGGTTGTGTGGACCATGTACGATGGTCGTAGTTGGGATATATGAGAGGGGATATCTTAGCGGATAATCTTTCCCCTTTGTCTTCAAGTTGGGAAAAGATTCTAGATTGGGCATCTATTTTTTCCTTTTACATTTCAGTATTCACTACAATACCCTTGTACTGTCTAGGGGTTCATGAATTTTTATCTTACATTATAATAGTTTCATCTTTTTTCACTTTTATCTACACTTTAGCATTGATTTGGTTGTGTGCGTATATACAAATTCTTAGGAAATAGACTCCTCGATTTTGTGTTCCTTCGATGCTTGTCTCCAACCCCTGGCCTATATAGGTGGGAATGGGGTAGTTTTTTCTTGAACCTTGGCATGGGTTGGGTCGTGATATAGTGGTATTAGAGATAGTTCGACCCTTGGAATGATGTTTGGACATTTCCCAAAAAATATCTTGGTTGGGATAAGTGAAACAATGTCAATGTGTCTCAGAGCGGCACTCGAGATAGGGAGTCCAATGATGGTACGGGCAGCCGACACAGCCATTCACCAGGACCATGCTTACCCGCTTTTTGACTCGGCACTCTAAGACATTTCTTTCAGGGAATAATGGTACATTAATCACATAGGATCAAGTATTTTATTTTCCTTATTGAGTCAGCTACCAATTATATTGATGATACAGATATATATATATATATGTGTGTGTGTGTGTGTGTGTTTGTGTGTGTGATCATCTGATTGTTTTTCTCCTTGATAATATTCAGGATTCCTCTGTGATGATAGCTATCAAGGATAACACCTTCGGTTCATTAAGAAAACCCGATGAGTGTCAAGGCCTCAATTCTGGGCCCATAATGTGGTACCCTTTCTCTCGGTGGATATATAGCAGTGGATCCACCCTTAGAGAAGAATATAGTCCCAGCAGGGTAGGTTGGGGATGTGCGCAGGCTGAGAAAACTTTATGAGTTCTAGCGACATTGACAGATGAGGTTCCACAATAATCCAGATCTTCAGGCAGTAGAGGATTGGCTGGAGTTTTTGGTCCACATTTTTGTACTGGTTCAAACCCTGAAGGATGAGAGGTTTTCATTTGAAAATGGCACTTTCCATAGAGCCACTATGAGAAGGTGGAGCATAGTTACCCATATGTGGAATGAGGAGACACTCTCATGGGACAACTTCTCGATGAGTACTATCCCTCATTCTTGTGCCCTGTCTAGATTCAGGAGATTTGGGATATTCAGTAGGGAGAGATGAAAGTGCTAGAGAGTGCGACGAGGTTTTCATACCTTATGTGCTACTCTCTTTACATGAACAGAGATGGTTACTTCTGAGCACAAATGTTTGATGAGGGACTTCATAGATAGATATGGGCTAGCATTTTTCCATTGTGCATCCCCAACTATACTAGGGTTCAAGAGTGGTCACTTCTGAATGAGAGATTCATAGTAGAGGGATGCCAGATAGCTGGAGCCGATGGTATGCATGACAGGGCTGAGTCATCCTTAGTAGTAGGCAGGTGTCAGAGGTCCTGGAACATGAGACCCTTCTATGAGCATACTCAGGGGTGTGTTCTCCCAGTTCAGGGGAAGTTCAGAGCACTAGGGAAAATCGGAGAGGGTCGATGCTACCCTTATGATGGGCGAGGTCACATGGAATAAGACTGCCCAACCAGGCGTACTGAGTATCCCAAGAAGGCAGCTTATGGAACTCCATAGTTGAGGCAGAACCATGATCAGGGATCTACCCGGTGGGGACAGGGTGGTCTTCAGGGAGGCAGAGTAGGTATATGACAGGGAGGAGCTATAGGTGGGGAATTGAGGTATGAGGTTCTCCTACCACCACCTCTAGGAAGCCCACATCAGGCTCAGGGAGTCGGCGGCTAGGGCCACGAATAGCTGTAGTCTATGGAAGTCTATGACCAGGTGGCACACAAGATGATTCAAGGTATGTTCTACGTTTAATCTACTCTTTCATTGATATTATTATACACAATGTCTAGCAATTATTTTATCTCTTAACTCTTTTTATGGGAGCTGTAGCTCCCAGTAGAGAAGCTTGCACATCAGTTATGCCTTGAGGTTCCTATTGGAAATGCTTCCTTAGTATCTTTGATTTATTGGAAATGTGAGCTATTTATTTGAAGAGAGAGGTTCACATTGAATATATTGGTCATCATGATGGAACCCTATAATTTCGACCATGGGATGGATTTTCATTCCATGATTCAAGCCTATATTTATTTTCACCGCAGGCTAGTCAGACGCCTACGTGATGATGGGATGAGGTTATCCATTCATGGTGAGAGAGACCTCTTTGTTGGAAGAGTGGGTCTGTGAGAAAGAGGTTGAATCCCATTACACATCAGCTAGAGAGTATGACGCTTGGTGTAGTAGACTCATAGGGAATCTGGATCCCTTCAGTTGTGGAGGATTATTTGGACGTCATTCCCAATGAAGTTCTGGGACTACCTTTGACACTTGAGTTGGAGTTTTTCGTTGACTTACAACCATGGAATACCCCAATATATTCTGTAGCATATCATATGGAATCCAATGAGATCTGGGATCTTTGTTTGTAGTTAGAAGACCATCGTGGGAATGGTTCAATCAGACCTTTTGTATCCCCCTTGGCATCACATGTTTTTTTGTGTGGAAATGGTAGATGGGAGATTACATCTTTGTGTGGATTATTGTTACTTGAATCAGGCCATGCTAAAGAAAAAGTACCCCTTGACAAGGATTTATGGCCTCTTTGATCAGTTTTGAGGTGTGAGATGGGTCTCCAAGATCAATCTTTGGTCCGACTACCACCAGTTGTGGGTTCGTGAGGCTATCATTCTAAAGTCGTCCTTTCGATGTCTCTATAGACACTATGAGTTCCTAGTGATGCAATTTGGTGTGAAAAATTCCCCAGATATTTTTATGGATATTATGAACCACATATTCTATCCATTCTGGGACGATTTTTTCATTGTCTTCATCGATGACATACTCGTCTACACTGTTACTAAGGTGGAGCATGCATAACACTTGAGGAGGGCCCATGATCTACTTTGAGATATCCAGTTATATGGAAGGCTCCTGAAATGACAGTTCTCGATACAACTGGTTCTCTTTATAGGGAATTTCATTTCTAAGTAGGCTTTATCCATGGATCTAGTGAAGGTTGAAGCATGGATTTCTTGGGATCCACCCAAGAATGTGTCTAAGGTATAGATCTTTCTTGACACGGCATGGTACTATTGGAGATTTTAGGTAGAATTATATAGAATCACATACCCATTGACCATTTTTAACATGGAAGGTATAGTTGTTTACCTAGTGTGATCTGATATAGAATGCCTTCAAGTAATTGAGGCAAAGGCTGACAAGTGCTCTAGTTTTGAGACTACTAGATGAAGGATCTGAGTTTGTGGTATATTGTGATGCCTCGGGAGGTGGGTTTGGTTACGTGCTGATGTAACGATATGCGGTCATTTCATATAGGTCAAGGAAGTTAAAACCCCCGAGGAGAACTATGTGAGTCACGATCTGTAGATATAAGTAGTAGTATTCACATTGAAGATGTTGAGGCATGACCTTCTGGGATAGAGCTTTTTGTTTCACTAAGACTACTACAGTCTCTGGTACGTCTTCGCTCAGAGAGACCTGAAACTAAGGCCACGATGCTAGTTGGAGATCCTGAAGTACTACAACTAAAATATAGTCTATACTATAGGTATGGGAAATGTTTTAGAAGATTCCCTTAGTAGGAAGTCCTAGGATCACCTAGTGCGGGAAAATTCAGAGCAATTAGCTTCCCTGAAGCTGACCTTGAAGGTGCATGAGGGTAAAATTTTCCAACAGTCGATAGTGTTGACTCCTACACTCTTTCAGAATGTGACAGAGTTTTAGCTGGGAAACACTGATTGAAAGGTTCTTCATGATATGATATGCACTAGTGATGCACCGTATAGATATTCTAAAGGCTGGAATCGTGAGATCTTTATCCATGGGCGAACATCTGTTCTAGTGGAAATGTGAGATAAAGTGATGTGGGAGTTCAACACTTCTCCCTTAGCTGTAAATCATGGTGTGGGGAAGATGTAAATGGATCCTCAGGGGAAGTTTTCATGGTCTTTCATGAGAAAGAGTGAAGCTTAGTTTATCTCATGATGCCTTAATTGTAGTAGATGAAGGCTGAGCACTAGGTTTTGTCTGGTTGGATACAGCAACATGATATCCCAAAGAGGAAATGGGATGGAATATTAATGGGATTCATTATAGGGATTCTGTGCACAGTTAAAATCCATGACACCATCTAGGTGATAGTGGACTGACTCACAATGTCACCTCACTTCCTTACTATTAGGGAGTAGAGATCCATAGAGATTTTGGGGCGGTAGTACGTGCTAGAGATCAGACTATTTCATGGGGCACCCAGGACAATTGTCTCTAATCATGATGCTAATTTTGCATCATTGTTGTGGAGAGGCATATAGGAGGAATTCAGGACCCAACTGCAGATGAGTATATCCTTTCACCCCCAGATTTATGGTTAGATGGATCGAACTATCCATGTGATATTGGATATGCTGAGATCTTGCGTCTTGGATTTTGATCGAAGCTAGAAGGACGAACTGCCTTTGGTGGAATTTGTGTACAAAAATAGCTACCACTCCACCATTGTGATGGATACTTTTGAGGCCCTATATGGTATACCCTTTTGGTATACATTGTGTTTGATGGATAATGGGGATTTATTTCTTATGTGACCGAAGTTTGTGTAGGCGATGATAGAGATGGTGCGGGTCATCTATGAATAGATGGAGATGGCCAAGAGGAGACAAAAGTGCTAAATAGATCACCTTCATAGTCCCATTGAGTTCGATCTGGGAGACAAAACCTTCTTGGTATTCTCGAGACGATGTGGAATATGTTGTTTTGCTGAGGAAGTACGCTATCCCTATGGTTCATTGGGAAATTTGAGATCATGTAGAGGATTTTTGAGGTTACCTACCTCCCCTCTGTATCCCCACCGCTGGAGTGGGTGAATGAAGTTTTCTATGTGTTGAAGCTGAGGAGATAGATGCATGCCCCTAAGCATGTTATTAAATAGTGAAATATATACATTGAGGATGGAGACACCTTTGCAGAGTACCCAGTGCTAATCGAGAACTGACCTAAGCAGGCCCTATGAGGACAGTCCATCCCCCTAGTCCGATTGTTTTGGCGACACAAAAATGTATAGGAGGGTTACTAGGAATATGATAGCCAGATGTCGGCCCAGTATCATGAGTTGTTAGTTTAGTTTTTCTTTGTATTGATGAAAATATTGAAGGAGGGAATGATGTAGAGAATCAATTTTCCCTAAAAATATTTTCAAATATGAATATTATTCCTTAGCTAGGTGCTAAGATGATGTGCGATTTTGAAGAGCAGTGTGCCTGGAATTAATTTTATAAAAATATTAAATAAATTTTATATTAAACATGCACAACTAATCAAAGAAAATTGTATAACTCTTATACGGTTGATCAGATCAGAAATCTAAGACCACTATTTGGTCTAGAATGTAGTGTTTCACCTAGGCACGACATTAAATGAGTTGGCATGGGGCGTTTTGATCCCTTGCTCATTGGTTGAACGTTTTAATTGATTTAATTAAAAAAATTTATTAATAAATTAAAATCCTTTAACCAAATATAATTTTTAAAAACTCTGGATTTTGATGAGTTTGTATCATAATCATCGTATGGCCTCTCTCCTCTTATCCTCCTCTCCCATCTGTTGGAGAATGAATAACGAACAACGAGGAATCCTTTGTTTTAGATGAATCAAGATGTGGCAAATGTAACAGATCAACATCCTTCATCGTAGAATGTTTTATTAATAAAAATTGATCGATAAAATCTAGTTAGGGATCATCTTTAGTGTTTTTATTCCTTGGATTAAATGATTGATCTTGTTGAAACTAAATTCTTCAACCTACGCCTTTTATTTCAAACTCTATAGGAGGTCAAGCAGTATTTTTCTTATTGTTCATCACTTATTCTATCCCTAGTTCCCCATTCTAGATCATCATCCATGAAATATTGGATGGTGATGATTAAAACCATGGTTTTTGGTGCCTCCTCCCCTTTTTACATCACATTTATCACCGTGGAATCATCTTCGATCCTAGTTAGATGATTTTTGGTCCATCTGAGCTCGATCGGGCACTCAGATTCAAAATGAAATTGTGGAAAGAGGATGGAATCATGAGTGAGGAATGGATTTGGAAACAGAATGATGCAATGATAAACAATCTAAAGGTTTCATATTGATCTATTGAGAAATGAAGTTGTGGTGGCATGTTTAAGATCTGGACAAACCCTCATTTTTGAACGAGGTTGATTTGCGATGAACGACGAAATGATTACATGTTCTTTGGCCGGATCTGAATTTATCAGAGAAATAATAGGTGAATATAACCATAAATGAAGTAGATTTGGATTGCAAGTGATGTTTTAGGAAATCTAGATATTCTAATGAAAATCCCAACTACACACCATGTTCAACAATGAACACATGGTGTGTAGCCTCCTTCATCAGCGTCGCTAGGGTATGTGAAAAGATAAGGATGAGACTACATGTACTCTCCTTGAAATGCTTTTTAACACCAAATCATGTGAAATGAGCTATGTGTTGGATAAAAATCCACACACACACTTTGTGTCGAGCACACAGACATTGATTGGTCACACGGGCATCATCCTATGTTGACCAACACATTGTGTACTGATGTACACAGACACAGTGTCTAAGTACATGGACATGGCCAGCAGACATGGCCCAGTCTCTGGATAAATAGAAGATAATTTGTATTCCAACTACACGGAGTGCACTAATACATATGATGGGGCCCGTGTCCATATTGAGACACATATAAATATCGAATATGTCCACATGTTGTGTGTGCCCCCATTACATGCAGTGTATTGTTTGATCATTTTTGAGAAATATTTAATCCTCTATATATCCTTAGATTGAAATCTGATTTTGGCCCATGAGATTCCTATCCTGAGTGTTTTTTTACGTAGAATGTGATGATTCCATCATAAGTGTCCTTCAATATATTATGTGGATGTTCCGGGTAGGAACATGTAGAGACGTCACCTGATGAAAACAACGATCATACATGCTTATAAGGACAACCTTCTATGTTGACCCTCTAGTATGATCTATGCAGTGTAGTACCTGATAACCTTTCAGGCTAACCTAATAGATGGGATAGGTATTTTAGTCCTCAATGAGTGATATCAGGCTAACCCTCCAGTTGGGATGGGTATGGTAGTCTCCAACGAGAGATAACATGATGACCCCCAAGCTGGGCTGGGTAGTGTAACCACCATTGAGAGATACCATGATGAACCTCCAGCTAGATGGGTAGTGTAGTCCCCGACAGAAGATACCATGATGAACCTCTAGCTGAGCTGGGTAGCATAGTCCCTAATGATATTTGGATGACCCTTCAGAAGAGTTGAGAAGTGTAGTCCCCACCAATATGTGTCCTTGTGACGTGACCTATAATCTTGCGGGAGAGTCAGTGCCACCCAAAGCAGATAGTATCAAGGTTTGGTGATTTGAGCCTCTTTAACTTGTGTCGCCCAGGAAGACACATGAGGTGTCAGGTATTTCATATGATTTTAACTTGGAACTATTGGCTACTCACTTTCTTGGGCAGATCTGTGAGATGGATATCCACTTACTCCCTCATTTGGGATTCATTGACTGGTCATATATGTACCCCACTACAGTACCCACTCCTTGGATCTTATTTACTCTCCTTCCAAGAGAGGCAAAGACATGCAGGGTATGCCAAATGCATTCTGTGTCTACATCTTCATGGTTCGAAAGATATACTCTCCGGCTATAGGTAGCAAAGAATCGACGAGGGGATCACCTCCTCAATGTTTCATGCTCCTTTTGTTTGGATGGGTCCACTTTTACACAATGTTTTGGTTGAGCTTCACTCTTTTCATCCCTTTTTACTATACCTTATTCCATTTACTACTTCTCTTCAATTATATCTATTATTACTCACCATTTACCTTTTTGGGGAATTCTACATGGTATGAATATTCTCACCTCGAAATGATATTTTCCCAACACATGTTGTATCTTTTTCATATGGAATATAGGTCGATCGAGACTATAGAGGAGCATAGGGATATGTCCTGTGTGGACCCCATACCATGGTCATAGTTGGGATACATGAGTTGGGATCTCACTACTGATACTCTTTTCCAGTCATCATCAGGTTGGGATCAGATTCTGTTTTGGGTGTATATATTTCACCTTTACATTTTTGAATTCACTATCATACCCTTGTACTATCTAAAAGTTCATGAATTTTTATTTTACATTTCATAAGTTTCATCTTTCTGTACTTTTCTCTGCACTTTGAAATTGATTTGGATGTATGTGTGTGTACAAGTTCTTAAGAAAAGGCCTCCCTGAGTTTGTTGTGCCTCTAGCACTTTTCGACGACTTCTACCCAATAGAGGTGGGGTGGGGGTATTTTTGGATTGAGCCTTGGGTTGAGTTAGGACATAACATGTTGACCATATATTTATTTTTTGAATTTATGAATCGGCACCACATCAATATGAAGGAGGGTTTTCTAAGGAAGTTTCTAAATGATTTTTTATGATTCAAAACACTAAAGAAAGCATGTAATAGTCAAAACCTTAAAAAACTAAATAAAATTTTTTTTTAAAATCATGATACAACTTTCAATAAACCACTATTGGAGTGTTTGAGTAGAGGATATTTCAATGAGATTTATGTTGTACCCTTAAGGACTCAATAAGAAATTTTTATTAATATGAAAGTATTTAAAAACATGCTTCGGGTGGTCAAAAACAAAAAAAAAGGACCTCTAATTTCAATCAAATAAAAGTTCAGTGACCATATATTGATTTCTTAAATTTAGGAAATAACGTAAGATCAATCTCAGTGATGGTTTTATTAGTATTTCCACAAATGCATTTTTATTATTTCAAAGCTCTAAAATAAGTTCATAATGGTCAAAACCCTTGAGAACTATATCAGATTGGATTGAAATATGTGAATAAATATTTTTCAATCATTTATGACAAGAGAGGGTACATATAACATCGATCAGACATGTCGAGTGATCTAAATGAATCAATAAGATTTTTTCAATTATATAAATGTTAATAAAGTGTTCCAGGTGTTCAAAAACTTGTATGGAGAGTAAAACCCATCGAAAACTACCTCTAATTGGTGTGAAATCATAGGAAAACTAATGTAGAATCGTTTTTAATGTGTATGAGCATACGACACTAATCATACGTGTGGTATGCTATGAATGACTCAATGAATAGTTTTTAATGATTTGAAAGTCCATAAAAATGAAGGTCAAAGTGTCAAAACTAAGAAATTGGCCTATAATTTCAATGAAATTATAGGAAAATGATCATACATTGATTAATGAAAAGTAAGAACCTACTCCTCATCCATTCAAGTAATGATTTTCTCACGATGTGTATAAATATATATTTTTTGTTTTAAAACTCTAAATAATTTCTATAATGATCAAAGACAATTCAAACTACCTCATATTTGCTTTAAATCAGGGTAAAATAAATGTTCAATGATTTTTGACTTATTTGAGTAGGTTTCATGGTAATCAGACATGTGGTGTGCTCTGAATGAATCAATAAGCAGTTTTTAATAATACAATGGTATTTATAAATGTGTGTATAAGGTTCACAATGCAGAAAAAGATCTTATATATTAATGAAATCATAGGAAAAATATGAAGATTTATTTTTTAAATATTGGAATAGGCAACACATCAATCTGAGTGATGGTTTTCTTGAGATGTCTATAAAATAATTTAATGTCTTTTCAAACTCTAAAATGCATGTGTAACAATCAAGACCATATAAAACTACCTCAAACTGGAATAAAATAATGGTATAACCAACATTGAATCATTTTTATGTGTATAAGAAGATTGTATATCAATCACATGTGTGGTGTAATATGAAGACATGATAAGTAGTTTATAATGATATTAATGTCTTTAAAAATGTGCATTGGGGCCTCAAAAAAAGAATAATGACCTCATATTTCCATGAAATAATATGAAAATGACAATTTATTTATTTTTAAAATTTAGGAACCGACAAGAAATCAATCTTGGAGAAGGTTTTCTTAAAAAGTTCATCACATAATTTTTTTTAAACATTAAAACATGAATGTAACAGTAAAAAACATATCGAACTACATCATATTGGTATGAAATCAGAGGAAAAATATTTTTTAATCATTTATGAGGTGTAATAGTACACGACATTTCAATCAAATGTTTTGTGATCTCTAGGTGATTCAATAATAAGATTTTAATGATGTAAAGATCTCTCAAAATGTGAATCAGGGGATCAAAATCAAGAAAACAATCTCTTATTAACATTAAAATATAATAAAATGACCATAGATTTATTTTTGAAATAAATGAACTAACACAATATCAATTCGAGTGATGGTTTTCATTATATTTCATTAAATGTATTTTTTATGTTTTAAAAATCTAAAGCATGCATGTAATGATAAAACCCATAGTTAACTACATAATGTTATTAATAAATCAGGTACAAGATTTTTAAATTATTTGTGATTGTTATGAGTAGATTCCATGTTAATGGAACATGTGGTGTGCTAAAAATGACACAATAAGTTGTTTTGAATGTTATAAATTTCTTTAAAAACATGTTTTTGGTGGCAAAAACCATGAAAAAAAAATTCTTCTATTGCTGTGAAATCATAGGATAATGATCTTATATTTTATTTTTGAAATATAGGAACTAAATTCACGTCAATTGAAGTGATAATTTTCATAAGATGTCTATAAACACATTTTATTATGTTTTAAAACATGAAATCAAGTGTGTAACGATAAAATTCCTTAAATTTTACCCCATATTGATATGAAATCACGAGATAACTATTTTTGAATTATTTTTTATGTTTACTAGTTGATTACGCATTAATCAGATGTATAGTATGCTTTAAAAGAATCAATTAGTTGCTTTTAATGATAATTTTTTTTATTAACAACGTATTTTATGAGGTTAGAACTTAGAAAATAAGCTCATATTTTTTTGAAATAATAAGACAATGAGAATAGAATGATTTTCTACATTTAGGAATTGATTCCAAATCAATCCATGTGAGGGTTTTCTTAGTATATATGTAAAAACATTTTTTAGTTTTAAAATTCTTAAATGTGCGTGTAATGATAAAAACAACTAAAAACTACTTAAAATTTATTTTAAATCAAGTTAAAGTAATAACTGAATCATTTAGGATGTGTATGAGTAGATGAAATGTCAACTGTGCATCTTGTACACTCTGTATGACTAAAAAATAAGTATTTAATGATATGAATTTCATTAAAAATGAGCATTGAGGGGTTAAAACAAAGAAAAAACCCTCAAAGTATCAAAATATCATGTGGAAACAACCATATATTTATTTATAAAATATAATAATTGATATAAAATCAATCCAAGTGACTAATTATCTTGATATGTCCCTAAATAGATTTTTTGAGCTTTAAAACACTAAAACATGGGTGTAATAGTAAAACTATAAAATCCTACCTAAAATGGCACGAAATTATGGGAAAATGATCACCAAATCAATTGTTTCATATAAGAGTAGAAGACACATCAATCAGATGTGTGGTGTCCTTGGAAGGACTCAATATATAGTTTTTAATGATTATAAGGTCTTTAAAAACGTACCTAAAGGGAGTCCAAATGAAGCAAACAACCTCTAATTTCCATGAAATAATATGATAAGGACCATAGATTTATTTTTGAAATTTAGAAACCTACTCCACATAAATATGAGTGAAACTAAGATAAAAAACATAGATTTTAAAGTGTATAACACTCAGAATCAAAAAAATATTTCTTATATTATCCTGAAATAATGGGAAAATTTTATTGAATCATTTATGATATGTCAATGAATATTACATTTTAATCTGAGATGTAGTGTGCTATAAATGACTCAATATATTACTTTTGATGATAATAATATCATTTAATAAGTGTTTCTGTAGTTAAAACTAAATCAAAAACCTTAGATTGTCCTGAAATCATAGGAAAATGACCATAAATGAATTTTTGAAATTCATGAATAGAGTCCACTTAAATTTTAGTGATGGATTTCATAGGATGTCTAAAAATACATTTTTTATTTAAATCACTAAAAAATACATCTAATGATCCAATCCATAGAAAAATTCCTTTTATAACCTAAAATCAGGTGAAAAATATCATTGAATCATTTGTGTTGTCTATGAGAGGAAAAATGGCATTAAGACATGCGATATACTTAAAATGGATTAATAAGAAGTCTTTAATGATATTAATTTATTTAAAAACATGCGCCGGGGGTTCAAAACCAAGTGAAAGACTTTATTTCCATGATATCATATTAAAATCACCAAATATTGATTTTTGAAATATATGAATTGAAAACACATCAATCTGATTTACTGTTTACTTGATATGTTTGTAAATTAATTTTTTATATTTTAAAACTATAAAAAAGGAATGTTGTTATCAAATTCATATAAATATACCACAAAATTATGTGAGATTAGTTAAAGAATCATTAAATAATTTTTCTTACATGTATGAGAAGATGAAATGTCAATCAGACATATTGTGTGCTCTAAATTAATTAATATGAAACTTTAATGGTATGATAGTCTTTAAAAATATGCATCATGCATCCAAAAACCAAGAAAACAACCTCAAATTGTTTTTAAATTATAATAAAAATATTGTTGATTTATTTTTTAAATATAGTCACTAACACCACATCAATCCGTGTTAAATTTTTCTCAAGATGTGTAGAGACCCGATGCATGATGTACATGGACATTACATTAGTTTTTCTGAATACTTAATACATAACAAAAAACATATTCCCAAAGACCATATTAGTTTGGTTTCTTTGTAAACTTGGAACAAAATATTCTAATCACGTTGAATGATCTTCAACACCTAAAATAAAGTTCTTCCACTTTTTTTCTTACCTAAAACCTTTATTTATATCCTGGGAAAAAGAAAACATAAAAAGGATGATCTCAAAAACTCAGTAATGGTAAGAATGGATAATATAAGATAAATCATATACATTAGAACTTAAAAACATGAACATGATGTTTAAACATCAAAATCCTGAGTTGTGAAATAAATCTTGGTAGTATGTAAGGCATAGATAAAAAAAGAATATTAATCATGATAAGATAGCATGGGAATAAAACATTTAACTATGGAAAAACATTAAACACATGATATGATTTTCATAGTACCCAAGTCATTGCTGCCAGGACCATCATAGTGGACAATTTCCATAGATGAATCGGGTTTACTTGTCGTTCCAACCCTATAATAATGAACTAGATTTACTTTCTATTCCATACATGTCTATCTCTTTAGAAATAAATCTTTACCTAATCCATTGGATGGAGATATAGTTCCCACCCATCTGATAATGAAATCATTCTTATGTGTTCCATAAAAAAACATAAATCCTTCATCATAACCCAACGAATAAAATGGGTTTCATAAACATTAACCCATCAAAAAATAATCCATATAAAATAAATGGATTTCATTTCATCATAAAAAAAATATGTAAATAATAGGGATAATATACTTGACACATAACCATATTAGTGAACTTCATCTTAGATGGAAAATAGTTTTGATTAAAACACTTGAAATGAATTCTTAAGGAAAATATACTTTATTTTTCAAAATCATTTTCTATTCTCCAAATTTCATTAAATTTTAAATGAAATTTTTTTTCTTGAAAATAACTATGAAATACTATAGAGTAAGCTTCGTTGAAATAAGGCATTATGAAAGTGGAAAAAATCCATTCACGACGTATAAGTTAAAAAAATATTATACTCGTACTTTTGCCACAAATGTCAAAAAGTACATTGTATGGTAAACAAAAGAAAGATTCCTTCCATAACTTGTGGTAAAACCAAAAAAGGGTAAAAATAACATTAAACATACTTGAAAAAATTATAAACATTATATGAAAATTTATTTAGAAAACATGGAAATGGATGATAAATATAACCCCAGTAAATACTTACGAAAAAACAATCTCGGATAAGAAAGAGATTGAAATAATTATCCCTTACCTTATGTCCAATTTATTACATATGTGTATGATACTTTGGTATAGTTTTTTGAAACATATTATTAACTTATAACAGAACCATAATAATATTTATTATATCATATATGATTTACTTACGACTTTATACTACCAGTTCATTTATCAATTCCATGTTAAAGCATCATTTCGGGTAAAATCATTTCATTTATTGTATGTGTTTTGACATGTAATTATTTATATGATTACATAGATCATGATTAAGAACATCTAGAATGTGAAACATGATTTATATATAATAATATTCAAAATACATATATATGATATATTGATTAATGGAATGAAATGCACCGTTTATAGAGATGGTAGGCCATACGTACGCATGAACGCTGTTTTTCTTTCATTATTAAATTGAATGGAAGTATGTAAATGACATATAAATAAATCCAGTATCATTATTATGTCATATATTTCATGATTATTTATTATATATACTTTATAATCATTCAGTAATGGTTAACATGGAGAATGAATCTCAGCGCATCATGGAGACAGTAATCCATACGTATGCACCAGCGATGATATCATTCCCATAATTATTGAATAGAATTGGAGTGGATGATATAAAATCATAGAATTAGTATGATGTTATAATAATCATATATAGTTATTTCTTCCATTATTATTCCCATCCAAGTAGGTTGGTTACGAAAAATAGATTACACCGTGTCGTGGAGACGGTTGGCCGTACATACGCACACGCGGTGATTTCATTTTTCGTAGGATGGATATAAGTTGAAATAGGGTTGTTTCATATTTATAATAACATATCAGTATATTAGTGATACTGATGTTATTACTTTATGATTTAACAGTTAATTAAGAAGAAGTATATGATGAAAGAAACATGAAAGAATCAGTAGAAGAGATTACCACTCCCACGACGTGCCTCTTTAAAACATTCTCTTAGGGAACTAGAGATAGCCTTTTGAGGAGACCAAATCCTCTATAATATAACTATAGAGGTTGAGAATAGGAATTTGCAGGATTTTTTCAAGCATGAAGTCTTAAAATGAAGTGAATAGAAGAGGGAGGAGGTTCCCTTTTATAAGAGATGAGAGGGGCACTTTTAGAAACATCAAAAATATTAATTTATAATAAACTAAAACCCCACATAAAAACTTCCAAAATGACTCATATTATAATATGAGATGTGATAGGGTTTTAATATCATCAACCAATAAAATTTATACATGTTGGAAAATTATTTTTAAACTTTATCAAATTTATTTATCCTTATTTTATCTATTTAATCTTATTTGTGGTAATAATTTTCTATATTTTAAATTATTATAAATACTTATGTGTTGTGAATTGTCTATAATTGGATTATTTATGAAATTTTAGACCATATTAATTTGAATTTATAATTTATTATTTTTTTTTTGTGATTTGTAATCAATTTAATAATAAGTTATTTTTATAAAATATCAATAATGTCAATTTTGACACTATTAATTTATTTGAATTTAAATAAATTCTACACAGAAGATGTGATCTAAAAAAATATTTAATAGATTTATAACATGTCATATTCATATATAAAATTATTTTAGAACATTAATTAGTTAATATAATTTTTATTTAAATATTTCTAGAACCATTTATTGGATTTTTCTCTTAATAATATAATTACAGCAACATTTTTGTATAATTATTTAATATACTTATTTGTTGCATAAAAATTAAAAATAAAATACCAAGACGAATATAAATATAATATATTTAATAACAATACATTAAATCTAATTTTTCGTCTAAAACTACCAGATTTTAAAATTTTATCTTTATTAAAGTATGAAGGTGACAACTTTGACATCATTTGAAATAAAATAATATAAATGTCATAATCTATTTTATAAGGCTCCAAATGGTCCAAAAGTATACCCTTAGATGATTAGGTTATATATATACTCGACCAATAAGGTTTGGCCAAGTTTCTTGTCCTTTTTATGGTTATTATGATTTTAATAAGAACTATATTATTGAGTTTTCACTAAATAAATAATTTCTGCATCATTAATGTATAAGCTAATAAGGTAATTATATATTTATTTAAAAATGAAAATAAATTTCCATGATGATGAGAATAGTTTTATCTTACAAGTTAGTATTTATAATTGAATTTAAATTTTGTATAACATTATATTAAAAATAATTTAATTATTAAAGCTCTAGTGAGGCTTATTTCACTTTTTTTTAATAAAATAAATTAAAGGTCTCAATCACATCCAAGTGGATCCAAAAAGATACCATTTCGACCCAAGTATATTATAGGACGAAATATAATCATAAAATTATATTAATACAAGTTTTAGGGCAATTTTATAATATTATTTTTACCCATTAATTACCTGATTTACCTTTAACTATAGTAAATAAAATGTACTATAGTTACTATTCATACTGTCTAAAAATAAAAAGTATCCTATTAACATAATTTGGACCTACTGATTCCAAATATGGAATAACTTTTTTCCAAATTCAATGCACATAAGTTGAAATATTAATTTAAAATTAGTCCCTCTTTTGAGATAACAGGTTATAAAAGTTAAAACATTTCAAAAGATTGAAATGTTTTTAGCTATGAAGTCAATGTAAAATTAATGATATTGACATAAATAATATTAAATGGTTTAAATATATTCTATTTATACTTTAAAACCATTAAATATTATAATTTAATCATATAAATTCTCTTGATGGAAAATGTTTTTTTTAATTAAATTTTAGCATTTTTACTATTCATTAAAATATGAAAGTTAGCAGAAAAATATTAACAAATTATCCATAGATAATTTTTATATCCTTATTGAAATTAATAAGTTTATTTTGTCCAATTGAACTTATAAACATGTCAAAAACAAGATTTAATTTTGGTGCTCCATTAAACAAGGGCAAAACTGTATTTTTTGAAAAATACTTATTTTACCCAAAAAAATTATTTTATTCTCATACCATGTTCTAGAATATGATTAAGATGAATTATAATGTTATAAAATTCAAAATGTGGTTTATACTATTCATAACGGCTAGTTCATAATAATTTTATAACAATATATCATTTTTAGTGAAACTCAGTATTGTGTACAACACACGCTATTGAGGAAGGTCGCTCTTGCGTGCTACACATGCCAAGAATAGTGTTTCCACATACTACAAGCTAATATGGTGTTGTGTATAGTGCAAGATAATATTGGTGTATCATAAAACACAAGACATCAATGAAATTAAAAATAATATTTCTCATAAAATCTTGGGGTGTTACATTCTACCCTGCTTAAAATGAATTTCACCCTTGAAATTCATCGGGGTTATAAATCATTTACTACTTGAAAGTTTCTTTCATAGAAACCCACATTGTAAAAAGGAAAACAAAAACTTAATTTTAAAAATTAAAGTATGAATCATAATGGTTACCCAAATTAAATCATCATTGGGTTTCCACAAAGGAGAACATAGGTGAAAACATGTATATAAAAGAGAAATCTAACCATTTAGTTCTGATGGAGAGTGGTAGAGAACATGGCTATGAAAAATCCAATAATCACAAAGTGATAAATTTTTTATGATCTAAGCACCATCTGATTCATCAGATATGAGGGAACTAGGAAAATATTTTTGGTTTTCAAGATCCTTTCCAAAAATTTGAAAATTTTGAATTAGAAGTAATACATACTTGATTTTGGTACAATCTCATCGTTGGTCATTCAATGTTCAATTTCCACTTCATATCGTAAAGAAATGAAGTTGAATTTTTCATTCATGAAGTGATAGCAGATCCTGTGATATAATTATGGGTCATTCCATCTGTCTCAAACAAAATGTTAACAAAAGTTATTAAATATACATAAGTCCATATGTGGTGATATTAATTGTATATGTCCCCAAAAATGGACTTATACTTCATATATCAAACCACTTAATAAAATAAAACTAATTTTTACTAATCATGAACTTCTTGTATACCAGTGGTAGGAGATAAAGGCCTATTACACTTTAGTTGTGGGTTTGATTCTTGCATCCTCATCCGATGCGATGAGTTTTCGTCTGTCCTATAGGTTGTACGTTTTCTAAAATAATACAATTATAACATTTTAGAAATAATATCAAAATGTTCTAGCCTTAAGAAATATTATCTGATGTCTTGCTTAATCCATTCCAATCTTTAGGCTTATCCAAAAAACTTATGTCCAATCTCATAGTATAAAGAAAAAGATTACCAGATAGGTCATCTACCAAGCATGTGATTACCATAATTTATCCCCTATATATCATAAGATATATATTTTTGGTTATATTCCAAACATGTAAATACATTAATCATGTATTCTCTTGAAACTTGAATTACCATAGGACCTTAGTTAAAGCATGAATGTCGTCAAAAGTTAATAATTTCCACATACCAAAATCCCAAAATTTAAATATACTCAAACCAAGAAGTCACTTTGTCCTTATATCATTCATGAGATCATTAATACTTTCAAACATATTATTTTCCCTATATCCCTTCATTATGTGCATATAATCTTATTTCCAAAAATATTTCAATTACTTTTCATGGTTATCGGTACCATACAATTATTGAAAACAAAAACATAGTTATTCAAATATTCCATAATACTATAAATGAGATTCCACAACACTATTTTTGAATCCTTTTACATATACACAAAATCATTCCACCACATCGCTGTCATATTGAAAATAACCAATAGGGATCGCAGGTGACATCCCTTTGTCCTTTTCCTTATGCGGTTTTTGATGTCGATAATCATTAAGCCTTGGATTAGGGCATTGGTTAGCATAATTACCCATTTCGTTGCACTGGTAGCATTGAAGTGTTGGGGGTGCGTTCTCTATAGTCTTTTCTCTGTTCACATCATTAGCTATCTTTTTCCCATTACATCATCACTCAGCTTATCGATTACTTTCTTCTCCACACTTAAAATATTTTCTAGTCCCTTTTAGATAATCTCCACCATGCTTCTATCCACACGTTGAGCATAACGAAGCATTTATCTTCTTTTCACCATTGTTTTGAGATTTTTCCTTGAAATCTATCTTTGGTTTCTTATAAAAACCATGAGAAGGATATGTAACATAAAATTATAGTTCTACCTTGATAACCCAATGCGCAATTTCATCATATCTACTGAAGTCTCTTATATCTAGTGCCCTTCAAATACTTGGTTTTAATACACTGAAGAATCGATCAACTTTACTTTCAGGTTGGATGATAAATGCAGAAGCATACCTTGAAAGCCTTGTAAAAGTTTCCTCATATATACCATCATATTCATCATCCAATTTATTAAGCTCAAGGAACTCATTTTATATATTTGTTTGAGAAATCTTAGGGAAGTACTTATTTAAAAAACATTTCTTGAACTCATCTCATTCCATGGATTCAATTTCATCACGGGCCTTGTATTCATAATTAGAGTCCACCACTAGTCTGCTTCACCTTCTAAACGGTAAACAGCTATAATGAATTTTTCATGTTCTGAACAACGATGTATGGAAAAGATATTTTCAATGGTATTGATCCATTTTTCAGCAACAAGTGGATCAAAAGTCACGCTGAAAGAAGGTAGAATTACCCTCATGAAGGACTCAATAGAATATTTTTCCCTTCTCTACTCATTTGGATGTCCAGAATGATTCATAGCTTAAGTATGTATAACAATAATATTTTTCACTCCATATCCCATAACATCGGTGTGTTAATGAGGAAAATCATTGCATTTTCCATTACATTGATCAACACGGTTCCTTCGGGTTCCAACCATCATTTAAAACCCAAAAATAATAGTTTGAGAGGCAAAAATAATTCAAGGAAAACAACATAATAAAATGGTATTACCTTTAATATCTAACATCATATGTATTATTTTAATATTATTATCATAATTCTATTACTACAACCTATAATTATACTTAGCCGTATAGATATCCCTATACATACCTTAGAAATTTTTTTAGGCATCTCGCAAATGTTTTCACATCCTGGTTTCCAATGGTTAACTAAACCTTCGCTCTGACACTGACTGTAGAGACCCAAATCATGACGTACATAGACATTACATTACTTTTTCGGAATACTTAATACATAACAAAAAACAGATGCCCAAAGAACAAATTAGTTTAGTGTCTTTGGAAACTTGGATAAAAATATTCTAATCATGGTGAAAGATCTTCAACATCTCCCATAAAGTTCTTCCCCTTTTTTTCATACCTAAAACCATTATTTTATCTAGGGGAAAAAAAATAAAACATAAAAATGGTGATCTCAAATTCTCATTAAGGGTATTCATGGAGAATATAAAAGAAACCATATTCATTTGAAGATAAAAACATGAACATACAGTTTTAAACTTAAAAATCATGAGTTGTGAAATAAATCTTGGCAGTACGTAAGGCATAGATCATAAAGGAACATTAATCATGATAAACTTGCATGGGAATCAAACATATAATTTTGTAAAACCATTAATCACGTGATATGATTTCCATAGTAGCCAAGGCAATTCTTCCATGACCATCATAGTGGACAAAGTCCATTACTGAACCGAGTTTACTTGTCGTTCCAGCCCTATAATAATGAACCAGATATACATTTCATTAAATCCATGTCTATACCATGATATATAAATCATTACCCAATTCATTGGAGTGAGATATAGGTCCCACCCATCTCATAATGAAATCATTCTTAAGTGTGCCATAAAATAAACAAAATTCATTCATCATAACCCAACGAATAAAATGGGTTTCATAAACATCATTCCATCATGTAATAATCAATAAAAATAAATGGATATCATTTAATCATAAAATAAACATGTAAATAATTGGGAAATTATACTTGAAACATAACCATATTAATGAATTTCATCTTAGATGGAAAATATTTCTGATGAAACACTTGAAATGAATTAATGAGGAAAATATCATTTTTTCTTCAAAATAATGTTCTATTCCCAAAATTTCATTCCATATTAAAAGAAAATAATTTTATTGAAAATAACCATGAAATCTTGTTGAGGAATCTTCGAGGAAAGAAGGAGTTATGAAATCGAAAATGATCTATTCAAGCCGTATAAGTTAACAAAACATTCACCTCGTACTTTTTCCGAAAAAGTCAAAATGTAACTCGTATGGTAAACAAAAGAAATATTGCTTCCATACCCTGTAGTAATAGTCAAAAAAGGGTAAAAATGGCTTTAAATATACATGGAAGAATAGTAAAAATTTTATGAAAACATTTTGAGAAAACATGGACATGGATGAAAAACATAACCCCAGTAAATACTTACGAATAAACAATCTCAGATAAGAACGAGATTGTAATAATTATCCATTACCTTATGTCCAATTTCATCTGTATGTATCTGAGACTCCTATATAGTGGGTTTAAACTTATTATTAACGTATTATAGAACCATAATAATATTTATTATATCATATATTATTCACTTACAACCTTATATTACCCATTCATTTGATAATTCAATGTTAAAGTAGTGTTTTGGGTAAAATCGGTTCATTTATCATACGGGTTTTGACTTGTAATTATTCAAATGATTACATAGATCATGATTACTTACTTCCAGAATGAAAAAAATGATTTATATATAATATATATTCATAATATATATACAATAGATTGATAAATGAAATAAAACACACCGTTCATGGAGACGGTAGGCCGTACATACGCATGAACACTATTTTCCGTTCATTATTAAATTGAATGTAAGTATATAAATAACATATAAATAAATAAACTATAATTGTTTTGTCATTTTTTCATGATTATTAACAATATATACTTTATAATAATTTTGGAATGGTTAATATGTAGGATGAATCTCTTCGCGTCGTGGAGACAGTAATCTGTACGTACGCACGAGCAATGATATCATTCCCATAATTATTGAATGAAATTGGAGTGGATGATATAATATCTCAGAATAACTATTATGTTATAATAATCATGGATATTTATTTCTTCCACAATTATACCCATCCATGTAGGTTGGTTATGAAAAACAGATTACACCCCGGCATGGAGACAATAGGCCGTACGTATGCATGCACAATGATTTTGTTTTTCGTAGGATGGATATAAGTTGAAATTGGGTTGTTTCATATTTACAATAACATATCATTATATTAGTTATACTTATATTATTACTTTATGATGAAACAACTAATGAATTGTAATTAGATGAAGAAATAAACTTGAATGAATCGGTAGAAGAGAATACCTCTCCCAGGACGTGCCTATTTTAAACTTCCACTTAGGGCACTAGAGTTGTCCTTATTATAATAACGTATCCTCTATAAAATAACTATATAGGTTGGGAAGATTGATTATTATGGGTTTTAAGATCATGAAGGATTAAGATGTAGTGATGAGAAGAGGGAGGAGGTGTCCTTTTATAAGAGATGGGAGGGGCACTTTTGGAAACCTCAAAAATATTAATTTATAATAAACTCAAAACCCACTTAAAAACTTCCCAAATGACTCATATTCGAATATGAGATGAGATAGGGTTTTATTATCATCAGAAAATAAAATTTAGACATGTTGGAAAATTATTTTAAACCTTATCAATTTGATTTATCCTTATTTAATCTATTTAATATTATTTGTGGTAATAATTTTTTAAATTTTAATTTGTTATAAAAAATTACTTATGTGTTTTTAATTGTCTATAATTGGATACGTTATGACATTTTAGACCATATAAATTTCTATTTATAATTTTTAAATTTATTTGTGATTTTTAAACAATTTAAAAAAAAATTATTTTTATAAAATATCAATAGTGTCAATTTTGACACTATTCATTTTATTGAATTTAAATAAAATCTAAACAGAAGATATGATCAAACCAAAATATTTAATATATTCCTAACATGTCATATTCATATATAAATTTTTTTATCACATTAATTAGTTAACATAATATTTATTTTAAAAATTTTCAAACCATTTATTGGATATTTCTCTTAATAAAATAATTATGACAACATTTTTGCATAATTATTTAATATAATTATATGTTTTATAAAAATTAAAAAAAATACTAAGATGAAGATAAATCTAATAGATTTAATAATAATACTTTTAGTTGAATTTATCATCTAAAACATCCAAATTTTAAAATTTTATATTTATTAAAGTTTGAAGTTGACAACTTTGACATCATTTAAAATAAAATAATATAAGTATCATAATCTGTTTTATAAGTCCCCAAATGGTATAAAGGATGACCGTTAGATTATTAGGGTATATATATAATCTACCAATAAGTTTTGGTCAAGTTTCTTGTCCTTTTGATGGGTATTATTATTTTAATATAAATTATATTATTTATTTTTCACTAAATAAAAAAAATTTGGATCTTTAATGTATAAGATAATAAGGTAATTATATATTTCTTAAAAATCACAATTAAGTTACCATGATGCAAAATAAAATTTTATCCATAAAAAGTGTATTTATAATTGAATTTATATTCTGTATAACCTTATGTTAGAAATACATTAATTATTAAAGTTTGAGTGAGACATATTTCACTTTTTTAAAATAAAATAAATTAAATGTCTTAATCACATCCAAGTGGGTTTAAAAAGAAACCATTTCGACCCAATTATATTTAGGATGAAATACAATTATCCAATTATATTAATACAAGTGTTTGGGTAATTTTAAAATATTATTTTACCCTTAATTACCTGATTTACCTTTAACTGTAGCAAATAAAATTTACTGTAGTTGCTATTCATAATGTCTAAAAATAAAAAGTATCTAATTAACATAATTTGGATATACTGATTCCAAATATGGAATAAAATTTTTAAAAATTCAAAATATATATGTTGCAGTATTTAAATTAAAATTAATCCCACTTTTGAGAAAATCAGTTCTAAAAGTTAAAACATTGCAAAAGATTGAATTTTTTACCTATGAATTCAATGTAAAATTAATGATAATGACAGACATAATATTAAATGGTTAAAATATATTATATTTATTAATTAATACAATTAAATATTATAATTTAACAATATAAATTATCTTGATGAAAAAAGATGTTTTAATTAAATTTTAGCGTATTTTTATTGTTCATCAAAATATGTAAGTAAACAGAAAAATTGTAAAAAATTATGCAAAGTTAATTTTTATATCTTTATTGAAAATAATAAATTTATTTTGTCAAATAGAACTTATAAATGTGTCATAAACTAGATTTAAAGTGGGTGCGCCATCAAAAGGTGGCAAAAATGCATTTTTTGAAAAATACTTATTTTACCAAAAAAAATTATTTTCTTTTCATACCATGTTCTAGAATATGTGTAAGATGAATGATAATGTTATAAAATTAAAAATTTGGTTAATAATATTCATAACAGCAAGTTTATTTTAATTTTATAATAATATATCATTGTTTAGTGAAACTCAGTATTACGTACAACACACGATATTGAGGAAGGTCACTCTTGCATGCAACACAAGCCAAGAATAGTGTTTGTGTATAATACAAGCTAATACACTGTTGTGTATAGCGCAAGCTAATCTTGGTGTAGCGTGCAACACAAGATATCAAATAAATTAAAAATAATTTTTCTCATAAAATCATGGGGTGTTACAATATGTCTATAAATGAACTTTTGGGTTTAAAAACTCTAAAACGTGCATCTAATAGTCAAATTCATAACGAAATAAAATTAATTTGAGTGAAATAATTGTAAAACTATATTTTAATCATCTATAACGTGTATGAGTATGTGACACATCAATCATACATCCAATGTGCTTTTATTCACTCAATAAATTTTTTTAGTGATTTAAAATTCTTTAAAAATGTGCATCAGGGGGTCAAAATTAAGAAAAAGACATTATATTTCTATGAAATCATAATCCAAAAACTGACTAACTAAAATTGAAATTTTATTAAAATAGGATGAAAAACCAACCTTAATGTGAGGAAGAAAGTGAATGTAGGGTATTAAGGTGGTCTAAAATAGTGAATCTCAAGAGCATGACCATTAATAATGTCCAATCCATCTACACGAATAGATATTATATTAGAAAACCAAGATAAAGATACATATTAGGGAGCCTTTTAAGAAATAAATCTTCTAAATTCTTTCCTCCATTCCATTTTTTAGTATTTTAAATGTTGTTGCTGATAAGGCGCATACACTTATCCACATGATAAGTAGTGTTCCAAGGGGTGGAGATGCGGCCACACATAGAGTTATAAACAAATATATGGGTTTTAAAAAATATAAAATATGTCTGAAATGATAAAAACCATATAAATAAACATTATATTAGCATGAAAACATGTGAAAACTCTCATTGAATAATTTCTAATGTGTACGAGTAGACGGAACTCCAATATGATGTGTGGTGTGCTTCGAATGGCCCAATAAGTTTTTTAATTATATGAATGTATTTTAAACCATTCATTAGTTAATCAAAACGAATAAAAACTATTTTATTTCCATGAATTCATAGTAGAACAACATTAAATTAACTTTTTTAATATCGGAACTGATTCCACATAAATCAGAGTAACAGTTTTATCACGAGGTCTATAAAATCATATTTTGTGATGTAAATCTATAAAACATGCATATAATGGTATAAACCGTAGAAAACATAAATATATTTTCATGGAATATTTGGAAACCTATCGTTAAATATTTTTTAATCTGCATGGGTAGCAAACACATAAATTGGACATGTGGTGTGCTCTGAAGGATTGAATAATATGTTTTCAATGATATTAAAGTCTTCAAAAATGTTCATCGTGGTGTTATAACCAACCAAACTCCATAAAATATCCATGTAATCTATATGTCAATGACCATATATTTATTTTTAATGTTTATTAACAGGTAGCACATCAATTAAATTGAATCATTTTTAGGGATATCCAAAAACACATTTTTAGTGTTTTAAAACTATAAAACAAGCATGTAACAATCAAACCCATAGAAAATGACCTTAGATTCATGTCAAATCATGAGTAAAATATAAATGAATTTTTTATGATTTCTAAAAAGAAAATATGTTAATTGAATGTGCAGTGTTCTTATAATTACTTAATAATAAGTTTTTATTTAAATGAAATTCATTAAAAACGTGTGTTAGTGTGTTAAAAGTAAGAAACTGATCTGTGATTATTGTTAAATCATTGAAAAATTACCATATATTGATTGTATAAATTTTAGAACTAAATCCACATCAATCTGATTGATTTCTCATTTGAGATGTTCATAAACACATTTTTCATTTTTTAAAAATTTAAAACATGCATGTAATACTCACAACCACACAAAACTACCACATATGGGTGTTAAATCACGGGTAAACCATATTTTAATCTTTTGAGAAGTGTATAGGTAGACATAACACTAATCAGACTTGTGGTATTCTCTAAATGACTTAATAAAAAGTCCATATCGATATAAATTTTTTTAAAAACATGTGTTAGGGGCTCAAAATTAAGGAAATGACTTTTTATTTCCATGAAATCATAGGAAAATAATCATATATTGATTTTTAAAATTTAATAGTTCAAGTAATGTTAAAATATTTAAAATTTTCTTATTGATTCATTTTGGGTACACGACATGTCTATTGAGAAACTATTTATATTGTTATAAACTTAACTATTTCATGTTCTGGGAGTTCAATCACATATTAAATAGGTAATTATAATATTTTATGTGCTCTAGCTGATTTTAGAGGCTTACATACCTAATTATTTTTCATATCTTCATTTAATTTTTGATATGTGACATGATATACAATTTGTTTTAAGTGAGATAATATGAATATACTCTATTCTTGTTCTATTTTTTGATCATTTTATTAAACTCTCTAGTTTTTTATTGAAAGTGACAGATATATTTAGTAGGTATATAGTTGGTCATTTTGAGCTGTGGAACACTTTAGAAGCTAATCATGATGATTTATAGTTTTTATGGTATGGTTAAATTCAATAAACAATTATAATGTAGTAATTATTTTATTTGTTCAGTAGTTCTAATTTGATTCATTTTTTATTACAGTTGATATGATGGTAATGAGGTAGGTTTTGTGTACAATGAGGCTAGATATAGAGGTGGTAAGATGTTTGGAGGTGGAGAGATTTATGTGATGGGTTGGGTGTGGATACTGAACTTATTCTACTTAACAACCTCAACTCTAGTAATCTAGATCTAGTATCTACTTTATTTCATTGGCATAGATACTGGTGATATAATCCTAGAGGACTGATTAGTTCAGTAGTCTTGGAGAACCAGATACATAGATGATACCTATTTTATATTGGGAATAAAATATAAAACATAGCAAAAAAAAGTGACATCCTTGAAACTCATTCATAGATGTATGCTTCATCATATGCTGGGTAAAGTAAATAGAATAAGAGTGAACTCAAATTTTTAGTACGGGTTTAGTATAGTATAAGATATTATGGGAAAATTATGCATAATAAATATGGGAAGGAAAACAACTGAAAACATGTGGCATTTAATTAATAACATGACAATGAAATTCATCCATAGATAATATCAAACACAATAATATCATGGCTAATAATAACTAAAATTAATGAAGAAAATGGATACTATTGAACATCATGATCTCAGAAATAATGATATCTCAATCATCATAACCTTCCACCAAGACAGTTTAAACAATGGGTGGGTATATATCAATAACCCAATTAATAATTTGGTCCAACTTATCTTACTCATGAGAATTATCAATACATCAAGGGAATATATAATTATAGGTCGCATCAATTAATGCATTTTAAATTCATTCCTCATATATTTACTGATAAATTTAAGCCATAAATAGTATAACTTATCAATTAATTTTAGTATTGAGTAAATAAATAAGAATATTAATATATACCTAGTCAACCAAATAACATTCATTGTAAAACATTGTATGTAGAAATGTTATATATTTTAGGAAATAATCATAACTATTATATAAATAAAATGTGTATTTAATAAAAATGTAAAGTCCATTGTTCATAAGAAAGTGAATTTTTCATGAGAGATTTAATGTAAACAAAATTATTCATTATATGAGAGATAGACATCATAAAAGTATGTTTTTTAGTAAAATAAATTATTTTAAAGAATAAAATAAAGTTTAATAAAAACATTTAGTTTAATTTTCCTTAAATATTTTGGTTAAAAAATCATTGAAAACTTGTAGAAGAAGATAAAAGTGTAAAATAATAATGGTTTCAGGAAATTCCATTAACATCGTATATGTTAAATAAAAAACATTTCTTTATATTTTTTATAATGAAAGTTAAAAAATATACTTTCAAAAAAAATTAGAAAGATTCATTTAAAACCTTTTAATGAGTCAAGGATAACTTAAAATATCTATTCAGTAAATAAAAATTACTTTTGTAAAAAAAATTAAAAATATGGGCCTAGAAGAACAATATACCTGGTCAATAAGAGAAATAAGATTTCATTTTCTTTTAAATATTACTATTCTTGATTCAAGTTCATAATATACGATAATTTGTAATAAAACATGTTATCTCCTCAAATATTGATATGATAATAAAATAGTTAGAGATTATGGAGAATATATTATAAAGTTTCTTCAATTAAAATAACAGAAAACCCAAGTAAATGAGATTGTAAAATAAATTCTTACATAGGTGATAACATTCAAATTGTAACCAATTGATATATTAAAATTGAAGTGAAACTGTAATCATTATTAATAATTTATTATTTATGTTATATACCTAAAAGGGGTAGTATATAAACAACATAAAAAATAAATATGTGCATGATACCAAATATGTATCAATAAAGTGAAAATTGATATTAAAATCCATTACCTCATTTTTCCCCACAGTCAAAAATGATTCAACCTCCTTTATAATGGTTTTAGACATGTTATTAATTTATACTAGAACCATATTATTATTTTTAAAATAATATATGATCCCCTTATAACATCTTATCACCTATTTTTTGACAATCTTTCATTATCATTATTATTAAGGTTGATAACTACTTTATTTTATCATCCATGGAAGTTATATTAATCATTATTTGATTATGGTTCCATAATATCCACATTTTAATAATGAAATAAATATAATATATATCCCTTAAAGTTTTCCTTATTACCTTCCATGCAAACTATTAGTAAAAAATTGATCACATAACATCGTGGAGGTAGTAGTCCACACGTACGTATATGTAGCGTTATCATTTTCAAATAGATTAGTAGGTAAGGAGGTATATATGATATTATAATTATTGAATAATATCTTTGTCATAAATATAAAATATCTTAATTAGTTACATATTTATAACCATCAATTTAAATTGGTGATGAAAACCAAATTACAAGGCTATGTGGAGATAGTATGTCATACATACACCCATGTGATGTTTTCACTTTTCATAAGATGGAAAATAATTTGAAAATGGTTGTATAATGATCATAATAACAAATAATTATATTTATGATAATTTACTAATTATTTTATAATGGCCTTTATTGATTTATAGGAAGTATAAGATTAAATAAATTTGAATTATTCGGTAAAAAATATTACCACTTCTTCAAAGAAAGTGATATGGATATTCTCTTAAGGGACCTAGGGTTGGTCATTTAGGGAGAACAAAAATTCCAAAACATGGATAAGGATTTTTATAATAATTTTTTATAGTTTTTGGATGATCTATGTGGGTCTATGTGGTGCATATAAGATATGATACATGGATTCTTTTAATAGTGAATGAAAGGACTCGCATGGAATTAATAAAAATATTTAAATACAATAAATTCAGTTTCTTATGAAGTTGGAATAATGTGGAAATAATTTTGAAGCTAATATAGGATATTATCGATATAAATTCCATCAAAAAATTTGAAGTGGTTTAATTGGTATTTTAATCCTTATCTTTTGGTTTAATCCTTTCCTTGAATAATTATAACCTTAACCGCAATAATGACATTTTCAATCCTAAAGGGTAATAATTTTACTTATAAGGTAAAAATTTAATCATAAATGGATAAGGGATGATATTTTCAACCATTTTGTACCCTAATTTTCCTATTTGAATACTTTTATTATTTTTAAAAAAATTAATAACATTTTATATTTCATAAAATATCAATAATTCTAATTTTGAGACTACTCATTTAATCTGAAATTACTGAAATCCGAAAAAATGTGTAATTTTAATATAGACTTTTAACAAATCTCTAATTTTTTATATTTATCTATAAAATTCATGGTTCAATTTATATTACCCAAAAAAATTCTTTTATTGTTTTTCTAATAGATTATTTTATTTTTCTATTAATTGACTAAATACAATTTTGATGTTGTATAAGAATTTAAGGTAATTATTTCATCCCTAAAAATTGAAAATAAATTACCATGATAAAATAATTAGTTATCCCTCAAATAAAATATTTTATTTGGGAATAATTTTTTTAATCTATATGATAAAATATTATATTATTTAAAACCAAGATAGTGACATTTATAAATTTATATTTACTTAATATAATATAAATGTTATAATAAATGTCTAGTCTGTAGAGCCCACTTTGTGTATGGATTGTATTTGTTGTTAAATGATTTTCATAGGTGTTCAATAGTGATCGATGAGATAAGAATAACTCATTGTAATCAATATGATGTAATAAATCCAAATTTATTAGTTCTTTTATGAAGTCCTCAAGTCTTGATATTCAAAGAAACAAGTTAATTGTTTGATGTCTTTGAGTTTCCAAGTGATTCCTGGATAATTGTTATGAACTTATTTGATTACATCAGATATTTTGGTTGAATAATTATCGTAGAAAATATGATGATGCATTGATGATATGTATTTCCAAAATATCATATATTTTTTAGTGAACATGTGATACATTCTTTATGAATTAATGAATGAGAAAAGATGTTTCCAATCCAATTTATTTTTGAATAAAAAGAAAGTTGTTTCTAGAAGATAGGTATGTTTCAATACATTCCTCAAAAAATATGATGATGCTAAATATGATCAATAAAAGGATAAAAATCACACCAAATAAGGTTTGTGATTAAATAAATTGATTGTGAATGAATATGTGTTGGAGGTACGCAGAGTAGTGATGAAAAAATGGTATAGAAAGAATTCCACATAGCAGTGCTATACGGACAATGAAGGATGATACATGTACCACGTAAAGAAAATGGTTCACGGGAGGCATGTGGTACATGGATGGATCGTATTTAGTTGGTGGCATGTAGTTCACAGTGAATGTTGTCGTTCACAGAATGGAAGTGGTGATTTAGGCCGCTACAAATGGATAAAGATACTATATGGACCGTGAAAGTAAACAGTTTTCAGTTAGATCATAGTTCGTAGGAGGATCACTATTCATTAATGGAGAACAATTTGTGGTAATGGCTATAAAACATTGAAAATTTTGGTAAATTGGATTATAAATATGTTCATATTTATTTTCCTATATAAAAGACCATAATCCCATCCCTAATGTAGAGAAAAAATCATTAGAAATGATCATCACTAGAGGAATAATTCAGCTATTTTCAGAATAGTTATGGGGGAAGAAATTCCATAAATGATATGTAGTCTTAGAGGAAGAGAGTTATTCTATAGGGAAATGGGAGTCTGTGTAACAAAGTTAATTCTTGGAGTAAAGATTTTGTCCACGAAGCATCAGTAGTACACAGAGCGTTGATAGTATATGGATCATTGATAGTATACAAAAACTGAAATGGTCTGCTAAATCCACGGTTGTCCGAGAAAGGGATGGCTATTCGTGAAGAAATCATTCCACACAGTGAAAGGAATATTATGTAGGATATAGGATAGTCCATGAAGATGACACATCGTGTAAAACCATGTGTGTCCCAGTTTGATTCAAAAATGACCAAAAAAAGAAATCACACACTATATTTTGTGTGAAGAAGAAACCGACATGCCCCTAAACTCATATTTTCACTAAGGAACAAGAAAGATATATTAAGACACTACTTCACTATTTCATATTATTTTTTATCCATGAAGAATAGATTGTTCCCACTTAAATATTGATTATTATTTAGGGTATATCAATTGTGATGATTCAATGATGATCTGTTATTCATTGATTTAGTAATCATAGAGGAATATTTTGTCTCTAGAGAGAAGAAGACGAGATATTAGTGTAGTTTGTTTTGTTCTAAAGAAGAAAGATGAAAAATAGTAGAAAATCTAGTGACAAAATTGATATCAGCTGATCATAATTTGTGTCAGATAAGAGTTAGTGTTCATTATCCCACAACACATTCATATTATAGTGATTGGAATTAGAATAACTTAGTGAAGTTATTAGTGTTTTCTATTGTTAATAAGTAATGGGAGTTAATTGTATTCTGTTGCAAAAGTAAAAAAGTGGTGAAGAAGGTTGTGAAAGAACAAAGAAGAACTATGAAATCAACAGGTCTCAACAGGTCGTAGACTTCATTGGTGTTACAAACCCTTATCAACAAAGAGAAGAGTATCTTGGGAGGAAGTATAAAGATCCAACCAAGCACTATAAAAAATGGGATATTGGATTGTTTTCAAAGTTCTTCATGATTATAATTGTATATCATATTGTTGTAACCAAAAAAGGATTATTTTCTAATTGGTGTGTAGTCAGGATTATATTCTTCCATGTTAAGGATGTACTTTCTCTTATTGATTATTGAACCATGTAAAAATATTGTGTTCTATATTTAATACATTCATATAATTTCATGTGATAGGGAAAATAGAATAAGAGAATTGATATCCCAAAGAGTCTAAGAGGTAATGGGATAAAATTTTATATTGGTTTAAAATGTCCCCAACACTGATTCACCCCCTCTCATTGTTAGGCATATCCCAAACTGGTCCTTACATAGTCTGAATATTCAAGTTCAAAATATAATTATCAAATAAGAGAAATATATGTGTTTTGGAATATTTTTGGGCCCTATGAAATTATTTGCAACCTTAATTATTCGATTTATCTATTAATAATGTGATAAATTTTACCACCACTAATATTCATAATGCCTAAAAATAAAATCTTATAATTTACCAAATTTTGACTTCAGGATTAAAAATATGGTATTATTTTTTTAATATTTAATATCTATAAGTCTATTATCTAATTTTAATATAAATTTTTAAAATGAAATGAAAATTTGTTTTTAGGAAAAAAGTATTTTTATACATAAAAATTAACATATATAAAAATTGGAAAAAAGATTTAGTAAAATTAAATTATTCTAAATAAAATGGATCATAGTTGACTTTAAGAAAAAATCCAAAATATAATTGGATTTTTAAATTACTTTATTTAATTAAAGTAATGAAATTATTTAAAAAATTAGTATATTTTAACAATTCATTGAAAAAAAATATTTTAAGAAAATATCTCAAAATTTTACCCTAAGATAATCCTAATATTCTAATTTTTTTAAAAAAGATAATTTAATAAAATTAAATATATAAAATTTGATAATTTATTTTTTAATTACCTTCATGAATAAAACTATTTTATTGTTTTTTTTCATTAAAAATAAAAGCGTTCTATAATTCAATCTTGGGTGTTACATTCTTCCCTCCTGCAAAAACATTCATCCACAAAATTTCAAGAATTTCTCCACAAGAATTGATATGGGTAGTTTTTCATCATAATTTATTTTGATTCCCATATCACCACTTATATCTTATTATTTCTCCAAAGTACCTTTACCCACCAACTCATCCAATTCCTCAACACTTTTTCTCTAGCATCCCAAATTTGGATAGGTTTTTTATAGTTATATAAATCATGTTCCAATTATATTTCTTTAGAGTTGAGAAAATTCCTTGGTTCTGGCATGTAATTCCTTTGCAATGAGACATGGAACACATTATTTTATTTAGAAATTCTAGGTGGAATTTCTAAATGGTAAGACACTACTACTATTATTTTTGTAATTTCAAAAGGTTTGACATGTTTGAGGAAAATTTCCCCTTTCTTACCAAATAATATAACACCCTTCAATAAAGATAATTTAAATAAAATTTGATCTCCCTGTTCAAATTCCAAATCATTCATTTCGATATTAGTATATCTCATTCTCCTAATTTGAGATTCCTTAATATAGGTTTGAATTTTCTTTACTTCCATTGCATTCACCTCAAAAGGTTCTGACCCTATAAGCTTTCTTTCACCAACTCCATCACATCAAGTTGGAGTATGACATCATGTTACATATCATCCTTCATATGAAGTCATTGAATACATTAATGGACGATATTATATCAAGAAAAATCTAAAGAAGGTAAATAATGATCCCACATACCATTAATGTAAAGTGAGAATAACCACAAATATCTTCAAAAGTTTGAATAATCCTTTTGGAATATCCATTGATTTCTAGTGATATGCACTACTCAAATTAATCTCCGTGTCCAAATCCATTGAACAATTTTCCATGAATTTGATGCAAATTTTATATCACAAATAGAAATGATAGAATGATGTACACAATGAATTATGACAACTTCATTAAAATAGATTCATGCAAGGTAATCAAGAGGTAAATATTATCTTAGATAGAGGAAATGTACATATTTAGTAAGGTGATAAAAAATAACCTTTAATAAGTCATTATTTCTAGGATACTTTGGTAATACAATCACAAAGTCCATAGTAATTTCACCCCATTACACAAAGAAAGAGGTAAGGGTTTCATTAAATCTTTAGGATATGGTCTCCCATCCTTCAACTATTAAAAAACCAAAGATCTTGACACATAATTAGTAAATTCTTACAGTAAATTATCCCAAAAAATATTATTTAAAATATCTATAAATCATGGTAATAATAGGGTGTATAGTGAAATTAAAGCTATATGAATCATTTAATAATTTCCTTTTTAGATCAGGTATAGATGGAATATATAACCTCTATCCAAATTTAATAAACTCATCCTTTTATATGAAGTCTTCCAATTTCCCAATCGTCAAAAATTCATTTGTCTGTGGAAATTTTTTTTCATCCGACTGAGAATCTTTTTTCTTCTGTAATAAATATTGTTTTGAAATCATTTGGAAATGGATTTATGTTTCCCCTTCCTTAACAATTTCCAAGTCCATATTCACTAAATCCATGAAAATATGATCCCTATTGATCCTCATTTTGGTTAGGACTCCAAGATCTTTCCTACTCAACGCATCCATTGCTTTATTTTCCTTCCCTATGAGGTAGTTTATAGAGAAATACTAATCTTTGGGTAGATCAATCCATGACCCTTTTGTCATATTGAGATATTGTTGTAAAAATTTGTATTTTAGGTTCTTATGTCATATTGATATATCACATAATTCACCGTAGAGAGAATATATTCATATCTTCAATGTAAATATTATTAATACTAAGTCAAGAATACGTGTAGGATAGTTCTTTTATTGAGACTTTATCTTACATGATGCATAGGGAATGACTTTATCCCTATAAAAAATTACAAAACCAGGTCTCTTCTTTGAAACAACACTAAATATCACAAATCCATCATTTCTTGATTGTATATTCAAAATAAGGGCATTCTCCAATCTCTTCTTCCATTCTTCAAAACATTGTTTATATTAATTTTTTCATGAGAACATAACCCATTTACATGGAATCCTAGTTAATAGGTTATCTATTAAGTAATTTTTTTAAAAAAATAACCAATATTAACCTACCAATATAATGAAACCATATTCCTCAATTATGTTCATTTTTGTAGGCCATTTTTGGACTACCTTTGTTTTTTTAGGATTGACTAAGATTACATCCTTATAGACAATATAGACAAGAAAAGAACTTACTTATTCCAAAATTGACACTTACTAAATTTCTCATATAACTCATATTTATAAGACTCTTAAGAATGACCCTCAATTGATTTTCCTGATCCTAATATGTTTTACAGTACCATAATATATCATTATTATATAACATAAGAAATCTATAAATATATTACATTGATTATCTATTAATTAGAACCATAAAAATAGAGGTTTCATTAGTCTATCCAAATGACATTACTATAAACTCATAATGCCCATGTCTCATATAAAATACTATCTTTGAGATATATTATATCTTTACATTCAATTAATGATACCCAAAATAAAGGAAAAAATTTAGAATATATTGAGCTATGAAAAGGATTTCTAACAAGTCATTAATTTGTGAGGATGATACTTATTTTTTATAGTAATGTCAATTATTTCCCTATTATCAATGCAAAAAAAATTCCTCACCCAAAAAAAAATTATTCCAAAATCAAGTAATCCATGCATGTCCGGGTGGTTTGTAGTGTTGAAGAACAAAGGAATCTCCACTGACAATAATACTACAATTGGGGGGTAAGGCTCATGTGCTATAGTAAGAAACAAGGCTATCACTAGAGCTTAATTTTCTTGAATGGTTTTCAGCAGAAAAGATACCCTCCATCAAAGTGAGAGAGACATTTGTCTCATTTTAAATGAGAGACTTAAAATTCCTAATCAAATATGTTAAATACCATGGAATGTTTTACATGAATTAACTTGACTGTGATCTCAGAGTCTAACTCCACCACTGCGATATTGATGTTATAAAGTTTATACAAGGAAATTCCACTGATTATAGATCTTTTATCTACCTCGATTGGATTACCATATCTACCAAGGGTGCTGAAACCAATTATCACAGACACTTTGGCATCATTAACAAAGACTCCTCCTCTCATAGTTCCTTGTATTCCTAACCCATCCATGTTCAATTTACAGCCTGAATAAGGAGGGGTATACATTATCCACCACCCTTTAGAATTAATGTTGTCAGAGCTGGAACCTCAAAAGATAAGGCCTCTGTCAGTAGCAGATGAATCTCCACCATGAATTAAATCATCAATTTCAGTCACTAGAAAGATCTTGAGAATCTCTATAAGTTGGCAGGAAATATAATTTCCTTGGAGGACTTTGATTCTCATGTCTAATATACCGCATAAAAATATGACAGAAACCATTTCATGAATCTTGAACTCGAGCACACATATAATTCCCTTAAAACTAGAAGAAAACAAAGTATTTTATAGCACTTATCTACAAAAAACTCCCAACCTTTAACAAACCAAATCCCAAGTGAAGAATTCCCAATAAACATTAAAAAAAAGTTCCAAAAGGATTCATTATATAGTTTCTCTCAACATAAGAACTGTGATACTATGTTGATACCCTTATTCTGAATTTTGTCATCAATTGGAATAGATTTGTTTCATAATCTCCAAATAAAAAAGATCATCATCACTGGGATTTATTTGTACTAGAGTTTGGTAGCCCAATATTCCATTAATTGGTTTGAATGCAAGAAAATAAGAAGATCTTGAGAGATATAAGATCCTAACATAAACACTATGAACAAAATTTTGTTCTTTCCTTAATGATAATTATCCTTTCTTTCATAGTTTTTTATCTTTATGTAGAATTTCCAAAATGAACCTCAGATGCAAGATATAATGCATAAATAAAATATCTGAGACTAGTAATCCTATAAATAATAGGATTTAGTCAACATAATTTTCTTTATAATAATTGTTTTTACATCTTCCATCCACTAATTTCACTATTTTCTCCAATAGGACTAGACGGTCTCTCATACACTGTGCTAAACTTAATAGATTTACTAGTCCCCCACTACAGTGTCTCTAATCCTCCCTATATTTTCCCCTCAAGAATATATCCCATATATAGTTCCCGTAAATAATATATGATGATAATTTTTTCCATGGCTTGTATGGAATCTGAATCAAACATCAGATAGATCTCATCCTCTGAAGTTAGTTTCTCTGACTGTTGTTGTAATTCCCATAAAAAAATTCAAACATTTTTATCCCAAATAATCAAATTGTTGATTTTTAAATATTATTTATGATACCCTATAAATGGACAATGATTTAGAAATAGTTTATAGGCATGAATGTTAGAATACTACTCGCTAGCATCATCCTTTTTCCAAATAAGAGAAGCCTATTTTATAGGTTGAAAATGCAGTTCATTATCTGACTGATATTATGTTCAGACAGATCATTTTTTACCTTTCAATCTGATGTAAGATCTCATAAATACTCTATTGGGAGGTTTCTTTTTGGAATTCCCATTCTCCATGAATGGTTCTTCCATTATGAGTCGATCGGGATTTCAGGAGATACATGATACTCTTTACATAGTTTATAGGTTGATCTCTCGACCAGATATAAGTATTCTTCACTACTTTAAAATAATATATTTATTTTTTAGTTACATTAATGAAGAATAAAATGAAATCCTCCTACATTATATGAGACATGTGAGTCATCCCAGTCTTATACATGAAATCTTGGATGGACTCTCTTGAAAAGTAGATATTAATATTCCTTGTAAAGGCATCATGTACAAAAATTCATAATATAGGTGATAATGCATCCCCATGCCTCAGACCTCAAAGTAATTTAATGAAGCCAAAATATCTCCTCATGAGAGACACTAAGATACATGGGAAGGAAATGCATTTGATGATTGGATCATGGGACTATATTCTGAAGCTGAACTTCTCTATCAACATCAAAATATAACTCCTTTACATATGATAGTATTACATTTCCATGTCCACCTTGATCATCATATTATACCTAAGACTCATCCTATTGATGTCATTTACCATCTCTATCATGATCTCAGTCATCCCCTAAATGTTTACCCATTCATGAATCCTTGTTTTTTAGTAGAAATTATCTAAGGGATAAATTGGTTAAGCCCTCTATTAATGATATAGTGTGAGACTTTTATGATAAGTTACCTAAATTAATCATTCTTGAACTAACTCAATGTAGTTTAATACCTTATTTTTAGAATCAGATCCAGTTTGGAGGTGCTGATAGCTCTGGTTTTGGATCCTCCTTAAACAAAATATTTTATAATTTTAATGACATTAATTTTGATAACAACCCATTAAAAAGTTTAAAATGTACTTGAAAACCATATTATCCAAGATCACTTTCATCATTTAAGGAAAATGAATCATTCTTGATATCATTTTCATCTAGGATAGCCTCAATATCAATTCTATCGTAGTTGAACACTAGCCTTGGGATGTTATTCATGAAGTTAGCATCTCTTCCTTCCCTTGAATTTATTTCATCTCCAGGTATCATTCACCCTGTTAGAATATTTTAAAAGTATTTATCTAGGAAATTATCATCCACCTATAGGTCCCCCTTGATTGATCCATACTTTAACATGAGGTTGATTTTCTAGTTAGCATTCTTCTCTTCCACACAAGCAAGATAGAATCTGGATTTCTATCTCCATCCTTAAGCCAGAGGTCTATAGAATTATCCATTTCCACCCTTTCAATCTCTAAATGTTTCCCATCCATGATTGTTTTACCATTTTTTATTACAGACACATGTTCATCCCACATTTCCTAAATCATTCCTTATATATCACTGATGTCATTATTTAAATCTTCAAGTAGTTTGTCACTATTGGATCTATTTTCATTCTAATCTTGGAGGTGTTTTCTTAACCTCTTAAGTATTTTATTGAGGATATTCCATGAATAACCCATAATTGGTTGGTCCCATGAACCCTTACCAATATTCGAAAAACATGTAGTCCATGCATAGGTCTTCGAGATACAAAAACATGGAGAACTTGTATATTATCTTTTCTGGTGAACTAAGAGAGCGGAGTGATTAGGTAAAACATGAGGTAGATGAGTAATGTCATACTAAGGGAATAAGTTGACTCCTTAAAGGTTGGATAGGCATTGATCCAGCATGCTATGTTTTCTCTCTCTCTCTCTTCCTTATTGATTCACCAAGTAACTTGTTCCCCCAAGAACTATCATTCCACTTAACGAAAAAACTGGGTCTCTCCAAGGTAAAACACTAGGGAGTAAAAATCCTATAGTTTTTTCTTAAACTACACTAATTTAACATTGTCCTTTCTCTATGTATTATTTTATATAGGTCTTGTATCAAAAAAAATAAATCATTTAATAACTCATCTTCATGTTCTGTTGGATGTCTATGAAATTCCACAAGAAATAAATAAATGTATTCCAAAAAATATGTACATCATCAATTTGAAGATTACCCATTCCATCTATAGATTGTGTTTACTCTTCTTCCTCGTGAATCTCTTTAGAACAACTAAAAGGAATGGATCTATATATTAATTATGTGATGAATTATCACTTCTTATGTTAATTAATTCTATATCTTCATCACGAATCGTAATTTCCTTATCTTGGAAATATATTTTTTCATTATATTTTGAAATAAAATCAATAAAATGATTTTATCAAAATAAACCACAAGTATAATAATCAAGTATATAAATTGGGAATTTTTATTTATTATAATAGGAACTGACTGACACATCCTTATTGTGGTGAGATTCCACTTTGAGTTTTCATTAATACTCCCTTATTAATATTTTAAGAAAATATTTACTTTTCTATGAAATTATAGAAGATATGAAAGAGTGTAAAGATCCATAATCAAACAAATAATTTGAAAAATTTGAAGCTGTGAATAAAGTAACTTTCATCACATCTTTAAAAAAATTCACCCATAGTTTTAGTTATCCTATAATCTAGGCCTTGTCCCCTTTCCTGCTTCTATAGTCCGTTCCCTTAGTCCATGGTACATTAGTGTAAATAGTTCCTCATTTCTCTATAATTAAATAACTAAACAACACTGATCTCTATAATATTTATGCAACCCTTATCTCCATACTTTTAAAAAACACTCATTTCCTTAAAACAATTTTCAAGATCTTTCTTTCCAGAATTTTCACATGATATAAATTTCATTATTCCCTTATTCTTCTTTTCTCATTTAACTTTTCTTAGTGATTATTCGATCTATTTTTCTATTTATTTACATTTAAGATATAGGATATAAAAAATTCCTGATATTTTTTATAGCATATAATTATATTTTATAAAATGGTGAAATGGAATGAGAGTCTTTTTTCCTTAAAATGTTTCGCTTAAGGATTTCGATAAAATGGTGAATATTTCTCTGTGGATTATGTATATATCTGTTGGGCAAAAATCCCTCAAGGTAACATTGCAGCATTTTTGGGTTGATTGTGTTTGTTGACAAAGCAGGTTTCCATGGAGAATTGTCGAGTTCCCGAGAAGTTGTTGACATTCCATGTTGACAAAGAACTTTGACAAAGGAAAGGACGATCTGGAGGCGGTACAAAAGAGCAGAACAAGGTGGCGCCGTTTTCCAGTGTTTGCCAAATTTTTGGGCCTGAAAATCGCCAATGGAAAATGGAGTGATATGTTGTTGGCGAAGGTTGAGGAGAGAGAAATGAAGGAGGTGTGCGGAAAAATCAAGCGTGGCGCGCAAAACTAGCGGGTTGCGCGAAATCTTGAAGTGTGGCGCGCAAAACAGCGGGTTGCGCGAAATTGTATTTCGTGCAAAAGATGTTTCAAGGCCGAAAGCTTGAAAATCGGTAAAGGCATGAGGCGCGCGAAATTTTGGAGGCGTGCGCGGAAAATTTAAGTGGTGCGCGAAATAGCGGATGAAGTATTTCGCGCAAGAGGTGTTACGAGGTCCGAAGCTCGTAAAATGGCAAAGGCATGAGGTGCGCGAAATTATGGAGCAGTGCGCGGAAAATGTTTGTGCGCGGAAGATCAAAGCGGATTACGCGCTCAAGGAGGGTTTTTCGCGCGGGGTCGATTTTGCCTATAAATATGAAGTGACCCTCCTCCATTCAGCAGAGCTCAAGACATAGAAAATACACGAGCTCTGGTGCGCGAAATTGAAGTTAGAAAGGGTGTTGCGCGTAAACTTAATCGTTTTCGCGTAAAGTCAGCAATTGCGCAGAAAGTCTGTGTTGGCGCGTAAAAGGAAGGTTGCGCGAAAAGTGGATTTCGCGCAAAGGCAGTGAATTGCGCGCAAGGCAGTTTCCAGGCTGCGCGTAAAATTTGGAGGTTGCGCGAAAAAGGAATTTCGCGCAAACCATAGAAATTGCGCGAAAGACACCGTAAGGGTTGCGCGTAAAAACTGAGGTTGCCCGGTACATCCGGTGCAAAGTGAGATTCATCTGCGGGTGAAAGTTGGACTTCAACAGAGCATCTACATACAGAGGAAGATGCATTCTTTCATGAGAATGAAGAGACCTACAGGTCTATAAACTGTGATTGAATCCCTTCCAAGAGCAGTGAGCTTAGGAAGAGGAAGAAGGTGATCCTCTCCACCGGCAGTGAGCCAGAGAGAGAGAAACAGGGAGTGACCCTTGGGAAAGCAGTGAGCTGACCCTAAACCTTGTATAGGCAGTGAGCCTGGGCATAGAAGTGATCTAGCCCGAACATTGTAATCCACAGCTAGTGAAGCCTAGTGGAATTTGGTACGAACCGGCAACTTGTCGGCGTATGCTCCTTGGACGTAGCCCTTAGCGGTGAACCAAGTAAAAATCTCTGTGTCTGCCTGCTTACTTTCCTGCATTGCATTCAAAGCATCATCATCAGGTAAATGAGACAAGTGATCACAGTAACCACACAAGTGCAAACTAAGTGACCCTTGTAACAAAGAGGTCAAGATCCAGTGGGGCAGAAAGAACTTTGAAAAAGAATATTCATACCCTGATTCACCCCCCCTCTCAGGGTATATAGGCCCCTATTGGCCCTAACAATATCCCATAGCATACCTAGATTGAAATTTAGTTGTATCCTCATATTCTAAAACACGTTTTTTATCCTTTTAATTTATGATGAGGAAATTTCTCTTCATTTAAGATTGTTTCTCATGATGGAAATATTTGTCAAATATAATTATAATAAAACCACTCCATTCAATATGTTCTATTTATTCTTCCTCTATAGTGTTTTGAATCAATTGGCCACCATTGATCATCATGACCTATAAGATAATATATATCCATCAAAACTTGTTCCCTTTTATTTCATCCAAATACTAGAAATATATTTTCAAATGTTATAATCCATTTTTTAGTAACCACTGGATTAGTTGTTTCACTAAAACATGAAGTCTTCTATCACATAAAATGATCCAATATAGGTGTATCATTCCATGGAACACAATGTTTTTATATATGTGTGAGATTATTAGACATAACATGCATCATCTTTCCCAAGATAACCATGATCTATTTAACTATGACACTATTTTTGTTAACTGGATATGTAAGGAAATCTGTAAATTGACCATTGGAATTGATTCTCTTTCTTTTGTTCGGTGCTATCATTAAATAATTGAACTCACTGAGTCATCTCAAAATAATCTTGAATATTGAGCTATAAAATAAAAAACCCTCTAATAGTAAAAGCTCTCAAATAAAATAAGGTATTATCTTAATCCTCAAGATAGTTATATTCATTAAAAATATAGTTCCAATGGTCTCTATTAAACTTCCACTAATAAAAAATTTTATAACTCAGACACTAGTAACCCATAGATGGGGTCTACATTATTATATCTAATTAGATACAAGATATATAATACTGAGGGATTTAATAGTTTATTAGACTTTTATAACTAGATAAATACATTAAAACCATTTTACATTTTGAATAAAATTTAAAACATAACAAAATAAATTGTTCTAAATCCTTGAAACTCAGTAAAATATTTATTATTATCCATATAGTATATAAACGAAATAAAAATAATAGTAATCTCTAATACTTAGTAAAGGTTGAGTACATTGTAGTCTATTATGAGTAAATAAGTAATAATAAATATGGCATGGTAAATAATTGAAAACATATTTCATTTAATCAATAACGAGAGCATGAAATGAACCTATGGATAATATCAAATCAAATAATCACATGGATAAGAATAACTAAACTATGAATGAAGAAAATTAATACAATTAGACATCTTTTTCTCATATGTCATGATATCTCTCTTATTAAGACCTTAACCTGACAATGTTTAAACTATGGGAATATATATACCAAAAACACATTTAATAATTTTGTCCTATTGATTTGCCTTATGAAACCTATCGATGAATCAAGGTGTTATATAATTTCAGTCCCCACCCACAACTACATGTCCAATGAATTCTTCATATATTGAATGATAAATTTAATTTAAAATAATATTCCTTGTCAAAAAATTTCTGAATTGAGTATAGAATATAGAATAATAATATTTCCATAATCAATCAAATAAAATTCAAATTAAAACACCATATATTGAAATGGTATATAATTAATGAAATAATCATATAAATTATACAAAGAATAATTATATTTAAGATAAATGTATTTTCCCGTGATCAAGAGAGTTATATTTTCAAGATAAAGTTAATTCCCATTAAATTAATCATGATATGAGAGATGATCATCAGATAAATAGATTTTATAGTAAAATAAATTATTTGGAAGAATAAAAGATAATGAAAACAAAAAAAAATAAAAATAAGCTACTAAAAAGAGTTTCCTTTGTAGAACAATTGAGAAGATATTGAAGAAGCTAAGCACATAAAATAGTTATGGAAACATGAATGTCTATTAACAATGTATAAGTTAAAAAGTAAACATTGATTTTGAATTTTTATAAATAAATTTGAAAATGAACCATTCAGGTAAACATTAGAAATTTTCTATTAATTTTTTTTAAAATATCTTGAATACCATAAAATTTCATCTGAGTAAATAAAAAGGACTTTTGTAAAACTATTTTGATATATATGGACATGAAATAAAAATATACCCGATAAAGAAGACATATAATATCAGTTTTCTTTTAAATATTAATTTTATTGATTCAAGTTTTAAATTTTGGAAAATTTGTAAGAAAACATGGGAACTCCATAAATATATAGAAGAATATATATATATATATATATATATATATATATAAAATGAAAGATATATTATATGATTCATTCAATGAGAATAAGATCAATCTGAAATAAATGGGATTATAAAATAAGTTATTACCTATTTGGTAACATTAAAAATATAAGTACATGAAAGTGTATATTTTAAATAAAACATTTATCATATTGAATAAATATATATTTATGTTAAATATATCATAGGGTTATTATATAGAACACATAAAATTAAATAGGATCATAATACTGAATATGTCTCAATAGAGTGGAAATTGAGATGAAATCCATTACCTCATGTTCCCCATAGCTGAACCAGAATTAACCAACAATATAATTGTTTTGAACATGTTAATAATTTATACCTAAATCATATTGATATTTTTAATATCAGATATGATACTCTTATGACATTTTTTTGCCAATTTTTTAACAATCATTCATTATTATAATTAGTTTGGTTGTTATCTGCTATATTTTCTCATGCATAGATGTTCATGTCCTCATACATAGATTATGGATCAATAATCACCATACATTTAATCATTATAAAAATATCACATTTATCCATCAAATACTTCCTTATTACCTTCCATGAGAAGTGGAAATAAAAAATGAATCGCATTTCTTTGTGGAGGTAGTAGTCCACACCTACGCAAGAGTGACGTTATCGTTTATCAATACAATATAGTGTGACAAGGTATATATAATATTATAATGAAATAAAAATATTTATTTAATAAATATAATATATATTCATTAGTTCCATATTTATAACAATCTATGTAAAGTCATGATGAAACAGAATTGCGCAGCATTGTGGAGATGGTAATCTGTACATGAGAACGTGTGATGGATTCGCTTTTCATAGGATCGAAAAGAGATAGAAAATGGTTTTACCATAATCATAATAACATTTTATTTTATTAATGATATTAGAGTCATTATTTTATAATTGTTATGAAATTATTAAATGAATGAGAATAAGAAATAATTTTGAAAGAATTGATAAAGACGATTGCCTCTTCATAGAAATATCCCATTTAGATATTCCATTAAGGGTTCAAGGGTTGGTTTTTTAAGAAGAACAGTAGTTAAAAATCTTATATAATGATGTTTATAAGAGTTCTTGGTAGGTTTTTTATTATCTATTAATCTTTAATTGGTTTATATAATAGAAAATATGTGCTTCCATTTTATAGTGAATGGAAGGACACATATGGAATTGATAAAAAGATTTAAATATAAGAAATTCATTTTCATGTGAACGTTGAGAAATGTCGACATAATTTAAATTATAATATAGGAAATGTTTGAAATTTCTTCAAAAAAATAAATAAAAATTGGATAGTTTTATGGGGTATTTTAAACCATATATTTTAGTTTAACCCCTTCATTAATCAATTTCAGCATTAACCAAAGTAACGACCATTTCATTATTAAAGGGATATAATATCAATTATAAGGTTATAATTTGGTTACAAAGGAAAAATTAATGAAATTTCTAACCATTTATAATACGAAATTTCATATTTCAGGATTTTATTTTTATTTTTAAATAATTTAAAAATATATTATTTTACATAAAATATGAATAATATCATTTTGACACTATTTATTTAATATGAATTTAAAGGAATAATAAAAATTGAGTAATTTGAATATAAAATTCTAAAACAACTCTAGGATGTTATATATATCTATAAAAATTCACTCTAACTCACTCAAAAAATATTACTTTTATTGTTTTTAAGAATATTTATTTTATTTTTCTATTAATTAAATTAATACATTATTGTTGTCGTAAAAGCATTAAACGCAATTATGTCATCAATAAAAAGTAAAAATAAATTACCAAAATAAAAATAAATTTACCACTAAATTAAAAAATTATTATAAAACAAATTTTTTTATCCCTGTCACATAATATTATAGGTAATAAAAGCAAGAGAGTGACATTTTTTACTTTATCAATACTTAAAATAATATGAATCTTATCATCAATAGTGATTGAAAAGAAATTGATACATATTTGAATATTTAGTAGTAAAATTCCATGTACACTTATTTAATGAGACAAATACATGAATTATGGAATGTTTAAAACATATCATATCATTTTTAACCGTAATTACCTTTTTTAACATTTACTAATGTGATAAATTTTATCATGGTTTCTATTCATAATGACTAAAAGTAAATGCAGCCCATTTACCAAATTTGAACCTCAGAATTAAAAATATGGAATATTTTTTTCAATAATAAATTTCAAGAATAGAAATAAATTAATTTTATTAAAAATTCATAAAATTCAATGATTTGTTTTTAGAAAATTGTATTTTAAAGCATAAAAATTAACTAATATCAAAATCATGAAAATTAATGATTCAAATTAAATAATAATAAATAAAATGAAGCATGTTTTACTACGATTCCAAATCCAAAATATATTGGAATTTTAAATTTAATTAATTTAATGAAAAACAATAAATATATTTGAAAAATCTTCATTTTTTCACTATGTAAAAAATAATAATTTCAGTAAAATCCCAAATTTTTACCTGAAGTTAATTTTGATAGGATAATTTGAAAAATTAAATTAATTTAATCAAATTTAATGCAATTTTCTTGATAATTTAGGTTTTAATCACATTTGTGAATAAAACATTGTGTGCCATGATTTTGTTTCTTTAAAATGAAAAGCTTACTATAATCAAAGCACATGTGTTACATTTTTTATCTGTGATAATTGAGTTTATGGATGACTGTTATGGACTCATGGTGTGGATGTGGATATATGGTTTTTAATTTTATGTATTTGTTTTTTATATTATTTTATATTTCTGCAGGAAATTATTTATTACATACATTCATTATATATTGTATAAATAATTTTTTATAATTTTCTTTATTTATAATTTTTATCATTTTAAATTTTTAGTGGGGGATTATAGGTTTTTATCTAATTAATATTTAGATTCATTGTGTTTTTTATATATTTTTATAATCACCACTCTTAGGAACCATCACTATACTGTTTAGTTGCGGTTTTTTGAAATTAAATTGTTTTAGAATGTTTCATTTTGTGCAAATTCTATTAAACAACCACTAATAACAACCGATGTTATATTAATTAGTGGTGGTTAGTTTATTTTATCAATATTTATTAAAATAATAATCCAAAAATAGCTACTAAAAATAAATAAAACCACTACCAAATATAGGAAAACAACAACCCCTGAATACACCACTAATTTATTACCAACAACGCATTACACTATAGTTTATATAACCACTATTAATTGGTTTATTGATGGTTAAAATCCCCAATAGTTGGCACTATAGGAAGTTGGAATTTTATGAACACTATAAATATATATTATCATTGCTATAAAATCATTGACTTTGTAATCTCCTTTAAAATCTATTAAATTTTATGAGCACTAAAAAAGAAATTATATAAGCTCTATTTATCAGTAATGAAAAAGAGTTGATAAAGTAGAACCTTTGTTAGTTCATATTATAGAGTAGATAAAAAATATTTTATCAGTTTTTTTATTGTCGAAAAATGTAAATTTTATCAATGATACTTCTACCACTAATAGAATCACTGGATAGAGTAGTGTACCACCACATTTACAACACATTAACACAATATATAATTTAAAAAAAATCAAACATTTCAATAACTTTTACTAAATCTAAACAATTTATCTTCAAATAAATATATATTACAAACATTTCAATTACATTTGTATGCGAGATTTGTTACAAAAATTATATTTTCTTGTATATTCAATAAAAACATGGGTGGCCCTATATTCTACTATCTTTGGGACCCTTTCCAAAGAACATAATCAAGCTACCAATTTATGAACACCCCACCCTTGATCAAAAAAAAGAAGCATGTATATAGAATAAAAAATTATTATTTTGTTAGTGATATTATATGTAAATAAATAAAATAAAAATATATAACAATAATGTGTTAATAAAATGTCATAATTAAATATAGAACAAGCACTTTGAACCTAAATTCCAATTTTCAATAAAAACACATGCATTCCATCATGAGGGCCATATAATGTGTCCTAATGTTTTGTGGTTGATTCCTATAATCAGAAATGAATTATGGATCATTATCATAATGTATCAGCACAATATGAGTGTGTTTATTTAGTTCCCAATTAGTGGTTTTCATTTTGAACAAAAATTTCACATGTAAACCACAAATGTTCACTTTGAGGAATATATACTACACTGTGTGCTATATTTTTGTTTGGATGATTATTATACATCAAAAAATGAATTTTGAATTTTTCTATAAAGTGTAATGAAAATATGAGGTTTATTTATAATTTTATAGTGTGTGATGCATGTTTGAAACTAAGTAACTTTTAAACTGAAGACATGCATATTGAGTTATACTGGTTACAGATTATGGTGGATCGATGTTCGATTGATTCCAACATGTAAAAAATAATTCATGGATCATTTTACAAAATTATCAGGATAATTTGAGTTTTGTTTATGGGTTCTGATTTTTATAATAGTGTTTTAAACTAAAATGTCAATTTTAAATAAACTAATCACTTTTAGTCATATCAGATACACCATGCATTGGATTGATGTGTGGTTAAAAATTGATGTCAAAAATATCTTATGGATAATTTTCCTAAATTATAAAGATAATATGATTGAGGTTTTTTATTTTTAGGTGAAAAAAGGTTTTTTCTAAAAAATGGCACTTTTAAATTGAAAAAAGACACTTTGATTTATATTGGGCACATTGTTTGTTTGACTGACTCTTCTATTTCAAAAGTTACTTGTGTATATTTTAACTAATGTATAAAAACAATTAGAGTTTATTTTCATTTTTTAGTGATTAACACATGTTTTGAACTAAAATTTCACTTTCAAAATAAAAACAATAAATTTGATCCATATTAGCCAAACGATGCATAGGATTTCCATTCAGTTGATTTTATTAAAAAATTATTTTTTTATTTTTAGGAAATCTTATCAAGAAAATATATGTTCATTTTCATGGTTTTGATTATGTGATGCATGTTTTAGAATAAAATGTAACTTTTAAAACTGAAAACATGCAAATTGTGTCATATTGGGCATATTGTGAGTTAGATTTCTGTGCAATTAATTATTACAAAAAATTGAAATATGTATCATCTTAATCAATTATCAAGGAATTATGAGATATTTTTCTCAATATTCGATGAGTGATGCATGTTTTCAACTAAAATATATGTTTTAAACTGAAAACATGTACTTTAAATCATATCAATAAATCCTTGTGTATGATTAACACATAATACAGTATTATAAATTTAAAATTATTTAGGGATAATTTTTATAAACTATCAAGATAATTCAATAATTCTTGATCATTCATGAGTATGTGACATTTTATTTGAACTAAAATTTCATTTTTAAATAAAAACACACACTTTTAGTTATATCGGCCACATCATGTGTTAGATTGATATGAAAATTATTTCTATTCTTAAAAAATGAAATAGGAGTCATTTATATAAAGTATCGACACATTCTAAGTGTGTTAAATCATTTCTCAGTGAGTGGTGCACTTTGAGAAAAAAATTCACTTACAAAATGAAAACACACACTTTGAGTCATATCAGCCTCATTATTTATCGTATTGATATGAGGATTATGTATATACATAAAATGTGAATATAATTTTTTTTAATGATGTATGAATAAAATCCAAGTTTTTATCCATCTTTTGTCATTTAGTTCCACGTATTTTGAATTAAAATCTCACTTTTAAACTAAAAATACACCCTTTCAGTCATTTCAGAACACCACATGTCAAATTGAGGTGTAGTTGACTCTTATATTTAATAAATGATTTATGGATTTTTTCAGAGTATCAATACAATACAAGTTTTTTTATCTTATTTTTTTGAGTATGTGACTTGTGCTTTGAACTAGAATGTCAATTTTAAATAATACACAAACATTCATGAATATTGGGCACACAATGTGTTGGATTGATGTAAGTTCAATTCTTATAAATCAAAATGACATATGGAGATTATTTCTCAAGTATTAAGAAAATACGAGTTTGTATGATCTTTTTAAGGGAGTGATGCACAATTCGAACTAAAATGTCACTTTTAGAGTAAAAAAGGCCATTTAAATCATATTGGGCACATCATGTGTCATATTTATATTCAGATAATTCTTATATGTCCAAAATGACTTATGTATCATTTTACAAAATTATCTGGATATTATAAGTAATTTTCCTCATTTTTCAGTGATAGATGCTAGTTTTAAACTATAATGTCACTTTTAAACAAAAGCACTTTTATTCAAACTAGGAACTCAATGTGTCAGACTAATGTAAGGTTTGTCAACATAATTAAAAAAATGATTTTTTGATTGTTGTGCTTAATTATCATGACAATCAAATCTCATTTTCTTGTTTCTGACAATGTGATCTGTGATTTAGACTAAAATATCACTTGTAAACTGAAATCACACACATTGAGTCATATTGGGAAATATATCTACCATACTACTTTTAATTTTATACTTAAATATCAAAAAAAAATATGGATCACTATTCTAAAATATGATGATATTCTAAGTGATTTTTCTCAGTTTTTAGTGATTAAAGTACACCTTAAATAGTACCTTAGAGTGAAATCCATTCTAAATCCCTTTTCTATAATTTATTTTTCTCTAGGATGTTTGGGCCTTTTGAGTGGAAAAGAGGACTCGAGAAAGATTTAAGGATCCTTATTGAAGTTAAATCTCATTTCCCTTTTGAATCCAAACCTAGAACAACTAATTATTTCCTTTTCAACTTTCAAGGTATTTATCTATTGACTTGATTTTATCTTTAAACAATATCCATTAACTATATATAGAGTCATTTTTTTCTCTTCATATAACAAAATGATCATAAAAAAATCAGTGGGAAATCACCTCTTCATAATATCTATAAAAAAATAACAAAATAAGTAATAGATAAAAATGATACGAAAATTAAGTAAATAATATATATATAAAATGATAATAAAATTAACCAAATAACATAGAGATATGACAAATCATCATGATCATTGTGGAATAAAAAGAATAAAAACATGATAGGAACTAACTTTTTCATGATGTCTACAAACATTCTAACACCATGTAATCTTCCCGCTCATTTCTGAAAAATATATACTTCCCCTTTTGAATATGTGGATTTATAAGAGTCTTGGTAGTACTAGAAAAATATAAATAAACTATTAGAAAATATTTTAAATAAAATTCTAATTATCAATGTAAATACCTCTTCAGGTATGCTAGTTTGAGGATGTAATATAATATCTTTTATAATTTTGAAAACCTAATTAAGATAATCAAACTTATTAATTTATTATAGACACTAATATATCATTGAGAAAATTAAGAAAACATTTAATATACTTTTTTAAAGTGAAATATTGTTATATATAATCTAATAATTACCAATTTAAATAAATACATTGGATTTTTGTTCTCATAGTAAATCCTCGTAACATGATTTTAATTATATTTAAACACCAACCTATCATAACAAAAATTCATTAAACCATAATATCAAATATATATACTGAATATTATTTTTAAAATACTAAATATAGTGTATTATAAATTGATAAAGGTCATAATATATGGTATATTTTTTGGATATCCATACATTAGGTCCAATTTGTTTTCCCATATTTAAATTGATTGTAATGAGCATCCAATGCTTCCAAAAAAAGAAATAAATAATAAATTAAATGAAAATTTTTATGATTTATTAACATATTTGATCAATTTTTGGAAAAATAGATTATGAAAATATACCTCTTGTATACATTTACAATTGAGGATACCATACATTTATGCATGATAATTTCATTTACACTCGCAAGACCAATCATGTTGGGAATCAAATCTCTACACATTTTTTCATTGACTAAATGTAGGTCACATTATTATCTTTGAACATTACATCTGCATGAAATAATATTATTATTAAATTATATTATTTAATGGTAATGGTAAAGGTACTCCAAGTAGTAATTTTTTGATTCGATGGTTAATCATTTAGATTGTTTTGATTTACCTTTTCATTCCCCTTCATTTTCTCCAACTATAATAACATTCCTTAGGTTAATAATTATTCATTAATTATTAAATGTTTTATATAAAAATTAAATTATAAAGTAAAAAAATCATCATAGTCATGTGTTTTTACAAGATCAAATGGCCATGGTATGAATGTTCCAATAGAATATTTGACCATTTGAATATAAAAATCTTCAAGGGGATAAGTATCTCAACACATAACTCATGATATATGTGAATCCCTACTATACATGATCTTTTTTATTTTTATCTACGTAAAATATCTCCTTGGATATTAAATATTATACCCCTTGAAACATGGAATCACAATCAATTTCACCATGTAAATGTATAGTATAGGATAAGTATCAGTATCTATCCAATTCAAATTTTATATAAATAGTTATGGAAGAATACATTAACTCTATTATGTTAGTCCACTTAGGATAATTGATCAACACAATGCTGGGGTGGGTAATTGTGTATCAGTTGATGTTGTTTTTTTTCTTTTCCTTAATCCCTTCCCATGACATTGTATAATAAATTAGAATACCAATTATGTTTTTCTTTTAGAGAATCTATTTCTTCCAATATCTCATCTAATTTATTATCTATATCCCCCTATGTCCTTGATTTCTCAAAATATAATAAATGATAAAGTATGAAACCTACACTTATGAAGTGGTCATATTGTTTTGTTCACCTTAAGGACACTAAAGTAATCATTCATCAGGTAGAGTCAATGAAGATTGTGGTTATCATTTAAAGCATATTTTTTTTATTATTTCATACATACACATGATTCCGATAATATTTGTACGCATTCATTGATAGTTTTCCCTCATTATTTACCCAATCCTCCTTCCATAACACATGAAGTGGGATAGAATTGGATTGGAATTTTGATTCATCAATCTACTTATAAACAATGAAATATAATTATTTTGTTGTTTCATATCAAATGGAAATATTATTATAGATTTAAAATACATACAAAATTTTCAAGTTAATTACACTAAATCCATGTTTTATGGTATGGGTATGTTTTTTTATGCATGTTCCATATTTTTTACTCAGTTATTGTTTCATCATTTTACAATTATTAAACTATGTGATTAATACATGTATTGTGAAGTAAAATAATACCAATTACAGTGTACCTAAATTGATGCCTCATCATAAGGACCAATAAATGAATTACATGTTTCTTGGATTATTATTTGTAAATATATACATGGTGGTTGGTGAATTAAATCTCCTTCAGCGTCTCTAAGATGATTCTTTATAATAATTATCATAAAATAACTAATATTCTTTCCAGCAATAATTAATCCAAATTTCATTAAAAAACTATTTAATATAAATTCACTCTTCAAGGTATAATGAAGAGTAAATAAACATTTCATTATTTTTATTTTTTTAGTAAAATAGGTAAATTATATGAAGATGTTAACATTATGTCTTTCAAAAATACAACATTCATTGCAGACACAACACTATTTCATGAATCTATATTAATTGACATGTTCGAGTGGTGGCCCTTATGTAACTATTGATAATGGAGTCAGTGGTGTCAATTGGTTGGTGAGATTCATTCAATTGAACCTTGAATTTTATTCCTTCTCATATCACATTAATATTTTCCTTATTAATTTCATGATATAAAAGTAGTGTTTTTTCATCGACATTGGTTGTTAACATTTTTGCATTTCATCAATATCAACATTGTCAATATGTTGTTCCTTGGGATTTGTAGTATTATCATGTGGATACATTTATTTATTGATATGGGTAGTATCATCATGTAGAGAATCAAAAATATATAGAATTAGTTAATCATTTAATTTACATTATGTAAATGCGGTATTGAACTATTAATATTATGAGGTAACTTGCTATATATTTAAAAGAACCTTAACCTGGTTATTAAACTCACTTTTTTTAAAGGTTAAAGGGAGTTGACCCCTATATCATGTATCCAAATACCATTGTTATGTTCCCCTCTAACATACAGGACTTTGTCTATATTTGGACCACCATGACATAAAATACTTGTACTCTCTAAGATTATATTATGAATTGTTCATCCCTGTACACTTACTAAAATTAACTTCCATAAATCCCAATTCATTGATCATAACTACAGTCTTGTTCAAAACCCATTTTTATCAGAAATATGTATTTATAATTTTGTATAATCCAATTGTCAATTTTAATTATTGATTCCAAATCATTAAATAATTTCATATCTTGGATTTTCATCCTTAGTATCAAATACATGCATCACTTATACCATAAGAGTAACTCCACTATTTTTCATCATAATTAATTCATCTCTTTCCATTATATTCAATGTATGATCATTAATTACATAACCATTAGACGATAATACATGCACAGATAGCCACTAGTTGTCCATAAAATTCATTCTTAAATTGAATTCAAATGTGTATATAACTCCTTAAAAATTATAGTTTTGGAACCATACTATAAATTATCGATTATGTATATTTAATTTCCATATTTTATACCTTTATGGTGTTAAATGCCTAAAAATTAGGTTGTGGTTTTCAAAATGTGGAGAAACCTCTCAATTCTAATATAAAACCTAAATGTGAAAATTTACCCGCTTAAAAATGATAATTGTGACAAAATATCTTTTAGAAATTACTACACCAACAAGGCACCCATTGTGATATTATTTTATGATACCAATTCTATCCACATCCAAATGGAATTCAGTATAGAATTCAAGGGATTCCTTATTAAAATATCACTCTATAATAAAACCTTCTGGATGATTTTCATTTTTTACATACCCTTTCAAAATAATCATGTATCGTTCAATGGGGTACATCCATATATAATATATATGAAAAGATAGTAAAATATATATAATAATATGAACTTTAATATTAAATAATTAAAAAATGAGGAACATCCCAAATTTACTTAATATGAAAGGAATTTACTTTTCTTCTTGAAATTTTTTTGGTTCTATAACTTTACTATGCATAGCTTTGAAAAAAAATTAAATCTTTTTTAATCGGTGCAGGTGTTTTTAGGTAAAATGAAACATGTAGCTAAATGTATTAAATCTTGTATCAAAAGTTGAAATACATGTTATTTTAGTCCATTTAAATTCAAATGAGACATTGACTGATATTATTAATATTATATGAATGCCTCCCTAGAAGCCTTATATAATTCATTATCTTTCAAAGATAATATCTCTATTTTTTGGAAAGTGTGTAAGTTATTGAAGGAAGAAAGTTCTACCTATCACCCTTCACCGATGACAACACTTACCTTATCCCCAAGTTATTCATGTTCAACCAATACTTAATGTCATCCTTTGTTTTTCTAGTTGTATTTAGTAATGTGTCAGTAACTCTATCATATAAATTTTTTCTACATGCATGACTTCAAGATAATTTCTAAAGAACAAACAATTCCATTATTGTAATTCGAAAAAATGATCACTTTTTCAAACCATATTAAAAAAAAATGAAGAAAAATTACTTAAATTGAAGGAAATACCTTTCACTTTCTCAAATTGTTCATCGTTTGATAGTGTATCTGGTTTTTTTCATTATTTTCAATTCCCATCGAATGATTTTGAAAAGGACCCGTATTTATTTTACCATGGTAAAAAAATTTAATGTCTTAGAAACATAGTCTTTGAGGAAACTTTAAATCTAAATTAGTGTATACCTTATTCACAAATGGGAACCCCTATAATTCCTTTAATTCTATATCGGGAAATATTTCAAAAATTTGGAAAGACAGTTTTCATCTTGTAAAACGTCGTTCTCAACATGAAATCATCATTTATGCAAGAATTGAGAAGTGTAATAGTTCAATCCCACATTAATTTTAGAACATTTATCAGTGGAACAAAATAAACATCAATATCATTACCCAACTATTTTAGTCCTGATATAAGTAGAGATAATATAATGTATTTTTTCTTCATTAATAACCATACTCGTAAGATATAATTTACCAATGTAGCTGGAAATATAATTTGTGTTTACTTTTTACCCCAAATGGATTTATTCCATATGTAGATAGTGCATGATGGAATTTTCTCGATTTATTTACAAATTTAGGATAATTGTGATCATTTTTCTTCCACCGAGGAGAGTTTTCTAGATTATGATGTTCGATATTTTGAATTATTGTATCTTCATGCCACATATATTTCCTTATAGCCACCTCACATCAGTGTAGACACCTAATCCTCAGAATAATTAGAAAGTGCCATAAATCATTCAAAGGGCATTATTTTTCATTATTGTATCTTGATGCGCAACACATAGGTAATTTTTTATGTAATTCATGGTCCTTGTAAAATAATGGATGGTAATTTAGATAGATATGTATTCTTTCTAAAATTATACCCATTGAACACAACATATGTATAACATCAAATTTCTAAAAAAAGATCATTATATTTTTGTAGCATGTTATTTAAGAGAGAATTTAGTTTAGTGGATTTGTTGTAACTCCATCCATTTTCATATTTGAAATTTTATAACATTAGTATGGATAATAATTATGTATATTTTAAAAAAATATAAAATGAAATCGTTTCATAACTCTTTAACTCCTCAAACATCTTTGGATAATCTTGAAGTTTATCTTCACTTGTCATTATCATTTTTTCAATATGATCTTCATCATCCTTAACACTTATAACCATATCCATTAGCTGATATTAATCACCATTAAAACCTATAATCATATCAGATGAAACTACGGTGTTATCCTATTGACTAGCTATATTTACTTCTTCTTATGTTCAATCCAATATTTATAACTTCGATCTATTATACAATAGATCCAGTGGTCTTCTAACTCCTCAAGACTAATTTATCTTGAATTCCAATAACATAAACACTAAAAAATGATTTGAGATGGGTCATATCCATAATCATTTGAATAGATGATGAAATATTTAAACCCACCCTCATACTCTTTTTTATATGATTGGAATCCAACTATTTTTTTATTAATATATAACATATTTGAATCAACACTAATCATATTTAATAGAAAAATAAATATGTATAAGGTATGTGAATAGAATCCTAATAGTCTATTCTTTATATACACACACATATAGTTATCATATTTATGAAAGATATCATATTTCTCCTAAAAACGCACATCCCTACAGAGGTATTTCATAAATTTATCTCTTTAACTCGTCCCTGGGATATCTGAACAAAACAAATTATTTTTTTTAATAACTAAAACTAGAAATGAAATTAAAGAAATATTTTAAATATATAATAAACATTTAAGTGAGTTTTTATGAAGAAAACCACTTTTCATCATTTCAAACATACATTAAAATAAAATATTATAAATGAACACTGTTTTTTTAAGTAAATCATGAAAATAAATTTAAAATAAATTATAATCTAAGAAAACTGTAATTTTAATAAATTAAATTATATATGTAATAATTCTAATGATAAAATATCTATATGAAGATATGTTAATAATTAATTATTTTTTTCTCTAGTGCTATAATTTTTTATGATCTTATCATAAGGTAAAACACATTTTATCCTTTCCAATATGGATTAAAAGATAAATGAATCCACAATTTTCAAAAGATCTATCACATAGGAATTATTAAATATATAATAAATAAATGAGAAATATTAAATTTGTGCATAGGGATCTGAAATACATATATATATATATTTAGATAATGAGATGAACCACAAAATTTCATACTTCAAGATATGGAATGAATATTTTGAATAAATGAGATGCAGGAAAATACAAACAAAGTGGTGGGGACACTTTAAGTTACACACACACAAACTAGTTCCTAATTTTTTTAACGCAAAATAATATCTATATACCTGAAATGGTTAGATTCCACCAAAGTACACACTTGATTGAAATGATGCCATAAATGAATAAAATGGATTAAAGAACAAGATTATAATTAAAAACCTTTGGTTTTGTGGGTATTGATTTGTCAAAACTCTTAAAGAGAGGCATGGCAGGGATTGACTATGACAAGATCTTAAAAGGTGTGAGTGAGCGTTGAAAATTGTAAGGGATCCTTTAAAAAAAGAGATAAAATTTTATCACTAATAAATGAATTGACACTAATAAAGGTCCCTTCTATTATCACTAAAATAAGAGTTGATAAATATTTACCTTGATCAATGCATGCCTTTATCAGCACTAAAAATACTCATTTATAAGGGATAAAATATTTATCATTGATAAAGGTTTCTAATGTCAGTGCTAATTTTAGCACTGATAAATTTTGGATTTATCAGTGATAAAATTAGTACTCAGAAAAGGAATATATAATATTTTTTATGACATTTAATAAAAATATTGAAAATTAATAAATATAAAAACTGCATGTTAAAAATATATTAGAAATAAATTTATAATTATAAATTAATGAATAATAATTAACTTATGATTTGAACACAAAATATTAAAATATAAATGAATAAATGTTAATTATATAAATTACTGGTAATTTAAAAATATTAAATAATAATAAATAAAAATTTATAAATTGATAATAAAAAATTAACAAATAAAAAAAATATTTGAGGAATAATATTAAAAATGAATAAGATTTAATAATTAAGAATGAATAAATACCGAAAATGAATAAACTACAAAATAATATTAAAAGAATATCATGAAAAATGAATAATTTGAAAAATATTAAAAATGAATAAATAATACTAATATAAATTGCAAGAATATTAAAATTAATTAATATTAAAAATTAATTTTAAATATAAAATAAGAAAAATAATATACTAATTAAAATTTAATAAATAATTATTATATAAATAATTAGATATAAAAAATATAATAATGAAAATAAATAAATATTAGTTACATACATTACAAATATATGAAAATTATTAAATCGTAACCAATAAAAATTCATAATAAATATTAAAAATAAGTAAATTATAAAAAATTAAATGAGTACTTTTAAAATTTAATAAAATATAATGATTTAAATTGAATAAATATTAAAAATGAATAATATTAAAAATGAATAAATATATTAAATAATTATATATATAATATAATGATATATTTAAAATTTAAAAAAGAAACGTCTTTTCCTTTTGTATAATTATATATACAAATACATGTATAGATATACACATAACATACATACACATACCTTATATATACATATAAATAGACATACAAACACAAACCCAGACATACACATACATACACATACTTATACAAACACAAAAATATATAAATATATATATAATAAATACATACACATACACATACATAAACATACATACATGCATGTGCCCACATATACACGTACATATAATCACAAACCAACCTAACTTACCCCTAATCTAGACACCCGTGTCCATTTTGGGAAATGATTCAAAGGTGTTCTCGATCCCCATGAGCCAAAAACTAGTGCATAGACATTAATAACATTCCTTGGGGAAAATGTACTAAATAAATCCATCAAATCAAGATAAAATAAGTCCCTATAAAAACTATAACAACCCATGTGTAAAATATACATCGAAACTTGTTAAAATAAGAGAGTTAATATCATGTACAAAAAAGGAACATGATGGGGAGATACAAGACTATATAAAAGGGGACATATGATGCTACATCCGGAACCTAGACAAAAGAATACTGATACCCATCAGCATGTGACATGAGGTTGAACCTCCAACCATGTCACCACCGTCACCCAAAAAGATCGTTAGATTGAATGCTTTTCACCTCCCAATGGTGCCTTGATTCTACTTATTTACAATAAAAAAACTACAAACACCCATTAGGTGTATATAGGGTGTAAGTACAATAGACTAGTAGGGTCCCACAATGAATTTCATGAATTAACATTTTTAGAAAAAATAAAATTGACTGTTTGAAAACAACATAATTGGAAAAAAAAAATTCAAAATTTTTAATAAGGAGAGGAAGAATAATACAATAGTGAAAAAAACTGATTTAACGGCATTTTTTTATTTTTGACATCGTTTTTTACCCAACGTCTATAAAGGAACCATAAATAATATTATTTTTGACAGCGGTTTTATAAAAACCGACGCCAAAAAATCATTTTCGTTAAGTGTTTTGGTGTCTGTTTTCCCAAAATATATGGGGAAAATCATTTCTGTTATGGTTGTCGGCATCGGTTTATCAAATAACTAATTCTGAAATACTTTTTTAGGTGTTGGTTTTTATAAAAAATGATGCTGAATATCAGGTCGAGAAGAGTTTTTGTCATCGATTTTTAAAAATCTGACGCCCAATACAGGATATTTTTTTATTTTTGGTGTCGGTTTTTAAAAAAACCATTGCTAAAATTTAAGAAAATTAAAATATTCAAAATATTTCATTTCCAAAACAGCTGAAACCCCTGAAATAAAAATAAAATCTACAATAATAAAAGAGTATTTATCAATAACAAAAAATAAATAACTTTCATTCTTTTATCTAGTTAATCAAAAAATTATCTACACATTTATATTATAAATTAGAATTAAAATAAATGTTCCTGATATTTATAACATACCCATTTTTTGTAATTATTGAAGCATTCATTTGATTATCAATATGTTCAAGCACCTATTATATCAAAAGAATTAGTTTTTTGAACCCATATGTAATATTATTCATAAATATTAGATTATACATACCTCAAATCCAAATTAGACATAACAAATTGTTCAAAAAAAATAGATTGAATATGGGTAGTATCAGATTGAGAGTAATACTGGGAATCATTGAATCCCTATATTAACATTGAATGATATGATATTAAAAAATAGAATAATATGGCATAAAATATTAAAAAATACAACTAACCTTATCAAATTCATTAGTTTCCCTAGTTGTGATTATCTCATATGTGAATAATAGAATATAATAACCACAATCAACATGGCCTTTTTGATGATGAAACTATCGTTATAAAACATTAAACTGATAATAAAAATCAAGATATAACAAAAAATTAGAATAAAATCTGTTTTAAAAATGAATTACCTGTACTTCTACATATTTGATTTTATTTTGTTTCTTTATCGACGTGTATTCCTTGTAAAAAAAAATTCCATGAACTGCATTTTCATAAATATGAACTAATAATACATGTCTAAATAATGATAATTAAACATAATGAGATTATAAAAAAAACATACCTGTGTAATAAGGTGGTAAATTTTTTAATAACATTTCCTGATAAAGAGAAAAACCAACACAAGGTGCATTCACTTGGGCACAATATGCCTAACATCTAATGCCCCCTAAAATAAAAAAATTCACAATTAACGACATTATAATTATCATTAGTTCATAATTATTTTTTTGTTTTTACTTATAAATAAATGGAGAAAACTGAAACTCAATCATCATATGTGATAATTTCTCACATATATATATATATATATGAAACTCTATCAGGATTATTCATAGGTTTCATTTCTTTGGAAATGAATTCCTAATCTATAAAACCGTAAATCCCATCACATTAATTTTTTAGAAGAAGAATTTGTAGATACCTAATTTAAATAGAAAATATATTTAGTCAATTTTGAACCATATTTTATTAAATAAATACCAATTCAAATGGAAATTTACTTATAAGGAACAAAACTGCACCACATTCAGGCTGAGATCTTCAAAATAAACTAGATACATTATATATTATTTTTGTAATATCAATGGATATTATCTTCTATATATTTCCGATGTCATCCAAAGCTTATAGATATAATTCAATGAAGAAGAATCCTAAGATAATATTTTTACCCCAAAAGAAATATCAGATATATCTACAGTCAATAGTTCCTAAACATTTTGTTTAATTTGTGTAGTTTTTTTTCCTTTTAGATAATCCTATATAAGTTAAATTTAAGAAAAAATTATAAGTAATATTGAATCATTTTTAATTAATATTTAAAACACTCATAGCTCATACAAAATATATCGAAGAAGTCTAGTTGTAGAAAGTAAAAAATAACCCAGACAATCCCCTGCTCCGGTGATCTCCTCAGTAAAAAATGGTAATAGAGAATTAGTATCTATAATATAAAGTACTAATTCTATATCCTCACGCATTTGCATAGGCTAGTGATGTAAATAATCGTAAAAAAATACACAATTTCTAATGCAATAATATGTATATGAGGATCTCTAGAAAACAACTCGTAGTATACGGTTTGGTCCAAGCACAGAGGTGGAGGATCAAAGTAGGAAGATGGGACATGGTAGTCTGGGTATGTAGGCTGGGAAGACAGAAAAATGAAAAAATTATATTAGTATTTATAATTAATAAAATTGAAAAAATCATGAAAAATAAATAATATACGGATTGGTTCGATCTAGGATGTGGAGGATCTAAGTAGGATGATGAGGCAGGGTAGTCCGACTGAGCAGGCTGTGAAGGCTGAAAAATAAACATATTGCATTATTGTTTATACTTTATAAAATAGAAACATTTATGACAAATAAATAATATTCCTCATAAGCCTGCGCAGACGGTGCAGGGTTTGAAGATGGGGAAGGGTAGTCTGGTGAGTAGGCTAGGAAGGCTAAAGAATGAAAAAGTTATATAAGTGTTTATAATTTATAAACTAGAAAAATTTATGAAAAATAAATATTATACATGGAAAGGATGCACATATTGTGATTGTTTTACCAAGTGTCTTAACAATGCCTTCTTCACTTATTCGTGAATTTGATCACCCATATACTATTTCATATCTTTTACCTTATCTTTTAAGGATTCTATTTACGGGTCTCTTGATTTCATACTCTGGCCAAAATCCTTCTAAATATTAACACCTTCTTGATATCCTCTATCATGACCGTGGTGTTTCTTATTTCTCAATGTAGTGGCTAGGATGTTCATCCTACTCACAAGGATAAAATATCCATGTGTCTCTTCCCCCTGATGTTCATTCTAAAATGAAAAATGAAAAAGTTATATTAGTGTTTAAAATTTATAAAATTGAAAAACTGATGATAAATAAAAAATATTTACTTATAATTTTATCATATACATTCTTAGCATTCTCTATACGATACTATTTATTTTTCATTCTTCTTACTCGATTCCATTTTTCCTGGAAATTGGGAGGAGAAAGAGGACCAAACTAGATATCTTCTAAACCACTACTATATTAAGTTCTTAATGCTTCAAATTTTTCTTCAATCATTTTTTTCTCTAAATACAGATACCCACCATGTGATAATGTATGAGGGTATACATTTCTCAACTAGATATCTTGATGAGATCTCCTGGAGGTTTGTTATATAAAAATAAACTACTAAGTAATTTGAAAAATATATAATAAAATTTATAATATAAAATAATTATCATACCTGAATTTTTCCTCATGATGGCTGTCAAAAAATTTCTTCCATGTATCTTCATATATAAACTTATACTTGAGTCATGGGTTTTCAAATCCTTCCCCTTCCAAAAACATAATTTTTTTCAGGTTTTTTTTTAAAATCTATCTATTAAACCACCACTAAAAAGAGTTTTATTTTCCTAAATTCCTTGGTTTCCTCGAAATTGAATGTCATCGGTAATTAAATAACTTAAATATGTCATTTGTAACATTTAATATTCAAAAACTGAGATAAAATAAATCAATTAAGATATTTTACCATCACAGCCCCACAAATCTGTTGGTTCGCCATCATTTCCACTGACTTCCAATCAGGATATAAAATATTAATCCTACAATGGCTTTGCATCGATATATAAATGATAAACTGAACTACATTTTGGACAGTTTTATTATTATTATCATCAAAATAGATGTGTTATCTGTCATCATCACGAGCAAGTGATAGTTCTAGTAAACATGCAATACCAAATTTACCAACTAGATAACATGATTTTTTAGTAGTAATAGGAGAAGTATCTTCCACCGAGGACACATCAGTAGTCCTGCAAAAAAATTGTAAATTAACAGTTTTTTTCCATAAAAATGTATATTACTAAATATTGAATAATTTTATAAAATTGATATACATCGGAACCTACTCCTCTCAATCTGTATTTGATATTTCTACTAGAAAGTGTAATGAAATTTTGTGTACTTGTATATCATTAGAAAGATGAATATGTAGAAATAATAATGAAAAAATAATTAAAAAAGTGGAATTCATTTTTATGTTTTAAAAAGAGAAAAAAATATAAATATTTACGAAAAAATTAGGAGACTCATTTAGTATTTTCCTACATGCCTTCATCATGATCATTACGTACTTCATGCACTATGTCTGTCTTGTAATCATTGTAATCATCCATAAATTTCCTAATAGATGAATATGGCACATATAAATCAGTAAATTCATCAGTATTATCCTTATCACCCAAATGGTAACTTTTTTCATGTAAAATGACATACCACTGATCATTCGATGGATCAATGACAAAAAATACTTGTTTCTAATGTCTCTCTATGATAAATGCTTCCACATTGTAATTTAATCTTTTCAAATCAAACAGTTTCAACCCATATTCATCATGTTTCACTACACTCTTACTATTAACCCAATTACACCTAAAAATAGTGACTCAAAATTTAATATAATTAATTTAACATATGTATTCAAGAACTCCAAAATATTTCATTGATACAGAAATTGGGTTTTTAACTTTGGCACTTGAAAAATGCACTGCTTCAGCGAAAACCTTCACATTAATATTCTGAACAGTACTCTTGTAATCTAGATTTTTTATGTAAAATGTGTATCCATTAATATCAAAACTAGACCGTGTGATCACATTAATGGATGGTCCCCCTACTAACCACTTCAATGTGTCTGATATAGATATATTTGTGGTGACTTTCACTTTAAACATTAACAAAAATTTCTTCTTATGCTCAATCATCAACCACTTTTCCTTTCTTTTCTGATATCGTAACATTATTTCAGAAATATGTGGTGATATATATGATTGAACATCATTTTTGTTGTTTAAAATTTAAAATAACCCTGCATCACTTCAACACATGGAATGAACTTTACGTTTAATCCTCAAACCCCTCTACTTTAACTATCAACTATCATATGTCATGATATAGGGAGACCAATATGCTCTTTCTCAGACAAATAATCAGTACAGAATTCAATCATCTCTTTCGATAAAAATTTTGAATAATAGAGGCCTTTGTTCAATAATTTTTTTAATATAGCCCTTTAAAATTTTCATATATCATTCAAAAGGATACATCCATCATAAATAACATGCCCACATATTCTTATCTCACAGACTAAATGAATCAGAAGATGAACCATTATGTCATAAAATGTAGGTGGGAAATACATTTATAGTTGAAAAAGAATAATATGTGCTTTTTTCTCCAACACATCTAACAAACATGGATCAACGAATTTTCTAAAAATGGATTGGAAAAAAAATTAAATAAACATGATGATTGTATTTCTGACAGTTGTCAACAATATACCACGCATTTCTACTGTTATAAGTTATTTCATCAATACATGGAAATCATGAGATTTCAATCCTATTAATTTACAATACTTCAATGACACCTAATTATACACATTTTCAGAAAAACACTAGGTACTTTAATAACATGATGACACTGACAAAAATTCATTTTTTCAATCATGAAATATGTGTGACAAGCGAGAGGTAAATATGATCTATTTTTTTACAATGGGAGATAACTCCAACCGTATTCTTGTTAATATCAAGTAAAATATAGCATGCAATATATATTTTTTCTTTCCTTGTATGTCTAACAATATTCCAATCAAACTGTCACATATTTTTTTATCAACATGCATAACATCGATGTTATGTTTTATCTCTAAAAATCTCTAATAAGGTAGCTCAAACGAATTAGAAATTTTCTTCTAGATATTTCATTGAAGACCATAAATGTTTTTTCTTTCCAACTGTCAAATCAATATTTCTCACCCGGTCATAATATTTTTCATCTGAAAATGGCTAATGGGGAATGTAGTACTCTCTTATACTGTTAGATGATGTTTTCAATCAATGATAATGATGATCAATTCATAATCATATTCCATGTCCCATGAACATTGTATTTCTTCCATTCTTCAATTCATAATATGAAGTATGTTCTTCCCAAATTAGACAACCTTTATGTCCCTTAATACTATATACAGATAGGTTACTATATGTAGAAATTTTGTTTATAGTGAACATTATCATAGCATGCCAAACAAAATACACATTCTTGTATGCATAGATATCATTAACGCCTACCTGCCATGGAAGTTTCAAATTATCAATTAATGGTGAAAGATACACCTCAATATCATTTATTGGTTTATTAGGTCTAAAAATACCCAAGATCATAATAACATTTTTTTCATCATACCTAGATGTGGGGACAAGTTATAAACTACCAGAAAAATAGGTCATGAAAAATTTTGGTTACTGAGGCTCTCATATGGATTCATTCCATCATTATACAATCCCATTTTGAAATTTCTATCTTCACTTCTGAAATCAGGAAATTTTTTATCAAAACTCTTCCAATGTGGTGAATCGGTATGGTGATGTAAGTTACAATTACAGATGTGCTCATTTGAATGACATCTTAACATTTTTTCATCAACTGAATTTTCAAATAGACACTTCAAATGAGAAATTATTGGAAGGTACCATATTTCTTTAGCTGGAGATTCAATTCTGTTACCTAAGTATGAATCATAGTTGAATTATCAGAATTGTATGAAAAAAATATATTGGATGATACCATTATAAAGTTTAAAATTAATTTTTTCATGTTGTTAGATCAAATTACCGAAGAATGAATCTATGTTTACATTCCTATATATCTTATAGCATGATATCCCAAATGTAAGACTAATTGAAAAATATTCATATTCTCTATATACAGTACACAATCATTGGGGAAAGAATGTATCTTTTTATACCCCAATCCAACTAGGAATAATATTTTCTTCCCCACATAATTGGAATCTAGAAGCCTGTTTCCTTCTAGAAGTAACTCTATTAAATTTTTGAGTAAGCTAGAGAAAAATTTCATCACTCCATCCATTTTTAATTTTAAGTTATCTAATGTCAAAATACCTGATAACACTGTATATTTCCTGTAACATGTGAATAATTGTTTCTCAAAATCTCCATACAATCATTCAATATTTTTTATTTTTTGATGGATTTAACACCTAAATGATGAATTTATTGTTCAATATAATCCTCTACCTCATTAAGAATATTTTCATCAACATTCGATGTTGAATTTTAAGTTCTTTAACCATGAAAGATCCACTGTTTATAATTAAGGCTTAGACTATAAAAAATGTGATGATCCTGATTTCTATGGAGTTCAACATTCTCATATTCAAACACTTTACACATGGATAGAAAATCAAATCAATGTTTTGAAGATGTCGTTTAAAAAATTACAATAATTCATCAACTATGTTTTCCTATTCACTCGTGGTTCTTCGTAATTGTTTACAATTACGATCCATTCAATACCTAATATCATAATAATTTTGGTGAATATATTAAAATAGATATAAATTTAAATATATATACATATATATATATATGCATTTATAGATAAATTTTAAATAGAAAAACATTTAATAAAAACTATTGATAATTAGATAGCAAACATCAGATATGAGACACATTTACAAATAGTAAACTTTTTATTTTCATATTATATACATGTGTTTTGTTGATATTATAAAAAAATTATAATATCAATATTCTAAAATTTATTTGTTAATTTTACATATTTTTTCCATTTTTTAGATTTTTCATGTGTTAAAAGTTTTGATGATTGCATAAATTTAACAGGAAAAAAATTTGTTATTATTAGTAATATGAAACAATAATTAGAGTAAATGTTATTATTATAATTGAAATCAATCCTAAAACTCCAAAAATTATGATAGGGGAAATTAAGTACATAATTAAATTGGTAAATCATAGAACACATTTGATTCATTATTATTTGTTTTTTATTATATCATGAAATTATTATAGTAATAATAATAAAATAAGAATGAAGACATTTATACTAACTAAGGATACCAAAGAAAAACATACATTCATTTTTAAATTATTGTATATTAACATGAAATACATATCCCATTAAAATACACCACTGAATCTACAGGTTTTCTATCATCTGATGATAAATTATAAATTCACTTCAATTAGATTGATTCTAGAATTTTATTTTTACCCAACAATGTATGGATATTATAGGAGGACATGAGATCACAATTAATAAAAAAAGAAAACATGATTTCTAAGTATATATGCATGAAATACAACCATATTTTTCTAATTAATCTCTTAAATATGTAAAGAACATGAGAACCATTAATAAATCTATAGGAATATTGCACACTTCAACAAGTATAGGAAGACATTATAGAGAAGCAACAACATAAAAAATATTCATGGAAAGTGACTACATAAGTAGGAAACACTATTTCATAGAATATATTCAATGTATGATAATTATATAATAACAGCATGTTGTGAAAACAAGCATGATTTTCAAATACCTAAAAAGGATAATATTATGCTTTCTTATAAAAAAAATTATCAAGGTATGTAAAAGGTATTCAAATGAAACATACAAGGTATATTAGTAAATTTACAATAGCATAGTAATGCAACATACATAGAATGTCATATTCAATACATGTTAATATGAACGCTTCTATAAAGATGAATGTAATTATAAATCCTTTCTGTACCATGCCATGTTTAAATACCATAAATATAATAAATAAGTAAGAAGAAGAATATATTAACATCAGTCAATATGAAACCATAATAAGCTAAAAAAAATCTACATGAACTACAATCACATCCTTATGAACTTGTACTTTTCAAATTATATTGGATGACCACTCTTATGGATGACTAATTACCATGTTCCAACACATTTATAATAAAATATAAACAAATAATTGAATAAAATAAAAAATAATTAAATGATAAATAATATATCTTCAAAATTAAAAAAAAACATAAAAACTCTAGAGTTTAAAATGAAAATAGATCCCAATATAAACAATTCTCTTGTAAAATTAAACACTACAAGATCTAAAAAATGATTTTAAAAATGGAAAATAAATATGAAAAAAATAAAATCAAAACACGGTTGAATGTCATAGAAAATAGGTTTTAGAAGAAAACATAATATGTAGATTATGTAACAAGGGGATATAATCCAGAAATCAGACCATAGATCATGATAATGGAAGAAAATCAACAATAATGGCCAACAGAGATCACAAATACGCCTTCAAAGTCATTATGAGCTGAGAGGAGTCACCATGGGTTTAGCTTTAGAAGATCCAAAAACATGAGGGTTTCCAAATCCTGACTATTTTTAGAAGACTTTCGGCATTGGTTTTACAAAAAATTATGCCAAAATACCCAAAAACAAAATTGGTGTTAGATTTTTGGGAAATCTAATGCCTAAAATATATTTTCATTTAATATATGGCATCAGTCTTCATAAAAATGACATAAAAAGATCATGAGGTACCGATTTTTGGTGTTCTTTTTTGTAAAAAAGGACACCAAAATTTGTTTTTTATTTAGGGCATCAGTTTTTAGAAAAACTAGTGCCATAAATCATTAATTTTGTGGTTTTTGGAAACGGTTTTTAGTAGAACCGATGAAAAAAATTTCTCTCACATACTATTGGCGTGGCTTTATTAAAAACTAATGTCATTACATCAATGTTAAACCCACTATTTCCACTACTGATAATAATAAACAGAACCAAGAACCATGAAAAAACACTAAGGCAATTAAGGTTGGGAATCATCCTGGGATCCTAAAACTCTTGGTGTTCAAAGCATTTATAATCATTATCATGCACGAGCCACTGGGGAGTACCAAGAAAAAGTACTACTGGTAACCAAATCCATAAAATAATTTAATTAGATAGTTTTTTGTAATATTCCAAGGGCTAGGGACGGAATACCATTTCCTAGTGTTACTTTTCTTAGTCATCCCGCCAATGTTCTCATTGTTCCATTTTTCTATACCATTTCAAATCAAATAAATTTCCACTTCGAAGGTATCCCCTAAAAATTCATATAAATTTCTAAACCATTCTCCCTCTAATAAAAAAGGAATGCATTTTTAAATTAATGACGAAAATATAAATAGTTATAAAAATGTCTTTTTACCCCTTAAAATAACTAAATCGTGATTTATAATTTTTTACAAGTATATTTAGTTTATCAATAAATAATATATCATCAAACCACCTACCTATAACCAATGAAACTGTTGAATACTAGATATATTCCCAATGTGACAGAGAAGATAGATCCTATGGAAGAATAAGGAGAATATAAAAATCCAATCCCACACTATTAAATTTTTATTACATAACTTGAAGCCTTAATGACCATGGTGAAGATATAAACTAACAGAAGAAGGAAATAAAATCCAAGATAAGTGAGGTGGACATTACTTGAAGAAATATTGATGAAACTTAAGATGGTCCCACTAGGAATCAACGCAAATAGAGGAGGAAGATAGGGTCTCATCCAACTAGGGTTGGAAACTATAGTGGTAGGATAATATGAGGTAAATGGGTTAAATCTAGTGAGGTAAAAGTTTAAATTTTATATTTTTATTTTTATGGGTAGACCACATAGTTTGGCCATATGGTTTTCCAAACTGTGTACAAACCATAATGATCACCACTACCTCAATGAGGTGGTTTCATGGTTGTTCCATGTGGTTTAGTAAACCATACACCAACCCTAAAAATAAAAATTGTAAAATACTACATGTTGTTGGATTTTTTTACATTGTTTCCCCTAACGATGTACTAACAATGCAATACCAACTATTTTTAAAAAAATATAAAATTTCAAATGGAAAATAATAGAAACAAAATATTAATAATGAAATAAATATATAGAGGGATATCATACCATAATTTACCACCTCAGGTGTGACAATTATCTCCATTGTTTCACTTTATTACCTTAAAATTCAACCTAAATCATGATCAAGGAACAGATTAGGACACTACTCCCTTATAAGGGACTATTTCACCCAAGCCTTGTGAGAATATTTCTCATGTTTCCAAAATACTTATGGTGATATTTACCCACATAAAAATTTCTATTGGGAGTTAAAAATATAAAATAGTTTCACAGTCACATAGGATTTAGTCTTTAAATTGGGTTCTTCTTATTTTGAAACACAATAATTATCTTAAATAAAAATAGAAGGTACACAATGTAACCTTATGATTTATTGTATAAATAGATTTCCGCGATCTTTTACCTTAGTAGTGTACATGATTAGAATTGAATGGGATGAATTAGTTACACGATCGACCAATACCCTTATAGAATTATTACCTTGAGTTGTATGAGGTAACCCATTTATTAAATCCACATGAAGAGCCTATGAGTTGATTGTATTTGTTGTCAATAAGGATGTTTCCATGATATATAAATACAATCAATATGTGTTAGAGAAATGAAGAAATGGTAGGTGATGATCTTCCATTGTATATGGAAAAAAATATAAAATGTTGCCTCTTTTAATAAAGAAAAATTTATATTTCACAATCGATGGTGAAATATTCAAACTGCTTAAATATATTTGTTTATTGTGTTTTGTAACATGTGATTTACAATAATTAATAATTCCATATTTTAAATTTTTGAGAATATAGAATAAGACAACGCAAAAATATTACATAAATAATACTTGAGAAGGTTTATCATCTTGCATTATAATTATTATAATAGTAAGTGTTTTAGTTTGAGTTAAGTAAAAATTGGTCCAAACTAGGACTAAATACTAATACACCTAGATTCTTAAGTGACTATATGGGATAAAATTAAGAGTAGGGGCACAATAATATTTTCATGAAAATTATAAATGTATTTTTTAAGAATTTTTTGATGAATTTCAATGGATATTACCTAAAAATAATTTTTATATAAAAAAATGAAAATTTTGAAAATAGAATTAAAATGTATGAAAAATGAATGAAAATGTTTGATTTTGAATTTTGGGATTGTATTTTATATTTAATTGAATTTTACATAATGTTTTTAAAATTATTTATATTGGTTATCAAAAAATGGGCTTACTATTGGATAGCCCTCAACCACAAGGTCCATGAAGCCACATAGCCCACCCGAGTGGGCCGGGTGGTCAATCATATCCCTAGGGAAATCCCATCATGTAGTATGTGTGGAAAAAGGGAGAAAATGTGTGAATTTTTTATTCTAATCACCGTGAGTACTGAGTGCTATAGCTTGACCCAATCTCAGAGTGTGCATGTGATCCAGGGTGCCCACCCAAGTACAGGGCTTATGATAAGTGGACGTCATGAATTATTATTTTAACACTTGTGGTATCTTAAATAGATCCCTATGTGGGATGTGTTCTAAAATTTTAGTGATTAAAATTAACAATGTGGTGTTACTCTTCTTCCCTATCCCACTCACCTTGCTCAGACAGAACCCCCACTAATCTCTGCCACATTCTATTCCCCTCGGTGACTCTCTACACCGCTACAATGCTGGATATCTCCATCTATTCCACCCTAAAAGCTCTATATTGATCCATTAACCACTAATGAATTCAAACTGATCCATGGGTCACCTTATGGATCTTAAGATACCACCATAGTACCAATTTTTAATGATGTCAACTTTATGATCACTGTTAGAGCTCCTTCCAGCCATAGTGAAGGCTGGAGGTCTTGAGGGAGTACTATTGATCAATCCCATGCACTATTGGTACCATGTTGAATTGATCCCAAACCACTATAAAACCATGCATGTGTAAACAACCTACGCCAAAATGCATTTCCCCTTTAGACCCACTCTACACAGCATTTAAGCACATGATTCCTTCAGGTGTTTCCTATTTCTACACCCCAGGTCTTAGTGTGATATATTTAAAATAAATAAAAAATAATAACTAATGATCCGGGATATTTTGAGAAGAGGTTTTGGTATCCTCTCTAATTATAAGAGGACGATTCTATGCAACTGCATAGTGGGATGACAACAATAAAGGAGGTTTCCAAGGCCTACGTTGTTGAGTGTCTTATTTCCTTTTTTCTTTTTTCATTCTTTCAATTTTTTACTAGTATTATTTTTATGAAATTTCAATTTAGTTTATCAGTAAATTAATTCATTTATTTTTCTTCAAATTTGTTCCACTCGCCTTCTTATTCTCCTTATTCTTATTATTATTTTTATTTCATTCTTAAATATTTCATTTTTTTATTTTTCTTTTCCTTCTTCTTTTTTATTCTCTTTTCTTCCAACTTGTTTTAATTTTAATTTATTATTATTCTATATCCATATCTCTATTACTCTTATATTTAAATTTTATTGTTTAATTTGTTTTATATTCATATTATTTTTCTCATTATTCTTCTATATTATTTTTAGTCACTTATTTACACATTCTCTTCATTCCCATTATCACCACTCTGTCCTATTTCCCTCTACAATGAAGGGATATCACAAGGATAGGCCTAAGGAATGTAATTGGTGTTTCTAAAATTATGAGCATTAATTATAAAGTTTTATTTATGTTTGTAGTGATAAATAATGATGTTCAAAGGTGTATCGATTTTCCACGATGACACATAATACAAACTCTCATATATTATTTTTATTAAAACATTTCCCTCATTTATACAAAAAATAATCCCTTCATATGATGAAGTTGAGATATTCAGTGGATGAAATGGAATATGATGGATTTGGGTCCTGGAAGGTGTCACATTTTCGATTGAGGTATTCCTTCAATGTTTATCATAGGAGGATGTGGAATTTAGTTTTCTATAGTCATTAAATATTTCATAATCACTAATTAAAATAATATTATTTTAAGTGTAATGATTTTATAGTAAAACTATCAAACTAAATTTAAACAACAATACGAAGAATGGTGTAACCCATAAACTGAACCAAAAAGGCCAAGTTCTTTTTTTCATATCACATTCTTCCATTTCATGTTATTTTATTTTGTATCATTTCATAAATTTTTTCAAATTATTTTTTTCATAAAATAATAAAAAGAATAAAAAATAAGTTATTTAGGTGAATTAGATTAAGTAAGTAAACAAACTGAGAAGATCCTCAAATGAGACAACCCTGGTCAGCCTCTATGCGACACTAGGAAACATTTAGAAATTTTATTTTTTCACACCCTGTAAAATGTGTGCATAAAAATATGTGTCATTTCTGGGAAGATTTCAGGCCAAGCTGTTGTAATTATTTTTCAAATATTTTGTTTCATATTTCTAAAGATTAAAATTAATTTATTTACAGTAAATTAATCCATACATGTTATTTAATTGTTTTACACCATTATCTTTATTATTATTATTATTATTATTATTCATTCTTTTATTTTTTATTACTTATTCTTTTTTTAACATGCAGTCCATGTAATTTTCTTTAATTCTTTATATATTATTTTATTCTTATTATTTTATCTCTTTATCTTTGCCCATTTCCCTTTTTATTTTATTTTATTTATCTTTTATTCTCCCTATCTTTCTATCCACCAAGTCATCTTATACCCGTAATAATGAGAGGATGAACCAAATATTTCCCCATGGGATCTTTTGTGATCTTTAATGCTTTATTAAAGTTTATATTATGTTTGTTCTATTTGCGATTAGAAAGCAGGGATATGGTGATTCTTCCCCAAAATAAGAAACTAAAATATAATTATTTTGTTTTATTTATTTTATTTTCTACACCTTCCATTTATCATATCTTCAAACAACAGAGTTAATCCAATCAATGGGTGAAGAAGTATATGACAGAGATGGGTCCAAGAATATGATACAATCTCAATTGAGGTGTTCCGTTTACCTTGATTATAGGAGGAGGAAAAATTAAAATTGGTTAGGCATTCAAGATTTAAAAAAATCTAAATAATAAGAGAGTAATTCATGCATGAGATTTTATGATTAATTTATCAAACTAAATTTAAATAAATAAAGGGTAATAATTATCAAATTTACAACCAAACCTAGGACCAAGTTCTGTATTTCTAATCACATATTTTCAATTAATCATAGTTTCATTTTTTCACTCACTTATTTTATATAAATTTAGTTATATAAAGAAAATAATATTAAATGAATAAGTATTTTAGGTGAATTATATTAATTAAGTAAACAGACTATGAATTTCTTCAAGTGAGAGTACCATGGTCAACAACTATGATTCACTTGGAAAACAACTGCGAAATTTCATTTTTTCACGTACCACGAAAGGTGTATGTCAAAATGGGCATCATTACTAGGGTATTGATCATTATATTGGTGTCTTTATTTTAAAATAGTATATTATTTTCATTGCTTTAAAAAACACATAAAAATTTCTTTTCACAAAAGTTTTTCAAACTATTTCTTCTTAAAATAATATCATAACTACTCAAAAGTTCATAAAGAACAAGAATTTGTTAATAATGATTTAAATGATTGGTTTAAAATGATTAAGGAAAAAATTAATTCAGTGAGAAGAGAAATAGAGAAATTCACTCATGAGTATCTGGTGTAACCTAAACCTTAGATAGAGACTAAGGTGGAAGAACAATTGGGTTTTCATGATTTTACTAAAGGAATCCAAAATAATATAGATCAACCTGACTATCTACCTTTATAAACTGATATCCAACATCAAGATGCATTTACCAATGAGGATAATATTCAATTATAACCAATATAGGTGGTTTATCAATATTTAAACTCTATTTCATTAAAAACTTTTCCATATGATTTTTTTATAACTCCCCACTATTTTTATTTTTTATATTTTGAAAATCCATATTATTCCATAGTGGATGATAAAGAAACTAAACATAAACCTATTGTGTAACACATAGAGATTTGTGATTTTTATGAACATGAATTTGAGGAATTAGATAAAAATGATAAATTGGTTGAGCCAAAGTAAAACAAGACAATGGTTTATCACATTGATAAATGTAATTTAAATTTAAATTTAAATTTTTCTCAACTAAAATTACCTACTTACTTTCCCTTTTATCATTCAGTACCTATAACCCAACTTGATAATGAACTAGAAAAGAAATATAAGGCTGTACAAGTAGCAACTAAGGAAGAGGGTGATCCTAACTTCATCATAACAACTCCATAGAATATATACCTAATTGTGAAAGGGATGGATTTTGTGTTCTCTATCCATGGATCATTCACCACTAAGAAGAATGAAGTGAAAGTTGGGAAAAGCCACATGTGGTGGTTCAAATCCATGAATATTCACCCACCATAAAATTATGGAAAAAATATAGTAATTACATTATGTAGATATTAGAAATCAATGGACAAATTGGGGTATTAAACCAAGTCTTATTTTTCTATTTACGTTCTACGAATTTTGATTTAAATTTCATTTTTGAATTAGTCCATCATGCAACTAACTCCCTGGATCATTTTTTAATCTTTAATTACATGATCCTTATGATTAATGATTGATTATAATTTAATGCATCGTGATCACATAATTAATCCCTCATATAGTTAAGTAATAGTAATTAAGGAACATGATGACATAAAGTTCATTTTTACCTTATTTATATTCAAACTCCCTGCATTTTTTCCTAAAAATATATTTTGAGATTTAAACTATAAATTTCATTCCCATGATTGAATAATTTATTTTATTTAATAATATAGGGTTAATGGGTTCTTTGGAATCCTATGATTTCTTGTTTAATATTTCAATGTAATAATATTGAATGAGTAAAATGGAGAATTGAAAGACTGGAGTAAAATATACATATTAAAATGAGGACTTAGAATTTGAGGGAATTTATTGATTCACATAAATCAAATTTCCATATCATTTTTTGTGATTTGATATTATGAAACTTATGTGAATTGATTTTTTTATTAATTCCATGATTTATTATACCAGATCATATATCCCACTCCTGGTAGGATTTCAAGACTAAGTACTTCCTATTTTATCTTGATCATATTTCTTGAGTGATCTTGGAACATGTCAACTACCAAAACATTCATTGAAACTTTTCGAAGCTATGACTGTGCAAAAACCATTTAAAATTATTGAGGAATATTTTTAAAATCCCTTATCCTTGATACCACCTTATATATTTTTTTTATCCAAATAGACCATAAATGAACTTGTTTCGCATAATCCATATTTCAATCTATTTTTATCAATTTATAACCTACTATTATAGTTTTCATGATATTTTAAAGTTTATATGTGGGGGATGGGGAATTAATGGTAAGAGGGATGAAATTAATTATAATTTAATAGTGTGGGGTTCTTAATTATGTGTATTAAGAAATGTTTTTTATTCATTTATTATAATTTATGGTTTTCCCCTCTTGAAAAATAAATGATAAAAAGTAAGGGTTCTGACTTGGAAGAATAAAAAATAACCATTACTGGACCGATGATTTTTTTCATATTTATTTAGGTGGTGGGTGTGAGATTCATTCTAAAAGTAACTTTAAAAAAGGAAAAAAAACAATGAAAAAAATTTAATTTGAAAAAAATTATATATGTTTAGAAAATTCATGAGGGTGAACATCATTAAATATTTTTAAGTTTAATCATGACCTTACTTTTAGTATGGGGAAAGTGGGAGTTGTCATAATTTACAAGGTATAATTTCATTATACTTTTGGTATCATGTAATATAATTTATAGAGAATCCTTCACTTTGATCCTTAATTTTTAACATTAATTCCTACCAACCTCAAAAATTATATTCATTTGAACATCTATTTCAAGTATTTATGATTTTATGTTCCTTCTGTATTTAAAAAGATGATAACTTTGTTACTTTACAATATCATGAATAAGGATCATTTTTTCATGATATGATCATAGATCTACTTGAACTATATCATGGATTATGAGTGAAATGATTCAAAGGTGATGTAAATCATGATTTGAAATATTTAATAACAATAAATTAAGGAAAATTAATGGATTAAAAGAGTTCCACCAATTTCAAAAGGTAGAACGTAAAATTCGTGAATATATTGTTTCCTTGAAAATTGAGAAATTGAATTGATATTTTATGTGGACCTATAAAATTTGATTTGACATTAATAATTGTTTCATTTTATTAAATCATAAACTGAATAATTGTAACATTACAACCCCATAAATTTCACATTGAGATAATGATTGAGGACAACCATAGTTTAAGTGTGGGATTTTTGACACAATTATATTTTCAGGAAAATTTTAAATATATTATAAGGAATTTTTGTTGAATTTATTTAGATATTACCTTATAATACATTGTTTTATTAAAAATAGTTAATTAATAATATGGAATTAAACTGGATCCAAAATAAATGAGAAGTTATTATTTTAAATATTGGAATTTTATTTTATATGGTGTTAAATATTACTTAATGTCTTTGAAATGATTTATATAGGTTATCAAAAAAATGGGCCAACTCGACTACCCCTCAACCTCAAGGGACATGAAGCCACATTACCAGACTTAGTGGGTTACTGAATACGATTGTCCTGATGGAGAGCTCACTCGGTGGTAGGTGTGGACCACAATGAAAACTGTGTGCATGGGTTGGTCCAGAGCGCATGTGGACTGACCATTGGGGCTCAATGAAATTTCATTGTGTGCATGTGATATCAAGTGCCCACCCCAATGTAGGCTTCTGTTCAGAAAAATGCACACATTGTTATTTAAACACTTGTGTCATCCTGAATTTAACTTGATGCAAAATGTGTTCTAATCATATAATATTCACACGTAACAATGAAATGTCATGATGTAGTTGAGCTGATCATTGAATAAAATGAAATATGATGGAGTCAAGTCCTAAAATATGTCATGATCTCAATTGAGGTGTTCCATCAACCTTTGTTATAAGGGGACATAGAATTTATATTTCATAGGAATTCAAGACATCCAAAATTATAATAAGAGTATAGTAATTCATCCATGAGATTTCATGATTTTTTTATCAAACTAAATTTAAACAAATAAAGGTGAATAATGATAGAATTAATAAATGAACATGGGGATATGTTATATCTTTATAATCACATTCCTTCATTACATGTTTTTTAACATTTTCCTTCTCTTATTTTATATAAATTTCATTTTTATAAGTAAATAATAAAAACAATTAAAATATGTAGATTAGGTGAATTAGATTATGTAAGTAAACAAACTGTGAATCTCCCCAAGTGAGACAGCCATGGTCACCATTATGCTACACATGGAATACAATTTAAAAATTTTATTTTTTTACACCCCATTATAGGCCTGTGTTAAAACCTGCATTGTTTCCAGGAATCTGGTCATTAGTTTACTAATTTTTATATTTAAACATAGTAGATAGTTTTTATTTCTTTAAAAACCCCATAAAAAATATTTTTCCTTGATTTTTTCAAATGATTACTTCTTTAAATCATATAATAATTACTCATAGGTGCAACAGGTACAAGAAATTTTTAACAATGATTGAAATTAATTGTTTCAAAGGATCTATGAAAATAACAACTGACTAAGAAGCCAGATGAAGAAAATAACTCCTCAAGATCTGGAGAAACCAAAACCAAAAATAGATAATAAGTAGGAATAACCATTTGCTTTTCCTAGCTTTACTAAAGTAATCACAGAGAAGATGGCACAGCCAGACCACCTACCTTCATCAACTAAAATCCAACATAAAGAGGAATATAGAAATGAGAAGAAGATTTAAGTCGATCCAAGATAGGGAGTTGATCTTTCATTAAACTCTATCTCATTTGAACATATTAAATCTGAATTGAGAATAAATCCCCACTTTTTTTAGTTTTCAAATTTGACCAATCCATATTTTTCCTTTAAGGAAGATGATGAAACTAAACATGAACCTATTGAGGAGCACAAGGATATCCCTAATTAGGATGAATATGTATTTGAGGAAGCACATGAAGAATACTAAGTGGATGAGCCTATGGAAAAAAAGACAAAAACTGTAGACTTTGAAATAAATAATCTTAATTTTAATTTATTTTTTGTTCACATGATATTACCTATTTACTTTCCCTTTTATCATTAAATACCTTCATCCTAAATTGAACAAGCACTAGATAAGAAATATTAGGTTGAAAATTTTCACCCATGGAAGAGGGTGACTGATACTTTATCATACCCCTACCATACATGTTATACCAAGTTAGTAAGGGGATTATTTTTTTAGGCTCTATCCCTAGATCATTCACTACTAAAATGAATTTGTTGATGGATAAGAAAACACATATATGGTGGTTCAAATCCAAGAAGATCCACCCACTATCAAATTATGAATAAAAGTTGATACTACCCTTAAAGAGGCAATAAAAATCATGGCCCCACTTGGGGAATTAAAGAAAATATTATCTTTATATTTTATTTCAAAGAATTTAGATTTAAATTAAATTATTATGATTAGTCCAACATACATCCCACACCCTATATCATTTTTTGATCTTTAATGACATCATACTTGTGATTAATGATTGATTATATTTTATAGTATCATTATGGAACAACTAAACCCCCAAATAGTGAATTAAGGGGAATTAATCTACATAAGAACATAGATTTCATTCTTATATTATTTATATTCAAACTCCTTGAATTTTTTTCTAAATTGTTTTTGTATATTTACGTTGGATATTTCATGTTCATGCTTGAGTATTTCCTTTATATGAATTATCTAATAGTCATGAGATCTTAATAATATTATGATTTTATGTTTTATATTTCATTTATAACAATATTGAATGATTAAAATAGAGAATTGAATGATTATAGTGAAGAATGGATATTAAAATTAGGACTCATTATTTGTGGTACATAATTGATTAATGTAAATGAAATTTTCCAAACGTTTTTCATTCATTGAATTTCCAAAAATTATGTGAATTTATTTGTTATTATTAATCATGCCATGAGTGATTGTCCCTAATCATATGTCTCATTCCCAAGAGGATTTAAAGACCAATTATTTCCTATTTTATCTTGATTATATTTCTTGAGTGCTCTTGGAACATCCCACATACCAGAACATGCATTGAAACTTGTCAAAATTATGACTATTCAAAAAACATGAGTAAAATGACGAGGTCATCTTTTGAAAAGGTATTATCCTTGAGATAACTTTTGTAAATTCCCAACTCCATTTTCCCAAATATAGTGCCTTATTACAAAACATTAGCATGATTATAAGAAATTCTTATCTTTAAGGAACAAATAGTTTAGTAGTTTTGGAAAACATGATACATACATAGGTTCATCATTATAACATTAAATAAAAAACAACATATTAGTTTTATTAGAAACATCCACACCTCAAAGATTATCCCTATAATTTAATAATAATAAACTTCTTCATGTCCTGAGAAAGTAAAACACAAAAAAGGGGTGAGTTCATATGATTAGTAAGGGTAAGAAATAAAATAGAAGATATCATAAACTTAAACACTAGGCATGGTGAATAAATAAAAACACATGCCTTTAAAGATAAACTTGAACACATTATGGTAGGAATAATAGAATAATAAATAATTCCATAATCATGCATAATAATGGGTATTATACTAGTAGAATAACCAAATGAACTATCTATTACTAGTTTCGTAATGATGGAATGCATAATACAGGACATCATAACTATACTGTCAAGGCCTCATGCCAAGACCATAAATATCCATTTTTTAAAGGCCTATTTCCAAGACCGTAGTTTATCTCAAGAGACCCACTGATGCACTGAGGGGATATGGTCGGGTCCACTTAACACATACTAAGTACAATGAATTCCTATTATAAATGGGGATAAATATAAACAACATATACATTTATATTGAAACTAACATATGAAATGTAAATAACTTTCACCATATATTAATCATAAACAATAACCATTCGAGGTAAATTGGTGAATGGTATCAAGATAGAAAGTCCACATTAAAACTAATTAGAAACCCTTCAAAAAAACATTTTAGATGATATCATAATATATAAAACTCTATGAAATACAAGATTCATCAAAGGATGTTGACATAAATTATGATACTTTTAAATGAGACCATTGAGAAATTCTTGATGAAATAATCCTTAAATATTCCCTAGTGTCCCATACCACCTTGAAGCATTCAAATAATAATACCTTAGAATATAATGAGAATAAGGATAATATTGATACGATATACCTAGGGGCATTACATACACCACATTCAATGAATAACTGGGGAACAAGGCATATATCACATAAAACATGAGGTGAGAAAACATTATTTTACCTTAGAAATAAGGAATATTTTATATAATCATATGTATTTGTCAGAAATATGGTTCTAAACATGTATATCCCCAAAAATAAAATGGAAGGATATTTATATTACTTTTTAGGAATAAATTATGTCCCATTGAAGTGAAATTAGGTAAAACGTTTTTTTAAAGTAACTTTAGAATAAAAACATTTTATTGCGGTTTAATGAATTCATTAAAGAGATTCTAAGGAACAAAGGCGTGATTAATTTCATAAAAACATAAATGAACGAAAATATATTTTTCATTTTATGTTTTTATAAAGATAATTTGGGAATAAAATAGATTATAGGGTGAACTTCAAAAGAGGTTAGAATTCGAGATGTTCCTTTAATCGGGGTAGCATTTCAGAAGAATTTTTGAGAGATTCTTTTCAAACATGTAACTCCACATAAAAAAAGAATTATTACTATAGTAAAACATATATATATAATTCATAGAGAATTTATGAGGAGTACATAATAATAAATAACAATTTCATTGAGGTGAGTAGAAAATAAGAGCAACCCTAATGAAAATGGAGGTTCTTGTTCAAAATACGTAAAACATTGTAATCAATTGAATGGTATGACCAAAAATCATAAAATGATACATTTAATATCTATAAAATAAATATATTCATGATATTAAACGTCATTTTTAAGTATACATACACCATACACAAGTAATATTACAAAATACGGAATATCTCGCAAAAATGGAAGTGAGATGAAGAAACCCTATCCTTAAGTCCAAAGGTGTTCTCCACTTGATCCTAACGACCGGAATAATAAAATTTGGTATCATTAATTAATAATTTCAGAACCTCATATTCATTTTATTTATTTGTTATAAACTTTTTATGTTCATTTATGGCCTTTTTAATTGGTTATGAGGTTCAATTTCATTGTTCTTGTCCGTTTGTTTGATGATCGATATACTAATATACATGAACGGAGAATTGTGTAAAATGAGGATGGTAGTACAAAATTGAAGTTATATGTTATCAATTAAAATAAATAATTTTAAATGGTTTTAAATTTCATTTGGTTACTTGGAGTGAATATGAATCATCATGTAAATTATTTAATGATAATTGTTTGGGATAATTAGCGGTTTTTTAACACAACGAACTCATTTTTCATTATACATCAAAACCTTGTGTAGAAACAAATTACAGAAATATAGATGGGAAACAATAAATATATTATAGTCTGGTTTAACCATAATATAGTTTTTATGACTAGGATTGAAGATGGTAATGTAAATTGAAAACCTATCATCCTTGAATGTGGTAAATTAGAACATCTTAGATGGTGTTTTTTTACTACTAGCATAAAAGAAGAGTAAAAGAGAGATGATAATAACATATTTAATCATAATAAAAATTTTAAATAACAATTAACGTAATATATTTTTCTTAAAATTTGGATGAGAATAGGTGGGGATAGAAAAGAATACAGAGGAACATGAAAAGAAAGTAAAAGATTTCAAAAGAAGAATTTACCTCTTGAATTAATCTTCCTTGATAGCCTCTTTTGGGGAGAGGATTTGGTCTTTTGAAGAGAAAAAGGGATGTTGGGCATGGGGTAGGGGATTGAGAGACAATTTGGGAAGAATGTAGAAATTTTAAGAGGCTTTAGAAGAGTGAAGATAAGAGGGAGTGAGGGGGTTTTATAGTGGAGGGGATGAGTGAATTTTGAATATTTAATCCATTATTTAATTATTTTTCTCAAGACAATAAAGATTGTTTTATTATTGTGAATACAAATAGTATTAAGTCAATTTTATTTCTAACCAATATCCATTTACATCATCCATGACTCAATAATGATTCAAAAATTCATTTATTTAGCGTATTCCGTAAATTATCGAATTTTCTTTATTCACCAAAAATTTCTGTATTTCAGAAAAAATCCAAAAAATTAATACTAACCAATTTTGGATGTGTATAATTAAAAAATGAAATCCATTGTATCAAAATAATTTTCTAAATTAGAGAAATTTAACTTTTAAATAAAATCATTATTTAATTAAAAAATACAGATTTTAATTTTAAAATTGATTTTATTATACATTAAAAAATTAACTATGGTCTCGTAATAGTTTCCCAAAAAAATTGGATAATAAATTATTTATTTAGTAATAGATTTTATGAAGATGAATTTTATTCTAAATCAATTAATTTATTTAAAATTGAAATTAAATATTTATTACTCACAAAAATACCAAAACATAATTATTATTTTTAAAACATTCACTCTCATTTATGAGGTGCCTAAAATTTATTTATACATTCATGGGTGGGGTTACTAGTCATAAGTGCACATTACTATTCAGATGGGGCATGTAACTATTCATAATGTTATATTACTATTCATAAGGGTCAATTTACTATTCATAAGGGTGCGTTACAATTCATAAGGGTCAGGTTACTATTCATAACGGTACATTACTATTCACTAAAAATAATTTTGTTTTATCAGACTAAAAAAATCACCCTGAACGCAAATGTGTGTGTCAAATTTTAAAAATTGAAAACACAGAAGTGGAAAAATTATGTTCATTGGCTAGGTTATAAAAATGTGTTGTTTTATAGAGACTCAGTGTTTTATACATTCAACATTAAATTTATTTGAAAAGCATTGGGGTATTTCAGTCTTCCCTCCTTACAAAAAATTTTTCTTCGAAATTTTAAATTGAACTTCGATAGTTAGTGGTTTATGCTTGAAAATTCTATTAAGGAAAACCCACATCCAGAATATGGTTAAAATGTCCTCTTAATAATAATGAAAGGGAAATGCATTGGTTACTACCAAACTGTGCTTTCTAATTGGACAACATGTTCATGGAAGAATAATCAAAGTATCATGTTTTGATGGAAACTGATAGAGAACATGCTTAGATAAAAGATAATTACCACAAAACCATAAACTACTATTATGAAATTTTTCCTTGCTATCATCAAGAACAAAAATGATAGTAAGAAAATATTTTAATTTAAGAATCTTTCCCTAGAGTTGAGGAATTATTCCACTCTATAAAATTATAAATATAGATTTCTATTTCATAAGCACAATTTTATCCTTTTTTGTGCCTTGATCTATATATACTTCATATCTTAGCATAGGTTTCATTATGAGGTGAAATTAAACTCTAAAACCTCATACCATGATCAATTTAAACCATTTCATAAATTGTCTAACTTTCAAAAATATCATTATCCAACACATTAGAATCATTCCCATATCTATCCTTGTTAGATCAATGTACACAGGGTCCTTATCAATCCTCATTTTATTTATAACTCCATGATTTGTCCTGCTCAATGGATCTTCTACCTTAATTACCTTTAATCATCATGAATCTATCCTAAATTTTCACATTCCAAACATGTGAATATTATCATCATGTATCCTCTCAAAATATGGTAATAACTCAAATTACCATAAAACCTTATTGTAAAAATGCACTCATCTTTACACATTCTATTGGATATATTCCTTATATCCATATATGTTGTAAACCCTATCAGTTATAGCATAGACTACTTCTCCAAAATTCAATAATCAGTTTTGAGAATGTTAGTCCTTATCCAAATCAATCATTTATTCCTCATTATCTTAATCATTAGGAATATATTTAGGGTTATCTTTCCTTTAACCATATACATTCCTATGATATTAACATTCAATTAATTCTGTAATCCTTTGTACAATTCATCATACTACCTCAAATTCTTAAGGAAATAGTACAGCAGTACAATCCTTATATATTCCATAATTCCTATAACCAGCACATTGCTGATTCAAATGAAATGATTCCTTATGAGGCATATTAATCATTCTACTTCATCTACGAAAGTATCATGACTTTATCATTATCCAGGAACATTATTTGGGGAATATTCCTTTGATGCTTAGGACATTGATTCACATTGTTTTCCATCTCCTTGAAATTGAAGCATTGTACATTGGGAACCTTTTTCTTTCCCATTAAAACATGAAATTGGTGTCCTTTTTCTCTACACATAGAAAAAACTCCCATTCCCTTCAAACATTTACTAAGGTTATTCTTTCCAAATTTATCACATGTAGGAAAACCCTTACTTCACTTATTCCATTTATCCATGTTTTTCTCTAACATATACTTCTTCTTTTGCTTCCCTTAAAAGCCATAGGACTCAGATATTTATTTACATAACTTTTAACACATGATATTATTTCCTCAAATGATGAGGATACATGGGAGACTCTCTTCCTTAAAAATGGAATAAGGCTGTTAAATATATGATCCTTATTACTCTTTTAATATTGTGCATTGGTGAAGGTATAATTACTTCGACTAGGTTCCATTTCCAATCAATTCCATATTACATATTATCTCATAAAATTATGATCTCTCTATAACTCTAAACATATCATAAATTAATGAATCGTAAATCCATTAGCCATATGCTTTGGTTAATTTGGAGGCATAAATTCATCATAATGGTGGATAATGAAAATGTGAATTATCCTATACATATCCCTCGGGAGTGTCAAATCATGTGTGCATTAAGGCTCATTGTTTTGTACCAGGATACCCATGGTCAAGCCCAAAACACCTTGTCGGAGTTGTTACTCCTAAGTAAATTTGTTCCAAAACAACATAAACTTGCAGTATCTTGACAAGGATTTATTTTCTAGAAATATACACATAATATATTCCTTACAAAAATTCTAAGGTGTTCATGAATAATTGTCCTCAAAGACTATCTTAGGGTTTTATTCTCTAATCTATATTTTCTAAATCTAGTTTTCATGTTTTCTACCAAAATTTTTGTGATACCAATTGTAAAGACCCAACCCCAGTTTCCCAGAGCTGGTGCCTTATTACATTACATTTTTACGATTATAAGAATATTGTATATCAAAGGACCGAAAATTTTAGTAGTTTTGAAAAACCAGATACATGCATAGGTTAAACATTACAAATTGAAATTAAAAACAACATATATGTTTTTTAGGAACAAACACAAATATGAGATTACCCCTGAAAGTAAATCATAATAAAATTATTCATGTCCTATGAAAATTAAACATGTGAAAGGGGTGAGATTAGATGCTTAGTAAGGGTATGAAATACAGTGGAAAATATCATAAATATAAAAATTGGGCGTGGTGGAAAACTAAAAACACATTCCTTTAAAAAAAAAATTGAACACATTATAGTAGGAATGAGATATGAATAAATAATTCCATAATAAAGAAACATTATGGGTATTCTACATTAACTTTAAATTATTTGTTTCATAATGAGGTAATTCATAATTCTGAACAACATAACCATACTGTCAATCACTCCTGTCAAGGACATAAATATCCATTTTGACAAGGCCTCCTGTCAGGACCATATTTTGTCTCATGAGACCTACCTATGCACTAAGGCGCTAAAGAGGGCCGCAAACAACACTTTATATGTACAATGTGTTCCTCTTATGAATGGATATTAATATAAATAAAATATACATTCATATGGAAACTAACATATGAAATGTAAATAACTTTCATCAAACATTAAACATTAAGAGTAACCATTCGATGTAAATTAGTGAATGGTGTCAAGATAGAATATCCCTATTAAAAATAAACATAAACCCTTAAAAACATGTTAGAGATTATATCATAATATTTAAACTTCTATGAAATACAATATTCATGAAATTATGTTGAAATAAATAATGATACTTTTAAATGTCACCATTGAGAAATTCTTGAATAATAATCCGTAAACATTCTAAAGTGTCCCGAACCACATTCAAACATTCAAATAATAATCCCTCATAATAACATGAGAATGATGATACTCTTTATATGATATAATAAGGGGAATTACATACACCATATGCAAGGAATAAGGGGTGAATACGTCATATATCTCATAAAAGTTAACGTGAGGTGAGAAAAAACTATTTTACTTTGGAAAGAAGACTTATTTTGGAAAATAATTTTTATTTTTCATAAATATAGTTTTAAACACTTATATCCTAGAAAATAAATGTTAAGAACATTGATAATACATTTCAATAATATATTATGTCCCATTAAAGTGAAATCATATAAAAAGTGTTGTTAAAGAAGCTATAGAATTAAAACATTTTAGGGCTGTTTAAGGACATAATTAATGTGATTTTAAAGTGAAAATGGATGTTTTATTTTATAAAACCAAAAATTAAAAAATAATCATGTTATAAAATTTGATTTAATAAAGATAAATCTGGATTAAAAAAGATTAAAGAGTGATCATCAATATAGGTATGAACTGGAAAAGTTCCTTGAATCAGGCATGTATTTCGGAAGAATTTTTGAGAGATTATTTTTAAACTTATAAATACACATAAAATAAAGAAGGATTATGATTAGTAAAAATATATAGAAAATACACATTGAATTTATTAGGTGTATATAAGAAAAAATAATAATTTCATTGAGGTGAGTAGAGAATAAGAGTAACCCAAATGAAAATGGTGGTTCGGGTAGAAAATAATTACAACTTTGTAATCAATTGAATCGTATGTCCCAAAAAAAGTTGATAAATTTAATATAATGAAAATAATGATATTAATGATATGAAACATCAATGTGTAGTATACATACACCATACGTAAGTAATAGTAGTGAATACAGAATATGTCACAAAAATGGAAGTGAGTTGATGAAACCCGTACCTCAAGTCTGAATGTGTTCTCCACTTGATCTTAATGACCTGAATAATCAAATTTGGTTTCATAAATTAATAATTTTAAAACATACTATTAATTTAATTGATTTATTATAACATTATTAAGTTCATTAATGGCCTTTTTGATGGGTTAAGATGTTTAATTTCATTGTTCGGGTCTGTTTGTTTCATGAACAGTATATTTATAGACATGAACTGAGAATCATGTAAAATGTGGATGGTTCTCTAGAATTGAAGTTTTATTTAATTATTGAACAAACATAAGGTTTAATGGTTTTAAATTTAATATGGTTACATGGAGTTAATATGAATAATAATATAAATTATTTAATGATAACTGTTTGGGTTAATTAGCGATTTTTGAACACAACAAACTCATTTTTCTTTATAAATCAAAACCATGTGTATAGAAATATTCCAGGACCATATATGAGACATAATAAATATATTATATTATTTTTCAACCATAATAATGGTTTCATGTCCATGATTGAATATGGTAATAGAAATTGAAAACACATCGTCCTTAAATGTGGTAAATTAGCATATCTCAGATGGTGTTTTTTTATTACTATCATAAAAACGGGTAAAGCATAGATGATAATAACATATTCCATCATCATATAAAAAACAAAGTACATGTAATTTACAAAACTTTTAATAAAATTTGTATGATGAGAGGTGAATCCTGAAAATAAAAAAAAGGAACTTGAAAACAAAGTAAATGAATTGAAAAGATGAATTTACCAATAGAATTAGTTTTCATTGAGAGAATCTTTAGGGGGAATAATTTGGTCTTTTGAGGAGAAAAATGGATGTTGGATGTGGGGGAGGAACGTAGGATGGAATGTAACATCCCCAACCTAGAATCCACTAAACCAGTGCTCTGAGCTGGGTAGTTATATAACCTTAAGCGCGCCTCCCTGTACGCCAAAGGCTGCTGACTAGCAGCGGGGGTCTATGTGGTCAAGTGGGGAGACTATACCACATTTTTATCAGAGTAAGCCACAAAATAAATGAACCAATAGATGAAGAAAAAAACAATAAACAAGGAACATGTATAAAAAACATTTCCAACAACAAATATGTCATGTTCTACTATAAGTGAAAAAGTGAAAAAAAGCCCAAAATAAAGATAATAGAAAAAATCCCCAAAGTGGTACTGACTCCATGCCCAGATCCTCCAACAACTGCTACCCATTCCCACTTAACTATCTAGAAAGGACCCTTTCCCTTCTCCTAACCTACAAACACGAAGTCTGCTCGGGTACCCAATGGCGGCCCGAGCAGGGTGTGAGTACAACTCAATAGGCCACCACCAACGGTGTCTACAAAATATCCAGTATAAATAGGTAGTGCATGAAAAAATAATATGAATGATAATTACAAAGTAATTATTTAAGTTTCCATTAACCAGTTTAGATCCAAATCCATTGCCACTTTAATTACCATTCATTTTAAACCATTTATTATAATTTACCATTTCAGCACATTTCCATGGGTTAATCACATACACTATGTTACATGGGTCTAAGGAAAACAATCACATGGAAGATTGTAAACTCATCGTTTTCCTATCTCACAAGGACTACCCCTCATAGCAGCCATATCCACAGCTCGAAGCCTCAGTCTGGGTGGATGAAATCATTATGAGAATTGATCATCAGTCCTCATTCCTAACCCATGCATTTAGGGTGGAGTTCAGAGAAATCGTCTTCACTCGACCCGTGGGCATATATCCTCAAGTAATACCCACTCTAAAAAGACATGTGCACATGCTTATATATATAAGTAACCATCTACCACCGTACCATTGCCCTTTGACAACACTATTAACAATAGACCACATGGGAATTCACATGGTGCATTGACCCATTAACACATTACTATTTCACATCATTTTTCCATTCACCCAATTCCCATGTGTTATGCCTATCTCACTAAAAATTCAACACTAGACCCATAACCTATCCCGTTATTGTCTTTAATCAGTTTACACATTAACCCATTTAACCTATTCATCATTTCTATTAATCAACCATTCAACCCATTCCAATTTCTCCTTAGGTTATTTCCAGGTCTAGGTGCATCACCTAACTCGTGTTCCAAGTTCAACTAATCATGAAAAAACATTCGTCAGGGGTTACACCAATTATTACAACAAGGTCACTTGTTTAATAACAAACCCTAGTCCTGGGAAAAGTCGGCACATCCCACGGATGGACCAAATTAGGTCAAGCCATTCTCAACGCATCTCATGGGGATCGCAAGAGTTCCCATTTACCATTTTTAAGCATAATTTATACCAAAACACATCAAGGTTGATCAAAGCACACCAAAAGAAACCATGAGAAAAGCCCCACATGCATGAATCCATCATAAGCTATGGGATAATGTTTGTAGACCACCTACCTCGAGACCAAAGTTGAACGCACACTCAATCGAGTCCTTAGACATCAATCTGGCCATCCTTTGGAGCTTCAACCGAGAACTCACCCAAAAGATAGGGTTTTAGAGATTCAGAATAAGAAGGAGAGAAGATACAAACCCTAAACCAAAAAGAGAAGAAAGGATGGGATTAGCCTTACCCGAAGCTTCGATTCGCATCTAACAACACAAAAATCAACTTAGAAATGAGGGAGATCGACATATTGGAGCTCTTGGATGATTAGGATTGTTACTAGGGTGAAGAGGGAGGAATGGAGAGGAAATCCCGAGTGGGTTCTTAAAATCTTAGGGTGGAAATTTCGTAATTTATCCCATCATTAAGTGGTCGCACTGTTTATGCGCACGGTTTGACAAACTGTGCGCAAACCGTGTGCATGCTACTGTCTAGAGGAGGAGGGTTGCACGGTTTACCTGGGAAGGCCACACGATTTTCCCTAGACGTGCGCTGGTCGTGCGCCCAGGATTTTCTTGCCCAGATTTCCTTTCATTCGTGCCCTAAGCCCCTGGAACACCCCTAAGGCCCCTCAAACTTTCAAAGGACATCCCTTGAAGCCTAAAATAAGGGATTCCACCGAAACATAATGAAAACATACCTTCCAAAAAACTAGGATCGTGCAGGGAATTTGGGTAGAATTCAGTCAATTCAAGATTCTTGAGAGGAGTGAAGAGAAGGGGAAGTGAGGGGGTTATAGTGGAGGAGAGGAGTGAATTTCGAATATTTAATTCTGCATTTAATTATTTTTCTCAAGACAAGAAATAGTGTTTGATTATTATGAATAAAAATAGTAATTAGTTCAGATGAGTTCAAACCAATGTCCATTTAGATCATCCATGATTCAAACATGATGTGGAAATTCATTTATTTAGCGTATTTCGTAAATTATCAAATTTCACTATTCACTAAAAAATCATGTATTTCAGAAAAATACCAAAAATTCATCTTAACTAATTTTTTACATGTAGAATACCGAAATAAAGTCTATTTTATAAAAAAAAATTATAAATAAGAGAAATTTATTTTTTATATAAAATCATTATTTATTCAAAAATATAGATTTTAAATTGAAAACTAATTTTATAATACATTCATAAATTAATTGAGGTCTCCTAAAATTATCCAAAAATCATAAGAAAAAAAATATTTATTTAGGACTATATATTATGGAAATTAATTTTATTTTAAATCAACTTTTTATTTAAAATTTAAATTAAATATTTAATACTCACAAAACCACGAACACTTAATTATTATTATTTTTAAAACAATCACTATCATTTATGAGGTGCCTAAATTGTATTTATACTTTTATGTGTGATGTTACTATTAATAAGGGTACCTTACTATTCATAAATGTTAAGTTACTATCCATAATGGTACTATACTATTCATAAGTGTCATGTTACTATTCATAAGGGTGCATTACTTTTTATAAGGGTCAACTTAATATTCCTAAGTGTAAATTAATATTCATATGGGTTAGGTAATTATTCATACGTGTACATTAATATTTATCAAAATTAAGTTTTTTCTATCATAATCGAAAAATCACTATGAACCCAGCTATTTATGTTAGAATTTTCAAATTCAAAACATATAAGTGGAAAAATTATGTTCATTTGATATGTTATAAAAAAGTGTTGTTTTGTAGAGACTCTGTGATTTATGCATTCAATAATAAATTTATCTGAAAATACTTGGGTTGTTATATCCTTATACATTATTTCTTGTTTATCCCATAGAGACCACAAATGATATTGTTAGGGATGAGCCATATTTCAAGATATTTTTATCCACTTCCACCATTATCATAGTATTTGAATGATATTTTAAAGCTGAAGTGTGGGGGTTGGGGAATTTATAATGAATGGGATGAAATTAAATGTAGGAAAATGTTTTAGGGATGCAAAATTATGGGTATTGAGAAAAGATATTGATTTATTTATTATTCTTTTCTATTTCTCCCTCATAAAAAAATAATACAAATAATGTGTTGTGGGTTCGATGAATAAAAAATCACCTTTTTATGACTAGTGATGATTATCATATACGATTATTTGATGGGTTTGAGATTCATTTTAATCATAAAATTCAAAAAATAAAATGTAAAAAATGAAAAAATAAGTTATTTGGAAAAAATGTATAAAAGTATGGAAAATTAAAAACGGTAAAAATAATTCATTATGTTTAATTTTAATCTAGACCATACTTTATGTTTGGGGAAATTGGGAGTTATCATAATGTGAAGAGGATAATGACATTACACTTTTGGTATCATATATTTCAATTGAGAGAGAAACCTCCTCTTTGAGCCTTAAATTTTAAACATTAATTCCAATGAACCGTAAGACTTTAGTCATTTGAACCTTTTTTGTAAGTTCTCATGATTTTATGAGCCTTTTTATTTAAAAATTGTGGAATGTAGTTCCTTTACCAGATTATGGATAAAAAGATTATCTCAGGATATGAGCACAAATCTACATTAATTATATCTTGAGTAAAGAGATAAAAGATTTAGAGGACATGTAAATCGTGATTTTTCATGTTTAATAATAATAAATTTAGGAACTTGAATGGATGAAAGAAAACATACCACCAATTTCAAAAGGGATAATGTGAAATGCTTGAATTGATTGTTTCCTAGAAAACTGAGAAATTGAATTGATATTTTATATGGTACATTAAAATATTATTTATCATTGATAATTGTTTTATTTTATGGCTTTATAATTTTTATAATTTTAACATTGGTGCCCCCTAAATTCCTTGTTGAGATTTAATGCAGGAGGAGAAGAGTAGTTTAAGTGTGAGGGTATTTGAAACTGTAACGCCCTGGTTCCGGAAGACACCCAGAGGCGCCTCGTAACTGCTTGGTCACATGACCTCAAGCGCATTTCCCCAAACGCTAGAGGATTCCAACTAGCAGCGAGGGACTTGGGTGTGATAGTGGGGAAACTATGCCCTTATTGGAAGAGTACACAGTGGAAAAGATAAATAATAATCAATAACAGAATCAGTAAACAATCCGTACAAAAGTGAAAAATGGAAGACTATATATGATAAACAGTATGAGCACACACACATATATATATATATATAGAAAAGATTCATAATACATATACATCTAGGAAATAATCCAAACAAGTCACAATGCTAAATACAGTAATAAACCAAAGTACAAAAGAGAAACATATAAGACAACTCCTCAGCATTGCAAGCCTCGACTTTGTCCCATGCACTCCAGCTCTAGGGCAATCAAGAACCTGAAGTAGAATGGAGCTTTCCCTTATCTATACCTGCCAAAATATTATCTGTTTGGGACCAAAAGCATTTCCCACAGAGGGTGTGAGACAAAGTCCCCATAGACACCCACCCAAAGATTTGTGCCTAATAGTCAGTGAATATATGGCAGGTAAAAGTACAGAAATAAATAAATAGGGAAGTACTAAACAACAAACATTCCACAGTTCTAGCACATAATTACAGACAAGTAATAGTCACTCAAGCAAGAAGAACAAACAAGCAACATATGGGTAGTTCTCACATCCTAACCCCTATGGCTCAACCAACAAGTTCTCGAAACCCTCCGGGAATCACACACAGTCTCACCCCTCTGGTTCAGCTAAAAAATAGACTCTCTAGGGATGAACTCACCATCAATTCCCCCAATTGTATCATATCATACTAAATGAACTATGGGGAATCCCTCAATGTCTCATTCCCCCAGTGGCCCATGTTGAGGAACTATAGACACTCTGAGGAAGATCTCAACGTCAATCCCCCCTGTGGTTTCACATCGTAAATTAAAGACACTCTAGAGAAGCCCTTACGTCCATTCTCCCTATAGCCTACTACACTGGGTTCTCACAGCCCTATGTAAAGTCAGAAAGTATCACATCGTGTAACATCCAAAGTATCCATAGGAACTACTTGGATAGCATTCTAGAGAATCTCAGCATGGAGGAAGAGTCACACCATCCTACAAACTAGGCACGGAACTGGAAATAGCCTAATAGGAAAAACTAGACCAAAAGATCATAACGAGAAACATGCATGGGAAAAACATCCAAAGAACAGTAATTTAACCTATTCATATGAAAATTCCTCTATACATGAATATAAGTAAAGCAGGAAAACAACAAGGGAAAAACAGGAAACACACAATACCCCATTCAAGGTTATTGGTTGAATTTGCACAAAATAATCAAATAATTTCTACAGAAAGGCACAAACCACATACATCTATGTTAGGATATTGATATACTCAAACCTTGAAGCTTGAATCTCCTTGGAATGTCGTAGATCTATGAAAACATCCAAAACCCTCAACCCATGATAACATGAAAAAGAGGACTAATTGGAAAAAGAAGCTCTAGGAGAAGGAAGAGTGTACCGCTACGGTTCAAATGAAATCGAAGACGGTCGATTTTGAGAACATACGGGGGCTCGAAGGAGATTCACGGCCGTACAGGACACTCTCGGTTAAAGAAGCTGGATAAGAAGACTGTTCTGGTGATTAAACACGACCTTGGTCTGTTTAATGAAAAAAAATTATAGGGATTTTACTTTTTAGTACATGACGGGTACTAGGCTTTTCCATACTCCGCTTTAGGTGGCCTCCATGTCACCCCTAAATGGTCTTGTGTGTAGCCATGACATGGTTAGCACATGGAATCGAGCGACAACGAAGTACACAGAGTGTACTTATAAAGTAAACGATGTGTACTTCAAAAATTTCCAGAAAATCCAATTTTCTCAAAAAACTCCATAGGCGCCCCATACCCGGCTCCGGAACCCACCCAGAGGCGCCCCATACCTGGTTAGTCAAATGTACTCAAGCGCATTTCCCCAAACTCCAGAGGCTACCGAATAGCATCAAGGGCCTTGGGTCTAACAGTGGGGAAACTATTCCCTCATTAGAAGATTACACAGCGGAAAAGAGAAATAATAATCAATAACGGAAGCAGTAAACAATCCATACACAAGTGAACAGGTCAATAATCTACCAAATTCCGGTCCAGGAGGGCCCATAACACCTCAAGATCCAAAATCTTGCATTCATTCTGGTAAAAAATTACATAAACTATGCTCTAACAAGAAGAAGATATTTTTATCTAGACATCTATCAAAACAGCAAGAATATTCTACACAACATCTATCACAACAACATGAAATTGCTAATTCATCCTAGATGACATGGAAATAATTCATGGCATGTGATTTCTAATAAGTTCTTATATGATGCATGAGATGGCATACCCTTATCTTATAGGGTTTCGACAGAAATAAATCCACAATAATAACAACGGTAACAGCATAAAGCATGTGAATCACCCAACGGTGAAATCAAATCAACTGTAAAATTGAAAACTGGTAAAATTGAAATAATGTAGGTAGTATTGCTTTTCCCTATACACGGGTTAGCTACTCCCATGCACAACTCATTTCCAAGTACCTATTATGTGTTATCCCTAGATATAGTCTCTAAATAGTAAGTGAAGAGAAAATAACCTGCCTTTGATACCACTTTGAAACTCTCGAGTTCTAGAAGCCACCCTATGGCACCCCGTACCCGGTTGGTCAGATGATCTCATGCGCATTTCCTCAAAATACAGAGGCTTCTAACTAGAAGCGATGTCCTTGGGTGTGATACTGGGGAAACTATGCCCTCATTGGGAGAGTACACAGTGGAAAAGAGAAATAATAACCAAAAATAGAAGTAGTAAACAATCCGTACACAAGTGAACCATGGAAGACTATATAAGATAAACAGAAGGAGAAAATATATATATATATATATATGATGCATGATACATTTATATATAGGAATGTATCCAAACAAGTCACAATGATGAATACAGTATTAAACCAAAGTACATAAGAGAAATAGTTTAGACAACTCCTCAACATCGCAAACCTTAACTTGGTCCCATGCTCCCTAGATCCAAGGTAATCAAGAACCTGATGTAGAAGGGTGCTTTCCCTAATCTATACCTCCAACAATATAATCTGTTTGGGCCCAAAATCTTGGCCCAAACAGGTTGTCAGACAATTTCCCAGTAGTCAACCAGCCACATATCTGTGCCAAACAGTCAGTGAATATATGGATGGTAAACGTATAGAAAACAGTAAACAGGGAAGTACTAAACAGCAAACAATCCACAGTTCTAGCACATAATTACAAACAAGTAACAGTCACTCAAGAAAGTAGAAAAAACATACAACGTCTGGATAGTTCTCAAAGCCTAACCCCTATGGGTCAACCTACAAGTACAAGCATCCCTTTGGGAAGCACACACAACCTCACCCCTCTAGTTCAGCCAAAGAATATACTCTCTGGGGAAGCACTCACTGGAAATTCCCCCTATAGTCTCGTAACGTATTTAGGGTGCTCTGTGGAAGCACTCAATATATTATTCCCCCTGTGGCCTACGTCGAGGAACTACAGACACTCTGAGGAAGCACTCAACATCAATTCCCCATGTGGTCTCGCATCGTAAATTAAATACTATCTGGAGAATCCCTTACGTCCATTCTCTCTATGGTCTACTACACTAGGTTCTCACATCCCTTTGTAAATTCAGCATGTATTGTATCGTGTAACGGCCAAAGAATCCTCATGAAATACTTGGCTATCATTCTTCAGCATCTCATCATGGAAGAACCATCACACCATCCTACTAACTAGGCATGGAACTGGAAATAGCCTAAAAGGAAAAACTAGATCAAAAGGTCATAATAGGAAACATGCATGGGAAAAACATCTAAAGCCCGGTAATTTAACCTATTCACAAGAAAAGTCCTTTATAATGTCATATAAGCAAATCTGTTAAACAAAAAGGGAAAAATAGGAAACACGCAAAACCTCGTTCAAGGGTATTGGAGGAATTTGCACAAAATACTCAAAGACATTCTACAAAAAGGCACAAACCACTTACCTCCACTTTAGGAGATCGATATACTTGATCCTCGAAGCTTGAATCTTTTTGGAATGTTGTAGATCTAAGAAAACGTCCAAAATTCTCAACCCACGATAACTTGAGAAAGAGGAGGAATTGGAAAACAATGCTCTAGGAGAAGGAAGAGCGTACCTATGCGATTCCAATTCAATCTACGACAATTGATTTTGAGAACAGATGGAGTCTCAGGGGCTCAGACGAGATTCTCGACCGTACGAGACACTCTCAGTTGAAGAAGCAAGAGATAAAGACAGTTCGGGCAATTAGACGCGACCCCGATTTGTTTAATGAAAAAAAGTACCCAACGTTTACTTTTGGACTACACGGAGTGTACTATGATTTCTTGTACTCCACTTCGGGTGGCCTCCATGTTACCCCCACATGGTCATGGGTGTATCCATGACACGGCCAGCACACAGCCTCGAGCGGCAATGAAGTACACGACACGTACTTCAAAAATTTCCATAAACTCCTATTTTCTCAAAAAAACTCTAGAAAAAGGAAAAACATACCTGAAAGGGAGGTCCAGGTTCTTACAAAAACAATGATATTTTGATGAATGTTTTAAATATATTTGAAGAATTTTTTTCCTAAATTACAATAGATAATATCTTATAATGCAGCATTTCAATAAAAAATGTGAAATGACGAAAAATGAATTAAAATAGATCTAAATTGAATTAAAATGTATGTTTTTTAATTTTGGGATTTGAATTTAAATTTTGTTCAATTTTACATAATGTTTTTGAAATTATTTGTATAGGTTATCAAAAAATTCGGCCTACCATCAACCATCCCTCATCCTCAAGAGACATAAAGCCACATAGCTTGCCCGAGTGGGTTGTATGACCAAGAATGTCTTGAGGGAGATCTTGATGAGGGGAAACTATGGACTGCTGGACAAACCAAATGCATGGGTTAATCCAGGGTGCCCACCCTGGTCTGGCCTTCTGAGAAGAAAAATCCAGGCACTGTTATTTAAAATATCATTTCATCCTAACATGAAACTGAGGTGGGCGCATTCAAATTGGTTACTTTTCATACATAAGAAAGCAATTTTTTCTTTTATCTATCCTTCTCACCTCACTCAATTAGAACCTCCAACAAACTCCATCACTTGTTGAACCCCTTGATGACTCCAATCATCTCTATAATGTCAATGATTTTCATCTCTACCAAACTTGAAGCTCAACATCGATCCATTCACCACTAATAATGCTCATGAGATCCATGAATCACCACTTAGAACCCAAATTATGACCATGTAACCTTTTTTAAGGAGTTTGATGACATTATTTCTACTAGAACTCCCTCTAGAAACATTGAAGGCCGGAGGACTTGGTGGAGTAGATTGCACCGCTCCTAATCACTACTGCTTCCATGTGGCACCAATCCCAATCCTCTATACAACCATTCAGGTGGAGATTATCCATTACAATGTCGCTGCCCTGCTAGACCAAGTACACATTTCATTTAAACACTCAATTACTTTAGGTATTTCCTATTTTTATACCCCGAGTATTAGGGGTGAGATATTCCAAACATGTAAATATATATTTTCTTGAGATCCTAACTATTTTGAGAAGAGGCGTAGGTCTTATACCATCTTATAAGAGGGGGAATCCATAGTCTTGTGGAGTTATACAATCACACTAGAGGAGGATGCGATGGCTTACACTACTTCATATATTATATCTTTTTGTTTGATTTTCCTTATTTTATTTTTTCATAGTATTATTTTTTATAAAAATTTAATTTATTTTATCAATAAATTAATTCATTCATTTTTCATGAATTGTGTTCCACCTACCTTCTTCTTCTCTTTATTAATATCCTTCTTCTTTATATTACATTATTAACTATATCAATTCTATTTTTTTTTTATTTTTTTATTGTTCTTTTATTCTATTTTCTACCCACTTATTTTTTATTTATTTTATTCTTATTCTTCACTCCCTCACTCTTCTTCTTCTTCTTTTATTTTTGGGTTTCATGTGTTTAATATTCTTATTATTTAATCTTTATTTTTCTATTTTATTTTCATCCTCTTATTTTTTTTTTCTCTTATTTATCTTCCACACCATTATGAACTCTTACCCTTGAAAATGAGGGGATTACCTAATGCGTGTCCAGGGAGAGGTAAGTGGTGTTTCTAAAATTTTGAGCATTAATACAAATGTTTTATTTATGTTTGTGGTGAGAAGGGGTGATGTGCATGGGTGTGGTGTTTTCCACCATGAAAATGAACTCAAACTCACTTATATTATTTGGTTTAAATCTTTCCTGCCCATATACTAAACATATTCTCTTTATAAAATGGATTTGAGTTGTTCAGTGGATGAAACGACATAAAATATAGATGGTTCCTAGAAGACATCACATTCTTGATTGATATTTTTCATCCACAATGATTACAATAATATTTTGTATTAATTTTCTATATTAATTCAGGATTTCAAAATAAAAAAAATAAAATAATAGTACTATGAGAGTTAGGATTCAAAGATAAACTATAAAAATAAATTTAAATAATGACAATAAGATTGATGGAACCCATAAACCAAATCACAAAGGCTATGTTCTTTCTTTTCTAATCATATTCTTTCATTTCATGTTAGTTTATTTTGTAGCATTTGAAATGTTTTCTAAAATTAAATTTATTTCATAAAATAAAAAAAAGAAATAAAAACAGTTTAGTTGAATTATATTAATCATGTAAACAAGATTATAGGCTCTTAAAATGAGAAAATCTTTGTCAACCTCTATGTTTCACTAGGAAACATTTTTAAATTTCCTTTTTCCACTCCCCGTGATAAGCATGTGTCTAGTATCCTAGAAAAGTCCCAAAAAATAGTATAGGAATCCTATGTGTGATTGGAATGGGAGAACATGGGTGCATATTCATGTCATGTGGGATCATGTACAAGGTGTTCACAAAGGCTGACTGTGCAATGGAATGATGTTGCAAGAATGAGTTTGTGAAGAATGTTGTCCTGACTGGACCAATATACGATAATGAGTGGTTCATGGTGTATTGAGCTAAATAAGGAAGATATTGTCTACATTAAAGACTAATATGGGACTGATTTATTTAGTCATTGTTACTCTATGATTAAAAAATGAGAAATAGTAGGTGTTCAACTTATGTCCCATATTCTTACTCAGGATCGCGAGTTCATTGGTGCACATATTTTCAACCTGTTATAGGAACATTATAAATTGACAATGAGTGATGAAGCTATCATATATACAAACCTAGAGATACCACAATATGAATTCCAAAATGTTACAGGTGTCTAAGCTACCATGTGAACAAATTTCAAACCTACCATATGAACAAAAAGAATTTTTCACATGAGTTGTGCATCCAAATGAAAAAATATGAAGCTAATACATGATGATTGTGACCTACCATTAGTTTTTCAATTGACTACGAGTATAGTAAAGTTTCCAAATATTAAGACGTATAATGGGCTGAATCAAACATGTGTTGTTTTATTCTATGTTTTCCATATATCTATCATCACATCCTATGATTATACTAAGCTTGTGCTAATGATAAGGATCATCAATCCTGGTATTTTGAAGCTTCTTCATGGAATCAAGAAAACTACGTGTAGATATCATGTTTTTTTATTGTTATGTCACTTAAGATGCAGTAATTTACCCTCTATTTTTTTCTAGTTTTCTTCCATACTAACATTGTAAATATTTACCATGACATCCAAACATGTATTTATTAATGGAATTATTCTTAAGTATGAAATATCATGCCACAATCCATGAATTAAGTGTATTATTTTATGGAATACATTAAAGGATTTTTTTCAATGTGTTATCTGTATGAAGAAAAATCATAAAAAGGTTGGTGATACCTATATTTCAATCTTTATGTATAAAATATTACTATAATTTGATATGGGGTAAAAAATCCATCATATGAATATTAAAGAATCTACATGTGTTTATTGTGGAAATTATTATTTCAAGGAATGGTTTTAAATAACATCATTGTTATTTCTATGACATGTGAAGAAAAAAATATAACATCTAAATTCCTTTTAGTGTATAAAGTAGGATATCAGAATATATATATTTATATATCATGTGAAATAATGAATATTGGGACTTAAGGAAATATAAAATAAAAATAATGAAATGATTTAAATGGTTTTGAATGTTGAGAATAATGATTGGATTCGAATTACCTAAAATATTAAAAATTCTAGATAATTATTAGGAAAAGATTTTTTGTTTCATTCCTCTATTTATATTGAATATAGGAGTCATAAAAAAAATTTGAGATTTTTGAAAGATTTTACAATGCTCTATTGTGCTGATGTAAGAGATGTTGTCATCTTTCCATGAAAATTTATTAGAATTGCATGAGATCAGGTGATCAAGGTTGAATGATCTTTGAGGACTCTAATTAAAGAATTAAAGACAACAAGGATTACATTATACTATAAGGATTAGGGTCACATTTAGACAGAACCTTAAAAATCCTTTTGTTTGATGCATTCTAATTAATGAATCATTCAGGTGAAGTTGTGAGACCAAAGTAGAGAGAATCAAATATTTAGTTACCTATATAAGTTGAATTGAAAAGAATTTTTCATTAAAATAATAAAGTATCATTTATTCACCAATCCCCCACTTAGTGATCTCACTAGATATGGGCTCTTCAAGTGGTATCATAGAGAAGCAGTTTTCCTCTAAAAGATCCAAACAATACATAATATCAAATATAGAGAGTTATAATTTCTTATATAGTGTAGGAGTTCCTTTCTTTGATAGAAATAACCTTCATGGACTGATCAATTGAATTCTTATATAACTACTTTTACAATGCCTCTATGTCATTGATGTAGTTACAGTTGGTTTTACTCTACTATGAAGAGTATATCCCAATACTTATGCTAACAAAAGGAATCTAAAAATGTATGGGAATGAAAGAAATTACCTCTTACCATCACTATATGATAAATCTTGCATCAATTTAATGTGAATTATAACTTCCAAAGAGATGTTGGGAAATCTTCAAAATATATATAAATGGTATTTGAAGATCAAGGAATCCAAACGTTAGATTTAGAGAGCCATGTTTGAAGATATATGAATAGATAATGATGAGAAAATACATGACTATTTCACTCAGGTTAATGGGATAGTAAATGATATCATAGGCTTTAGAGATACTTTGGTTGAATTATTGTGAAAAAAATTATGAGAAATTTAACCAATAGATTTGATTCAATGATATTAGCCTTTGAAGATGTCATAGAACTATCTCTTTAATAACTGAATCATAATCTTCTCAATCATGACATGACAATAGCCTCAACGTTTAAGAATAAATAAAATAATTAAATGTATTTCAATGCTATGAGAAAATATAAATCAAGTAAAGATGAAGATGATACATATAATAATACTAAATATGAGAAGGAAGATGATGATAATGTTTATAACGGAGTTATATCTCCAATATCAATGCCACTAGAAAAGGGAAGAGGAATTTTTAAATGAAGACACCATTAAGACATTATAAATTTAAAGTTACAAGGTATTTCGCTTCAAACAACCCAAAGAATAATAATATTGAATATAAGTCTAATATCCTAGAATAATATTCTTCAAGCATGGAATAATTCTCCAAGGGATGATCTAAAAAATCTAAAAAAGTTTATTTAATGAATACTATTATGTCATCAAGAAAGGACTAGAAAAATATGATCATTGGGGATAAATTTGACTAGTCATTGCTATGGATTGGGTCAAAAGGTATAGGTACATATCAATGCCACAAAACCATTATTTCTAAATTTAGAAAACTTCAAGACACATCATGTAGTCATGAGGAAGGAGCAAGGACCTATCATGAATATATAATAAGGGCTAAACATGATGTGTGGCCTAAAATGAATACTTCGATCAGGATGAAAATCAAGAAACTAGAGAATGAAGGGAAAAATTTATATGTAAAATGATCTTATCAAAGAAAAAAATTACAAGATAACAATTATAGATTATAAAAAATAATATAAAAACAAAATACTAATTTGGATGAAAAATATAAATATTTCAATGAGGCAAATGTAACATCCCACTACAATCATGCAAGTATTTCTCATCTCATTACTTATTTTCCTCAGAAATTGTGTGTGTATTTGGACTCCTAAAGATGATGAAATTTTTCTTGGAGGAATGACTTAAAGTTTGGGGATGTATGTTTTTTTGAATTAGGGTATTCTAGGTATAAATTTTTAATGGATTAACAGTGTTCTCCCCAAGTTTTGAGAACACCTAAGGAGGTTTGGAGTTTTTATGCTGAAAGCTTGGATTTTTATGTATTCTATAAAATTACATTCCATGTAAATGTATTACATGCCATGTATTGTTAATTGGGAAAATGCTGTGAATTTGGTACACAATGTGAAAGATTAAACACTATTTATTGATTACACACCCTGTAATGTTGAAACTTGTTCTTTTAATAGAAAAGGAAATGGATTTTTCAGCAAATTTAAGTGTCGTGGATTTCACTATGTATAATGGGATTAAACACCATGTAAGTCTTGAAAATTCGTATTTTAGATCATTTCATGGCCAATTTCTATTTTCATTCATTTTAATACCTTCTCTCTCTTGACCTAGTGGCTATCTTGGGTGATTTAAGAGACCTTTGACCCTTCTAAATCATTTCCATTACAGATTCATCATTGGTGTGTTTGTGGAGCATTTATCAAGTTGAGTAATCCCCCTACTTCTTTGTCTTTTTTTGTGGTAGAGTTGTTTCATTGTGTTATCATATCAATTGATCTCTGTTGATGATTCTCTTGATTCCTTTCTAGATCTGTCATGTGATCTTATTTTGGGGGTTGATCCTTTGTCGTTCATGGTGTAGTGGGTGTGAATTTTTTAGGTACGTTGGGATGTATCCTCTTAGCCGACCCTTTTACGAAATTGAACCAATTATGAGGTATGTGGATTATTTATAGGAAATATTTTGTCATCTCTATGTTCTCCCTTATTGTTGGATCCCATTGTGGACGAGTGTGACCCAATTTTGAGGTAGGTGGTTCTGTCTCTAGATTGTGTTGTAAAAACTGCATTGCTCTGATTTTAATGAATATATTTATAAATGAAATGGCATTATTTATTGATTTATTTTGTGTGTATGGAAAATCATTTTTTATAAAATATGGGTTTCCCATAGTTTTGGTAAAGGAAAAGTTATTTTTAAAGCATTTTGGATTTATTTTTTTATTAAATGGTTTCTAAAAAGCATCGTTCTGATGAGATGGTTTAGAAAATAGAGCACACGGGATATCATGGGTACTTAGGTGGATGGTGTATTAATAGGCCTCATCCATTGATATTTTTTGTGGGTTCACTCATGGGGTGTTCTCCAGCTCCCAAATCCTATTATTCTAGGGACATAATAGATATTGTTTGGGGGTTCACTTTCTGGGTTATTCCTATGCTACCTAGATTCAATGTATATGTCTAATGTATTTATGTTCATGTGATTGTCTATATATATGGTATGAGATTCCTAGTTATCCTGACCTAGTGTGATCCTTTTAGTGACGTTACCCACGATTTGGACAATTTGGGCTATTTTTGCATTGTACTTGTTTTGTTGTACTATCATGGATTTGATATGATATGTGATAACATATTAGTTACATGTATTCTTTGTTTTATATGAAATGTTTTTAATTGATTTACTTTCTATATTTGGAAATGTTTAAAACAGGGAAATTATATGGTTTTCCATTCTATTGAAATAAAACTGTTAAAATAATTATGATGCCTTATTTTCATTAATGATAAGCATGTATAAATTATTTATTTATTGACTTGATATATAAAAAATGGGTGGGATCCTATTGATCATATTAGCTCACACCCTTTGCACCTATTCATTATTGAGTAGACCTTTTTCTCTCTTTTGATATAGGGAAAGGTAAGGTGCCATAGTGAGGTAGCTATGTTTTCAGTCAGTTGGGTTTAGGGTAGTTCATGGTGAGATAGTGGGAGTTCTCCCACGGTACCACATGGATAATGTTGGAGTAAATTTTTTATTTTTTTTACCCTTTGTAGTTGTACTTCTCTCTTAGAGATTATTTTTCAACCATTTCAGTTCTATCACTTCCATTTTTTATATCTGTTATGACATATATATTCATGTTTTCTTTTTTCATTTATGTCTATATAGGTATATATTTAATGTTATCTACTTCTAGTTGGGAGAAATAATCCCCTATGTTTTTTATTCCTTGGTGTTATACGCCATACCATGGGGCTCATGAACTCCCTTTGAGTATGTGGAAATTGAGGTTAAGTACAAGTATTGAGCGAGTTTTTGGGTTGGTTTTTTCACAGTTCACTAACATATTTTGTATTTCGTCAATAATTATTGTCTTAGTATGTTTGGTTGAGTGATTATAGGACTTTTGGGACTTAAGGGGTAGGTTGCGGTGAGTGTTTGGCTAGCTCTTATCATGATAATACTCAAGTTACCATGGTTTGTTCAAATACATGTCTCTCATTTTTAGTTTTGACTTTAATATCAATTTTTATTATAGTTTTCTAGTATGAGCTGTTATTTTCCTATTATATGATCCTTTCTTCTGCTCAGATGTGTATAAGTATACCTCTGAGACATCTTTCATGGGTTCTATAGGATGGTGCAGATGATGATCCTCAAGAGAATCTATCTATAGATCATAACCTTATCAAGGATATCGTCCATTTGGACAATTCTATTGATCAGAATATACCATGAATATATAATTCAGTTATTGGGGTAAAACCAAGACATATAGGAGGACGATATTGATCGCATGTATTCTTTTATGATAATTTTCCATCCTTTAATGGTATGAATGAACCTCAAGAGGTGGAGTACATGCTAGATAAGATCAATTAGATCTTTCACGTACTGGATACACCTGAGAAAATCAAGGTGAAGTTTGCAGCGTTCAAACTTGAGGGTCCCAACATGAAATGGTGGGCTTCCATATTGTAGATGGATAGGCGTGTGATCTTGTATTGGAAGGGTTTTAAGACTCTCTCATTTCAGCAGCTTTTTCCAGAGTCCCTAATTATGAATAAGTATATAGAGTTACTCTCCTTGTAGTAGGGGGAGTGTTTGGTGTTGGAGAACACCAATAAATTTGAAGAGATGGTTTGTTTTTCACCAAAGATGTTAAAGAATGAGCTATTAAAATCTTAGACATACCTGTACGGTTTGTGACCAGATATCAATGAGTATTTATTTATTTTAAATCTTTTGACTGATACAGAGACAGTAAACAAAGCTATGATGTGATAAATTATTATGGTAGGCAGTGTTGGTCATTCATCCCCTTCTTTTCCACTTAGTGGAACCTTTAGTAACATAAATGGAAAGAAGAGTATGTGGCACAACCATCATTGGAATGGTGAGAGAGTTTCTTAGTAGTGGACCTCCTCTTTACCATAATTCATATCTAGAAGTGTGCCTCTTAATTTCTATCAGTGTGACAATACTGGCACACCCAAAATTATTTTCTCGTAGCTGCAATGAGGTGCAATGTTTATGGTTGCTATGACCATATATAGTGAGTTTATAGACTATTTCTATGCCTCGTCAGGGTCATGGATCGTCGACTCCAAAGGCTATTGTGGGGTAGTAATATGAATCAAAGAATTCAAAGCTCCATCCACTAGACTTAGGAATGAATCATTGTTATTCAGTAAATGAGTTTCTAGTAGAGGTAGATGTTCGTCCAACGACTGTGAGTGGTACCATATTTATTATATATTCAGTAGTGATTTTTTTATTTGATACGTGTGATTCCATATCATTTATATATGGATGTTTTTCTTGTATGCTTAAAATTAAAATATAACTTATGTCATATGTTATGAAGTTATTGAAACCTATTAGGAATAGTGAAGAGTAGGGGTTTCATTGTTCTTCTTGTTCGTTTCCAATAGCTGATGTGGATATAGTCTAGGATTTCCTTATTATTCATACGGACCTTTTTTATGTCATCATTAGGATGGAATATCTTTCCGCACATCGTATTGAGGTTTATTTTTATCATTGGCATGTTTTTTTGTTATAGATGATGGGATCTCATAGGTGTTTCAGGGGTGGTAGGATTCAAGGTTTGGACATACATGACTTTCTTTCCCAGTTTTAGGAGTTTTTTGTCTGTTATAATGGTTGAGATTGATGATTTTTCTTCTATTTTTGATCTTCCCACAATTATTTTGGAATTTCCTAATGTTCTCCTAAACAATTTATCTGGGATTACTCTGTATAGGTAGGTAGAGTTCATGATTGAATGGGTTCCACCTACGCATACGATTTTCATACCTTCTTTTAGTATGGAACTAGTGGAGACAAAAGAGCTCAAGATTAGGTTGGATGAACTAATGGTTAATGGTTTAAATCACCATAGTGTTTCTCCTTGGGAATCACTAGTCCCCTTTTCCAACAAGGAAAATGGTTCACTCAAATTATGTGTAGGCTATCAAAAGTTGAACCAAGTAACAGTTAAGTATAAGTATCCTTAACCACATCTTGATGATTTATTTGATCAGTTAAAGGAGTAAAAGATGTTTTCAAAGATAGAAAAATTGGTAGAGTTATCATCTACTCAAAGTTCAATAGTATGACATACTGAATAATGATTTCATGAGCATGTATAGACAATTAAAATATCATGTGACACCGTTTTTTGTAACTAATGCTCTTATAGTTTTTATGGATTTTATAAATCGAATATTCCATAAGTATCTAAATTCTTTTATGGTAATGTTCATGGATTCTATCTTGGTTTATTCAATATCCAATCATGAGCATGAGAACCATCTTATTTTGGTTTTTTTGATTCATAGGAGTATCCATTTGTTTGGAATTATTTTGAAATGTAGTTTATGGATTTGACAATTGATGTTTTTATGGAAATTAATTTCTGAGCATGGATGATTAGTTGATCCTGAAAAGGCGAATGATCAAATGTAAGGATAAGATAAATGAAAATCCTTTGATATTCAGATAATCTTTAGTCCTTTTTGATATTATCGATGGTTAGATAAGGATTTTTCAAAGTTGGAGTCACCTTTGATAGCTCTCACTAAGAAAGGGGTGAATTTAACATGGGATATAGAGTGTAATTAATCGTTCAATGATATGAAATGGCTTCTATCAATATCTCTTATTGTGATATTACTAAATCCTAGTAGAGGTATGTGCATTTTTATGATTATTCTGGTGCTGTTTTGGGTTGCATGATACTGTAGGAATTTCATGTGGTGGATTATGGTTATCACTAGAAATGACTGTATGAGAAGAATTACCCCACTTCTTATTTAGAGCTCACTGCAATTATTTATGTGCTTAAGTGTTTGTGGAATTATCTTTTTGGGAGAGTTTCATAGTATTTTTTGAGCATAAGATTCTAAGATATATCTCTTCTTGTAAAGACTTGAGTCTCAGATAGAGGTGGTAGGTGGAATACCTTCAGATGTTTAAATTCACCATCGCATATACCTGGAGAAAGGGAATTTCTTATCAGACACTCTTAGCAAGAAAGTACCATCGTAGGATATTTTGGAATTGAATGAAGAGTGGAATCTTATAGGTATTCTCACTCAGTTGCACCTGGTCGCTCATTGGGATTTTTTAGGTATGGTTTGGGCCAGTGTTCAGGTATTATCATCTCTATTAGATTATATCATGAAAAGTCTATAGTAGGATAAAAATTAAAATGAAATCATGAACCCCATTTTATTGGGGAGATATTTCTTGTTGGTCTCTATCTCTATATGGTATTCTATATTTTGGTAATAAATTTTTCATCCCAGCATCAGTGAGTATTTTAGTATTGTTTTATTATAATATCTCATCATGTTTCATTCTTCTATGTGCTAATAATATATATTATGATATGGGACAGTGAATATGGTGGTCGAGTATGAAGTGTGATATTACTGATTATGTGTCACTCTATTGCACCATACAATGGATAAGGGGAGAGAATGAGAAGCATTCTAATTTACTCTAGCCACATCTGGTGCTGGTTTCTAAATGGGATGAGGGTTTCATAGACTTTCTGCTAGATTACCACACACTCACTGAAGGATGAATGCTAGTTGGGTGGTGATTGATCAGTTGAAAAAGTAATCTCATTTCATTATGATCAGGTACACCACTAAAGTTTATTATCTAGGTAATTTGTATGTATAGGATGTCATAAGGATGTATGGGGATTCTTATATCATTGTTTTAGAAAGGTATCCAAGGTTTAATTCAATGATCTGGATGAGTCTCTTGGTGGCGATGGGGAACAAGGTCCTACTGATTATAACTTACAATCCATAGACGGGTTGTCAGACGGAGCATGCTATTAAGATTTTGGAGGATATTCTTCATGCCTACCTATTGGATTTTGGAATATCTGGAGAGATCCATATAGTACTGATTGTGTTTTTTTAAAATAATATTTATTAGTATTTTTAGTTCCCAAATAGGATCGAGACCTCTGTGAGCGGGTGAATCAGTGGTTCCTTTTAGGTTTACAAGAATATTTCTTAACTCCTTAAAAAACATTCATAACCTCTAAAAATTGTTATAATAAAGATCCACTCAAATATAACTCACAAACACACCTTTCTTTTATAGAAAATATAATGAGAATATAGGACATGATATTTAAAAGGATGAATACAAATACCTATCATTTCCATGTTAGATAGTCTCTAAAACATGGATTATTTTACTATTTTCTTTCTAGAATACAATGGAAAAAAGAAAAGAACAATTCTACAATACAAGTAGAAACATTCTTATTATAGTTGGTTATACCCCCACCCCCCCAACTATCCTTTCTTGTATCCACTTACCAACACATGACTTTTCAGCAACTGGTAAGTATCCACAGTTACGAGCTTCACTTTCTTCTTCTTTTCTGTTTCACTTCATAAAGTCTCCAAATACTCCACAAGTAAGATGAATCAAACTCTACACGTGCACCCTATTCAAGAACATCAATGATTTTCTTAATGAATATGTTGGTCTTGAATAGTCTTCTAGAACTTCAGTCCAAAAAACTTCTGCAGTATCAATTAGTCCAATCTTCCCATTCTGGATCCTCAGTCTGATGGTCAGTCTATTTCAGCTCTTCTTTAGCACATCATTCATGAATTGAGTAGAAACAAAATCAGTAGCTCAGAATACTATATATGATGAAACATAGACCAAAGAACCTGGATATGATTGATGTCACTTTGATGGTCAATATCAATCGATTATTATTCTATACTTCCTTCTTCAATTGATTATAAACTCAATCGACATCTCACAATTCCAGCATCCGATGGAACTCAGTTCGAGGAACGTTCTTAGATGAATATTCCTTAACTTCAACCTAAAACACAATGTTTTGTTGGAATCAATAAACCTATTCGAAAAATTATGTATCTTAATTACCTAAACATTTTCAAGTCACATTTACAAATGAACTCAACTCTCTTTTTATAGGGACCTTAAAAATTCTTTTATGCGGGGTACTGAAAAACCTTCCTTCTAAATGAAAATTATTGAATATTCAATTATCCTTAAATATGATATTTATCTTTAACTCATTAAATTCTTTTTCTAATATTAATATGTCCTTGATTTTCAAATCTCCCTTTGACTCATTCCATTCCTTTTCGAATCATAAAATCTATTTTATTTTCTGTTACGATTTCCCAGTAACACTTTTTCATTCAGAAATCCTATTACATTTTTTTCTTTAATAAATGCTATAATGATTTTATATATAAGAAATCCCAATATAATTTTTTCCTTAAGAAATCCCAGTACGAATCGTTCAGTATGATTTCTTCTGTACAATTTCATCAGTATGAATTCTTTAGTATGATCTCTTCTATATGAATTATTATGTATAATTTCTTCAGTATAAATTTTTTAGTATGATTTCTTTAGTATGAAAATCTCAATAAGTACATAAATCTATGTACAAAATCCGAGTATGAAAACTCAGTACGAAAATCTTACATCCTCAGGCTCAGCAACATCTTTTTCTTCTTGAGCCTCATCAACATTTTTTCCTTCTCATCAAGCATGCATCAAAAGTTACCCAATCAACATATTATTTATGTGAATAAAAATCAGTAAAGCATCATCAAATTTATATTGGATTCATTCTGACTCTAAAATAGATTCCTCGTTATGATCATTACTTTCATTCCAGACTCTAATTTTTTTCATTTCATCAAAGATTATTACTATTCATGGATATGTTGACTCATGCCATTGTCTTGATTCGATGCCAATGATTCTTAATATAATCCTATAGTATCCGGTTATCTGAATCTGATCCTCCGAGAACCAATTATCATCCTTAGGATTATGGATCTAATTTAACAACTTTTCTCACACTCTCATTCAATCCATATTTTCATTACCTTTTTAATCATAGTTTCTTCCTTAAACATGATCATCATATTGACCAACTAAAAAAAATAAAACCAAAACTCAACTAGAGTCCAGCAATACCCCCTTTGTCTTACTTCTCAATACCTACATTTATCCTCCTCAATACAATAAGTGGTATTTTTTCATTTCTCACTTTTTATTTTCCATGTCTTCTTTTGTTTTCTCCCCCTATTCCTTATCTATCCCTAGTTTCTTTTTTCACCCCCTTAATATATTCTCTCCCTTTTATTGAAAATAAAATTCAATATGGTCATCAGGACAAATTTCTTTCTTATTAATAAATTGTCCCATTTTTAAATTTTGGAACATTTAATCTCCAAAACATGAAACTCTTCATCAAGAGAACATAAGAATCACATGATTTTATTGACAAGGAGCCTCTTGAAAAGAAACTCTAAGTCTACATGGGAAAAACCAATGTAGAAAACAAGAGTGTATAATCAAGGTTATCAATGTTTTCCATTACTCAACTTTCATGTAATATCGTTTCATGTTTCATTCATCATTCTCATTTTTTGAGAAATCTTGAAAAGAATTTATTTAAGATAAAAAACCTGAACCCAAATCAATAAACATATCAAAAAAATCAAGTCTATAAACATAACTTTCTGAATAAATTTTTTCATAAACACATCTCTTTCTTTTGTAAGAGTAGTAAGAGACTCACTATCAGCTTTTGTAAGGACCAAACCCTAGTTGAGAAGAGCCAGTGCCTTTTCTTATTACATTGGAATATAAACAAGGAATATGTATCCTGAAGGGCAAATTTTTTTAGTAGCTTTTGGAAACAACATACATAAAAAGTTCCATGTTACATATTAAAAGGAAAAAAACTAATTTATTCTATTAGGAACATCCATGCCTCTTATATTAAGCTTTCAAATCATTCATAATTTACCTCTTCATATCCTGGGAAAATGAATCATAAGAAAGGGGTGAGCTTAAATTCTTAGTAAGATCAAGCAATAAAGTGGTAGATAACATAAAAATTAGACATGGTGAGTAATTGAAAGCACATGCATTTAAAAATAAACTTGAACATAATATGGAAGGAATATGAGGTGAGTAAATATTTCTATAATATAACATAATCATGGGCATTATACTAGTAGAATAACCACCTGAACATTCAATTACAAGCTTCCTAATGAGGGAATTGGAAATTCTGGACATTCTGAAACATTTTCTTAGGGCCTCGGCCAAGATGTCTAAAAATTATTTAGGCCTCGACCAAATCTTTCTATCACATTGGGAAAGGCCTCGACCAATTCCACGTCTATTTTCCTTATTTGTCCTACCGATGAATCGAGGGGATATGGTGGGCCCCAACCATCAGATAATAAGTCTAATTAATTCCTCATATTATCAAGGATAAAAATAATCAACATATACATTCATATTGAAACAAACATATGAAATGTATTAAACTTTCCCCAATCATTAAACACAAACACTAACCATTCGGAGTAAGTTGGTGAATCCTTTTAGGATGGCACATCCACAATCAAAGTAATCATAAATTGTTCAATAAAACATGTATGATGATATAATATGAGATAAAACTCAATTATGAAAAAGATTCAACCAAGGTCACTAACATAGATGATGATACTTTTAAATGAGACCATTGGAAAATCCTTTAGGAAATAATCCTTAAACATTCCAAAGTGTCCCACAGTACCTTAAAAAATTTAAATCATAATACCTTAGAATATTATGAGAAGAGGGGTAATCTTCATATGATATACCAAAGGGTAGTAAATACACCACAAGATATAAATAAGTGGTGGACATGCTATATATCTCATAAAAGTTAACGTGAGATGAGAAAAATCATTTTTACTTTTTAAGGAAGAGTTATTTTGGAACAGAATTTATATTCACCATGAAATTACATTTTAAGAAATAATTTCTAATAAAATAAAATACTAGGACATTTTAATTATATTTTAGGAATAAATTATGTCCCACTGAAGTGAAATCAAGTAAAAAGAGTTCTTAAGATTCTTAACAAAGAAAACATTTAAGAGAAATTTAAAGAAAGCATTAAAGAGAATTTTTAAGTGGAAAGAAACGTTTGTTATATTAAATACAATAATGATCCAAGATAATTTTTAATAATAAAATGAGGGTTTTTATAAAAATAATTGTGGATTAAAATAGATTCTGGTGTATACTTGAAAACGGGTAACAATTCGAAAAGATCCGTTGAATTGGGTTGGTATTTCAAAAATAAGTGTCAAAGTTCCTTTTAAAATGTTTAAATCCCCATAAAATAAGAAATTATTCAGGCTGGTAAACATATATAAAACACTCACATATAATTTTTGAAATGTAAATAATAATACATAATAATTTCATAGAGGTAATTAGACAATGAAAGTAACCCAAATGAAAATGAAAGTTCAGGTGTAAAATCCTTACCACTTTGTAATTAAATGATACATATTCCCCAAAATTAATACTATTAAAATGATAAACTTAATAACATGAAAATAAAGATATATCCATGATAATTTACATAAATGGGAAGTATACATACACCATACACAAGTATTAGTAGTGAATATAGAAAATCTCAAAAAATGGATGTCAGATAAAGAAAACCTTACCTTAAGTCCGAATGTGTTCCACTCTAGAATTTAAGATACTGGAATATGAAATTAGAATTATTAATAACTTATTTAATAACCTAATATAAATTTATTTATTTCATAATAATTCTTTTTAGTTCACTTATTTCTGTATTGATAAGTAATTATATTTAATTATGTCGTTCCAGAATGTTTGATTTCTTCATTTTCATAAAAGGTTCACTTGTTTTAAGTAATGGAGTTCAAATGGAATTGTTTTAAATATAAATAATTAAAATTAAAAATTCTTTATGAACATACAGAATATTTAATGGTCATTTCAATCATTTGGTTACATGGAGGATGAAGAATCCTTAGATGACAACCACTTCAATTATTTGGCGGTATTTGGATTATTATGAACTAGTATTGTCATATAATTTAATAATATGTACATATACTAGTTCCTGATTATTAATTATGTTATAATACATATATTATAGTCTTGGTAAACCATCTAATTGGTTTCATTACCACTAATGAATGATATATTGAAGAACGAAACTTCGTCGCCCATGAAGTTTATAAATTTGAACCTCATGGACGTTGATTTCGTTTATAAAAATAAAATGGAGGGGGTAAAAATATAGAGGATGGTTCTTCCATTAACATGATATAATACTAGTATATATATGATACTGGAGTTATCGTGGTCATTTGTATTGAGTTGGTTATGAGAGAAAAACAAAATAGATGAACTTGAAAATAAAAGAAATGTTGAGAGATCCCTTATGAAAAATAGGCATCCAAACGGCGTTGCTTAAAATTAAATAAAATGAGTTCATGAGAGAAACTGGGTACCTCATAAAATGGATTTCAAAAGGACCGTAATAGGAATATATAATTTCAAACCACAACATATGAGATTGGAAATTCAAAGGGATAACATAAAAGAAGTGTTGACTAAAATAGAAGGGTGAAAAGTTCTCTTGCCTTGTAGAGTAACTCCTAGAACATGAATGTTGGGGCCATGGGGGCTTAAAACGCATTGGGAGGACTCCTAGGGAGTTAAAACTAGCAGTGCTTAGAGTATGAAGCATTTGGAATGAAATAAAATGAATGGATGAGTGGGTATTTTTAGTAAAAGAGAGGTATTTTTTTTATAATTTCAATGGGACACCTCATTAGTGGATTTTTGAAAAAATGTGGTCTTGCCCATGGTATTTGCCCATGGTTTTATACACATGGAAAACCTCATGTAATATTTTATTTTACACAATTCTACCAGACTTTTATTTTAATTATCATGTCATTATGATGTCATTAAACAACTGAAAACTCAAAACCGTATTTTTACTATAGACGAAAAATTCAAGTATTTTAGAAAAATCACAAAAATTTAACCGAACCATTTTGTGAAATATAGAAATAGAAAATTAAATCAATTATTTAAAAATAATTTTCTATCTATTTTTAATTTAGTTTTTTAAAAAAATCATAATTTATTCCCAAAAACCACTTTAAAACTATAACTCATTTAATAAGACCTTGAGAAATTAATCAAGGCCCCGTAAAATTATCTTATAATCATAAGAAAATAATGTAACAATTTTTTATTACAATTTATGAAAATACATTCCATTTTAAATTATTAAATTAATGATAAATTTTTAATTTCAATATTTATGTCATACAAAAATACCAATACTTATACTATGATCGATTTTTCACTTTTAAGATGTCTAAATTGTATTTATACATTCATTTGTGTAGTTTCTATTTTTTATATGATTTAAAATTCATCACTATTAATTACTATTCATAAGGGAATGTAACTATTCATAAGCGTATGTTAATATTCACCAACAATTATGTTTTTCTTATCAGACTCTAAATATCTTACTAACTGCAACCGTGTATGTCCGTTTTTCAAAATTCAAATCACAGAGGTTGAAAAATTAATTTTACTTGACTAGGATATAACAATGTGGTGTTTTGTAGAGACTTAGTGTTTCATACATTCTATAATAAATCTATTTGTAAATTTTTGGGGTGTTACATCTTCCCTACTTAAACTCCTTCAATTCCCTACAAGTTAGTACAAATAAAAAAATGTTTTAGGAATAAGTAGGAACCTTATAGCTTCTCAAAAACAATATTTGAACTGAGATTCTTCTCTCAACCATCAATTTTTCTTCTTTTTCTAGGATTTTTCATCGGATGAATTTTCTGTGTCTTGTTAATCCCGATCGGATTTTGTGACATGTATCTCTTCAGTTGTGGAATATTTTGATAAGGATGTCAACTTATTTTCCACTTTTGGAACCTTTTTGTTGTAATGAGTTTGTGACTACTCTTTTATACCTTCCTCTTATTCTCGCAGGATAGTCAAACAACTTTTAGTATAATTTCCATCTTGCCCATATATCTTACATCTTTTCTAAATTTTCAAACCATAATATGTTGATATAATTTTATTATAATTTTTCATATCATGTGAAATATTTTTCATTCCCTTTTCTTGTGCTAGTTTTTAGGGAGCTTCTAACTTCCTAGACTTATCAATTTGTTCTAGCCAAATAACAAATAACTTCTTCTTTACGGAAACAACATGAATACTTTTCTCAACTTTATTAACCTACTCAACTTTATTCATCTTTTTAAAACGTTTAAAAACATTTGATATTATTTTCTCATCATAGATTCCCCTTGTTTCATTCATGATCCATGTTAGAGACATTTTATACCAGCATAAATAATCTCTATGTTTGAAAACTCCACAATACAAATAGTGGCCAATAAATCCGGACATATTGAACTGATAATAAAATTGTTCAGAACATTGTTGTGCCTGTTTTATCTTCATAAATCATGGACCACTTTCCTCAGAAGTATACTTTCTTGAATAATTAAAATCTTTCTTGGTGAGTGATGTTTTCTTACAAACTAGATTTTGTAAAACATTGTTTTCACCATCTTTAGAAGTTTCAGCTTTAACATAAATAGCCTTGGTAACGTTTTCTATAAAAATTCATATATCTCTTTGTGTTGTTAGTAGCATTGATTTTGTTTCTAACAACTCGTCTTCTTTCTTAGCCAACTTACGTTTCATAACATCTATGATTTTTTCAGATTCAGCTACCCTCAACTTTTTCTATTTTCTTTATTAAATAACTATAGATTATATCTTTTTGATATTGTCATTTCTAGATGAATTTTCTTCATAACTTTTCAGTTTTGTTTTAAGCTCTCTATTCTCTAATGTTTATCATTTAACATCATTCTTTAACTTCCTTTTTTTTATTTAGTTGAGTGTTCTCTTAAAGTGATTTCTTTAAATTTATTTTGAGAATCCATTCCATTTCAATCATATCTTCATCATTATCATCACTTCCTGAAGAATCACTTCCATTTTTAACATGACTAATAACATAGTTTTAATGATCAGATTCGTCATTAGATTATGATTCATTATTCTTTCATTAGCTCAGATAACATTAATTATTTTTCTCATATAGAAATATTTCCTTATGTTTATTCCACTTTTGATTATGAGGTTTCTCATTATAATATTTAGAGTAATATTATTCAATTTTATTCCTAGGACAATTTTGTAAAAAATGTCCTTTACCATCAACATTACATCATTTGAGAGTTTTACTTTTACATTTTCTCTTATTGTATTTATTTCAAAGAAGGGAACATTTGTATCAAAATCTTTATCTTCTTCCTCTTCTTCTGAATCACATTATTCTTTTTTAATTTCCTTACCATCGTTTTCCTTTTATCAAATATTTTAAGGACATTTGTTGATCAAACTTTTCTATATTTTCCATGACATTCTATCTTATCATTTCATAAGTAACAAGATTAATTTTTTGATCATCTTGAGATAAGGATGGAGGATCTATATCTTCCAAAGATAAAACTTTGGCATCATACTAATCATGAATAATTCTCAATATCTTTTCAATTATAGTTGAGTCTTCTAATTTCTCACCCAAAAATATTATGGTCCTAACAATATTGTTTACCCCTGTAAAAAATTCACTAAGAGATTCATGCCCATCCATTTTTAGATCATTATAGTTTATCCTCTAAAGTTTTAAATTTTTCTTTTTCACCTCTATATTTCCTTCATATATAATATTCAACTTTTACCAAATACCGTTGGTAGTTCCAACTCCCATTAAACTTAAGAATCACCTCCTATTTTTAATTAGAGTAAATAATTTTTAGTACTTCCATCATTATCAATATTTCTCTTATCAATAGTAGTAAAAGGAGTATTCTTTATAAAAGGAGTAAATCCTTAAGTATTAACTTCCAAAACATCATACCCAAGGGATATATGAAATAGAATTATTATATCATTATAGATATGAAAGTTCCTTATATTGAAAATAGGAATCCCCTTATAGTTCAGAGAATTGAAATTCTCCATTCCAGAGATGTATCTTTTAGAGGAAGCCTTGGATCTGAACCCAATTGTAGTTCCAAAGTAGAATCAATACCACTATGTGGGGGGTGAAACAGTTGTTCTTTTTTCTTTTTTAAGAATGTTTCTTAACTACTTAAAAATAAAATTCATAACATCAAAAACATATTTGAGTAAAAATACAATAAAACATAACTCACAACCTCACCATTAGTATGAAAAAAAATATAAATATAATGCAGTACACGATATTTAAAAGGTTCAGTTCAAAGACCAACTCCTTTCCAAGTTGGATAGTCCCACCAACATGGATTATTTTACTATCTTCTTTCCAGAAAAAAAATTCATAAGAAAAGAACAATTATAAAATCCCAGTAAAAACTTTCATACTATAGTTGGTTATACCCCACAACTATCCATTCCATTATCCACTTCCCAATACATGCCTTTTCAGAAACTGGTAAGCATCCCCAATTACAAGATTCACTTTCCTCTTCTTTTCCAATTCTCTTCAGAATGTCTTCCCCTCCTCTAAAAGTATGTTGAATGAAACAATACCAATGTAACTTCTGCAAGAACAGAAAAAATTCTCTTAAGGAATATGTTGGTCTTGAATATTCTTCTATAACCTCAGTTTTAAAAAGTTCCTCAGTATGAATCTATTCGATCTTCCTAGTCTTGATCCCCAGTCTTATGGTCAGTACGGACTGATTATTATTTTGCACTTCCTTCTTTAATATTGAAGAAACTCATTCGGTTGATCACAATTTCGCATCTAATGAAACTTGGTCTGAAGAACCTGGATATAATATATGTCACTTCGATGGTCATTTTGGTCAGATTCGTATTCTACACTTTCTTCTTCAATTGAGTAGAAACTCAATCAGTAACTTAAAATTTCTGTATCTAATGGAACTTCATCCATTTAACATCCTTAGTTGAATATTCCTATTATACAACTGAAAACACAATGTTTTTTTGGAGTCTCAATACATTTTCCACAAATTATGGTGCTCGATTACTTGAATAGTGTGAATTCACATTTACAAATGAACACAACTCTCCTTTTATGGGGACCTAAAAATGGTTTAGGTGGGGTTCTAAAAACCATTCCCATGAAACAAAATTTCATAAATCATCAATAATCCTCAAATATGGATTTATATTTGAATAATTCAATTCCATTTCAAATCTTCAAATATATTTGATTTTGGATCTCCATTTGACTCATTTAATACCTTTTCAAATCTTCAAATCATCCAGATTTTACATTATGATTTCCCAGTATAATCTTTTCATTAAGAAATCCCAATATGATTTTTTCCATTAAGAACTCCTAGTATTATTTTCCCTTAATAAATCCCATTATGATTTTTTCCTTATGAAATTCTAGTATGATTTGGTCATTACAATTTCTTCAGTACATATTATTCAGTACAGTTTCTTCACTATGAATTATTTAGTATGATTTCTTCATTACTAATTCTTCAACAACATTTCATTAGTAAAAAAACTCAGTATATACAAAAATATCAGTACGAAAATCCATGTATAAAAGTCTCAGTATGAAAATCTTACATCCTCATGATTAGAAAAATATTTTTCATCCTAGGCCACAACAACATATTTTATTTCTCATAAATCATACATCATTAGTTCTTCAATAAACCTATTATTTATGTGAAATACAAATCATAAAAGCATTGTTACATTTATATTGGATTCATTCTAACATAGAAACATCTTCCTCATTACGGTCACCACTTCCATTCCAGTCTCAATATGATTTTTGTCTTTCCATAAAATTCTAATTATGATTACATGATATATTCACTCATGTTAATGTATAGATCCAATTATAATTATTCTGAATCCAATCCTATGGGATCTTGTTATCTATATTTGATACTCCTGGATCTGATTATCATCCTTGTGATTCTGGATCTGATTCGACAACTTTTCGTACACCCGTATTCAATCAATATTTCAATTAACTTCTCAATCATAGTTTATTCCATCAACATGATCATCTTATTGATCTATTGACAACAACAAAAACTCAATTGGTGTCCAACATTTTTTATCTGAATGGTTCTTTTCAGGGATTTGTATGGTCACCCATGCAGATCACTTATTTTTGGGAAGTGGTGGGTGAAGCATCATTTGTGGGAAAAAGTCTAGTTTAGAAGAAATCATTTAGGATTCATTATATACATCATATTCTAGTTATATCTTAGAGTCTATGGAGATCTTATGAAGATCAGCAGCATCGTACTTTTGATTTTTTTAGTGGCGTACAAGTTTTCTTTAAATTTTCTCCTCGGTTGGGTCACCATCGGCTTGGGAAATTTGTAAAGTTGGATATGAGATATTTTAGACCATTTTAGGTAACTATTTCGTTTGGATAGTTTTCTTATTTTCTAGAATTTTTAGTATAGTTAATAGTAATTTATGATGTTTTCTGCATATCACAGCTCAGGAAATACCATCCTGATCCCTCTAACTTTCTAATTTATGAAGAGATCGAGTTAGATCCGTATGTTTCTATTATAGAGTATCCAATGAAGATTATTTAATCTCAAGTGAAATTATTGTTTGGAAATTCAATTCGGTTGTTATGATTTTTATAGTGATATAGATCAAAATATCATGATACATGGGAGTTTCAGTTATTGATGAGGTAGTAGTAGCCTCACATTTTCACTAGACGTCATTCTTCCAAAAGAATTCCTAGGGTCAAAAAGTCTTATGGTGGAGAGTTTGTAACATCTTATTACCAAATTTTAGGTATTTTCATTCTCTTTACTTATTTTCCTATTTAATTGGGTGAATCATGGGATGCTTGAGGATAGAGATAATTTCCCAGGTAAAATGTACTAAATTATATGGATTTATATTTGTTTGAATTAAAGTAAAAAATCTGTTATAGGTTAATGGGGCCCTCCCCGAGTCTTGATACCATCAAGGCAGTTGGAAGTTTTTATATTATAAATTAGGTTTCTCACTATCTACTGGGTGATTACATGTTATGTAAAGGTATTACTCACTATTTATTATTTGCTGAGAAATATTTGTGAACATGGTATACTATGTGAAAGAGTATAAGTCTCATACAGATTATATGTGGTGTAATGTTAAAAATAAGTTTGTAAATAAAAGGTTGATGGGATTTTTGTGTACTTGAGTGCCTTGGATTTCACAATTTGTAATGGTATTACACGTTGTGTAAGTCTCGTGAGTTGGTATTTTAGAGAACTGCATAGGTATTTAATCAATTTATTCATATTAATCCCTTATCCCTTTGGAACTAGAGGCTCTTAGGGGTTATTTTGGAGACCTTTGACCCTTTTTAATTATTTCATTCAATGACTAATTGTTATTGTTGTGGCATAACATTTTAATGGTTGAGTAATCCTCCTATTTCCTCATTGACATTGATCGTTGTAGTGATATTGAGATGAATTATTAGATCCATTGTTCTATAATGATAATTCACTTGATTCCTTTCTAGATATGTTGTGTGATCTTGTTATGGGTGCTAATCATTTATTGGATGTGGTGCAGCTGCTGTTCATTCTTCAAGGTATGTTGTGATTTATCCTCTCCACTGACCATTTTTCTAAGGCTATCAATTCTAAGATGTTTGGATTGGTTATAGGAAATTATATGTTGTCATTATGTTCTTCGTTATTGGTGGATCACATTGTTGTCATGTGTGACCTAAGCATGAGGTATGTAGTTTCATCTCTTGCCAATTTTGTATGAACCACATTTCTCTAGTTTTGATTAATCGATTTAAAAATGAAATGGCATGATTTATGGGTTTGTTTTGTGTGTGAAGAAAATATTTTTTTTAAATATAGTTTCCCCTAGTTTTGGTAAATGGAAAAGGTGTTTTCAAATCATTGAGAAATGGTTTTTTATGAAATGGTTTTAAAGCTTGGTTTTGATGAATGGTTTTAGAAAATAAAGTACATGGGAAGACTTGGGTACCGAGGTGGAACGAGTAATAATTGGCCTCTTCCATTGATAATATTGGGGGGTTCACTCATGGGATTTTCTCCTACTCCCAAGGCTTATTGTTATAAGGACTTGATAGACACTTTCAGGAGGCCCACATTTTGGGTTGTTCCTCTACTGGTAAGATTCTATGCATATACCTAGGGGGTTGATGCATTCATGATTATTTATGTTGTTAGTGAATTTGTCCTAGCTATCCTAACCTAATGTATTTCGTGGCATAATTCTACCTATTCTTTGAACAATTTGGGATGATTTTTATTGTATTATATTGGTTTTACTTCCATTGATTTAATATGAAATGTGACACCATCTTTGTTTTGGTAAATCATATTTTTTATATAAAATTCTTTGAACTGATTTACCTATTGTATTTTGGAAATGTGAAAAAAGGGGAAATTATATTTTCATTCCATGATTTTAAAACAAAATTGTTAAAATATTTATCATGGAATTTCATATTTAAAGTCGAGAATATTAAGATTATTTTTCTAGAGACTTGATATGGAACACCTGGGTGGGATCCTACTGGGCCTATAAGCTCACTCCTTGTGAACCCCTTCAGAACTGAGTAAACATTGTTATTCCTTTTGATGCAGGGAATGTAAAGGTGTCACAATGAGGCGAATCAGATTTCTATTTTCTGGTTTTGGGGTAGATGGTGGTGACATGGTGGGATTTTTCCCATGCTATCACATGGATACTATTGGAGTAGCGGTTTTATTTTGTTTTCCTTTATAGTTATACTTGTCTCTTTGTTAATTTTTTGCTACCATTTCAGTTATATCAATCCTATTATTATATATCTATTATGAAATATATATTCAGTTTTTTTTCCTCTATTTATTTCTATATATGTATATGGGTCATTTTTTCTACATCAGGATGGGATAAATAGTTCCCTCTATTTTTTTGAAGTCTGGGTGCTAGACTCAAACCTATGGGGGTTGGGAACTCCTTTCGAGTATGTGGAAATTTAGATCGGGTTCCATTATTAAAAGGGTATCATGGTGAGGTTTTTCATAGTAATAGTCTAGATGCCTTAATTCTAAAAATAGCTTAAAGAATATGATAACAGATTACAATAAAAAACATGTTGTTTAGATAGAATCATCTAAATATTCTATGAAATCTAGTCCTAAGAAGATGGAAAAAATTAAAACTGATTGTTCTAGTGATACGAAATTTGTTTCATCCAGTGATACAAGTTCAAATGAAAAAAATGGAAGTACATTGACTGAAGGAAAATATGAAAATGATACTTCTATATCAAGGGTGTGTAAAGATTTATTGAAGAGAGAAAACTACATAAGGAAAATCCAAAACAAATGATGTAATGGACCTATGTAGGAACCATTATTTTAATAAAAAAATTAGAGGTTATTATTGGTGTAGTGGGAGATTAGGATGCAAGTCCTACAAATGATGGTATAATATCTCTCTCCCTAATAACTGATATGAATTGGGGGGATATATAAAAAGAAAACAAATTTAGTGAGAATAAGATATAGTCTAAGAATCTAGAGTTATATTGGTGAGAATTCAACAAAGCAGTCTACTCGAAATAAATTTTATTTTTTGGAAGAAATCTGTGGAATATGTGACCATGAGTTTCATTATATTACAATTTTCATGAAAATACATCCTAAATAGAAAACTTAAGTTGATAAAGTAAATAATTATAAAATAAATTAAAATTTATCTATCCATTATGGTTAAAGAAATTCTTGTCAAATGGAAAGAGACAATAAACCATGTGAAAGCACTGAATAATAATGAATTTATTTATTACATGTATTTACCTGTAATTAAGTAAATACAAGGCTAAATGTTATATGAAAGGATATTAATTTAATTTTTTAGGTTATTTTAAAATTATCAACTGATGTGAGTTGAGTTAATGGATCAATATTATCTTGTAATATATTTAATATATATTACAAGTGATAAAAGATAAATAATATTTATGTCAAAGTTTAGTTCATCATAAATAATTATTTATAATACTTATTTTGTGGATGTTTATTATAAAAGGTTTAGGAACCCAAATTGGGTTTTATAGAAATCCAATATATAAGTGGAGAGAGGCTCTTCCCAATATACTATTTACTCATCTAGGTTTGAGATCGTCTCTCTCCTACTAATTCCTAGAGATAGAATCTCTCAATACAAGTGGTTGATCCAAGTTTGAATTTGCAGATTGAAGTCAAAGGATTATGGTGATCATCACTGTGTCAAATTGATCATTGGAGATCTGTATTGGCACAAAGAACCTGAAGAATATTCTTTTTGCATATTCAATAGTAATGTGTTGGAATTCTATAGGGATTCATCATCAGATACGTTGAGAAATAGTCATCAGTAACCTATGATTAGCATGCACACATGGAATTAGAATTAGTTATTCATTTGTTTTATTTTTTTGCTATGATTAAACCACATAGGATCCTCAGACCATTCTAGGGGAAAATCACTAGAGTTGGTGATGTTTCGTCACTCCGTTGATTTAAAATTATATATTCCCAAAACACCGACTTCAAATGCATTCCCTGGTACATTTAAGTGAAATCATGAGGATTCACATACAGAAACCAAATATCTGGATGATATATATAGAATGTAAATATAATCTGATCATATTATATATAATTATACAGGTATTCTACCTGCACAAGATGAAATTAACAGAAATATGAAACCATCTCAAGAATAATTTTCATTTATATCTCATTTTAAGAAAAAATCGACACTCAAGGAGATGGTTAAAAAGGAAAATGTGACCATGTTTCCTATAAATAAATATGATAGAAAATTCCTCCAAAATGTCTTTTTTTTATTTCCAAACCACTTTTATAAAGGGAAGTGGGAACCCGCACAATCAAACCATCCGTTACAAACCAACACCCTAATTGGAAAAGAAGAATTCAAATTTCAAAAATATAATTCAAATTTCAAATTTTGAAATGGAATGACCATCACCCGCATTGATCGAGCCTCGAGGCTATCACACTCACCCAGCAACAGAATGTCAATACCTCGAATGGATCTCCTACAATCACTACTATGAATCATTTCATTCTGAGCTGAATTAATGCATAACATAACTTGTTCCATTCAAGATTCAGATGTCAATTTTCAAACACCACCTTGGTCCGCTGAATATTTCGATCCTCACGTGCATTTGGAACCTCAATCCCCGAGCCAATCAGACTGTCCCTCACATCCCGCCAGAACACAGTGACCGACATGAATGTCGGCCGACATCAACTCCTCAAGAATAGAATAATCAGTATACTAGTGAAATAATCAAGAAATGAATAAGAACCCACAAACTGTGAAGAAAAGTTGCACCACCATCTTCATAAAAAATCAAAGCAGCAAAAATGAAGATCCATCACTAAAAGAACATGAAGAAAGGGGGAAACCACCACAAGTCGCACCTCATAGAACACCCAATTGACCCCAAAAACACATCCCAAATCCTCTTCAGAAACCATCTCACCCACCCGAACTAGGAAGTATAAATGGACCTGGAATCCAGAGAAGAGTAAGGGCGGAGAGGGCCTCCAAAGAAAGCCACAATGAAGTCAGTACTGTAAAACCCCAGGAAAATAGCTTTGTCGAACTTGCACCACCGAAATAGATTACAAATCCATTGAAAATCCACCAAATGATGAGAGCCGACATTGTCTGAAACTGCAAACATCCCTCGAAACAGACCAACTTGAATCAGACAGTAAAAGAATAAATAGAATAGGAGCAAGGGAAATTGCGATGTAGTTAAAAAGAAGAAAACATAGTTTTTTTTGCAAGATTCGGCAATAAAGAAGGGGGAAATCAACATCGTGTAAGGAGATCAAGAATGAGGTGAAAAGGAGGAAACCATAGGTCAACTGAAGGAGAGAAATCAAACTGATAAGGGAGAGATGGGATCAAAAAGCTGGAAGTAGAAAATCGCAATTTCAGGAAGCGAGATGAAAGGTCTCTCCATCGCCGGTGGGAAAACCTCAGAGGAGGGGGTGAGAAGGGAAACTCTTAGCATTGATTTGTTTACTATGGATCAAGGAAGCTCAACTTTATTACTATATTACAAAACATATATATAGGGTATTAAAGTAGAAGAAGCTGATGAGTTAGATGAGGCTATCAAAACTCGAAAACATGAAAATTTATCCATCATGGAACATTTCTAATTCCATTATAAGGAAATTTTGATATTTGAAACACTTTAGTGGGATCATGCATGATGAAGTTAATTTCAAATATATCAATCTTCATAGAAACTAAAAATCTTGATAGCCCTATAAAACATGGAAATTCAGTTTTCTCAAAAAACAAATTCCAACCTTTTTTTATTGTATGAAATGTGTTTAAAAATAAGGAGTGGTTATTTATGTGAGAAATGGTAATCTATACATTTTCACATGAAACTAATAATGTGTTTATTGAAATATTCATAAGATATGTTGTTCATTCCCAAAACTGAGATACATAGAAGTGGTATCACATGCTAAAATGATAATGCCTAGTCATGATTTTTTAGTGAAGTATCTCTTGTTTAATACAGAAGGTTAACCCATGTATACATTTAGTGGATGAACTAATGTCTAAGGATATGTTTTATGTGGTGGAATTCTACTCTCTCAGGTAAATCATACTACAACACAGTTTTAAATAAATAAAAGTAGCTATTATGAAAAACACTTTTCTCAGGAAGAATTATGTGAACATGACTAAAATTCCCACTCTTATATTCCTTTTTATCTCTTGCCAATAAGGGGAATAATAAAAGAAAAATAAATTAGAATAGAATACTTATTATATTGAAAATAAATTCAAATGGGTATATTGGAGATCCCATGATTGGATTTCATTTTTTCAATAAGTATAGTTTATATGATATGAAAATACAATAAATATGTGTTGGAAAAATGTGTAAGTGAAGTGTGAGATTATTTGATTGTATATTTAAAATAACATAAAATATATCATCACTTTTAATAAAGAAGAATTTATATGTAAATATTGATGGTGAACTGTTATTAATTCTTGAAGAGATATATTAATTTTTTTGGTAAAAAATTGTTTAAAAAAAGAATAATTAATGAATTTGAGGTATTGAGAGTGTTAAATAATACCATGAACAATATTACATGAAGAGCACACGAGAATTTTTATATGATAACATTAAACATTTTATTTGAGTTTCGGAAAAGGAAAAAATGGGTCAAAGAAGTCCTCAAATCGAAGTCATCCAAGTAGTATAGGCGATTTCCTGGGAAACATTTTATGGTATCCTATATAAGTCCCACTTGACCTAGTATAGGGAGCCTATGCATGACAGGAATGGGAGCGCATGAGTGTGTATACCTGCAACATGGGAGCATATACAAGGCATGTACAAAGGTGAGTCACATAATGGGATGGTGTGTCCCACGTGAATGTGTTATGAATTTTCCTAGAGAAAACTCAAATACATCATCAAATGGTTGATAGTGCATCAAAGGATAAAAGGAAGAACTCGTCTATTTTGAATATCTATATGGGTCTATGTTATATAGTCATAGTAACTCTATGATTAAAAAACATGTATATAATATGAGGTCATCTTTTATCCCATATTCCTCCTCAAGAACATGATCTTTTCTATATACATATTGTTGATCGACCAAAAGAACGTATTCAATTGACCATAATAGATGAAGATACCACACATAAAAATCTTGAGCTATCACAAGATGAATTATATGCTACCATAAATGTAAAATCTACTGCAAGAATAAATTATAGACCTATAGTGAGCTCACACGTTCTCTATTATGTGATTAATAATTGGATATTCTATATAAATCTTGATACATGATGTTTTATAAATTGTGAGAAGCACATGATAAATGCATGTTTAAGTGAGTTATGTGTTTCATGCAATGCATTCATGGTGAAATACATGATTTAATTCATGCTTGAGAGAGGGTGGGAATTAAAAAATGCATCACATATAAATGAGTTCGAATGATATACACATGAATGCAGTTTCACATTGTTGACACTACATGAGAAATTAAGCGAAAGGAATATGAAGAGAACTATAGATCCAAAAATAAACAATACTACAAAAGAGCATAGTGATGGAGTAACTTCAAGGATCTGTGCAATAGACCTATTCGGACAACCTACGCAGCCGAACTACACGGCCGACTACACGCCTGACCTACGTGGCTAACCTCCGTTCCTGAAAATATTCTATGCACCTCCACAGTGCACCTATGTGGAAAAGCTACGCGACTTACCTACGCAGATCAGCCACGCGCCAAAAGATGCTTCATGCACCTACACAGAATACCTACGCAACGCAGCTACATGAAATCCTTGTGCGGGAAACATTTCTTAGACCAGGACCATTTGTGCCTATTAATAGAGCCCTTGGGCCCCCCCATTTCGGGACTGAAAAAAATGAAAGACACTCTGAAGATCCCATTGTGTAGCTCTTTTTCCTAGATCCCTCAAAATGTATCAACTATCTCTCTAAACCATTATAGAAGAGATAATTAAATGGGATAAGCATGTTTTGAAGATCTTCACATTCTTCAGTCATCATCCATAATTGCACGGTATAATTAAACACCATACTTACGTGGTATACTTGTGTGCCATAGCTGCATGGTATACATACCTGCCATACCTATGTGGTATAATTGTGCTCCATACCTGTGCAGTTTATGTGCGTGATACAGCAACGCGAGGTACCTACGCAACATACTTGTGTGAAGTACCTATACGACTAGATCAAGTACCCTCTTAGAAAATCTTTTCATGGTAGTGTATCTCCTTCCATGGTTCCCTTATCTAAAAGGGTCTATGTTTAGGCCTCCACCAAAACCTCCTAACTTCTCAAACCATTGGGAAAGAAACATCATCATGTCTCCTATTTGGGTTTGTATTTCCATAATCAAAGTTTTCCCACATTTTTTCACAATGGGGTCAGGATTCATTGGATGTTTGGGGATTCTTGTATCCATAGACACATTGATGTTTCTCCCAGAAATGGTGTTGGGATGTTCTCGGTTTGGGGGTAGGGTTGTGTCATGGCCTGTCCTTTCTCGAAGAGATGACTTGGGATCTCAGGTTTCTGGTAGGGAAGGTATAATTCACCTATTTCTCTTCCATGAAAGTATAGAAGAAGTCTCCCTCCCCTACCAGGACCAATTTTAGGGAATCCATCCTAGTCTAAGCCCCTCACCTTCATCCCTTCCTCCTAAAACTAGACCCTTATCCAATGTAAATAGAAGAGAGGGAAGGCTCATCGCCACACCCTCTTCCATGGTCAATGCATCCTCTTCCATCAGTGGAGGAGGAAAAGTGTGCAGTGTCATTATTGAATCTTTAACATCCTCTTGTTTCTCACACAGAGCATGACTCACGTGGTCTTAGTGATACGTGATGGTTACAACATGTGCACAGACAGTCATTGGAATGAACTATGAGAACTCTTATTCACATCATAATCAGGATACATAGGAAGCCTTCTCAGGGCCCAAGCACATTGGACATCCTCCTCGGGAATCCAACACTAAAATTCCCTTAATCCAGGCATCCTCCTCCGGAATAAACCCCGAATTAAACCTCCAAGCCATCAAGGCATCCGTTACAGGAAATAAGCCCAAAATAATCTTTCTCAGAGGTCCATACTCTCCTATGATATTTATCGAACTATGTGGGATTTGATTCCCATCCATATGGGATATGTATGAAGCCTCCATGAGGTCAAACCCAACATTTCAAATCAACCCAATTCTCTTTGGTCCATATTCCCTACAGGGTCTGATCTTACATGGAAATCCATATCCCTTCCAAGTTCCTTGGGATACTTCAGCATAAGTCCCACACTAGGTTTCAACAAAACACATTCCTCTTAGAGGTCCCTATCACATGACCTAAAAAGGTATGACGTGTCCTATTAAGTGACACCGAACTACGATGGTTCTGATTCCTTTCACAAGGATGTGTAGGTAGCATATTTTACGATCAAGATCCCAAGATAAAAAAAACCTTAGTCTCCCTGGATGAAAATAAATTCCAAAGTGCCCCATATAGTGGCTTAAAAACTAGTATCATCACAATGATTATTTAAAGAATCACTAATTAGTATATTAGAGGATACCATTGATGGATGACCTTGAATACATATAGATATTTCCATTAATTAAGAACCTTAAATAAATTCTGATGATTCTAAATTTTTACACATGATAATAAGTGATTATAAATTCCAAGGGATACTTATGAATTACTTGGTGAATTAATAAGGATTCATGAAAATATATTAATTTTAGAAATAGGGTCTCGGAGTATACAATAATTTTCCCCAAAAGGGTTTGATGAGTCCGACCTCCCATCCTCTCGACCAATTCATGATCTTAAGTATCGTAATGTTCAAAATGTAATGAACTCCTACCTTTGGAAAGAAGGCCCCCTTTGGATAACAAACAGTTTGATGTTTCCAGTTCCATGAATAAATCCAATGGAAACCACCAGGAAACAATGATTCTTAAATATAGAACACACGTTTCAAAGAACTACGACACAAAAATGGTGAACCCGACATGAATCCTCAACCAAATTAATAATGTTACCCACATGTTCGGAACCTATAAATTGATAAAGGAAGGCCAGAAATAGGAATTAATCACGCATGTATCCATTTGGAAAAATGTTTCCTTAACAGAGCTTTTTTTGTTCTCATATTTCCATAGAATTATCTTCAATACAAAGAATGGCTTTCTCCAAGACAACATCTGTGAACGTCTGGATTGCTTCTCAAGCTAGATCACCATCCTCGGGAAGGATGTTATCACAAACCCAGCGTATTCAATGTTGGGTCTCTAGTGTGATGGTGAAGGAATATCACCAACATGGTACAATCCCAACATTGGAGGCTGCTAGACCGGCCCATGATGTCAAAAGAAATCCTCGATCATCTGGCTAATGAAGACCAATGATCGTGAAGCAGATGGTTCCAAACACTGTATCCAACCGTTTTGGGTCCTTATCCCAAGAACACAACAACTAGTCCCTCCCGTAATATAGCAAGGTGGATCAAGAGGTCACTCAAGGCCTCAACTCAAGAATGAATGAGTCCTTCTTGAGGACTCCCACCAACAATAACTGCCAGAATCGAGCGGTAATGAACCCTAAAAATGAGGGGGGTGTTTCTTCTGGATGTTCGGCCCAGGTCTGTCATACTTGGGCATGCATGGCGAACATCCAGGGACAACTTCTGGTCAATAAGGAGTAGGATATTACCTGTACCCCTTCCAGAGAAGTCCATCGACCTAACGTGATGGATAACAATGAGCGGATAAACCTAGTGGAGTATCGTGAACAAGAAAATACACCTTCTTATAAGTTATGATTTAGTCAGCAGGCTTGTTTGACTACATTTAAAGAGTCCCTTCAATCTAATATGGTTAAAACCGGTAAACAAGAACATACACCTGTTTACAATCACCAATTCTTTTAATAGTCTCATATACCACTATTAAAGGAAGTTCATCAACCATACTTGATGGAAAACACCAAGCAGGCACAGGAACCTGCCAATGTTCATCAAGCCTTCTAACAATCCCATTTGGTAGCACCTAGAGAAGTCAGTTAGAAAGCTCCGATGAAAAATTTGAGGCAGAACCAACTCTCTACCCCCATTCATTAGTACTATCAATATCCATTGTCAAGAAAAGGAGGACAAGTGTTGGAACATACACCTACTCTAGATATTTAATGGACGTATATTCTCATTCTAGTTGCTGAATTCACCAAACCCATATTATTAATGGTGAAAGGGAAGACAGATATCCTGACCCATATTCTGGAAGCATGATAGGATATTTTAACAACTAATTCAGCAGTATCATGGGAATAGACATATAAATTTGTCCCCACACATGGGATGACACATCGACATGCCATCCCAAAGTAGATGCACACCTATGTTCCAGTTGAGGATGTTCATGGGGAATCTCCCCCCATTTCACACGAACAACAGGATCGGGAACATACACTCTATCCAATTGGAGTTAATTAGTCTGTTCGGGTAACTACTCCAAAGTAGACACATACACCTACCCATTATAACCACTTCTCCTAGCAGGTAGCCGATCAATATATAATAGAACATCCAAAAATATGTCTCGCAAGACACTATTGGAAAATCAAGAGTCAAGCTGTGATTTAGCTCCTCTTAATGCAGGAGTTCTTGAAGCCCCCATAAATTTATCTGTTGCATCTCTAGGTCTAACCCTCTCATTACTAAAATTTGTGAGTGGTTGTTGTAATTATGAAGTTTCTCATCGGATATTTCATTATGAAGGCTTTATTTGTGAAAATTAGGCCAATCCAGAGTTCCTCTCTCTATATAAGAGCCATGACAACCCTTTGTGTGGTCAGAAGACCAATGAGAAAGAGTATTTCTCCCTTGCTGTAATCCACCATGGTGATCCTCCCCATGGTGGAATTCTCTGTGAATTTCCTCTCCACAGTAGTATCTCTCATTATCAAAACAATTCCATAATTGACAATGGATCAATAAGAAATCTCTTGTATCCTGAGGCACTTGAAAACACAAGGCCAGTCATGTCTGATGCCTTGTCATTTATGGGTGAAACACTTTCCTAGTCAGAAGAAATCTTAATGTAATGGTAATTCTCTGAACCAAATATGGGTCATTTATCTTCTAATATAGAGCATCCACATTGGTCAAACCAAGTGGAGAATCCTCCAGTGAAAGATGATGAAGACATGTTAAACATGAGAAAAAATTAGCTAAAGGAGAAATACCAGTCATGTTCTGGCCTTTGGAAAATTCTCAGTGTAATTTTCCAGAATTGATAATAGAATATTGCATTCATGATATTCATCTCAACTTATGGAAAACTCTTTATCATTTTAAAACCAAAGAATATCCATATGATGCATATCATAATCAGGTAAAGGTAATAGAAGGGTGGCAGTGCCAAATTTACATGGCATCTATTTCAGTTTTCCAATATCCAAAGGTTGAAATACAGCAGAGAACCCTTCAGTGTGCATGTTTCAATGCTCTAAAGAGACTATGCCAGTTAATTTCAGTTTCCCCATCTAGTGTTCGTAATAGAGGATGGGGTGCACATGGTGCATTGAATTTCACTGCACTCCAAAATCAGAAAAGTCAACCCAAAGTGGTTTCATGAAATATTGTTGCCCACGGTCGACAAAAATAAATAGTTTTTGTTTCAAATCAAATGTACGCTCAAGAACATGCCTCAACCAGTTCTCATCAGAATCAAGCCCAAAGAAAATACGTTTTTGAGCTACTTTTACATCAAGCTTCTGAGAATCTTGAACATGCATCCCTTTTAGTGGATGTCAGGCATCAGAGGATGGAAATGTATGAAATAGCCCAACGATCTTCTGAAATGGGTTATTTATGTGATTGTTGGATGATGCACCCAGCTAATGTCTGAACCAAAATCTGCAAAATCATAAGATTTGTTTCACAAATTTCAGATATATCAGCTCAAGAATCACCCCATCTTTCCAGGCTGGGGCTCATTTAATTCAACCATAAAATTCATTAAACAATTATAAATTATTTGAAGAAGAAGAAGAACGAAATAAACACCAGCAAGCAAGGCAGGGGTGTTTTTCACATCTACAATCCCCTCCAAAATAGAAGTCAGTTTTCTCCTAATTAAGGAAGAAGCTAGAAGGAAATCATACAACTGAACTTTCCAACGACTCCCTTCATTTTACTTTATGCCAAACAGTTCCTAGGAATTCTTCATATAGGAGAACATAGTCTTGTGAATGAAAAAAAGGGAGATGATCTAGTAGAAACGCTGATAGAATGCCATCAATGCATTATGAATCAATGAATGTTATCAATACCATTGCAGAAGATCCTCCAATTAATAAGTCTAGTTCAAGGGAATTATAAGATGAATTTCTTTTCCATAATATGGTATACACTAAGAAAATTGAAGAAGGTGTTCATACCCAAAATCAAAGGCTTACCCAGAATCTAGGTATGCATTCAAATAACCAACTCCTCCGTCTCTGAAAGGAAGGGAAAAGTAATATTTCATCCCACTTTTCCACTGGAGAAGGTCAATCTCTTTCACTTGAAAAGATATTTTCATAGTAATAAGAGTAAATGAAGGAGTTGAAAAGACTCAATACATAGTTTCTTTGAAACAACATTTCTGTAAGACATACTCCCAACACAAATCCCTAACTTGCAAATCCTGAAGGATCTCCTCAGAAAAGGGGATTTTTAGAATCTAGAAATTTGGATAATGTGTAACACCCCAATATTTCATAGTTTGTTACTTCTTCAAAATAATTCAATAACTTGCACTACACACAACACCGAGTTCAAGCACACCATGACTTACCAAACAAGCCGTTCAAAATAGGTTATGAATAGTAATAAATAAATTTTGAACATTATATAATCCTTATAATTTTAGAATCCATATTATGAGTTTCTTAGACATAATATAAGAACAAATTCATTTTTGTCATATAAAAGAAGTATTTTTCAAAAATGTACTTTTACCACCTTTTAATAGTGAACCCATTTTAAAATCCAATATTTTAAACTTTTATGTATTCAATTTGACTAAATAAATATTTTTTTCTGAATGTGGACATCAAAAATTTACAATAAATCACCTCATGATTCCATGGTATGGTTCTCTTTGAATAAAACAGTAGCGTGTGTTGTACGTAACTTCGAGTTCTAACACACAACACAACCAATCAAACTTGTCGTTAGGAATAGTAATACCTACTTTTTGAAATTTTATAAATTTTATCTCTCAAAATAGACTTCATTTTTGGATTCAGAATATCAAATTTATCCTAGGGTGAAATTTTGGTACTTTTCGGACAACTTTTATATTTTGATGAATAGTGAAAATTAATAAATTTTAATTAAAAACAAATTTTTTAATCAAAACAATTAATAGTGATAAATTATGAATTTTAGTGGTTTTAAGGTATATTTAGAATATATTTTTACCATTTAATACAATTTTGGTGATTGGAAATAATTTCACAATTAAACCAGGCATAAACAAGTGTCAATCTTTTGATAGTTATTATATCTGAAAAACACGTTTTTTGTTTTGACAGCGGGATTTAATTTTAAATTAATTTATGCCACTTCTGTATTTTGAATTTGGAAAAATGGATTACATATTTTGAATCAGGATTTCCAAATTGTGTAAATAGTTATCTTTTATTTTTAGACATTTTGAATAATTACTTCGGTAAATATTTTATTTACCATGGTTAAAGGGTAAATCCAGTAAATAAGGGTTAAAAAAAATATTATAATAATAATAAATTACCCTAAAACATATCCTAACCTTATTTGGGGATACATTTCAGACCATGGGCATCTTTGGGTCCATTTTTGGGACCCCATGGAGCCACTTGTAGGTGATAAGAACAAATTATTTAAATTAAGATAAAGTTAATACAAAAATGACATAAGCTTATATATTTTAGAAAAACAATTTTTACATAGGGTTATATGTGTTATATTTCCTATTATAAATATTAATTAGAAACCTAAAACGATTTCCTACATAATTATATTTTATTTATAATTTTTAGACATTGAAAAATTAAAAATATGTATGACACAATTATAATGCAGTATTTTCCATATTAATGAAAGAATCAAATAATTGGTATTATAAATGTTAAAATAAATATAATTTGAAAGTTTTGATGACATAAAAAAATTTTATTGGTTAATATGACATGTTAGTATTGCTTAAATTAATTTATTTATAATTAATAAAGTTGTTAAGATTTTAACAAAAATCAATTATTGAGTAGTGTCATAATTGACAGAAATTATTTTTTAAAACAAATATAACATTATTAATTTTTATTCTATTCCTAAAAACATAAGGATCGGCCAAAGGACTTATATCATTATTTTGGAATCATTAATGGAACACTTGGGGGTCTGTTGGATATATATAGTAAGTTTATTAACTATATATTATAAAAATACAATGTGACATGGTAAGTGTTAAACTAATTAACCAAGAGTTAAAACTAAAAGATTTAGGTTAATATAATGACCCAAACCTGTCTAAAATCTGTTGGTTGAAATTATTTCTACCCATACCCACCTTATACTTTGAATAATCCACTTCGGAGCCATTAGAAACTGAATATGAATTTATTATAAATTAATACTTTAAGTTTTTCCAAAAGAGCCCCTCCTCCCCCTTATAAAAGGACTCAACTTCTAACCAATTATTCACAACTTAAAAGCCTTTTGGTTCGGAAAAACCCTACCCATATACTCTCTAAAATTCCCTCAATTCAACCTAGAGTCCTTATTTTGATCAGAAAGCCATCCTAAGGTTCCCTTTTAATCAAATCAAAAGGAAGAACCCGAAGAAGAGGTAATATTTTCACCACCCTCTTTCAAGTTCTGTTCTTCTTCAACTTCTTCTTTCTTTGATATTTATATTCTAAAATAATAAATCCAGTATCTCATATACATTTTCATGATATTATAAATATGGTACAACCATATTCAGTATTCTATCCATCCTTTGAATGACATGTCACCATACGTGCGTATGTACGACTTACCGTGTCCACGTCGTGGTGTAATTGTTATTAAATACCTTATTATTATTATGGGTATAATAATGATGTGTATTTTATGTAAATAATTAATAAAACATTATAAGTATTCTTTATATATGATTTAACATCCAATTATATAATATTTTAATATCAAAAGAATGATATTTTCGCTCATGCGTACGTACGGATTACCGTCTCCACGACGCGATGAGATTCATTTCCAAGTTCATCATTCATCGATGATTATAAAAATATATATTACTAATAAGAATGTAATATATGAAATAATAATGCTACTAGAGATATATATATTTATATATATAAGTATTTATGTATTTACATATATCTTATTCACTTACTTCCGTTCAATACTATATGAAAACAGAAACATCGTTTATGCGTACGTACAGACTACCATCTCCATAAACGGTGTTTTACATTTCATATATATGTCTATTATACATATTTATATTATAAATATATATGATATATTTATCATGTTTTATATTCTGGAGGTATTGAAATCATGATCTATGTGATACAATCAAGAGTAACAAGTTAAAACACATACAATAAAGAAAGCAATTATTACCCGAAATGTTAATTTACCGTGGAAATTATTATTAAATGGGTAGTATAAAGTCATAAATGAATAATGTATGATATCATAAATATTAATATGGTTCTAGTATAATTTAATAGCATACTACGATGTTCTTAGAGGAGGTTAAAAGTACCCTCGACTAAAAGAACGTGCATGGTAAGGGGTTTTAATCTCACTCATAATTCATGTGAGATTCATGCCATATTACAACTATTACCTTTTGTGTGATGTATGTGCTGCCTATAATTGTATTAATTGTTTAATACACATTAATTTATGTGTATTTACATATTCATTTTATGATACCTCTTTCATGGGTTGTATGTTTCAAAAGTTACCAAATTTGTAAGGGGTTTCTTATCCCACTTTTAATTCTGTGAGATTTCCATTGTTCACCACTTATTTATTTCATGTGGTGTATTTTGTACTGTCATTTGATATATATATATTTCATTATTCTCTTTATATTCATGATATTATGTGATTAATTTGGTGGTTATTGACTACTGTTCATACAACTTGATTGATTACAATGATGTAAGTTGTTTTCATCTCACTCCTTATTCCCGTGAGATTTATACCATATTGCAACTATTACATTTTGTGTGGTGTATGTACTGCCCATAATTGTATTCTTTGTGTAATACACTTCAATTTATGTGTATTTACATATTCATTGTGTGATACCTCTTTAATGGGGTGTATGTTTCATAAGTTACCAAGTTGGTAAGGGTTAATTTCAAAATCTCTTTATTATCCGAGGTTGTTTTTATGTAAGTATATACTCAGACATAATTATTATCCATGTCCATGTTTCATAAAATAGTTTTCAAAGGAATTATATTAAGGTACTTTTTACTAAAACATCATTTTAAATGTTTTTAAGATTTATTCCCCTAAACCATTCTCATTAATTTCCATTTTTTCAAAATGGTTTTAAGGATTTATTTTAATAGACATGAATGTTTTAAAATGTTAATTACTTTCAAAAGTTTCAAAGTTGTATGGGACACTTTTATTCCAAAATCACTTCTAAATTACTTCCTTTATAAATGTGTGAATTTTCAATGATTTAAAAAATATATATATCTATCAAATATATTAAAATCCAGTGCAAATTTATACCTATTTAACGCAAGCTTAAAAATGTTTTCAGAAAACCTGACTCTCGAGTGTTGTAGACATGAAGAGATTGGGCAAGGACCCATCATGGCCTGTAATTATTTGAGGAGTCTCAGAATTAGTTATTTTTTTTGAAGCTTGCATAATGTTTTCAGAAAAACAGTGGAGTATATTTGATCAATTTTAAACGTAAGTATCTTCTAAAAAATTGCATCGGTAGGTCTCATGAGACAAACTAGTGTCTTGGCACAAGTCCCTGACAAAATATTATTTGAAATTTTGGCACGAGGCCTTGGCTATGTGGTTATGATAGTCTGGAATTATGAATTCCATCATTATGAAAGTGGTTAGTGATATTGCATGTGATTATTCGACTAGCATAATATCCATGTGAATAAGTAAATGACATTATTTCATTTTATTTTTTCTATATTATGCTGAAGTTCAAGTTTGAAAGGCTTTTGTTTTAGTTATACATTACCTTATATGATTATGCTTATTTATGAAGGTTTCCACTTTATTTATTACCTTTACTGAGCATTTGAGCTCACCCCTTTCTATGTTTTATTTTTCCCAGGATTCCCAAGAAGTGCATTGTGATTGATATGCAGGGTTAAGCCATGGGAATAATGGCGTTCATAAAGATTATTTATGTTGTTTTGTATGTCTTAATGTGCAATGTAACATTAATGTATGTAATCTATTTTCCAAGACTGTGAAACTGATCGGTCCTTTGGGACATGATTACTTATAATCATACCAATGTATTAAAATAATGCACTGAATCTGGGTAATTGGGGTCGGGGCGTTACAATTGGTATCAATGGAAGTTTAGCAATTTCTTTGGAAACTAGATTTAGATAAACTCTGATTAGAGCACCTTACCCTGAGATGGAAATTGAGGATTATTATAGAAGAACTTCCTAGAATTTTGGTATTGTAGATATTTTTTGAGTTTTCCGAAAAATACATCCATGTCTGGATATGAGCAGGTAGAGGTGCCTCTGACACAGATTTACCTAGGGGTAAAACCTAAAAACACTACTCTGAGCTAGACTCAAACGGGAACTGGTGCACAACAATGGGGCTTGTTGTGCTCTTGGTTACGACACTCCCAGGGGATATTCTTAGGATAATTCTCATTTTCTTTACAAACAGCTATGAAGGGTTTATGAGTATATACCTCCTCAAAGAAAACATTTGTGTGATTATGGATTATATCCATAAAATATTCAATTTATGTAAGGTATTTTACATGTTTGTAATTATTCATTGCAATTCATAAACTGACATAGTTTATGCTATTGTATAGAAATGGCACCCAGTAGAAGGAATGTGAACTCCAACAATACATATGATTCAAAGAGTAATAAGGATCATAGCTTTCATGGTATTAATCCATTATTTAGAAGGGCATTAGTCTCCCACGTATTATCGTCATATGAAGAAATAGTATCATGTGTTGATAATATAAGTAAATAGTTCTCTGAGTCCTATGGCTTTGAAGGGAAGAAATAGAAGAAAAGGATGGAAGAGAGAAATATGGATAAAGGAAAGAGGGAAAAGAAGAATTTTCTCATATGTGATAACCGTGGTATGTAACACCCTGGAACTTTCCTGAAAGGAATGGTTGTTTGTTATAAGTGTGGAGAAAAATGACACCACCACTACGGGAAAAAGGTTATTTGCGACGGGGATAAATCTCGTTGCAAATAGCCCCGTTAAAAACTTATTTGTGATGGGGGTATTTGCCCGTCGCAAATAAGTAGCCTTTTGCGACAGGATTGCTTTCCCCGTCGCAAATGAACTGGCGCGCTTTGCGCGCCAAATCGCGGAAAACATACTTGCGACGGGCGGTTATTGCCCGTTGCAAATAACCGGCGGCGGTAAAAGGTATTTGCGACGGGAATATTCCCCCATCGCAAATATTATGTCGGCAGGTGGTTATTTGCGACGGGACCCGTCGCTACCGTCGCAAATAATATTAGTTGCGACGCGCTACCCGTCGCAAATAATCTAATCTATAAATACCCTCATCCGTTTTTTTCAATTCATTCTCAAACTTCATCTTCTTCTTCTCTCAAAATTCTATTTCTAGAGTTCAGCGTTTCTCAAGTTTATTTTTTTTCTCCGGAGTTGATATTGAAGTTTTCAAGAACGATCAGAGATCAACCTCAGATCCATTTTCAAGGTATTTATGTTCATTTTAATTTAATATTTATTTTAATTTTTTTATTAGTTTCAATTATTCTTAATTAGTTGTAATTTAATTATGTTTACATTGTTTTGTTACCTAATAAATTTAAATTATTAGTATTGTTAATAGTTAGTGGTAATTAGGAATAATTAGTAATAATTTTCAATAATTAAGAATAAATATTAATAATTAGTAATAAATACCAATAATTAGGAATAATAACATTATTACATTATTAGTATATTTTATTATTAATATTAAAATAATATAATTTTTTATATTATATACAATTCTCATTTCATCTGTGTGTTTTCTGTCTTCACGTTTATTATTTGTATGTGGAGACAGAAAACACAGAGATGAAAGGAGAATTGTATATAATATAGAAAATTATATTATTTTAATATTAATAATAAAATATACTAATAATGTTATTATTCCTAATTATTGGTAATTATTCCTAATTATTGGTAATTATTCCTAATTATTGGTAATTATTCCTAATTATTGGTAATTATTCATATAATTACTAATAATTAGGAATAATTATGAATAATTAGTAATATTTAGTAATAATTACCAATAATTAGTAATAATTACCAATAATTAGTAATAATTACCAATAATTAGTAAAAATTACCAATAATTAATAATAATTACCAATAATTAGTAATACTTACCAATAATTAGTAATACTCACCAGTAATTAGGAATAATTACCAATAATTAGTAATAATTATTAATAATTATCACTAATTATCAATAATTACCACTAATTAGTAATAATTACTGATAATTACCACTAATTAGTAATAATTAGGAATAATTACCAATAATTCGTAATAATTAGTAATAATTAGTAATAATTAGTAATAATTAGTAATAATTAGTAATAATTAGTAATAATTAGGAATAATTAGTAATAATTACCAATAATTAGTAATAATTACCCATAATTATCAATAATTACCGATAATTACCAATAATTAGGAATAATTACCAATAATTAGGAATAATTACCAATAATTAGTAATAATTACCAATAATTCGTAATAATTACCAATAATTATAAATAATTAGTAATAATTACCAATAATTAGTAATAATTACCAATAATTCGTAATAATTACCAATAATTAGTAATAATTAACAATAATTAGTAATAATTACCAATAATTAGGATTAATTACCAATATTTACAAATAATTACCGATATTTAGTAATAATTAGTAATAATTAGGAATAATTACCGATAATTAGTAATAATTAGTAATAATTACCAATAATTAGTAATAATTAGTAATAATTAGTAATAATTACCAATAATTAGTAATAATTACCAATAATTAGTAATAATTATCAATAATTAGTAATAATTACCAATAATTACCGATAATTAGTAATAATTACCGATAATTAACAATAATTAGTAATAATTAACAATAATTAGTAATAATTACCAATAATTAGTAATAATTACCAATAATTACCCATAATTACCGATAATTACCAATAATTAGGAATAATTACCAATAATTAGGAATAATTACCAATAATTAGGAATAATTACTAATAATTACCAATAATTAGGAATAATTACCAATAATTAACAATAATTACCGATAATTACTGATAATTAGTAATAATTAGTAATAATTAGGAATAATTTGTAATAATTACCAATAATTAGTAATAATTACCAATAATTACCCATAATTACATATAATTACTAATAAATAGAAATAATTACCAATAATTAGGAATAATTACCAATAATTAGGAATAATTACCAATAATTAGGAACAATTACCAATAATTACCAATAATTAGTAATAATTACCAATAATTAGGTATAATTAGTAATAATCACCAATAATTAGTAATAATTAGTAATAATTAGTAATAATTAGTAATAATTACCAATAATTAGTAATACTTAACAATAATTAGTAATAATTATCAATAATTAGGAATAATTACCAATAATTACCAATAATTACTAGTAAATAGTAATAATTAGTAATAATTAGGAATAATTACCAATAATTAGTAATAATTAGGAATAATTACAATTAATTATTAATAATTAGTAATAATTAGTAATAATTACAAATAATTACCAATAATTAGTAATAATTAGTAATAATTAGTAATAATTAGTAATAATTAGTAATAATTAGTAATAATTAGTAATAATTAGTAATAATTAGTAATAATTACCAATAATTAGTAATAATTAGTAATAATTAGTAATAATTAGTAATAATTACCAATAATTAGTAATAATTACCAATAATTAGTAATAATTAGTAATAATTAATAATAATTACCAATAATTAGTATTAATTATCAATAATGAATAATAATTACCAATAATTAGTAATAATTACCAATAATTAGTAATAATTAGTAATAATTACCAATAATTAGTAATAATTAGTAATAATTAGTAATAATTAGTAATAATTAGAAATAACTAGTAATAATTAACAATAATTAGTAATAATTGCCAATAATTAGGAATAATTACCATTAATTACTAATAATTACCGGTAAATAGTAATAATTAGTAATATTTAGTAATAATTAGTAATAATTACTAATAATTACCAATAATTAGTAATAATTACCAATAATTAGTAATAATTACCAATAATTAGTAAAAATTACTAATAATTAGTAATAATTAGTAATAATTAGTAATAATTAGTAATAATTGCCAATAATTAGTAATAATCACTAATAATTAGTAATAATTAGTAATAATTAATAATAATTACCAATAATTAGTATTAAATACCAATAATTAGTAATAATTACCAAAAATTACCAATAATTAGTAATAATTAGTAATAATTAGTAATCATTAGTAATAATTACCAATAATTAGTAATAATTAGTAATAATTAGTAATAATTAGTAATAATTAGTAATAATTAGTAATAATTAGTAATAATTAACAATAATTAGTAATAATTAACAATAATTAGTAATAATTAATAATAATTAGTAATAATTACCAATAATTAGTAATAATTAGTAGTAATTAGTAATAATTACCAATAATTAGTAATAATTAACAATAATTAGTAATAATTACCAATAATTAGTAATAATTACCAATAATTAGTAATAATTACCAATAATTAGTAATAATTAGTAATAATTAGTAATAATTTGTAATAATTAACAATAATTAGTAATAATTAGTAATAATTAGTAATAATTAGTAATAATTAGTAATAATTAGGAATAATTACCAATAATTATGAATAATTACCAATAATTAGTAATAATTAGTAATAATTACCAATAATTAGTAATAAATAGTAATAATTACCAATAATTAGTAATAATTACCAATAATTAGTAATAATTACTAATAATTAGTAATAATTACCAATAATATTAGTATTATGAAAATAATAAAAAATTTATATAATATTAAAATTGTCAATATTTGTAACATGTTTTTCTTTATTCTCAACATATTTAATTCTTAAAGGGTCAATTTTTAGGTCTATCTCAATAAAAAGTTTGCGTTAGTCGTGTATGATGTAAACTCTATAATTATCCTAGCTTGAGTGTTTTTTCTAACAAATTATTCAAAACCAGTAATGATTTTATATTTTATAGAAAAATATGGAAAAACGAGGTCATCAACAATCATTATTAGGTGACCGTATATGGATAAATCAACGTAGAAATCCAAACGGTTATGGTTTAAATCCAGTATATGTAGAGGGTGTGGAGACTTTTTTATCATTTGCGGCATCAAATCCAGAATTTGTTTCAGAAGGAAAAATAAAATTTCCTTGCAGAAAATGTGCATTGAGAACGTTTGACACGTTTGACAAAGTGGGGGAACATCTCTTGCGTTTTGGTTTTCAACCAGATTATGTTTTTTGGTATCAACATGGTGAACGCAGTTCCAGAGCAGGTGATACCAAATTGATTCCGGATCCATCCCGGTTTCAAGATTTAGTACATGATGTTGCAGGTTCATCTGTTCAACATACAGAAACTCCGGCTGATATAGCTTCAAATCCTAAGTTGGCACCGTCTGAATTTTATGAGTTGTTGAGGTCTGCTGAGGATGCATTATGTCCTGGCTGCAAGATGAGCAAATTAGAAGCAGTTGCAAAATTTATGGCTATCAAATCAGATAACGGAATTTCAAACACCTGTTTTGACCAGATATTTTCTTTGCTTAAAACACTGTTACCTGAAGGAAATGTTTTTCCTGCAAATTACTATGAGAGTAAGAGGCTGGTTCAAAATTTGGGACTTACTTGTCAGAAGATTCATGCATGTTCAAATGACTGCATTTTATATTCTGGGGAAAATGAGTCCTTGGATAGTTGTCCCACATGTGGGAAACTGAGATATAAATAAGGACAACACAGAAAGTCTGGTTTGATTCCTGTAAAATAGTTGAGATATTTTCCGCTTACATCCAGACTTTAGAGTTTCTTCATGTCTATGAATACAGAGACAATGATGTCATGGCATAAAGAGAATATTTCAACCGATAAAAGCTTGAATCATCCAGCCGATGGTGATTCATGGAAACATTTTGATAGAGTGCATCCATACTTTTCTTTAGAAGCTAGAAATGTTCGACTGGGCCTTTCCACTGATGGTTTCTGTCTGTTTGGATCTTATGGTAGTCAATATTCCTATTGGCCTGTTTTTTTAACTTCGTACTATTTACATCCATGGATGTTGATGAAGGAGCCATATATCTTTTTGACTTTACTAATTCCAGGACATCCGAAGAAAAATATTGATGTTTATTTGAAACTATTGATTGATGAATTAAATTTATTGTGGAGTACTGGTGTCAGTACATATGATGTTGCAAAGAAACAAAATTTCATACTAAGAGCAGCATTGATGTGGACAATTAGTGACTTCCCGGCTTATGGGATGTTATCTGGATGGAGTACACATGGTCAAAAATCATGTCCTTACTGTATGGGAGAGAACAAAGCATTTATTCTCATTCATGGAAAGAAACCTTGTTATTTTGACTGTCATCACAGATTTCTTCCAGCTGATCATTCTTTTCGCAGAAACTGATCTCATTTCAGAAAAGGAACAGTTGAAAGGGATGGACCTCCAAAAATTCTATCAGGTTCAGAGTTAAAATCAGTTGTATTTTCATTACCTCCCATCACTTTTGGTCCCACAATAAACCAATAGAAAATTTCTGGTTTTCGGAAAGAACACAATTGGATTAAACATAGAATATTTTTGGATTTTCCATATTGGTCTGATTTGTTGGTCCGACACATGTTAGATGTCATGCATATTGAGAAGAACTGTTTTGATAATTTGTTTCATATAGTTTTGGATACGCCAGGAAAGAGCAAAGACAATGTAAATTCACGTTTAGATCTTGCCCAAATTTGCAGGCGTCCAGAATTGGAACTGTTTGAGAATGTCAGAACAGAAAGGTTACTGAAACCAAAATCAGCTTATACACTGTCTAAAGAAAACCGTTTATTATTTTTTCAGTGGATTTCAGATTTGAGACTTCCAGATGGATGTGCTTCCAATTTGGGTAGATGTGTAAAGAATGGTCATATTACTGGATTAAAAAGTCATGATTTTCATGTTATAATGGAAAGACTTCTACCCATTGGATTAAGAGGTCTGTTGAATTCTGTGATTTGGGATTCCATAACAGACATGTCTCATTTTTTTAGGGAAATTTGTGCGGCTACAGCAGATTATGATGCTCTAGGAAAACTTGAAAAAGGTGTTGTTGTAATTATATGTAAACTGGAAAAAATATTTCCTCCGTCTTTCTTCGACTCAATGGAACATTTGATGTTACATTTTCCATATGAAGCCAAATGGGGGGGTCCAGCACAGTTTTGATGGATGTACCCATTTGAAAGATGCATGCAAAAATTGAAAAGAAAAGTACGTAACAAAGAATCTGTTGAAGGATCTATTGCAGAAGCTTATTTGCAAGAGGAAATATCTTTTTTCTGCTCCCATTATTTTGAACCTGAGTATCCTTCAAAACACAACCAAATGGGACGGAACGAGAGGAATATTGATGAAATCGACAATCAATTATCTGTTTTCAACCAGCCAGAGCTTGGATTTGGTGGAGTTTATGAACACTGACTTTTAGATGATGAACATCATAGAGCTCATACGTATGTTCTGCTCAATTGTGAAGAGATGACATCAGTTGTACTGTAAGTGTTTATATCACTTATTCTATCATTTATGTTACAGTAAATAACTTTGGTTTTTATAGGTTGTATGATAATCATATCAAGAAACAAATTCCACAAATTACAGCAGCTGCTCTCGAAGAACGTCGAATGAAAAATTTCTCTCAGTGGTTTCAAAAACTGGTAACATAAATTCTTTATCATTTAGCAACTCATTCAATGTATAGTTTACTATATTGATAATTATTTCACAAATTTTCAGGTGTCTCGACATGCTGATAAAATTGACAAACGGATGTGTGTATTGAGTAACCCACCTTCCAAACTTGTTAAAACTTATAATGCATATGTGGTGAATGGATTTCGATTTCACACACATGCATATGGGGAATCAAAAAAAAACAATGAACAATGGAGTTAGCTTGAGAGGATATCATCATCGATAAAATGAAGATTACTTTTATGGCATACTTGATGAAATCATTGAACTCTGTTATCTTGGACAACATTACATAACCATGTTCAAATATCGGTGGTTGGATACAGAGAGAGGCGTGCGTGTTCATCCGACTCATGGAATCATCGATATTAAATGTAAAAGTGTTCTCGCAGTAAATGAACCATTCTTATTGGCTCAACAGACACATCAAGTTTATTACGCAAAGTACTGTGCTACATCAAGAGACTTGACTGATTGGTGGAGTGTAATAAAAATCAAAATTCTAGACAATCAGTTTAGTCAAAGTGAATGTGCTTTCACTGATGTGCAAAGAATTGAAGTTTTTCAAGAGAGTACTCAAAATCAATCTTTTTTACAAAGAGACATGAGTATCGATGACGACACCCCACATTTAAGAGTCGGTGATGACGATGATGTTAATGATGCCACATATGAATTTGAAATGGTAAGAGATGAAGCAACTGTAACTCGAATGGATATCGATGATGTTGAGGAGGAATATGAAGATGACATTGACATATATGAAGATGATGATGAAGTTGAACACGGATAGAATTCCATGGTATTTATATACAATCATAATATGTATATATGTATATATAATAGTAATTATCAATTATTTGCTAATAACATTAACATTTTCTGTTTCAGATTGACGACGCCACATTTCGTGAGTTGGCGGATGCTGACCTGTCTTTCGATGCGGATGAGTTGCTGGCAGATGACCCTCAGCCTGTAGGCGCTCTAGGGAGTACTCGGAGGGGGCACGATTTTGCACGATTGATGATTCCTGAACTCGTCCCCGAGCGACGTCCACGTCTTGGGTTTGATCCATGCACACGGAGGTGTGATAACCTGTGTGATAACCTGTGGATTTGACTAAGATTTCATTAATCTATTCACATAATAAATGTTTATTATTTTTACAGTTTTCCGCATATAGCAGTGGGACACGACAACGCTATTTTGTGCAACTATTTCTCTCAGCCGTGGACCACATGGGATCAGATTCCCATTGATGTGCAGCAGGCCATGTTCGGCCATTGATTGGTACGTACGTAAATAAATAATTTTTATTTTGAAAATTATTTCATTTCTAACTTGATATTTTGATTTATTTTTAGGGTTTTTGGTATCCGATCGAGGATACCATGCGTGACGCCATCCACGAGGCATGGGAGGTGTCCATGAGTGATCGCCTTCGTCAGTTTTTGCATAATTTAAGAAAATCTACCATGAAGAAAGCAGGAGTGTCAGATTTTGACGAGTCATGTAGAGCACACCGACCAGGGTACATTTCATCCCATGTATGTGATGGATTATGTGCGTAATGGTTGAGTGGTGCCTTTCAGAGGAGATCATCGGTGGGGAGGCAGAATCGGGGGAGACAGGAGGTGACTCATCGAGCTGAGAGTCGTTCTTTCAGTACTCATAGACAGCATCTGGTACATACATTATTTATAAATATTTTATATAACTATAAATATTAACAGTTTATTTTTTATTCTTATAGGCTGTCGAGCACCCCGATATTACAGAGTATGACGTATATCGGAGGATGTATAGTGATCCTACTACTCGGGAGCTCAGAGGTGATCGTCAGCATCACATCGTGGTCAGTATTATTTGTTTTCAAGTTTAAAAATTAACTGTATATAATATATTCACAATTTTAATTTTAAATTGCAACTACAGGAGTCATATGAGGCCGCAACATCACAGGCCCGACCTGAGAGTCAGGACGAGTCATCAGATCAGACCACTGGTCATCAGTTTTATGAGGCGGCATGGATGCAGGCCACCCAGTATGCCTTCGAGAAGGGTCGGGTAGTTGGTATCAGCTCTCAACTGACTCCTGGAGATTATTATGGTAGTGTTGCGATGTCAGCGTCCAGCTCGAGAGGAGCTCGTGCATCTTCTTCTACTACACAGTATGAGGATTAGTTGCGATCTCAGACTGAACTGATAGAGAGTCTCTGATAGGAGCAAGAGCAGATGCGTCACAGTATGAGGAGGAGCGTCGACGCTAGCAGCAGCTGTACGAGGAGCAGACGAGTCGGTCGCAACAACAGCATCAGGAGCAGATGGAGTACATGCGCCGACTCACTCATGCTTTAGGGATGGAGTTTCCTCCACCACCATCTGCAGATCCCCCCCTCCCCCCCCTCCTTCAGATTAGAGTTTGTTTTTATGTTATAAAATTTGTGAAATCAAAATATGATTTTTTTTTCTATTCGTAGTTTCTGTCTCATTATAAAATATTAATAATATTATATTTTGAAATAACAATATTAATATGAATAATAATATTATTTATATTTTATAATATTAAATTATATATATATATTAAAATTTTATAATATTATAATTTAATAATATTTTTTTTTCTAATACATGAATTATTTTAATATTTGAATGTAAAATAATTCTATTATTTTTATATTAATTAAAATAACTTATTAATATTTTTTTTATTTATGAATTATAATTCTAATATTATTATATTAATTAAATCATTTATTAATATTCTATTTTTTTTATTTTTGAATTATAATTCTATTATTATTATATTAATTAAAATAATTTATTAATAATTTATAATTTTTATTTGTGAATTATTATTCTATTTTTATATTAATTAAAATCATTTATTAATATTTTATTATTTTTTATTTTTGAATTATAATTGGATTATTATTATATTAATTAAAATAATTTATTAATAATTTATTTTTTTTATTTTTTTTAAAGTATTTGCGACGGGATACTATGCCTGTCGCAAATAGTATTATTATTATATGCATTAAAATAATTTTTTAATAATTTTTAAATTTTTTTTAAATAGTTTTTGCGACGGGTCCCGTCGCAAAAACTATTTACGGCGGGCCCGTCGCAACAGGTATTTGGGACGGGGCCCATCGCCATTACTATTTGAAAAGTTTTTTACAAATATACTGACTACTATTTACGACGGGGAGAATCCCCGTCACAAAAAAAGGCTTTAGCGACGGGCCCGTCGCAAATAATTGTTGTTGCGACACTGTTTTCAGCAACGGGCCATTTGCGACGGGCCCCCGTCACAAAAAGCCATTTGCGACAGGATCCCATCACAAATGCCCGTCGCAAATACCTGTTTTTCTAGAAGTGCACATTCGTGATTGCGAGGGTATGAAATAGGTTTCAAATGAACAATGCTTCATCTGCAAGGAGCGGGGACACTATGCGAATCAATGTTCAAATCATCAGAGTATGCCTCAAATGATGCTATTGGATAATAATAAAGTTATGATACTACCACAGATGAATAGGAATGACTAGTGTTCGTATGTTGTTGTTAAATAATTATTTCATTTGAGTGTTGTATCAACGATGTACTGGTTATATGAATTATGGAGATAAATAAAGATTGTACTGCAGTACTATTTCATTGAGGATTTGAGATTATATGGTACTATGAAAAGTGGCTCAACAGCAAGTTAATATTTTTTTTTTGAAAATACATGGTTTGAAGGAAATGTAATCCTTAATATGGTCTTGATACTGAGGTAGTAATTTTGGAATAAGATATGGTTGATTTGGATAAATTATATTGGATATTCTTGACTACCTTGTCACTGATTAATGGTTTGTTTATTTCATCATTGTTAGAATATTCAAAGTTTTTGGATATAAAGAATATATCTAGTATTTTATAAGGAATAAGGGAGCATGAATGTAATCAATAAGGTTTTATGGTAATTCAGGGTGTTACCATATTTTAAAATAATACATGATAATGGTATTCACATGTTATTACGTGGAAAAAAAGACTTTCATTATATTTACCTTCCTTGTAAAATTTGGATTGTGAGTTTGGACAGAGGTAATTTGGATAAGTCTAAAGGTTGGAATATATTATATTTTACATTTGATACAATTTTTAAGGTTAAATCAATTCTGAAGATTATTTTTGGATTGTTATAAAAAGGTGAACTCGGAGGTTGGGCGACAACCCGTCACGTCTGGCAAGGCTGTGAGACTTGATCCAGCAACTGAAGGGTGACAAGGGTGTATCACCTAACATTGGCCCACGATATGTCCTGGATTAAATAAATTAGTTTATTTTAAGAAGGTCTTGTAGATGAATTATAAATTCATTTTTTGACCCCAAAAGAATAGGATAAATAGAATATTTTTTTATGTTCTATTATCTTTTAGAGTGAAAGATGAGTTTGTGGCAGAAATTAGTTAAAGGATTGGACTCTACTTGTCAAGTATATATTTTTCTTCTCCTCTTATTCTATGAAGAAATTAATTGAAGGGATCTTAAAACCAAAAATGTGTTTTCTAAATACCGTATGTTTTGTTGAACCGTTGGTATTTTAAATCATCATATATTGATGAATTTAAGGACCTCAATTTTAAACTTGTTTGTGATTGATGACCTCAATCACTTCCTATAAATATTTATGTTTTTACTCCAATTATATGTCTCTAATTTACACAAAGGTTCTCCTAATCGAGATCATAATTTGGTGGTGACCCTTTCATTTCTCTTTTCCTATTATTAAGACTAAATTTTATTAACCAAATTTCCGGTGTGGGTTTTCCCATAAAGATATTTTCTATTTTCAACCTTTATTTTCGAATAACAATATCAAATTGTGAGGATTCTATTTATTTAAGGAGGTAATAATGTAACACCCCAATATTTCATAGTTTGTTACTTCTTCAAAATATTCCAATAACTTGCACTACACACAACACCGTGTTCAATCGCACCATGACATACCAAACAAGCCGTTCAAAAGTGGTTATGAATAGTATTCACTAAATATTGAACTTTATATAATTCTTATAATTTTAGAATCCATATTATGAGTTTCTTAGACATAATGTAAGAATAAATTCATTTTTTTCAAATAAAAGAAGTATTTTTCAAAAATGTACTTTTACCAACTTTTAATAGTGAACCCTTTCTAAAATCCAATATTTTAAACATTTATATATTCAATTTGACTAAATATATTTTTTTAGAATGGTGAAATAAAAAATTTACAATGAAGCAGCCAAAGCTTCCACGGTACGGTTCTCCTGGAATAAAATAGTAGCGTGTGTTGTACGCAACTTCAAGTTCTAACACACACCACAACCAATCAAACTAACCGTTATGAGTAGTAATACATACTTTATGGAATTTTATAAATTTTATATCTCAAAATGGACTTAATTTTTGGATTCAGAATATCAAATTTATCATAGGGTGAAATTTTGGTACTTTTCGGATAACTTTTATATTTTGATGAATAGTGAAAATTAATAAATTTTAATTAAAAACAACATTTTTAATAAAAAGAATTAATAGTGATAAATTAGGAATTTGAGTGGTTTTAAAGTATATTTAGAATATAATTTTACCATTTAATACAATTTTGGTCATTGGAAATAATTTCACAATTAAACCGGGCATAAACAACTGTCAATCTTTTGATAGTTATTATATCTTAAAAACATGCTTTTTGTTTTGACAGCGGGAATTAATTTTAAATTAATTTCTTCCAATTCTGTGTTTTGAATTTGTAAAAATGGATTCCATATATGGAATCAGGATGTCCAAATTTTGTAAATAGGCAACTTTTTTTAGAGATTTGGAATAATTACTTCGGTAAATATTTTATTTACCATGGTTAAAGGGTAAATCCGGTAAACAAGGGTTAAAAATAATATTATAATAATAATTAATTACCATAAAACATGTCTTAACCTTATTCATCCATACCTTTCCAAAAATTTTCATCGTTGGTTCAATTTTTGGGACCCCATGGAGCCACATGTAGGTGATAGGGACACTTTTTTTAATTAAGATAAAGTAAATAGAAAAATGACATAAGCTTATATCTTTTAGAAAAACAATTTTTACATAGGGTTATATATGTTATATTTTCGATTATAAATATTCATTAGAAATCTAAAAATCTTTCCTACATAATGATATTTCATTTATAATTTTTAGACATTGATAAAATAAAAATATATATGACATAATTATGATGCAGTATTTTCCTTATTAATGAAAGAATCAAATAATTGATATTATAAATGTTAAAATAAATATAATTTTAATGTTTTGATGACATACACAAATTTTATTAGTTAATATGACATGTTAGTATTTCTTAAATGAATTTGGTTCGAATTTATAAAGTTTTTAAGACTTTAACAAAAATAAATTATTGAGTACTGTCAAAATTGACATAAATGAGTTTTTAAAACAAATATTATATTATTAATTTATATTATATTCATAAAAACCTAAGGATCATCCAAAGGACTTATATAATTATTTTTGTATCATTAATGGACCACTTGGGGGTCTCTTTGATGTATATAGTATGTCTATTAACTATATATTATAAAAATACAATGTGACCTGGTTAGTGTTAAACTAATTAACCAAGAGTTAAAACTAAAAGGTTTAGGTTAATATAATGACTCAAACCTGTCTAAAATCTATTGGTTGAAAGGCTTTCGACCCATAACCACATTAGACTTTGAATAATTTAATTTGGAGCCATTAGAAACTGAATATGAATTTATTATAAATTAATACTTTAAGTTTTTCCTAAAGAGCCCCTCCTCACCCTTATAGAAGGACTCAAGTTCTAACCAATTATTCACACCTCCAAACCCTTTTGGTTCAGAAACCCCAGCTCTAATACTCTCTAAAATACCCTCAATTCAACCCAGAGGCCTTATTTTTATCATAAATACAACCTATGGATCCCTTTTGATCAAATCAAAAGGAAGATCCCGAAAAAGAGGTAATATTTTCACCACCCTCTTTCAAGTTCTTTTCTTCTTCAACTTATTCTTTCTTTATTATTTCTATTCTAAAATAATAACTACAGCATCTCTTATATACTGTGATGTTATTATAAATATGGTACAGTCATATTCAGTATTCTATCCATCATTTTAATGACATGTCACCATACGTGCGTACGTACGACTTACCGTCTCCACGTCGTGGTGTAATTGTTATTCAATACATTATCATTTGGATGGGTATAATAATGATGTTTATTTTATGTAAATAATAAATATAACATTATAAGGATTCTGTATATATGATATAACATCAAATTATATATTATTTTAATATCAAAAGAATGATATTTTCACTCGTGCGTACATACAGATTACCGTCTCCACGACGCGATGAGATTCATTTCCAAGTTCATCATTCATCGACGATTATAAAAATATATATTACTAATAAGTGTGTAATATATGACATAATAATGCTACTGGAGATATATATATTTATATATATAAGAATTTATGTACTTACATATATCTTATTCACTTACTTCCGTTCAATACAATATGAAAAAAGAAACATCGTTTATGCATACGTACGGACTACTGTCTCCATAAACGGTTTTTCCATTTCATATATATGTCTATTATACATATCTATATTCTCAGTATATATGATATATTTATCATGTTTTATATTTTTTAAGTATTTAAATCATGATCTAAGTTATACAATCAAGAGTAACAAGTTAAAACACGTACGATAAAGAAAGTGATTATTACCCAAAATGTTAATTTAACATGGAAATTCGTATTAAATGGGTAGTATAAAGTCATAAATGAATAATGTATGATATCATAAATATTAATATGGTTCTGTTATAATTTAATAACATACTACTATCATCGTACAGGAGGTTAAACGTACCCTCGACTAAAGGAAAGTGCATGGTAAGGGGTTTTCATCTCACTCCTTATTCCTGTGAGATTCATGCCATATTGCCATTATTACCTTTTGTGTGATGTATGTACTGCCCATAATTGTATACTTTATGTAATTAAAATTAATTTATGTGTATTTACATAATAATTATATGATACCTCTTTCATGGGTTGTATTTTTTGTAAGTTACGAAATTGGTAAGGGGTTTCTTATCTCACTTTTAATTCTGTGAGATTTCCATTGCTCACCACTTATTTATTTCATGTGGTGTATTTTGTACTGTCATTTCATATATATTTTTCATTATTCTATTTATATTCATGATATTATGTGATTCATTTTGTGGTTATTTACTATTGTTCATACGACTTGATTGATTACAACTTGGTAAGGGGTTTTCATCTCACTCATTATTCCCGTGAGATTCATACCATATTGCCACTATTACATTTTTATGGTGTATGTACTGGCCATAATTGTATTATTTATGTAATACTCTTTAATTTATGTGTATTTTCATATTCATTGTGTGATACCTCTTTCATGAGGTGTATGTTTCGTATGTTACCAAATTGGTAATGGTTAATTTCAATATATCTTTATTATCTGAGGTTGTTTTTACGTAAGTATCTACTTGGTCATATTTATTATCCATGTCCGTGTTTCATAAAATAGTTTTCAAAGGAATTATATTAAGGTAATTTTTACTAAAACATCATTTTAAATGTTTTTATGATTTATTATCCTAAAACATTCTCATTAATGTCCATGTTTTCAAAATGGTTTTAAGGATTTATATTAATGGACATGAAAGTTTTAAAATGTTAATTACTTTCAAAAGATTCAAAGTGGTATGGGACACATTGATTCAAAAATATCATTTAAATTACTTCCTTTATAAATGTGTGACTTTCCAATGATTTCAAAAAAAAAGATATTTCTATCAAATATATGAAAATCTCGTGAAAATGTATATGTATTTAATGCAAACTTAAAATGTTTTCAGAAGACCTGACTCTCGAGTGTGGAAGAGAGGAAGGGATTGGGTGTGGACCCATCATGGCCTGTAATTAGTCGAGCAGTCTCAGAATTAGTTATTTTGTTTTCAAAAGCTTGCATAATGTTTTCAGAAAAACACTGGATTATATTTGTGCAATTTTAAATTTAAGTGTCTTCTAAAAAAATTGCATCGGTAGGTCTCATAAGACAAATGATTGTCTTTGCACAAGACCTTGACAAAATATTATTTGTAGTCTTGCCACGAGGCCTTGGCTACATGGTTATGATAGTTTGGAATTATGCATTCCATCATTATGAATGTGGTTAGTGATATTGCAAGTGATTATTAGACTAGTAGAATATCCATGTGAATAAGTAAATGATATTGTTTCATTTTATTTTTTTCCATATTATGCAGAAGTTCATGTTTCAAAGGCTTTAGTTGTAGTTATACATTGCCTTAAATGTTTATGCTTATTTATGAATGTTTCCGCTGTATTTTTTACCCTTACTAAGCATTTGAGATCACCCCTTTCTATGTTTTATTTTTCCCAGGATTCCCAAGAAGTGTATTGTGATTGATATGCAGGGTTAAGCCAAGGGAATAATTGAGTTCATAAACGTTATTTATGTTGTTTTGAATGTCAAAATGTGTAATGTAACATTCATGTATGTAATCTATTTTCCAAGACTGCTAAACTGATCGGTCCTTCGGGACCTGATTCCTTGTAATAATGCCAATGTATTAAAATAATGCACCAAATCTGGGTAACTGGGGTCAGGGAGTTACATAATGAATTCCCTCCATTAGGTACACAATCAAGGCAGGATCATATACATCCTAATACACATGTTCCCATGGGTTATCCAAGGTTGATATCAGCACCACCATCAGTGGTCTTACTGATTGTTGCACAAGCTCAAACTCCATTTTCTATACCTACACAGAATCCTTCTCATCCAGATATTCCCAAAATTCTTACATACATAATTGATGAATTGACCACATAGTTAGAAGATATGGAGAAATGATGTCCACCAGTTCAGCACAAAAAAAGATCTTATCCTGAATGGGTGGATGAAATTCCTCCCCCACCAAATTTTTTTAATACCACATTCCCAATTTTAAATGGTTCGTGAGATCTGGAACAACACTTAACACATTTTGTTTCTTGTTGTGATCCTATTATGGGAACTTCTCAACAACAAGAAGTAGTTAAGCTTAGGTGTTTTGTGCAGTTATTACAAGGACATGATTTTGTCTGCTATACATGTTTTCAGTCTCGATCAATTACTGGGTGGGAAGATCTTAGTAAAAAATTCCTTCTTCAATTCAGCTCAACACTACCAAAGAAAAAAGTTTGTTATCTTACAAATTGTAAACAAAAACAAAATAAAAGAGTTTCAGACTTCATTTCTCGATGGAAGTGATTAACATATTCCCTATGTTTAGCACCCCCTAATGAAGTGTTGCTTCCAATCTCTGTGGAAAATCTACGCAATGAATTATGCACACCATTGATCCCTGTAAAATATATAAAAGGTTTTAGACACCTTAATCCAATCACTCAATAGATAGAAGACTCTATTATAGAAGCTAATTCTAAAAATCATGTAATTCCATCAGCTCTAGGAAGGACGTTAGGAAAGGTAGAATTTGCTACAATCACACTCAAATAGGAATATGTTCCTGCTTCTACTTCAAGACCTTCATCATACTGAAGGGCTCTGCCTCCTAAGTATCAGCAGCAACGACTGTCTCATCAAGATGATGAAATAGATCAAAAGTGGAAATAGTTTGAGGAATTAATGAATAAAGTTTATTCTTTTAGGAATGAGCATGTTCTTGAGTACTTCATTTCAGCCTTAGAAAACAATTTGGTTCAGTTTCCAAGGATGAAGATGCCAAATAAAGATGGAGATGAAGATCATCCGAATTATTTTCACTTTCATTAGATTTTGGGACACCCCATTCAAGAGTGCTTTGATTTCAAAGACCTTCTACAAAATATGGTAGGATCTGGACAAGTGAAATTGAAGAGTTCATCATCTCATATAGCATGTGTTACTACTACCGATCCAGAGGAAGAGGGAGAATAGAAAGAGGTTAAATGTAAAAGTGTGCAAAAATATGATGATTGGATGATCAGGAAAATGATTAACCAGACTCATGATATTTTACCACCATAGTTGAAACAACCAATTGTTTCTTCTTCCACTCCTACCACATCAAAGACATCTTCATCAGAAGGTCATTCCTCAATGAAAAAAGTGATTATGAGGACAAAGAGCAGTCACAAGAAGACAAGATCACGTTAATGCCAATGTTTTCCTTGACCCTAGAAGATTTTATAAAATCTATTTCGAAGTCATGGGAACCGCCCCGCCAAACGGCACAACCAAAAGTAACCTGTCTGGAATAATCTTTGTCAGGTGAATAATTAATCTTTGGTTATGTTAATGTTATCCATTTAACAGATCAATATGGAAATGGTGATTCTGTTTATAATGATCCAGAGTTCCTCTTACCTAATTGTAGAACTAGAGGAAGAGTCCAAGGTCGAGCATTTAGGGTAAGATGTGGGAATTCAAAAAACCACAAGTTTAACTCTACCCCTGCTCGAACCATATATGCAGCGGAAACTTGTGGAAGGGCCCTTTAACAGGCTCAACAAGAACAAGGAGTTTCTTCTATGAAGGACAAGCTCGGTTATGACACAATTATTTTAGGGGGCCAATTAGAAGACACACCGTCTTCTTCTCAGAATATGAATAGACTTAGTCAGTCTAATTTACCAAAGTCAGCAGCATTTCATGCTTATGCTTCAACACAATGTACATCTACAATAGAAGTATCAACATACAAATAACCTGAAAAACCACATCTCCATGTTGGGAAACTCAGACCTTTGAATCAAAAGTATGATGTATTGAAATAATTGGCCCCAGTACCAGCCAATTTTTTAATTTTGGATTCTTTGAATCTATCGAAAGTTCTTTGATAGGCACTCATTGAGGCTTTATCAAGTCCTCAAGAGTTTGAAACTGAAGTTTCTACTACTGAGGTTTACCGTATAGAGAATGACTCCACATAATTTCATATAGTCATATATTTTACAGATGAATATGAAGACCATGTGTTACTTGGGCATGTCATACCTTTGTGTCTATCTTGCATGGTCAATGAAATAGATATCCGATGAGCCTTCATTGATAATGGATATGGGGTCCACCTCATTCCCGTTCATACAATTCGTCGATTAGGCTTTACTGAATCTAACACATCTCCTTCGACATTAATGTTTCATGGATATGACAAGAATGAACAAGAACATTTGGGAAAAATTACACTCAAAACTCAGTTTGGAGATCTTATTTCTAATTTAGATTTCATGGTTGTTCGTTAGGACATAACCTTCAATATGCTTCTTGGAAGACCTTGGTTGCATCAACATGTAGCCATACCCTCATCATACAAACAATATTTGAAATATTTTTTCAATGGCCTAATCAGAACATTGTATAGTGACATGTCTCCATTCAAAACATGTGAATCTCAATACATTGAGGTAGAGTTTTATCTCACAAAGGGAATGATGCCCATGACTATGGAGATAACCAATGTTAATGCTCCAAATGGACTATAAAAGATCCCTGAAAATCCATTCATACATTTGAGTACATATTATGTGTTACCCCTCAATCAAATTGGAAGGGTAAAACCAAATCCATGAACTCATCTAGTAATTTCCATAATGTCAATTGTGGAAATTGAGCCAGACAACAGGGGAAAATTGTTGATACACCAAGGAATGATGGAATCTTGAATGGAGATATTTTCATTTCATCCGCTGAACTACAATGAGCCTCTACTTCATCAATAAGAATAGAAGAAATTGTAGTAATGTTAGAGGAAGATAAAAATGTTGTTTCTCAATAAATAAATCCCTCTTTACCACATGAAGACCCTTCGTCAACAGTATGGTTAGATATGGTGGTTTCTTCTTTTGGATGTTCAAATACTTACTCCTCCACTAAATCTGGGAGTATTTACTTGTCTTCAACTTTGAAAATGTAAATAGAAGAGGTAACACATAATGAGGATGAAGAGGAATATCTCGGGGATACTCCTCCAGCATTTGAAGAAGGTGTCTCTACCACTGTGGATGAAATCATAGAAATAAATCTGGGAATATAAGAAGATCTGTGACCCACTTTAAGTAGTGCGACCATGACCTCTGAAGAGAAAGAGGTGTATACTTACTTTCTAAAGAAACATAGAGATATATTTCCTTGGAATTATATAGAAATTCTAGGTCTTAATCCTGATGTAGCCACCCATCATTTGGGTTTTCTAGAAGAACGTCATGGATTCAAGAAAGCAGTAAAAAGGACACACCCAACTCATGACACTAAAATTGAAGCTGATGTTGATAAACATATAAAGGGTAACATTTTTAGGGATGTTCAATATCCCAAATGGTGGTCCAATATTGTCCCAGTGAAAAAAAGAATGGTCAAATTAGAGTCTGCATTGATTTCATAGATCTTAACCAGTATTGTCCTAATAATGATTTTCTAGTTCCGATTACGGAACTTCTAATTGATGAAAGAGCAAGATATGAAGCTCTTTCCTTCATGGATGGATAATATGGGTATAATCAAATCTGTATGGCCACAAAAGATGAAGAATCTATATCCTTTATATCCCCTCAAGGTTTTTTCTAATATCGAGTAATGCCCATTGCTTAAATAACGGAGGCGCAACATACTGATGTTCCATGAACCATATCTTCAAACCCTTCATAGGGAAATTTTTTGAATGTAATTTCGATGATTGTTTTGTCAAATCAAGACAACGTTTCAATCACTTGGAAAATTTAGAGACCATATTTCACGAATTTCAGAAAAATTATATAAATATAAACCCTTTAAAATGGGATTTTAGGGTAACCTTGGGAAATTTTCTTGGCATCAAAGTACCCCATCGTGGTATTGAAGTTGATCCTGAGAAAAAAAAATCAATACTTGGTATTTCACCTCCTAGGAATTTGAAACAATTAAGAGGACTTCAAGGACACTTGGCCTGCATTCGGTGCTTTATCTCCAATTTTGATGGAAAGTGTTTACCCTTCACCAGATTAATGAAGAAGGGAGTTACCTACCAAATGACTGAAGAGTGACAAGAATCATTTTATAACCTCAAGAAATATCTCTTGAACCCACCAGTATTGATTCCACCTTTTTATGGAATACCACTCATTATCAATGTGACCGTATTAGAGTGATCACTAGGTTCCTTCCTCGCCCAAAAGCATATATCTTTTAGAAAAACAATTTTTACATAGGGTTATATATGATGGATTTTCGACTATAAATATTCATTAGAAAGATAAAAGGATTTCCTACATAATGATAATTTATTTATAATTTTTAGACATTATATAATTTAATTTATTTATGACACAATGATGATGCATTAATTACCATAATAGTGACAAATTAAAATAATTGATATTATAAATACCAAAATAAATATAATTTGAGACTTTTAATGAATTAAACTAATTTTATAGGATAATATGACATATTAGGATTGATTTAATTAACATTGATCTAAGTAATCATTCTGTTATGAGTTTCACAAAAATCAACTATTGAATAGTGTCAAAATCGACATAAAAGAAATTTTTAAAACAAATATTATAATATTAATTGATATTAAATTCCTAAAAATCTAAGGATCGGCCAAGAGACTTATATCATGATATTGGTGTCATTAATGGAACACTTGGGGGTCTCTTGTATGTATATAGTATGTTTATTAACTATATAATATAAAAATACAAAGTGACATGGTAAATGTCAAACTAATTAACTAAGAGTTAAAACTAAAAGATAAGGTTAATATAGTAACCCAAACCTGTCTAAATTATATTGCTTGCATGTTTTTCAACATATACCCACCTTAACCTATGAATAATAAACTTTGGAGCCCTTAGAAACCGAATATGAATTTATTATAAATTAATATTTCTAGCTTTTCCAAAGGTGCCCCTCACCCCTCTTATAAAAGGACACTCCTCCTTCTCATTTATTCACACCTTCAAATCCTTTTGGATCGGCCAAACTATGCCCAAATACTCTCCCAACTTACCTCACTACAAATTAGAGGCCTTAGTTTGATCAGAAAGCCAACCTATGGAGCCCTTTTGATCAAATCAAAAGGAAGAACCCGAAGAGGAGGTAATGATTTCACCACCCTTTTCCAAGTTCCTTTCTTCTTCCAATTCTTCTTCCTTTGTTGTTACCATTCTAAAATAAAATCTACAGTATCATATATATACTGTGATGTTATTATAAATATGGTACAACCAGATTCAGTATTCTATCCACCCTTGAATTACATGTCACCATACGTGCGTACGTACGGCTTACCGTCTCCACGTCGTGGTATAATTGTTATTCAATATATTATTATTTGGATGGGTATAATAATGATGTGTAACTCATATAAATAATTAAAATAACATGATAATGATTCTGTATATATAATATACTATCCAATTATATATTATTTTAATATCAAAAGAATGATATTGTCGCTCGTGCGTACGTACGGACTACCGTCTCCACGAACGCGATGAGATTCATTCTCCATCGTATCCATTCAAGTATAATTATCATTTGATGATTTAAAAATAATGTTTAAGGACTTTATATAATTCTGTAAATGAATAATATACAAACTATCCATGACAAACATGTCTTATGTAACAAAACATATAAAAGAAAACGAGTAAGTTAACACCCGAAACGATGATAATACTAAGATATTATTAACAAAGCAATGTTAAAAGATCATATATGATATCATATTAATGTATATGATTCTTTTATAATTTAATAACAATTATTTCACCATTATACAGGAGGTTAACCTACCCCAACCAAGGAAAATTACAAGGTAAGGGTTTATTTCGCAATCTCTTTATTATCTGAGGTTGTTTATACGTAATAATCTACTGGGGTTTCTTTATCATCCACATCCATGTTTCTCCAAAATGTATTTCAAAACATTTTTACCATTTACAAGAATATGGGTTAAAGTAATTTATACCCTTGTTTGACTTTTATTAGAGGTTTATAAAGGAATCTTTCCGTCGTTTTCTAAACAAGGTGCTTTTTAACCTTTTGACATAATTAAGGTAAGAATGTTTTTTTAACTTATACGGCGGGTGTGGCAATTTTCCGCCGTTATAAAATCTTCAAAGCTTCCCTTACAAGCTTATAAGAATACGTTCAAAAAAAATGTTTCATTTTATATGACTCTTAAATGATTTCAAAATAAAAAGAGGTATTTCTCTAAAAAGAGTATTGATTTCATCTATGTCAACATCCTTTGATGGATTTAAAGCTTATTTGGAGATGATTTATTATGAAACGAAACTTCCATATTGTATTGAAGGTCTTGTGATATGTTTGAATAAGGATATGTTATTTTTATGGTTTATGGATGAAGTATTTAGATTTTGTATGCTAGTTTTAATACGAATGTTTATGTTATGTTTAAACCTTTTCATATGGGAATGCATTGGACTTAATATATGACTGGTGGAGCCCGCTATAGCTCCTCGATGCATCGATAGGTCTCATGAGACAAACTAGTGACTTGGCACAAGGACTTCACAAAATTCTATTTTTAGTCTTGGCACGAGGCCTTGGCTATGTAGTTATGATAGTCTGGCATTATGCATTCCATCATTATGAAAGTGGTTATTGATATTGCATGTGATTATTCGATTAGTAAAATATCCATGTGAATAAGTAAATTGAATTATTTCATTTTACCTTTTCCATACTATGTTTAAGTTCAAATTTAAAAGGATTTTGTTTTATTTATACATAGACTTAAATGTTTATTCTTATTTATGAAAGTTTCTGCTATATTGTTATCCTTACTGAGCATTTGAGCTCACCCCTTTTCTATGTTTTATTTTTCCCAGGAAGTGAAGAAGTAAATTATGAATGACCTGCAGGGATGTTATACGGGGATATGTGTGTGGAATAAGGAGACAATATGTTTTTGTAGTATTTTTTCACTTTATGATGTAATGTAAGACTTATGAATATATCTAGTGTTTCCAAGGCTACTAAACCAATCGGTCTTTCGAGATTTGATCTTTCTTTTGATCATGCCAATGTTATGTAATAATGCACTGACTCTAGGTAACTGGGTTCAGGGTGTTACAATAGGTCATTAACATATTTTATAAAAATTAATTCCATAATTATAACTATTCTTGACATATGTTGATGGAAAATGAATTATATCTATTTGTGAGGTGGTAGTCTACAATACACATGAACAATTAATTTTGTCCCATTTGATGGAAGTCGATATAGATTTTGGTGATTATATAAACAAAATATAATCTAATTGTATTTAATATACTGTATTTATTATTAAATCATGTTTTAAGAATATTTAATTGGGTTGAAAGAAGAAACAAAAGATAAAAACATAATTAAAATTATACATCTTCTATGGACAAAATCCTTTTTTAACAACTTAAGACAACTAAGGGTCGTGTTCTTCCTAAAATAATATCTTCAGAATGTGGGGAGGGATTAAATTAAGGTATTTTTGAAGATATTGGCATAAGAAATAGGGTTTTAATTATATTTAAATGATTATAATTGGTTCCCTTTTATAGGATAAGGGAGGGGCTCTCTTGGAATTCTTAAAAGTATTAAATTTATATAAATTTATTTTCTTTTAAAAATGTCTCCAAAACAGTTTATTTAAAATATATGGTGATTATGGGTCTAAAAAAATAATACAATGGAAATTATATTTAAACATTGAGGGTTAATATAATTACTATAAAATGAAAAAAAATATCATTTAATGAGTAATTTAGGACATTATAAGACATATTACATTAATTTTTATTAATTTTATATTATTATATATTATATATCATTTATTAAATTATTTTATATTTTAAAATAACTTTAGTCTCAATTTTGACACTATTTATTACATGACTTTTAGAGAATATCATAAAGACAAGATATATTTGAAAAAAAATTAAAAATAACTAACATGTCAAATTAATATATAAAATTATTTTATGATATTAATTATCTCAAATTATATTCATTTTCATATTTTTAATATTATTTATTTTATATTTCCTAGAATTAAAAAATTACATCATCGTCATTTTGTAAACATTTAATGTAATTATTTCTCTCATAAAAATTAAAAATAAAATTCAATGATTAATATAAAAAATATTCCTGTAAAAATAGTATTTACAGTCGAATAGATTTCTTATATAACCCCATATTAAGAATATTTCACTTGTTAAAAACAAAAGTATGATAAAATAGACATTTCTTTAGATAAAATACTATAAATGGCTTAAAGTCGTCCAAGTGGATCCAAGTGATCATAAAATAGGTCCATGGATTTTTTTGGTCAACAATAACTCATCCAATAAAATTTTTATAAGTGTTATGTAATTTTATAATATTTATAATATTATTTTTACCCTTAATTACCCAATTTACCCTTAATTCTGGTAATAATAATTACTAAAGATGTTATTCATTTTGGTCAAAAATAAAAGTTACCTATTTACTATATTTTTATCTTATAATTCCAAATATGTAATCCATTTTTAAAAATTTAAAATACATAATTAGATAAAATTAATTTAAAATTAATCATATTGACGAATCGAGAAAACATGGTTTTAAAGAAAAAACGATCAAAATATTGAAATGTTTTTATATCAAAATTCAAAGTGAAATTGATTAAAATGAAAATGATTTTATTAAATGATATAAATTTATGTAGTTATAATTTAAAATAAATCTATAATATAATTTATCACTAAAAACTAGTCTGAAGAAAAAAAATTCATTTAAAATTCAAAAAAATTCATTATTCATTTAATCATGAAACTGATCAAAAAAATACAAAACATTCAAAAAATGTAATTTTTGATGTTAAAAGTTAAAATAAGAAGGATATTTTTTTAAATAAAATATATAAAAGTGACAAAAATTATATTTTAAATAAGTTTGTCATCAAAAGGCTGCAAAACATCCTTTTTAGAAAAATACTTCTTTTATGCATAAAACTGGATTTCTTCTAATATAATGTCTAGAAAACATATAAGATGAATTTTAAAATTATATTTAATATATCATATTTAGTTAATTAATATAATCTAACAATACTAATGTATTTATTTATTAGTATAATACACAATTGTTTACATTTAAATATTATCTCGAAAAAACATTTCCATTTATTTTAAAACGAGTTTTACATTCATTTATAATTATTTGTTTGAAAAAAATTGATTGTATATACATGTGTAAACCATATTTTTATAATTCAATTAATAATATTTATACCATCTATACTAATTACTAGGTTATAATGCTAACATTTAAATTATAATATTTAGTTGCTCACTTAAGATTGGTGTGGCGTATTGGGTATGCTATTGAACAAAGTGTTTAATATTTCAAAACCCAAGATGCTATATTCTTTCCCATCCCCCACCATTTGGAAATTTCATTCTTGAAATTTTTTATTTTGTCTTGGTAAATATGTTTTTACATTTCAAAATACTTTATTGAAATCCCACAACGAAACAAGGGTTAATAAAAGTTCCACATTAAAATACAGAAAGATAACTATGAAGGTCACCTAATAAAACACATATTGGGGTTATATATAGAAAAACATAGACATGGAATAGAAAACTAACTATCAATTTCTGGTGGAGAGTTCAAGAGAACATGTCCATGAGGAATTTAATAATAAAAAAATAGTAAAGTTGTGATGGGATAAAAGGTAATTGATTTCTTAATAAGAAAATTAAATAGATATATTTTTTCATTTTGGGATCCTTTTCTAAGATTTGAGGAATTATTTTACTACCTAAACTAAGAAAATAAAGAAATATACTTACTTGACAAGTAGTGTTTCATCCTTTAATCAATTTCCACTGCAGAATTAATTTTTTTCCCAATGATGAGTTTTTAGATGAATTTTTAATTCCTTAAGAACTATAATAATCTTATAGAGAATCACATAATCCGAGAAATATTAACTAACTATATCTTGTATCTTGAAATTTTAACTAAAACCAAAACGGTTAGGATAAGATAAGTTTTTTTTAAAAAAAATAATAAACCATTATGTGATTAAAAACTAATTTTAATCTCCAAAAATCAATAATTATACCCAAAGATCAAAATATACAATTCAATAGATGACTACATTTAAAATTCAAAAAAAAAATTTAGACTAAGATTGAAACCCAAAATCAGTTTGATCACATGGTCTACCAATATATTAATAAATTTTTTCACCAAATAACATCAATGAATATTATAGTCTATCACCACTAATATAATTTTCTAAATCACATAATCTCAAAGTATGCTATCCATATCCAAAAATAGCCCAAATCACCATAATCCATAACAAAATTACATAGTATTACATAATATAATTCATCATTTACACCTCTATTAAAATCCCACAATATTCTATTTACCTTAATCATATAGATTACCCAAAATAGTGATCGTCTTTCGAAATAACATTTATCACTTAACCACCAAATCATTTTTCAATCCCAAGGTTAACTATTAGATAAAACATATGTTCACAAAATAAACTTATTCTTAGTCCATAAAATCATTTAACTAAAAATAAAAATTCATACTAAAAATGAAATCACATAGGCCAATGGTAGGTGATTCACCATTGTCGCCCTTAAATTGTGGGTCTGATTCCTAAATCCTTTCGGGATATGACTGGTTGTCACACATAGTAAAGGTTGTCCCTTTTATAAAACTATATTAATATAACCCTTATAAAAATATATAAATTTCAGATAAATCCTAAAAAATAACTTTAATATATTTTAACCTCATGGGTTATCTCATACCATTAATTTTCTATCCCAAAACTTAATAACCAATAATTACAAAACATGATGAATGTCTCTAAAAAATACTATTAGTGACCTTAAAATTTCAAATCTTAAAGGATAAAACGGTTTTCTAAGACATTAAAATTATGATCAGACATAAGATTATAAACCTATTATGATACCACTAACACTTAATAAGACATTGAAGTGCCCAGATCAGTGTGAATCACTGAGAGGGGGAGGGGTGAATCAGTGATCCTTTAAAATTTTTACTAATTGATTCTTTATCAATTAAACCTCTATGGCTTGTTAAGGCCTCGATCCACTCTTCTTGTATCTCTCAGCCTTTCCTCGAATGGTGCAGTAAATGTAAAGGCAATGGACACAAGGATTTACAAGGTTCGGCACCAAAGGCCTACGTCCTTTCCATGTTGGTTAAACACCCCAACATGGTTTCTTCCATTATAATCTGTTAGTATTACAATGGTTGATACAGAGTCCCATTGTATCTCTCCTGAGTCCCACAAGAGGGTCTTTATACTGCATCCCACAGTGTTACCAGAGTCCCACTGGCCTACTTCAGAATCCCACTAAAGACTTCTTCCACCCTGAGTCTCACAAGGGGCTTCTCGTGGCTCCTCGAGTCACACGAGTAGCTCTTCTTCACTTTAAGCTTCTTGAAGTTTCTTCAGCAGTCTGGGATAAAGACTGCTGGCCTTGCTCTTCACTTCTGATCACTTGATCAGGTCTTCTCATCTTGCTCAGGATTTATCTCCTTCTTCTCAGGATGACCTGGCCTCTCTCTTCAAGAATCCTCAATAGCCTCTGATAAGGTCTGTTGGTCTTTCTCTTCACTTCTAATCACTTCTGTTGATCAGGCTCTTCTCAATTACTGAAAACTCAGGCAACTGATATCTCTAACTTCAGTCTGGCATCAGTCTGACTTCACATCGACTTCATGCACTGAGTGCATGGCATCTCTGCATCCTCATGAACTGATTGCATGGCTTCTCAAAACTCTTCAAGAACTCCTAGTCTTGGACAACTCAAATTCACACCACTGATTTATGATTTATTCACGTGTGCACGTGCATTCATTCATGCATTCACTCCCCTTCTTCTACTCTTGGTGCAATAAACCCACAAAGGGTGTAATTACCTTGAGCACACACAGCTTCTCAAATTCTTTCACACTCTTTGTTCTTTTTGTTTACAGAATTAATGTGTGTTCTTATGTAGTTTGAGTATCCTTCTTCTTCTTCTTCTTAGTGTGTACACTTCACTTTGCACACACACTAAGGTTCGGCCTTCACTTGTTTAGCACACACAACTTGTTCTTCGTTTTGCACACACTTGGGCTTGGCCTACTTCACTTACTAAGCACACACACTTCCTTGTTCTTTTAATCTTCTTCAAAGTGTGCACTTCACTTATACACACACTTGGTTCTCCAATTTTGTACACACAAGGACTACGGCCTCCTCTTTAATTTGCACACAAAAGTTGTGGTGGCCTTCTTGTTTTGCACACACCCAAGGCTACGGCCTTCACTTGTTTTCACATAGTACACACACTGCCAAGTGTGTTCTTCCATTTGCATGCACACCAAAACTAAGGTATCAGACTTCTCTTGCTCACACCCGAACACCAACCCAAAGAGGCGCGCAAGTGGTGCAGCCTTCTTCTCACTTTAAACACCACGTTGGGTGTGGGTGTCACTAGCCGCGCAAGTGCACAAGGCCACAAGGGCGCGAAAGTGTGCACTGGCCGCAGGGCATGCAAATGCAACACCCGCATGCACTTCCTCCTGCCACGCAGGTACACGGGCAGTGAGGGTTCCAACCTCGAGCGTGCAAGGAGATGCGGCTGGGGTTCTTCCTGTCACGCAAGGGAGGCGCGCTGGGGACCTTCGGGCCTCGGGTGGCACCGGGACTTCAGCCGCGCAAGTGTGCGCGGGGATTCTACTTCGCGAGGCACAAAGGCACTCACGGGTCTTCCAAGTTTTTCATAAAAGGATCAGAAACAAATTCTGTGCCTCGGGCTCTCCTTATATAGGCAGAGGAGGTTCAGTTCATCCACGAAGATATGACTTGATCTCCCGAAGTTTTCAGGTTTTCATGATTTTTCTCAAATCTTGATTTCTTCTCTGTTTCAACGCGGGTTCTTTATTTTTTCGGATTCCATCACGTGCATGCGAAGCCGAACGTATGGATGGCCTTATTTTAAGCCAATCCATGCAAAACACGAACATCATGGCCTCGGCACTTCGTTTGCCTTCGGCCTTCATCGAATTTTCTCACTTGTTCCATGAAAACCCCTTTTTAATCATGGAGGCATTTGTTACGCTCAGACGAGCTCAATGGATCCTTCAGCTCGAACAACGGTGGCCGGGAGCTCGAAATCCGTCCTCGGGAGGCGCCTGGTTTGAAGGAGGAGTCGCGAGTGGCCTCGGGCGAGCTCATGGTAGAGGACCACTCCTCAACCTTCGGATCCGGAGTTTGAAATACATCGGACAGTTGGATTAGATCGCGGCACGTGGAAGATGAGATGAGCGGCTGCGATCCAGCGCGCGATCGATCGTGCGGCCAGGATGCGCTTCCGGTGAAATTTGCGCGTCCCACATCTAATCGTCGAGCGGATTTTCCGCGGTTTATCAACCAACCGCTCCCAGAGACGGCCAATTGAACTTCTCCCTCCACGGTGCCGCCCCGCACCGTGTTCTCTTAGCGGGCGCGCTCTTGCGCCCACCCCTGCCACTCGGGTGCGCCACTGGTGCCCATGCTTCCTCTCGCGGGCACGCGCTATGCGCCCCTGCCGCACGTATTTGATCACCGCGTGGCCTCCTTCCGCCTTGGGCTTGCTCCATGGGATCCCCCATGGGCATGGCGCCTAGGCCCACATGTTCCTTGGGGTTGAACTCGTGGCTGGCCCTTGGCTGGCCAATTTTTTGGAAAATGACAAAATAATACTTTGTATAAAAACAAAGTACTCCCAAGTGAAATATTCCAAATTCCATTCATTCCAAGCCATTATTCTTCATTTCCTTAATAACTCCTCATTCTTCTTCATTTCTCTTCTTCTTAGGAATTCATCAATCTTCCTCTCATATGATCTTCACTTAGGATATCGAATTTTTGAAGGGTCTTCATCTTCAGCCAAAGCTCCTAAATCAAATAATTCTTCAACGAACTTCATTGATCTAATTAGAGAGCAAGTTGGATTTTCTTCGGATTCACATGCACTAAGTGATAGTGCATGGACTTCATTAATCCACATCATCCACTTAGAACTTGTGGATGGATCTTCATCTCCTCATGCATTGTCAATACAATGCATGGTCTTCTAACATTGTGATGAAATTGTATCCAGTTGATACAAGTTATTTGAACATAAAGATCAGCTCATAAATCATCTAATGTAATGATGATGCTCCATCATCATCCATTATTCAAGTGGTGTAACTTAGTATCATCTTGATACAAGTATTGAAACATTAAGATCAGTTCTACAATCGTCTGATATTCATGGAGAATATTTCAACCATAATCTACTATGCCACTTAGTAAATCTCCTAAGTGACATGCCTCTAAGTACCATGACCTTTCTCCTTAATCACCATCACCATCACATCCTTTTTAATTCACATCTTGACATTCCTTGACATCCATTCATTCCATGACAACATCATGCCTCATTGACAACAAATGCAACACAGTGCATTTCAATCTCCCCCTTTGTATTTGTTGTCAATACACTACTTCTGCACATATGAATGGGTCAATATGTGTGCCAATATTTTCTCCCCCTTATTGGAAATCAAATGCAATGATGTGGTGTGGTTCACTTTCAAAAATCTCTTCCTCCCTTAGAAAATCATTTTCTTCAAAATCACTAAGAGAGGGATAATGTCACATATTCTCTTTAGCAAAGAACCATTAGTAAATCAACTCTAAGTATACTTGGGCTAACCCGGTGTAGAAAACAAGAGTGATGTAACCAAGGAATTCAATGTTGTCCAACATTCACTATACATGTGAGATCATGCTTCAAGGGGTTTGAAATTTTTCAGATATATCAATGAATTGCTAAATCCTGCACATACTTCACCAAACTCATTAGAAAGCTCAGGTGCACAGATAAAGCTTCCCCTTTCAACCATTTGTCTTCAATCAATACTCCCCCTTAATTGTCATGATGAATACAATTAAGAAAAAAGGGATGAAAGTATGATTGGAATACCTTCACTTTTCTCAAGATGGTATTAAATCTCAGAATCCCATCTTCTACAGATTGGCTCCCCCTCAAGGGGTGCACTCCATTCTGTCCAAACCACTCTCCAGATGAGAATGATCATCATCTTCAATTCCCTGCAGTGTTAGCACATGTAAATACAAGTGATTAGGGAATAAGATGGAACCTCCTTGGTTCATCAATGTGAACAACAAGGTTGAGAAGATTCTCTCAACTGAGATGCCCCATTTTCTCCATTCTTCACACTAGCACATCTGATCTTCAATGATGATTGTGCTGTTGTGGATCTCAACACATCTTCATGTGAAATCTTTTGATTCCTTTTTGCCTTAGCAATTTCCAGTGCTTCATCTTCAGCTCTTTGCAGTTATCTGGCAAGTTGCAACTAATTCGGCCATATGAATAACAAATCGTTTGGAAGTGTGGCATCAGTTCTGGATATTCCACACGGTTCCTTTGATGATTTCAAGCTACCTTTCATAGGAAACTTTTTTTCAATCAATCCCTTCTGCTTCTTCTGGATTGATTGTCTTTTTGAGTCCAGTCTGCTCTATTCAGTTCCATGGATTGTTCACAAAGATCCATGGTGTGTCCTTTCTTTCTACAGTAGAAGCATGTTTTCTTCTTGGTGGTCCTTCTGGATGCATCACCCTTCTTGGATTTAAAATCCAAGGACTTATCTTCCTTTTTCAACATCTTCTTGGGAGCATTTTCTACTTTCATATTTCTTCCCAAGGATTCTCTCTGATCCAGGTTCTGTGATCTTCTCTTCTTTTGAGCTCTGGATACAGTTGGAGATTGACATGTATCTATTTGACCACTTTTGCACACATCCCAGATGTTATCAAGCAATCCAAATCTGTTAGTAGTAAACAGATGTCTCTGGACCTGTGGATGTTGCTTCTTTCCTTCTTGCTTTCTCCCCCTTGGAATGGGCTTCCTTTGTGCTTTGACATTCAGTGGATTGTACCAACAATCCTTTGCACAGTGCCCATACTTATTACAACACCAACACTGACCCAAAAATCTTGACCTCTTCAGTCCTTCTGATTGTTGGGTACTTTTCTTGACTTGCTGTGTTGTTTCAGGAGTGCTCTCTTTCTTCATTGTCTTCATCCATAATTGTTTGTAATTATTCTTCCATCCTGCACTTTTTGTGGAAACACAATTAGAAACATCAATACAAGATGGGATTGATGGTACCTTCTTCTTAGAAGTTGTTGCCCTTTTATTAGAGGATGTATTTCTTTTAGAATCATCATGCACAATGCATACTTGATTAGCAACATTTCTCCTTTCAGCTGATTGGGAGGCTTTGGCTTTGGGTGATTGCTGATTTTTCAATATCACCTCCAGTTCTAAGAATTTCATATTGACGGAGTTCTTCTCATCCTCAATAGTTCTTAGCCTTCCTTCCCATTTCTCTTCCAGCTGCTTTATCTGGTCTTCATGCATCTTTTTTATTTCTAGCAATGAATTTTCAAGATCCTTCACCATTTTGACTTTGTATTCGAGTTGAGCATCTCTAACATTCATTGACACTTTGTGAAACTTCTCCTGTGCATGGAAAATGTTTTTGATCATTATCATAAAGATTTATTTCTCAGAAGATCTTCTTTGCAATTCTTCATTAGTGTCTTCAAATCGTTCATTGCAAAGGGAAATAGTTTCATCTTTAGCCTTCACTATCTTTCTGAGAGTGTTGGTTATGCCAACCCTTTTAGCCAATTGGTCATCCAGAGAATTGGTTTCATCTTCTAGCTGTAATTTTTCTTCTTGAAGATCAAGGATGCCTGTAGCTATACGCATTTCCACTTCCTTGGGGACTACCTTCTGAAGATATTTGATTGCATTTAGAAGATCATTGTTTCTTCCATCTTCATCACAGCTAGACCAGGATTCATCAGAAGAATGATAAAAGGAATTGTCATCTGATGTGACTTTCACATTTCTTTCCATAGAAGGAGTTTCTCTAATTGCAACAACCTTCTTCCTCATCTTCGTTGCCTGTTTCTTCATTCTGTTTTTCAGAGTCTTGGCAGATATCTCCATTTGAGGTTGTTCTTTCATTTCCTCAAATCTGCACTCCATATAGACTCTCTTGGATCTTTTAGAGGCAACCTCCCTTTAGTACCAATTGAAGTTCCTAGATCAGTGTGAATCACTGAGAGGGGGAAGGGGTGAATCAGTGATCCTTTGAAACTTTTTACTAATTGATTCTTTATCAATTAAACCTCTATGGCTTGTTAAGGCCTCGATCCACTCTTCTTGTATCTCTCAGCCTTTCCTCGAATGGTGCAGTAAATTTAAAGGCACTGGACACAAGGATTTACAAGGTTCGCCACCAAAGGCCTACGCCCTTGCCATGTTGGTTAAACACCCCAACATGGTTTCTTCCATTATAATCTGTTAGTATTACAATGGTCGATACAGAGTCCCACGGTATCTCTCCTGAGTCCCACAGGAGGGTCTTTATACTGCGTCCCACAGTGTTACCAGAGTCCCACTGGCCTACTTCAGAATCCCACTGAAGACTTCTTCCACCCTGAGACTCACAGGGGGCTTCTCCGGGCTCCTCGAGTCACACGAGTAGCTCTTCTTCACTTTAAGCTTCTTCAAGTATCTTCAGCAATCTGGGATAAAGACTGCTGGCCTTGATCTTCACTTCTGATCACTTGATCAGGTCTTCTCATCTTGCTCAGGATTTATCTCCTTCTTCTCAGGATGACCTGGCCTCTCTCTTCAAGAATCCTCAACAGCCTCTGATAAGGTCTGTTGGTCTTGCTCTTCACTTCTGATCACTTCTGTTGATCAGGCTTTTCTCAATTACTGAAAACTCAGGCAACTGATATCTCTAACTTCATTCGGGCTTCAGTCTGACTTCACATCGACTTCATGCCCTGAGTGCATGGCATCTCTGGATCCTCATGTGCTGATTTCATGGCTTCTCAAAACTCTTCAAGAACTCCTGGTCTTGGAAAACTCAAATGCACACCACTTATTTAAGCTTTATTCACGTGTGCACGTGCATACATTCATGCATGCACTCCCCTTCTTCTACTTTTGGTGCAATAAACCCCCAAAGGGTGTAATTACCTTGAGCACACACACCTTCTCAAATTCTTTCACACTCTTTGTTCTTTTTGTTTACACACTTAATGTGTGTTCTTATGTAGTGTGAGTATCCTTCTTCTTCTTCTTCTTAGTGTGTACACATCACTTTTCACACACACTAAGGTTCGGCCTTCACTTGTTTAGCACACACAACTTGTTTTTCGTTTTTCACACACTTGGTCTTGGCCTACTTCACTTACTAAGCACACACACTTCCTTGTTCTTTTAATCTTCTTCAAAGTGTGCACTTCACTTATGCACACACTTGATTCTCCATTTTGTACACACAAGGACTACGGCCTCCTCTTTAATTTGCACACAAAATTTGTGGTGGCCTTCTTGTTTTCACACACCCAAGGCTACGACCTTCACTTGTTTTCACTTAGTACACACACTGCCAGGTGTGTTCTTCCATTTGCATGCACACCAAAACTATGGTCTTGGCCTTCTCTTGCTCACACCCGAACACCAACCAAAAGAGGCGGGCAAGTGGTTCGGCCTTCTTATCACATTAAACACCACGTTGGGTGTGGGTGTCACTGGCTGCGCAAGTGCACAAGGCCACAAGGGCGCGCAAGTGTGCACTGGCCGCGGGGCATGCAAATGCAACACCTGCATGCACTTCCTCCTGCAACGCAGGTACACGGGCAGTGAGGGTGCCAACCTCGAGCGCGCAAGGAGATGCGGCTGGGGTTCTTCCTGTCGTGCAAGGGAGGCGCGAAGGGGACCTTCGGGCCTCGGGTGGCCCCGAGACTTCAGCCGCGCAAGTGTGCGCGGGGCTTCTACTTCGCGAGGCACAAAGCCACTCACTGGTCTTCCAAGTTTTTCAGCAAAGGATCAGCAAAAAATTCTGTGCCTCGGGCTCTCCTTATATAGGAAGAGGAGGTGAAGTTCATCGACGAAGATATGACTTGATCTCCTGAAGTATTCGGGTTTTTATGATTTTTCTCAAATCTTGATTTCTTCTCTGTTTCAATGCGGGTTCTTTATTTTTTCGGATTCCATTATGTGCATGCGAAGCCGAACGTATGAATGGCCTTATTTTAAGCCAATCCATGAAAAACACGAACATCATGGCCTCGGCACTTTGTTTTCCTTCGGCCATCATCGAATTTTCTCATTTGTCCCATGCAAACCCCTTTTTAATCATGGATGCATTTGTTACGCTCAGACGATCTCAATGGATCCCTCATCTCGAACAATGGTGTTCGGGAGCTCGAAATCCATCCTCGGGAGGCACCTGGTTCGAAGGAGGAGTCACGGGTGGCCTCGGGCGAGCTCATGGTAGAGGAAGACTCCTCAACCGTCGGATCCGGAGTTTGAAATACATTGGACGGCTGGATTAGATCGTGGCGCGCGGAGAATGAGATGAGCGGCTGTGATCTAGCGCACGATCGATCGTGCAGCCAGGATGCGCTCCCAGTGAAATTTGCGCGTCCCACATCGAATCGCCGAGCGGATTTTCCGCGGTTTATCAACCAACCGCTCCCAGAGATGGCCAGTTGAACTTCTCCCTCCACGGTGCCGCCCCGCACCATGTTCTCTTAGCGGGCGCGCTCTTGCACCCACCCCTGCCACTCGGGTGTGCCACTGGTGCCCATGCTTCCTCTCGCGGGTGCGCGCTATGCGCCCCTACCGCGTGGATTTGATCACCGTGTGGCCTCATTCCACCTTGGGATTGCTCCATGGGATCCCCCATGGGCGTGGCGCCTAGGCCCACATGTGCCTTGGGGTTGAACCCGTGGCTGGCCCTTGGCTGGCCAATTTTTTGGCAAAGGAAAAACTAATACTTTGTATAAAAACAAAGTACTCCCAAGTGAAATATGTCAAATGCCATTCATTCCAAGCCATTCTTCTTCATTTCATTAATAAATCCTCATTCTTCTTCATTTCTCTTCTTCTTAGGAATTCATCAATCCTCCTCTCATATGATCTTCACTTAGGATATCGGATTCCTGAAGGGTCTTCATCTTCAACCGAAGCTCCCGAATCAAATAATTCTTCAACGAACTTCATTGATCTAATCAGAGAGAAAGTTGGATTTTCTTCGGATTCACATGCACTAAGTGATAGTGCATGGACTTCATTAATCCACATCATCCACTTAGAACTTGTGGATGGATCTTCATCTCCTCATGCATTGTCAATACAATGCATGGTCTTCTAACATTGTGATGACATTGTATCCAGTTGATACAAGTACTTTGAACTTAAATATCAGCTCATTAATTGTCTAATGTAATGATGATGCTCCATCATCATCCATTCTTCAAGTGGTGTAACTTAGTATCATCTTGATACGAGTATTGAAACATTAAGATCAGTTCTACAATCGTCTGATATTCATGGAGAATGTTTCAACCATAATCTACTATGCCACTTAGTAAATCTCCTAAGTGACATGCCTCTAAGTACCATGGCCATTCTCCTCCATCACCATCACCATCACATCCTTTGTCATTCACATATTGACATTACTTGACATCCATTCATTCCATGACAACATCATGTCTCATTGACAACAAATGCAACACAGTGCATTTCAGACATCTTAATCTCTAATATTTTATAAATCATCCTTTGATACCAACTATAAGGACTCATCCTTAAACTTTACATATCTGGTGTTTTTGAACTTTAATTCAGCATTGAGGATATTTTCAGTTAATAGTTTTAGAGATTTTTTGACAAATATTACAAAGTAAACCCATACATTAAAATTGGACACTTATACTCAGTATCCATTTTTTTAACAATGGAAACCCTTTTAAAATAAAACATGGTTTAACTTTGTGAAATATCTTCACAATTATCCACTTGATCTCATCCTTGTCTCTATTCCCCATTAAATACAATAAAAAACATTTAAAGAAATGGTATGGTCAAAAAAATCTCTATAAGGGACACAAAAATAAATAAATACACTGTTATTCAATTAATACTTATAAACCCATGATAAAAAGTTCACAAAGGTATACTTTACACCAACAAAACATAAGCTTTTTATCTTACATTATAAAATCATAAGTTTCATGTAAAAAAAATAGAAAACATAAATCATAAAGGTAACTTGTGGAATCATTTTACTACCACTCTTAAATTTTCTATATCTCTCATTGCTACATGGGGAGTAACCATCATGGTTAAATTTGGAATAACAATCATAGAATATTCTATTAATATATTAGGAAAATCTCTAAAGGTTATCTTCGCATCATTAACCTATTCATTAGAGACGTATAAAGAAATCAAAAACACTCTATTTATCATATAACCAACCATATTAATAAACAATTCCCATGAACCGTTACATAATCATAACACTTAAATCATGCATAAATGAAAAATGACTTTTCCACTTTGAAATCACTTTTCATTTTTACAAAGTCACGCACTCATAAATAAAAAAAATAGTTGAAAATAAAATTATAAAGCTCTAAAAGAATCCTAAAAACATTAAATAGAAATGAAATTGGGAAAATCCATTTATGTTGTATATTTTCAAAAACATTACATTTGGATTTTGTAAACATATTGGAAGGAGTAACATTAAAATAGGATTTTTAAAAAGAAATCCCTTAAAAATATCATATAATTGAAGTGGGAGTTAATAAAATATGTTTCCTACATTTATTCAATGTAAATATAAACAAAAAAGTATAAATGAAACATCATATATTCAAATTTCATTTCACTTGTAATCTTAGCATGTTGTAATAAAGAAGTATAAATTTTACCAAAATAAAGGATATTGGGTTAATAATTCTCATATTACATTGTAATCAGTTGAATCATATGTGAAATGAAAGATTAAAATTTAAAAAAACATTAAATATCATGATAATAAATAAATTCATGATATAAAATTTCAATTGACAGTTATATTCCCCTCATAAAAGAATAGAGATGCGTAACATCAAAATATGTCCCAACGAAAAGAAATTGACATGAAGTCCCTTACCTTGAGTCTGAATCATCATGTACTATCATTATATTACTGAATCATAAGATTAAGTTAATTATTTAATTTCATTAGAACAATTTTCAAGTTTATTATTCCATTTATATCACTTATAACCATGTTATAATAATTTCTTAATTATTTATGTTCAGGTTGAACGTTTGGTCGATATTTGGAACTTGAGTCCAAAATGACTTTGGTATGATGTCAATAGTCAAAGTGTTCATTATTCCATCATATAATGAATATTATTCTTGATATAATAATTGTTTTTATACATATATTATACTTTTAAATCCATTAATTATATATGGATATTAACATTTAACTGGTTTACAATCATAGAGGCAGTAAGTCATATGTGTGAATGAGTAAAGTTTCCAATTATCAATGATCATTGTGGAAATAATTTAATTACTATTTTAACTATAAATGATTATAATAAAATCATAAATATCATATTAATAATTTAAATATACTAATATATATTATCCATTTGATGTGGTGATAAAAAATGAGCCGCATCTTTTTGTGGATGTGATAGTTCACATGTACGCACAAATGAGGTTATCTTTTTTATGTGTATGGAAAGGTATAAACATAAATGATATATTATACTTTTATAATTACAAATATGTAACTAAAATCATATATAAACATTAATTCCATAGTCATAACCATTCTTAAGATACATTAATGGAAAATTAATTATATCAATTTGCATGGTGGTCGTCCGCCTTACACATGAACAATTAATTATTTTCCCATTTGATGTAAGTGGAGATAGATTTAGGTGATTATATTAACATAATAAAATATAATAATATTTATTATACTATAGTTATTATTTCATAATGTTTGAATAAAATTTTAATGGGTTTAATAAGAAACAAAAGAAAAACACTTAATTAAAAATGATACATCTTCTTCGAACAAACTCCTTTTCTTAACACCTTAAGACCACTAAGGGGGAGTTTATACAAAAATTAAGATCCATAGAATATGGGTAGGGATTATATGAAGATATTTTGCTAGATATTTTATGAATGAAATAGTTTTTTAAGTGTATTTAAATGAGAATAATGGTTTCCCTTTTATAAGAGATTGGAGGGGGACTCAGGGAATTCTATAAAATATTAAATTAATATAAATGAGTTTTCATTTCATAATGGATAAAAAATGGTTCATTTAGAATATAAGATGGTTTTGAGTTGACATAAATCCATAAACTGAGAGTTATAAATGGTTTTTAGTATTTTTTTAATCCTTATTTTTTTTGTTTTAACCCTTGGTTAACACTTTTAACTCTTGTTGTGATGTCATATAATTTACACTTTGAGGGTTATTATAATTACTATAAAATAAAAAAAATAAAAAAAATTAGTCATTTATGAAATTTTAAGACTTATAAAAATATTTGAATAATTTTATACTTTTACAAATTTTATATCATTTAACAAAATATTTCATATTTTAAAATATCATTATTGTAAATTTGGACAATATTAATGACCTGAATTTAAAAAAAACAAAAAAAAATAATATATTAAAAAAAATTATTTTAAAACATCCATAATATATTCAATTCCCCTATTAATTTTTTTATGATATTAATTAACTTAAATTAATTTTATTTTAATATTTTTAATATCATTTGTTTGATATTTTTTTTAATAAAACAATTACTTCATCTTCATTATGTAACAATTGAAGGTTATTATTTCTATCCTAAAAATTAAAAATAAATCACCATGATGAATATAAAAATTTTATATTTATTTTAATAGGTTTTGGATATGACCTGATATTAAAAATATTTCACTCCATAAAAACAAAAGTAAGAAAAAATAGACTTTTCATTGAATAAAATATTATAATGGCTTAAAGCCATCCAACTAGCTCCAAGAGCTTGTAAAATATGTTCAATGATGACTGTGGTCAAAAATAACTCATCCAATAAAATTAGGACAAGTTTCAGGTTAATATTATAATATTTATAATATTATTTTTACCCTTAATTGCTTAATTTACCCTTTACTATGGTAATAAAAATTATTAAAATTACTATTCTTATTATTCCAAAATAAAAGGGATGTATTTAATAAATTAGAACTATCTAATTCAAAATAGGGAATCCATTTTTCAAAATTTAAAACACATAATTGGGCAAAATAAATTTAAAATTAATCCCATTGACGAATCGAGAAAACGAGTTTTTAAAGTAAATACATTCAATAGATCGAAATGTATTTATAATAAAATTAAATTTTAAATTGATTCCAATAAAATTAATTGGATTAAATAATATAAAATTGATATAATTATACTTTAAAACCATTAAAAAATATAATTTATCATTATAAATTATTTAGATAAAAAAATCGATTTTCAACTAAAATTCATTATTTTTTACTATTCATCAAAACATGAAACTTATCAAAAAATAAAAAAATTAAACAAAAGTAAATTTTGATTTTAAAATTTAAAATAATATTATTATTTTACAATATATAATTTATAAAAGTGTGAAAAAATATATTTAAAACAAGTGTCATCTAAAGAAGAAAAACTGCTTTTTAGAAGAATACTTCTTTTATGTGTAAAATAAGATTTCGTCTTATATCATGTATTTAAAACATATAAGATGAATGTTAAAAATTATATTGAATATATTATATATATATATAATTATTATAATGTAAAAAAATTTATTTGATTATTTATTGGTATAAAAAAATCTTTTTCACATTCAAATAGTTTTTCAAAAAATCATTTCCTTTTATTTTAAAAATCGTTTTACATTAATTTAGAATTAATTCATCATAAATGAATTAATTATATATAAGTTTTTAAAAAATATTTTCATAATTCATTTAATCAGGTTCGTACCCTCCATGCTAATGAATAGGTTAAAACTGTGACATTTAAACAATAATATATAGTTGTTCGCATATGCTCGATGTGGAGTACCATGTATGTTATCGAAAAAAGTGTTTTCTTTATAAACACAGAAGATGTTACATTGAGAACTATAATAGCTTAAATAGATTCATTTTAAAAGTGAAATAATTTTTAAATGATAGTATACTTTTGATTTCACCCCCACCCTCTCAATGGTACTTAATTGGTGCTTGGGTTCTACACATTTCATGGAGAATTATATTTAGTAGTAATATATGTGAACTCATCATATTTACTATTCTATATGTTAAAACACTAAACAATATCCATTAATTACTTTCTTATTAGTTCTAAACACATTAAATTATAGGAAATAAAGAGGAACCTCTTCAATTATTTAGAATTAACAGTCATGATGAGAGTTTCCTCTCACCCTAGGCCACTCTTTTCTTCTAATATCAATATGGGAAGACTTATTTGGACTCTAATTTTTTATTTGAGTCTCACCAGTATTATTATATTTTTAATTCCATTTTTATTTGATTTTTGTAATAACTTTTTAAATTTTATCTATTTGATTACAGGATCCTTTGGATACTTTAAATTTATTTATAAGCACCTCTTTTTTATAGGAATCCATATTAAGGATTTTTTTTTCGTATGCCTCAAAATACTTTAACAAACTTGGTTTCTTTGAATTATTTTTTTCAAATAAATTAAATTTCATTTATATAGTTCATTATACGAAACATTATCTTAATTTTGGGCAAAAAGCTACCTTGGTTAACTTGTGTTACATATGGCACTGAGTTTTAACATAACCAGTATATATTATTAATATTAGCATTCAAACCTAACCATAATAACCTACCCATTAAACATAGTGTGGATAAAATTAATAAATAATTTTTAAAAAATATTTATAATGGTTTTATATAATGAAAAAATATTGATAAAAAAGTACTTAATTTTTATTAAAACATTTACTTATTTCGAGAATATTTTTTTCTAAAAAAGTTATTATTATTACTTCTTGTGAACAATAATAAAATTATTGTTTTTAAACCTATAGATATTTATTTTGATAAAATAGACATAATTTTTGAAATTTTCCTGTTTAAATTATCATAGTGCTGATATTTGGGATTTTTTCTCAAAACTATAATTTTTTTATGAATTGTGAAAAATACATGATTTTGATTGAAAAATACCATTTTGTTTAATTAATTTATAAATTTAAATAATATATAAATTTGGTTTAAAAGTAAAATAATTTCAATTATATACTAATTAATTCAATTTAGGTAATTAGAATCAATTTCATGTTGAATTTATATTGATAATATTTAAAAACGTTTGCAAATTTTTTCTTTAAAAACATACTTTCTCATTACAACTAAGCAATTAATTTTAAATTAAATTTTATAATTCAATAAATGGAATGTAGAAAAATATATTCCATATTTTTAATAATTATAATTCATATTATATAAAAATTTCAACGAAATTTTTTACCAAAATGAATAGTAAAAATAGTAAAGATTATTTTCTACGGTTAAGGTAAAACTGGATTCATCGGGGTTAAATTAGTAGATAAGGGTTTAAAATTAACCCAAAATATGTCACAAAGCTATTTTGTAGACATATTTTGACCTTATAGCATCTATTATAGGAAATTGTCCACTATTTTCTCCTTGTGACATGAAAAAAATGGGTGGAATTCTTTATTTCAAAAAATTACAAGTGTGACACTCACCTTAGTTATAAAATCCCACCTCTTCTTATCTCCTATTCATGCATTAATTTTTTTTTCCAAGACCAACCCAAAAAAACGTTCAAAATTCCCTTTTTTAATCCTATAATCATATTTTTTGGACATAAATACAACCTAGAATGTCTTTTAGTGAAAACCTAAGAAAGTTACCCAAAAAAGAGGTAACGTTCATCAATAATTGTTTTTGTTTTATTTCATCCTTCAACACCTTAAAATATTATTATACCCTAATGATATAATAAACGTTAAATATTCCATATATTATTATGTTTTTATGTAAATGTAACTACCTACAACCATCTCGACATCTATCAAGTGAGTTACTAAATCATCGTTCGTGTAAAAAGTGGATTTCAACCATGCAAACCGATATTATTCATTTTTTCACTAACACCACTCAAATATATAAATAATGGGTGTTTTTTATTTATATATGATATTTATTATATTATTATACTTATTGTATCACTATCAAAAATACCTTCAGACTCTCTTTTTTGTGGGAACATAATAATATCGATCGTGTGTATAGAGGACTACCTCCTTGCGAAGCGAGGTGATTTTTTCATGCTCTATATAAAAGGTAAAATGGATGATATAAATAAATATATTTGATATATATGACCTTAAAATTATTTTCTAATGATAATATATAATTTACCTTTATTTATATCAATCCAATAAGAAAATGGAAATAGTGTTCACGCGTACATAGGGCATACCGTCTCTATGAGCGGTGTATTTCATTTTATTTTACTAAATATTATATATTAATCTAAATAAATATAATCCTAATATGTATATTATATTTATATAAATTTTAAAATTCTCTATATGATTCAATAATGATCAAAATAAGATGACCAAAAATAATAAATCATAACATATATGGAAAACAAAGTAATTATTGCCCAAAATGTAACATTAACATTGAATTGCTAATAAATTGGTAATAAAAGGTAATAAGAATATAATATATGATATGATATATATATATATATATATATATATTTTAATAGATTAACAAAAAACTTATATTTATTATACAATATGATTGGACATGTATAATGGAATTCAAGACTTAAGGTAAGGAATTTTTGTATCAATTTGCCTTCTTTGAGATGTACTTAATGTTATGAACCTATATTGTTTCACAAGGTATATATACAACCCATATTAAATGTAATGTCATGAGTAAATTTTCCTAATGATATTTTAGGTTCCATTTTATGTTATTCCTTCATATTTCTTATGATATAATGTTACCAAAGTGGTAATGATTTTATGTTACAATATCTTCGTTTATCAAGATTGTTTGTGACAATGTTTCTGATGATAAACTCTTATGATAAATATATCAATAAACTCATAAATTTTATTCTAAACTCGATATTCATTGTATTTTCAAGTAATATTACCATTTTCCCACCCTTTGGTTCATAAAATAATTTAGGAAATAATTTTAATAAAGTCTGGCTTTATCTCTCTCTTTGGATAAAAATATGTTCTCTTCCAAAACTATGTTTTCTAAAAATGTTAACAAAAATATTTTATTAATATATTATTTCTTTGAAAATTACATTTTCCCCCATGTCTTATATTTTTTAAAAAAATTATCTCAAGGACTCCTCATTTGATTTTTCAAATAATTTATTTTGGAATTTTATCGAAAATGTGAAAGGAATAATTGTTTTAATGTGTAAATAATGAATAAAACTTCCTTTAACATTGATCATTATTTTCATTAAATTTTACTTTATAATTATTTAAATTTATTTTCAAATAAAAACATTTTCAAAATTTTTTATGATTTGATTTGTTTTCATATAGAAATAGAAATGTTCCTCAAGAAATGTTTTAAATGATTGAACAAAATCATTTTCCATCTAAGATGAGATCTTTTGATTTTACCTATTCATTACTTGGGATATGATCTAAGGTAACCATTCTTATTATATATCTTAATTGATTATATTTATGATGACATGATTTTTAGGAATCCCATTTCTCTTCCATGGGTTATTCCATGATAAAAAAGTTATGAATCCTACTTCTTCTAAATGGTTTATGTAATGATGAAATGATGAAATGATTATGAAACATGCATCTTTTCTCTCGGTTATGATGTGATGAAATGTTTATTATACCCATTTCATTTCATGGTCTATTATATGATTAATGTTTTTTGATTTTGTGGAATATATAAATATGGTATTCATTATGAGACTAGTGGGACTATTTTATACTTCATCAATGAATTGGGTAAATATTTATATCTCATGAGATATATAGGACTAGAATGGGTAGTGAAATCTGTTCAATATGGGACTTTATCTATTATTAAGGTATTTGAAGATAACCTCGACTACTATGATGGTTTTGGGAGTGAACCCATTCCACTATGATTGCCTCGGAAATGATACAAGACTTATATGGAAATGATTTTACATGCTTATGTTTATTCCAAAAAATTATGTCTTATGACAATTTTATTCTCTCATGGATCATTTTCTATGATACCCTTACAATTAATGTCTTATTATATACTAATATTTATTCCATGACTCATGATTATGATCTTTGGAATGAAAGGTATGGTTTTCAAATATCATGAACATGTTCTCATACCCTTATATTCATCTCAGGTTTACATATATCTCTTGTTTACCCTGACTAAGAATCTGATATCACCCTTTCTTATGATTCCTTTCCCCATGTCATGAAGAAATGTATTACATAGGATATACTTACCAAGTGTTATAGTTATGAAGATCATAGTGGGATATGATTTAGTTTACCTATAGACCATTTTTTTGTGTTTTAAAGTTTGAAAAGTCACTAAACTATTATGGTCCTTAGGAATGTATTTTTGTAATATAATTAATATTCAAGAAAAATTGATTTAATGTCTATGTATGACAAGATTGGGTCACTATAGTTGGTATCAAAGTACAGGTTTAGTTAATGTTTTGAAACTATGATGATAAAACCTTAGTGAGATCTCTAAGGACATGTATAAGGATAATTATAAGGATGATTCAATGTATGGGAAAATGTCCTAGAATTTTGGTAAAAGATAGAGTAGGTGGTTTCCAAGAAATTACATCATTATTTGAATACTAAAAGTGGTTGTGGATCTAGAACATTGGTACTTTTGGGTAATAACTCTGAAAAGGGAATATTGAGATAGACCTGATTGTCACCTGGTGCATGACAACATGCTTTTATCCAAACATGGTTTTATACTCCTGGGGGATATTCATTAGAAATTCACAAACTCATTATGAACCATCAAGAATAATTTAAATATATGATGACTGTGAATTACCTAAGATAAACCAATGGTTTCATATGTTAAAAATATGGTTTCACTATGTAGACATCTTATAAGGGAATTTTCAGGATTATGTGGTTCCCCATCCTGATTATTGTTTCTTACACTATGATTTTTTTGTTCTAGTTAATAAATAAAACCTAAAGGAACCATGTTAATGCTAAGGTTCCGAGACAATGGATGTATTTTAATCATTATCATGAAAATGTTATGAGATCTATAATAAAAAAAACTCATGTATATGATCACCCAACTTTCTCAAGCTATGAATCAGGATGGACTTCCAAACGAATAAAGGATGGAACAATATTTTTCTAAGTTATTTAATATGAAACATACACATTATTTTAGTAGTTCTTCTAATACACTAGTTTATAAAAAATGTATCAAGACCACTAAAAATATATTTTCCATTATCCATTTTTAGGAACATGAAAAATTCATTTTGGTTGTCTACCATTTTGATGGTGAAGCTCCTCAATGGTGGACCCTTGTCAAGAATATGAGGCAAGAGGATGACATTGACTCCATATATTTGGATGAGTTCGATAACATATTTTTAAATAACTAATTTACTCGTATTATTTATATTAATATATGAAAGGAGTTCCTTGAGCTAAAACAAAATGATGACAAATTTTTTGGTACCTACGATGAAAATTTTACAAAACTTTTGAGGTACACTTCTGGTATTGTCATCCAACCTGGAAGTAAGGTTGATCAATTACTTAGTGTATTAAAAAAATGTTTCTAAAGAGATTTATACATTAGAGAATTTTGTAGCTATGAATAGTTTTTTTGATGTGGTATCAAGGTGGAAATGGTGGTTGGAGTTACATATCAATCTCATGGTTTTGATAAGAAGAGAAAAATGGAATTCAAAGGAAAATCTAGGAACCATGGAGAGAAGAATATGATATTTCTTTTATTATCAAAGTTTGGGAAGAAGTATGGAGGAAATTTCATTAAGGGGACTAGTAAATTTTTTTAAGTGTAGAAAGTAAGTTCATCAGTCACTTGATTTTCAAAGTGATGGGAAAAAGTTAGTTAATTATTAAAATAGAGAGAAATATGTATAGAATTCACGACCCACACTCTAATGTTTCAAATGGAATGAGTATTGGAAATATGTTAACCAGTTCCCAAATATAAATACTAATGATGATAATCTATGTTAGAATCCTCTTAATCTAAGAGAAAAAGTCAAATATCATGTGATCACTATTTATGATGAGGTTTGTGCTAACAACATAGTGAAATGTATACTTACTAGCCACTCTAGAATTGAAAATGTCTTATTTGAATCTATACCTACACATTCTTTAATATATTATGAATTTGATAAGGGTATCAAGATTCCACCCAAATTATTAGATATAGATTTAGCAGTGAAAATATCTCATTGTATGATGATTATATCTCAAGTCTATGATTTATCTCTAGTTGACATTTGTGGGAATGTGCTTCATGCAATATTTTTATTCTTACTCTGGTTAAATATGATTCAATCTTTGCAAGGGATTGGATTTCCCTATATAAATCCCACATAAATTGTTGAGTAAGATAAGTTACATTTTCAATAACAAACTAATCTATGATATTATATAAACATGATGATAATTAAAATATTCTTATGGAGATCAAATCAATCATATGGGTCTTAATTCCAATTCATAAGTTGTGTTCATCTCAAATGGTTGGGGTTAAAATTTACTTTGATGATATGAATCTTGTGTGGGAATTTTTTTATGTCTTTATAGAAGAGTTTTATAGCCTTACAATAAAATCTGAATTTGAGTTCTCAATAGAAGTCATACCTATTTGAAAACTAATTTCAAAGACTCTCTATAGAATAGCCTCTATTGAGTTAATATGATTGAAGAAGAAACTCTAATAAAATATTGACAAATGATTAATTTTTATATTTTTGTCACCTTGGGGTATACCTATTATTTTTGTTAAAAATAACGATGGATTGATTTGACTCTACATTTATTATCATAAAATTAATAATATCATGATAAAGAAAAAGTATCATATTCCCCATATTGATGACTTATTTGATCAACTATGTGGAGGTCAATACTTTTCCAAGATTAACCTTCATCCTCGATATCATTATTTGATGGTCAAGAAGGAGGATATACCAAATAGGGAATTCTATAAAAATTATGGACACTATGAATATATAGTGATTTTATTCAATCTTACTAATTCCTCTGCTATTATCATGGATTTAATGAGTAGTTTCATTAAAGATTACCTTGATCATTTTGTGTTATTCTTTATAGATGATATTTATATATACTCAAAGATAAAGTAAGATCATCAAGATCACTTGAGAATTTTACTAAAGACCCTAAAGAAACAAAAACTATATGAAAAATTTATTAAGTTTGAATTTTGGATATACAATGTTTCACTTTTTGTTTATATAATCTCCAGAGAGGGTATATCAGTGGATCCATCAAAGATGGGGTCTATTGAATGTTGGCCCCAGAAACCATACTAACTAAGATCCATGGTTTTTTGTCCTATCTGGATATTATTGATGGTTTTTTTTAGAATTTATCATGATTATCTAATTATCTGACAAATTTAACTTGGAAGGGATCCAAGTTCCTAAAAAGAGATTAATGTAAAGAACATCTCAAGGAAATGAAGATAAGATTAGTCAGAACGCCTATGATTGCATTACCCTATAGTGGATAAGGGTCTGTATTCTTTAGTGATGAATATATGAATGGATTGGGATTAATTACTATAAATAATGACATGGTTATAGCTTATACCTCATGAAAATTGAAGATTTGTGATCAAAATTACCCAAATCATGATTTGAAGTTAGCTATAGTAATTATTTCATTAAAGATACAGAGGAATTATATTTTTAGAGAAAGTGTGATATATATAAATATATACTAATCATAAAATTTTAAAGTATATATTCACTTGGAGGGATTTAAATAATATCCAAATAAGATGGTTAGAGATAATTATAGATTATGATTTCTTAATAGATTAACACCCATGGAAAGAGAAACAAGGTGGAAAATAATTTGAGTCAAAATTATCACGCTAACATATCCATGATGAGGATTAAAAAAGATACAATATTTATGGATTTTTAAAGGATGCATTTCAAAATCCTAAAGGAATGAGGAAATCTATAACGTCGCGACCCCAGTTACCTAGAATCAGTGCATTATTACATAACGTTGGCATGATACAAGGAATCCTGTATCGAATGACTGATCAGTTTAATAGCTTTGGAAGTACTATATACATATATATGTTTTTCATTGCATCATGAAATAAAAAAACAACATTGTTTCCCCTTTGACCACTCTTATATACCATAGCCTAATCCTACAGGTTAATTGTAATATAATTCATTGCATCCTGGAAAAAATAAAACATAAGAAAGGGGTGAGCTCAAATTATCAGTAAAGATAACAATATAGAGAAAACTATTATAAATAAGAATAAAAATTTTAAGGAAATGTATAAGAATAGAACATAAGACTTTTAAACATAAACTTCAGCATAATATGGTAAAGATAATTAAAACAATTCCATTTACTTATTCACATGGATATCTTACTTGTCGAATAATCACATGTAATATCAGTATCCAATTTCATAATGATGGAATGCATAATTACAGACTTCATAACCACATATTCAAGGCCTTGTTCCAAGACTACAAATAAGATTTTGTCAAGGCCTTGTACCAAGACACTAGTTTGTCTCATGAGACCTACCGATGCATTGAGGAGCTATAGCGGGCTCCACCCATCACATACATAGTCCAATGCATTCCTCATTTGAAAGGGGGAAACATAATCTAAACATTTGTATTAAAGTTGGAAAACGAAATGTCAATATTTTAACCACAAACCATGAATGGCATAAAAATAGCACATCCACAGTCAAACATTACCCATTTAATACAATATGGATGATTTTATTATTATAAATCAACCTCAATAAAGAATAAAATACACTAATGGATATTAACATAGATGAAAATAATCATTAAAACTATATGAGATAAATATCCATTTTTTCTTGAAAACATTTAAATTGAGAACTATATATCAAAGAAGTCATTTAAAATAGATTTTGGAATCAAAATGTCTCATACCACTTTGAAACTTTTAAAAGTAATTTTAATTTCAAAACATTTAGGTCTATATAAATAAATACATAAACCCATCTTTAAAACATGGACATTAATGAGAATGATTTAGAAGAATATATATTTAAAACATTTAAAGCAATATTTCAGTTAAAGTGTTCCTAACCAAATAAGAGATTCTTGAATACAAGAAATTGAGGAATAACATCAATTAAAACATTATAATATCATTAGAATAAAGGGATTCATGATATAATATGTCAAAGGACAATATATAAATCATATAAAAGTGAATTGGGGCATAAAGACAAAAAGGTCTCAAAGGAATGTAAATTGAGACAAAATACCTTATAAATGTTGTATTCTTAGAATAAGGATGAATCAATGAAATAATTATGTGTGAAAAAATATAAATACAATCCATATAATTGGATATTAAGTGTAAATAAATTATATTACATTCACACATATTATTGTAAAAACAAAACCAATTACAAGGATGTTTAACTCAATGAATGGAAATTGAGTTTAGATTACCCTTAAAAGATCATATCAATGGAATGTGAATTTATCAATGGAGTGATTAAGTGTATCAAAGTAATATCCATATTAATATTATTGTAAATTACTACATAAATTATAAAAAATGATTCCACACATAATCTTGGAGTAAAATAATCATTGAAGTATGCATAAATCCCAATGAGTGGAAATTGAAATTTGAAATTCCCTTACTGATTGGGTAACTTACTAAACATACACCCCATTAAATAAGTATCATACAATGAAGATGTAAATACCAATAAATTAAATTATATTACAAAAATAATACAATCATGGGTAGTACATACACCAAACCAAAGGAACTAGTGGCAATATAGCATGAATCTCACTAGAATAAGAAGTTAGATAAAAACCCCTTACCACGTTGTAATCAATAGAGTCGTATGACCAAAAGTTAATAACCACAAAATCAATCACATAATACCATGAATATATATATAATAATTATAATAAATATATCAAATGACATTACACAATACACTATATGCAATAAATAAGTGGCGAAAAATGGAAATCTCATGGAATTAAAAGTGGGATAAGAAACCCCTTACCTTGTACTTTTCTGTAGTATTGGGTAGGTTAACCTCCTATAAATGGTTAAATAATTGTTATTAAATTAAACAATAACCAAATACCTAAATATGATATCATATATGTTCTTCTAATATAGATTTATTAATGATATTTCCGGAGTATCATTGTTTTGGTTGTTAACTGATTCGTTTTCCATTATATGTTTTGTTACGTATGTCATGATTGTAACGTATAGGATGTATTTGATTCATACATAGAATGATATTAAGTTATTTAACCATTATTTTTAATCATAAAATGAAAATTATTCTTGATTTATTACGATGGGGAATGAATCTCATCGTGTTCGTGGAGACGGTAAGTCATACGTATGCACGAGCGACAATATATTTATATTGATGGAGAAATCGTATGTAATTGGATGGTATATCATATATAAAGACTAATTATCAGTTTATATTTATTATTTAAAATAGTTTTAATCATTATTATACTCATCTAAATAATTAAGTGTTTGAATTATAAACTACACCACGACGTGGAGACGGTAAGTCGTACATACGTATGTATGGTGACTTTGTCATTTATAGGATGGATAGAATAACAAATATGGTTTTAAAATATTTATAATAACATAAAATTATTTCTAAGGTAATAGATTTATTATTTTGGTATGGAAAAAAAAGAAAGAGGAAGTGGATGAAGAAAAGAACTTGAAAGTGGGTGGTGAAATTATTACCTCTTCTTCAGGTGTTTCCATTTGAGTTTATCAAAATGGCTCCATAGGTTGGATTTCTGATCAAAAATAGGCCTCTAGGTTTCAGTGAGGGAATTTGGGAAGATATTTTTGTAGGGTTTGTCTCAGCCAAATGGCTATGGAGGTGTGAAATTTTGATAAGGGGATGTACCCTTTTATAAGAGAGGTGAGGGTCACTTTTGGAATATCATGAAATATTATTTTATAATAAAATCATTTTCGGTTTCTAATGGCTCCAAAATGATATATTTCAAGGGAAAGGTGGGTATAGGTCGAAAAAAACTCAAAAAATAGGTTTTATATATGTTTATGTTGCCATATTAACGTTATATTTTAGATTTAAGTCTTAGTGAAATAGTTTGTCATTTATCACGCCTCTTTGTATTTTTCTATTATATGGTTAATAAACATATTATAAAAATCCAACCGAACCATAGGTGGTTAATTATTAATATATATGACCTTATCAAAGTCCTTTCGCCTAACCAGAAATTTTTAAAAATATTATATCAATAAATGATATAGTATTTGTTTTTAAAACTCAATTATGTCTGTTTTGACACTATTTAGTATTTTATTTTTTTGAAAGCCATAAAAACTTTATCAATTCGAATAAAATTTATTTAATTGACCGTAAAATTTCATATTAACCTATAAAATTAGTGTAATTCATAATAAGTCTCAATTTACATTTATTAGAATATTTATAATATCAATTATTTTAATCATTCATTACTAGGTTAATTAATGCATCATCATTGTGTCATAAATAAATTTTATTATTTAATGTCTAAAAATTATAAAAAAATTAATATTATTTTGGAAATAATTTTATATTTCTAATGAGTATTTATAGATCAATTTATCTTATTTATAACCATATATTAAAAATGGTTTAGTTATTAAGCTTTGAATTTAACACTTTTAACTCTTCTTTAAATAAAATAATAATAAATGTCCTAATCAAATCCAAGTGGACCAAAGGGGGTCATATTTTATTCCTAAGGTTTTTTTTAGTCAAATTAAACTTATCCAATAAAATTAGGACATGTGTTATGGTAATTATAATATCATTTTTACCATTAATTACTCTATTTACTTTTAATCGTGGTAAATAAAAGTCAAAAGTTACTATTCACAAAAAATTATTTTCATCTTATTGAACCACATTTTACTTACTAATATTAACCATGTCTTTAGAATTTTCAAAATTCAGCTAATAGAAGTAGTAAAATTAAGTTTTATGAAAACTTGTAAATGCTCCTAGAGGGTGGGTAAAAGACGGTAAAAAAGTTCAATAAAATTTTATATATCTAAACTTATTATAAAATGAATCTAATGAATCACATTGAACATATATAGGTATTATGTATTTATTTTTACATAAAATAAATTAAAATAAAATAACTAATTTTTTAAATAAAAAGTCAGTTTTAAATAATAAGGCTGTGTTTTTCACTATTCATCAAAATATGAAAGTTATCAGTAAAATACCAAAAATTTATCCAAAATAAATTTTTATGTCCCGATTCTAAAGAATAATTTAATTTCATTAAATTGAATATATAAAAGTGTCAAATATTTCTTTTAAAAAAAAGGATCACCATTAAAAGGTGGTAAAATTGCATTTTTTTTAAAAATACTTCTTTTATCTGAAAAAAATTTGTTCGTATATTATGTCAAAGAAACAAATAATATGGACTCGAAAATTATATGAAGTATATATAATTCATAATTCATTAAGTACTATTCATAACTACTTGAACAGCTAGTTTGGTAAGTCGTTGTGTGCTCGAACTCAGTGTTGCGTGTAGCGTAAGCTATTCAATTACTTTGAAGAAAAAATAACTTACTATGAAATCTTGGGGTGTTACATTCATCTCCATTTTGGAAATTGTGTCCTCACAATTTTAAAATAGGGCTTGAGAACTTCATTTAAAGTGCCACATTGGAAAAAGAGTACATAAAAATATCACTTTAAAAGAAAGAAAGAGAAGTACAGAGGTCACCCGAGATAACCCATAATAGGATTCTATATCAGAAAACATGGATATAGAAGACAAACTAAGTGTAAAGTTATGATGGAGAGTGATAGAAAAATGATCAGGAGAATGTTAACAACAAGAAAACCACAAACATGTGATGGGATAAATAGTCATTAGTTTCCTAGTAGGAAAAGTAAATCGATGACATTTTTTGTTTTATGTTCCATTTCATAAATTTGCAGAATTTATTTATGAGATTGAATAATAACATAAAGAGATATACTTACTTTTTAAGTAGAGTTTCATACTTTAATAAATATCGACCACTAACTCATCTTTTTTTCAAATTCTAAGTATTCAAGATGACTTGGTCACACATGAAGAGATTGAATCAACTTTTAGAGAATCACATGATCCATAAAGGATAAACTATATATTTCCCTTACCTTTATAGATTATACAAAACCAAAATGGTTAGTACAAGACCAGATGATCCCCAAAAAGGATAATCCATTAGATAAAGAAATACTAATCTTATTTTCTAAAATTAAACCATCAATACCCAAGTTTCAATAAATACCATTCAATAAAAAATTGTCCTTAAAATACCTCAATACAATGCAATCTAATATTGAAACCCAAAACATAGAAGAATTTGATTACGTAGTCTTAAATGTTAAATTTTATCTCCAAATAAAATCGACTACTCTAAAAATCACATACTTAAAAGTAATTAACCTAATCACATATTCTCTATGACATGTTAATCATTTCCATAAATAACCCAAATTTCTATAAATCCATAATAAAAACAAAGATAAAAATCCATCATTACTCCTCAAATGAAATCCCATTATATTCTATTTTCATTAGGCATATAGTGTTCCCAACAGAGTGAATATCTTCTAAAATAACATTTATCACATAATCACCTAATCATTTTCCTATACTAAGGATATCCATTTGATGAGACAAAAGATCCCAAATCAAATTATTATTAATCAACAAAATCATTTAAGTAAAAAGAATTAGTAACACTAACCAGGGACTTCACGTAGTCCAGTGGTTGGCGATAAATCCCAATCACACTCTGGTTATGGGTTCGATTCCCGTAACTTTGTCTGACACGATCAGTTGTCACATGGTCTATGTGTTGTCCTTATTCAAAAACTATATTTTATAACATTCCTAAAATGAGATAAATTACTCAAAATAACCATAACATAAGTTCACCACAAATGTTATCTCATACCTCGCATTTTCATCCCAAAATTTAATAACTTTTAATTAACTCAAATTCAAGGATCATATAAACCCAAATGATTATTTATAACTATATCAACAATAGAAAAGATAATTTCCTTAAAATAAAATTTTCACATAAAAAACTGTAGGGTTACACATACAAGTTAAAAGTGTTCCAAATTAATCCCATCAACTAATAGCACTAATACTTTTAATCATTTCACCATCCATTTATTTCCAAATAGGTTCTTACATTAAAAAGAGGTTATCATATAGAATAAGGAATTCACATGGGTATTTCCCAGGTCCACTACATATACAAAAAATTACTGTAAATTGATTCTTCGGATATTTTTTATTTTCTTCCAAAGTACTCTTCATTTTTCCTCAGCAATTATTTATTTTATGCCCTAATTTCCCACACATAAAGCATTTCATTGTTCTATTGAGACACTTTCCTAGGTGTGTCCTTCCATATTACCTACATGAAGGAAATTGAGCTTTCTTTTTCCCATGGTCTCCACTGCTGGAGCTCTTATAATTCACTGCCTTTCTCTTCTTTGTTGAGTCTGGGTGTTGGTTAATATATATGAGGTTTATCATATTTTTGTGAAACTGATTTGGAATGAACAAGATATATTTTACACCTATCAACATTCTATCTCGTTTCTCATTTCCACCACCATGACCACCTTGTACCTAATGTTCAATGTTACTATGAATTACATCGAATCCATTAATTGACTAAGACAAGAAAGCATAGTGTGAGTCATAAAATCATTTAGATAATATCATAAGACCTTATTTTCAATCTAAAACATCTTAGGATTAACCAAGGATATTTATTGTCATATTACATTAAAATCCTTAAAATTGGGTTTTAAGGAAAATTTGAATTATCCTAAGCATATCCCCATGGTGTGTCGTAACCAAGAGTGCTGCAAGGCATGTTGTCTTGTACGAGGATATCCTGGGTTAAGCTAGAAACTCCTTCTCAGAGTTGTCAATCCTAGGTACATTTATTCCAGATCCACCTCTACCAGCTAGTATCCAGACAGGGATGTATTTCTGGGAAAATACACAAAATATCTACATTACAAAAATTCTAGAAATTTACTCTATACTAATACTGAAATTTTATCTTAGGGTAATGTGATCTAATCAGAGTTTATCTAAATATAGCTTCTATGGATTGTACTAAAATTCCTCTGATACCAACCATAACGCTCTAACCCTAGTTACCCAGAATTAGTGCGTTATTACAAAACATTGGAATGAAACAGGAATCATGTCCCTAAATAAGGATTCATTTAGTTTCCTTGGAATTACTAGATATATACATAAGTTTTACATTACATCATGAAATAAAAAAAACATTGTGTCCCCTTTGAACACTCTTATTTCCCTTATCATATTCTTGTAGGTTAATAGTAATATACTTCTTCGCATCCTGGGAAGAATAAAACATAAGAATGAGGTGATCTTAGATGCTCAGTAAGGATAGAAATATTGTAGAAACCGTCATAAATAAGAATAAAGATTTAAGTCAAGGTTTAAGACTAGAACACAATCCTTTTAAACTTAAACTTCATCATATTATGGAAAAGGTAAATCAAATAATTCCATTAAAATATTCACAAGATATCCTACTAGTAGAATAATTAAATGTTGATTGTTGACCTCACCTGTTTTAATAATCCCAATTATGCCTTCACATACTTTACTAATCTCAATTATTGTTTATCTATACTATAATTCGTTCAATATATGAAATTCAATCTGATAATAATATTAAAATAATCCTTGAAATATGTTAATCAATGTTTATATTTGTTTATATAAGTTTTTATGTAATTCTAACCCAATCGGATATGTTTTGCATAAAACAGATAAGTGTTAGTCACTGATCTGCGTATAGCTACTGATATAGAGCTACCAGTACTTATTCTACCGATAGACTTAGTCTACCTATAGACAGAGGCATCGATAAGCCTAGGTCACAGATACAGATAGGTACCAATAGAACAAGTCTTTCGATTGTACAGAATGGAGCTACCGATATGCATAAGTCTACTGATACACATAATCACTTGAACTAAGTGAGCTACTGATACAGACAATCATCGATACATAGAGCTTCCAATAGACCAGAGCTACCGATAGACCAAGAACTACCGATATACAGAGTCACCGATACAGAATGAATCTACTGATACAAAGCAGAGCAACAAATAGACCAAGAGCTACCGATAGAATGAAGTCACCAGTAAATAAAGCTACTGATACCAAAAGTCACCGATACAGATTAAGAGCTACCGATATCAGGAGCTATCGATATAATTTCAAAGAGCTACCGATAGATGGTCACTGCTACACAAAGTCCACCATACACATCTACCAACAGGATCCACTAATGATTGACCAACTAGTCAAACTCTATACTCTCAATATTATTTATTTATTAAGATAACAGTTACATTTGATGTTTTTAATGCAGTTAATGTTATTTAATGATATCTGTTGGAATGTCAGGGAACCGTACCTAGTACCCATGAAAAATGTAATCATTCTTTTTTTTCCAGAGCAGAAATCTATAAATGGGAAGATAAAGACTGAGAAAAATGTGATATATAGTATCATGGAACTAAGAAGGCACATGAACAATGAAAAGATAAGGGCTCAATAGCATTGAAAAGTGGTTCATTCACAGAAGGATACATCTATACCTGGATAACAATTGACATACATGAATCCACTCATTCTAGATGAGAAAACAAGATGCATCATGAGTAAAGAACTACAAAAAACACTTCATGCACTCAGGCTGATAAGCTGAACCTAAAAACCAAGGAAGAAAACGACACTCTGTTTTTCAGAAAAAACCCATAGAAGGACTCAGAAGCTTTTATAACTAATCAAACGAGTCCAGAACTGCACTGCCAATCACTAAAAAATTTCTAAACTCATTCATAATTACTCTAGTGATTATTTTATTTACATGTAGAGCAGTGTGTTTACCCTGTTTATTTTACACACACTGTCTCCTGAGCTAAGCTGGAGGATTCTTAAATCCTCATTAAAACTCTATAACTCCCTTTTGTCCCACTGCGGATAGTGGTAGAGGTCGAGTAAGACCTGGACAATTGTGAGCAGTTTGTTTTCCCATATAGAACTGTGGTAGAGGTATTTTAACATAGATAGTATTTGCACTGTTGTTTACCCCGATCTAGGGTGTGGATCAATTTATATAAATTGTTTGATAGGACTAAGAATCATCTTGAGACTGAACCTCTTGGTTACATCTGCTCTGCATTTTAGTTCTTGTCATAAGTATACTATATATTTCATATTCCATATTCCGCTTCTAACTACTTTTAAATATAATTTGTTTTAAAGATACTTTGATAGTTAAATTAGAAAGTGTTTATACGTATTGTAAACCAGTAATTTAGTGTCCAAAATCAATTTAATCTTCAGATTAAATTAACTAAGACCTAATCAATCTTTGAGAATCTAATTGAACATTTAAAATCTGTATCAATTCACTACTGTTTAACTTTGTTTTTAAATATGGGGATTTTAAGAGAAAAAATTTTAGCATGAATTTTTATCTAGAACACAGTTTACCCCCTCTTGAGTACCCACTCTGACTAGCATTTGGTATCAGAGGGTTTTGTTTTTCTAATCAATGTTTTCAAATACTTTGTTTTGAAAATGTGATTTTAGTTATATTTTAATGATCTTACATTTCTGTTAGTTCTAAATTTTATCTCTTTAACTTTATTGGTTAAACTATAATTATGGATAATAGACTAGAGCATGCTGCTACCAACAATCCACCTTTCTTTAATGTCACAAATTATGTGCAGTGGAAACTGAAAATGAAAATTCATTTAGAAAGTATGGGATTTGATATCTAGACTGCTATAGAAACTGAATATAAGATTCCAGCAACTGTTATAACTACATGGGATGAAGCTACTAAGACAAATTACACTAATAATTGTAAAGCTATAAATTCCTTGTATTGTGCTTTAGGAGATGAATAGTTTAATAGAATTTCTTCTTGTTAAACTTCATATGAAATATGGGACACTTTGGATATTTCCTAGGAACGAACAACCAATGTTAAAGAAATGAGATTAAAAACACATACTTTTAAATATGATAGTTTTAAAATGAATACTGATGAACATATCTATGACATGTATCTCAGGTTCAATGAGATTGTTAATACAATGATCTCTCTTGGAAAAGATGTCACTACTAAGGAACAAATCATGAGAGTATTGAGATTCCTACCAGATCAATGGAGAGGCACTTCTGTTTCAATTAGGTAATCATGTGACATAAGTAAGTTACCAGTCAAGGAGCTCATTTTTAAACTTATAATGTATAAGGAAGAACTCAAGGTGAATAAGGAGGATGATAATGAACCTAAAAGGAAGTTTTTAGCTTTTAAATCTTCTACTTAGAAGAGCAAGTACAAAGACAAAATTCAAATACAAACTGAAAGTTCAACAAGTGAAGATTCAAACTCTGGCAGTGATGCTGAGATGGCTCAAATAGCCATGATATTCAAGAAGTTCTATAGGGAGAATAAATTCTTCAAAAAATATAATTACAAAGGAAAGTATGACCACTAGGTTCATTGAAAGAAGGATTGGAAAAAACCTAACAAGAATGATGAATTTGTCTTCTATGAATGAAAGAGGAAAGGACACATCAAGGTTGACTGTCGAAAATTAAAATTAAAAAGGAAATATGATTATAAGGACAAGAAGTACAAGAAATATATGAAAGCTACTTGGAGTGCTTTAAAAGATAGCATAAGTGAATCTGATGTTTCTGATTCTGAAAATAATCATGCCAATATGTGCTTCATGACTAATACCTATGAGGTACCTATTTTCCCTATGCTGAATGATTATTATTCTGGAACTAATTCTGAATCTGAAAACATATCTAGTGAGGAACTGTTTGAATATTGGAAGAAACATTTAATGAACTTAAAGACAAGTATAAAGCCTTAAAGAAACTGCATGCTCTCACTTCCAATGATAAATATTCACTTGATATAGAAAAGGAAAAGAATTCACAACTGTTAATGGAAAATACTGAACTGAATTTATCTAATTAGAATTTAAGGAAAGAACTATAAAAATATACAAATGAAAAGGATACTCTATATAAAATGCTAGGAAAACAAGTGGCACCAAAATATACCACTGTAATAGGCTATCATCTTGGACGAAGACAACTTTCTAAGACTATATTTATTCCTAAATCTAGAAAAAATACTGCTTGTTCTAGTTCTAGAAATTCTTATACTTAAACTAGTTATTCATATGGTTATAGATCAAATAATGTTTTTCTTCAAAAATTTATTGATTCTGTAAATTATACGAGACCCATAAGACAAATCTGGGTACCAAAATCCTTCCTTGCTATCATTTTTGGACCCAAGAAGATCTGGGTACCAAAGTCATTTTCCATCTAAACTTGTTTTATAGGAGCCCTACTTGAAGAGTTCTCACAAGAAGGTATGGTGCATGGACATTGGATGTTCAAGGAACATGTCTTGAATTACTCATGATTTAAAAGATTAATAAAGGTTGATGTAGGCTATGTCACCTCTGGTGATAATTCTAAAGGAAAAATCATCGGCCAAGGCCAGATTGGTAACATTAATTCAGTTTTAATTTCTAAAGTATTATTTGTTGATGGACTTAAATATAATATGTTCAGTATTTCTCAGTTATGTGATGATGGATTTAATGATAAAAATGAAAAATATTCTATTAATGTTTTTAATTCTAAGAATGTTTTAATATTTTATTCCTTGAGAAATGAGTATGTTTATGCTGTTGATTTAAATTCTTTGGCCAAAAAAATGTTAATTGTTTAAATTCTTTTCATAATGAATCTTGGATTTGGCACAGAATATTAGGACACTACAAAATTTATTCACTTAGAGAGCTGACTAGGAATAACATGGTTAGAGACCTACCCAAACTTGAATTCCCAAATAACAAAGTTTGTAATCCCTGTCAAAATGTAATGCAACATAAAGTTTCTTTTAAATCAAAGAAATAATTATTAACTTCTCAACCTCTCGATTTGGTGCAAATGGACTTGTTTGGACCTTCTATAGTTTCTAGTTTAAATGGGAAGCATTATGTCTATGTCCTAGTTGATTAATTTTCTAGATATACTTGGGTATACTTCTTACCTCACAAGAGTTAAGCCTGCTCTTACTTTACTAAATACTCCAAGTCTTTAGAAAACCTTAGTGTACTTATGATTAAAACCCTGAGAAGTGATCATGGTCGTGAGTTTGAAAATCATTAATTTGACTCTTATTTCTAACAAAACGGATATAGCCACAATTTTTCTTCGCCTAGGACACCTCAGTAGAATCGTGTAATAGAAAGAAGAAATATAACCCTACATGAAATTGCAAGAACCATTCTAAATGAATTGGACCTACCTGTTTATTTTTGTACTGAAGCTGTCAATACAGCTTGTTATGTCATCAATAGAGTCTTGATCAGACCATTTCTCAAGAAGACCACTTAAGAATTATGGAATAATAGAAAGCCTAAAGTTAGTTACTTTAGAGTATTTGGATGCAATGTTTTTATTCTCAATACTAAGGATAATTTAGACAAGTTTTCATCCAAGAGTGATAAAGGAATCATTTTAGGATCTTCTATCTATATCAAAGCCTATAGAGTCTTTAATAAGAGAACCAAATGTGTGGAAGAATCTGTTCACATCATGTTTGATGAAACTGATCCACATGAGCCCAAAATCTCTCTTGAAAATCTTGAAGAAGATTTGAATGTTCTGGAGCTTAATGATAAAACTAAAGAACCTGCTGTAAAAGTATCAAATTCTGGTCACACTCCAGAATCTGCTTCTGTAGAACTCGAACTTAGAGGTGAACCAGGATATTATAGTCCAGCCTTTACTAGATCAACTAGGATTCTAAATAATCATGCTTTGGATGATGTTGTTGGTAATCTTGAAAGAGGGACATATACTAGAGCTTCTCTAAGAAACTAGGTTGAACATCAAGCTTTTCTTTCATAGTTAGAACCTAAAAATATCAATGATGATATCAATGCTGAATTTCAGGTAATGGATATGCAAGAAGAACTAAATCAATTTGAAAGGAACTAAGTCTGGGAATTAGTTGACAGACCTAAGGAGACATTGACCATAGACACTAAATGGGTTTTTAGAAATAAAGTTGAGGAGTCTGGAAACATAGTTAGAAACAAAGCTAGATTAGTTACACAAGGATATAGTCAAGAGGAAGGTATAGACTATGAGGAATCATTTTCACATGTAGCTTTATTAGAAGCTATTAGGATTCTACTTGCCTAGGCTACTCATCTGAATTTCATGTTATATCAAATGGATGTCACCAGTGCTTTTATAAATGGTTTTATAATTGAAAATGTTTTTGTTGATCAACCTCCTGGATTGACTAATCCTCATTTTACAAATCATGTTTTTAAACTTTCTAATTCTTTATATGGTTTAAAACAAGCTCCAAGATCTTGGTATGATTGACTTAGTAATTTTCTTATTTCAAAAAGTATTACTAAAGGGATTGCTGATCCAACTCTTTTTATTAAAATAATTCCTAAATATGTTTTGATAGTAAAAATCTATGTTGATGATATAATCATTGGATCTTCTAAACATTCCTTATGTACTGATTTTTCAAAGAGTATGCAAAATGAATTTGAAATGATTTTAATGAGAGAACTTAAATATTTTCTTGGATTTCAAGTTTTTCAAAATGAAAATGGTATTATCTTGAATCAATGTAAATATACAATGGATATTTTGAAATGTTTTGGTTTGGATAGTATTAAGGAAAGTGATACTCCTATGAGTACAGTCTGTAAATTGGATGCAGATGAAAATGGGAAACCAGTGGATCGAACCAATTATAGAGGTATGATTGGAAGCTTACTTTACCTTACTGCTAGTTGACTAGATGTTATTTTTAGTGTGTGTATGTGTGAAATATTTCAAGCTAATCCAAAAGAATCTCATTTACATGCTGTTAAAATAATTTGTAAGTATCTTAAACACACTGTAAACTTAGGGTTGTTTTACCCAAAAGGACAATCCTTTGAGTTAATGAGTTATTCAGATGCTGACTTTGTTGGTTGCAAGTTGGATAGAAAAAGCAAATTTGGAAAATTTCATTTATTGGGAAAATAATTAGTATCTTGGTGTAGTAAAAAGCAGAATTGTGTAGCGTTGTCCAATGCCGAAGTAGAGTATATAGCTGCCGGTAGTTGCTGTGCCCAAATTTTGTTGATGAAACAAGCTCTTTTGGACAATGGATATGACTTTAGGCATGTTTCTATAAACTGTGATAACAATAATGCATTAAACATTTCAAAGAACCCTATATCTCACTCTAGGACCAAACACATTGATGTAAGGCACCATTTCTTGAGAGATCATTACCAAAAGGGTGATATTACTCTTGATTTTATAGGTAATGAACATCAATTAGCTAACAGTTTCACCAAAACATTATGTTCAGATAGGTTAAGTTACATTAGGCATGAGTTGGTAATGATTAAACTTGATCGGTAGGTACCTCATCGATATAAAAACCTCACCATTGTGACCTCACCGATGTATCCTAAACGATGTAACCTCACCGATGTAACCTCACCGATTTAACCTCACTGATGTAACCTCACCCATGTAACCTCGCTGATGTAACCTCACCGATGTAACCTCTCTGACTTAACCTCACTAATGTAACCTCACTGATGTAACCTCACTGATGTAACCTAACCGATGTAACCTCACTGATAGGAATTCTCACCGATAAATCGTACTGATAAGTGAACTGTTTTAATCTTCTGTATGACGCCATAATCTTAATTGTTTTTTCTTTATTTTATTTTATTTATTTTTTTATTTTATGATTCATAAATGATAAAACAAGTCCTAGTTACTTCTCAATCCACCGAGCTTCAAATCCTTTACCCTCAGACCTTAACTCCATAATCTCTCAAGAACCCTAAATCCCTTGAACCAGAGAATGAAAAAACCAAAATCCCTACCAACAGAGATGAAACTGATGAACCTAAGGCCAAGAACAAGAGGTCCAAGCTTGAAGCAAGTGGTAGTGTTGGTAGAACTTGGTCAGGTAGGCCACCAGTGAACCCTCATTTGCAGAATTGACTTATTGTGATCGAAAAGGAGCTGTGTGTGGAATGGTTGTTGGCTAGAAAATCATTAGTGCTCAATGTGTTGGAAGATAAAAAGTGGGTACATTGCTTTTCTAACAAAAATGGCCCCTAATATCACTACTGGAAATCGGATCTTTCCCAACACTTATATACACCCTTTCCCAACGGTTCTTCCAAACCGTTGGGAAAGGGGGGGTATTTCCCAACGGTTTGGGAGAACCGTTGGGAAAGGGGTGTTTTGAGGCCCCTTTCCCAACGGTTCTCCCAAACCGTTGGGAAAGACCCCCCCTTTCCCAACGGTTTGGAAGAATCGTTGGGAAAGACCCCCCCCCCCTTTCCCAACGGTTTGAGAGAACCATTGGGAAAGGGGTGTTTTGAGGCCCCTTTCCCAACGGTTCTCCCAAACCGTTGGGAAAGACCCCCCCCCCCCCCCCTTTCCCAATGGTTTGAGAGAACCGTTGGGAAAGGGGTGTTTTGAGGCCCCTTTCCCAACGGTTCTCCCAAACCGTTGGGAAAGACCCCCCCTTTCCCAACGGTTTGAGAGAACCGTTGGGAAAACTCACCCAAAATCCAACATTCACCTCCTGGAAATTTCCACCTATCCCAACCGTTTTGAGAACCGTTGGGATAGGTCTATCCCAACGGTTTTGAGAACCGTTGGGATAAATTCTTTCATTTCTTCCAGGTCTGCTACCCGAGAACATTATATAAATCTAAATTTTAAATAATTATGATAATACATATATATATTTATGAAATTATGTTTACAAAAGTGATGTTAGCTTAGTGGTTAAGTCGTTTGATTATAAACGAGGGGTCCTGGGATCAAATCCCAGCGGATGTTTTTTTTAAATACATTTACCAACGGTTTTATAACCGTTGGAATAGATTTTCATATTACTTATACCAACGGTTTTAAAAACCGTTGGGATAGGTCTATACCAACGGTTTTGGGAAAACCGTTGGTATAGACCTATCCCAACGGCTTACTTCGCAACGGTTCTCCAAACCGTTGGTATAGGCTATACCAACGGTTTGGAGGCCTATACCAACGGTTCCAAACCGTTGGTATAGGTTAGTATTCTACTAGTGTATCTGAAGCTAGTGAAGAAATTTTATGAGTTTTAGTGTTTTGAGAAGTCAGAAGAAAATAACCGAGTGTTTTCTTATTTGAGTGGGAAGGAGATATCCTTTTCATCTGTTTAATGGGCTGAATAACTGAAGGTACCACAGAAAGGTGTTTCTGGCTATGTCTCGAAAGAAATTCCACCTACATGCGATATATTCGATTATGAGACTGCCTTGGAGGAGCTCACTAGTGATGGAAATAAAAGACAAGTAGTGGCTGCTGAAATGGATGGAGAGAACAGATTGTTGTTAAAATTTGTTCAGTGTGTCTTAATACCGAGGAGAGGGGAATTTGCAAATTTAAGATATGAGGATATCTATCTCCTGCATCTCTTGAGACATTGTGTAAAAGTGAATCTGTGCAGATTGTTGATGATTCAAATGGAAGACTTGACAAGGCCAAAATCAAAGACTAATGACCTATTCTTTTCCAATTTAATCTCAGTGATGATCAATGTGAAAGGGGTAGGTGAGTCTCAATATGAGATAGTGGTAGTAATGAATAATTTTTGTATCACAACCATAGTCTGCAAATACATGAAGATAAATTGGAACCCATGGAGAGGAGAGTGGGTTAATGATGACAAGAAGGTATATGATAAATTCAATCATGTGGATCATCTTTCAAGACCTAAGGATGTGAGGGATATAGGTCTAGGACCTGATGAAGAAGAAGCTGAGTACAGTGATGAGATTGAAGAAGAAGAGACTTCTATGCATGATCGAAGGGATCCGGACTTACCTCCAGGTCCTACTACTGAAATTGTATCTTCAGAAAAGGAATCCTTAGTAGAAGAAGTGTCACCTGTTGATGAGGAAGACCAGCCATCACCTAAGCATGAAGAAGAAAAGGAAAATGAATCTGAAGCCTCTGATTCTCTCTTCTTATGTCTGAGTCCATTAATTGGAAGAACAGGTGTGCCTACTAAGGATGTAGTATGAGAAATGGAAAAATCTATACCTAATCTAAAGGACCCTCCTGCTGTTGGAGAAATAGAATTGATAGTCAAAGATTCCCCTGAGGAAGAAAGACCTGCTAAGAATGTTGTTTCTCTAAATGGGAATGCACCCATTGAGGGGGAGCATCAAACCATGTTTTGAAGTGTTTCAGTGGATGTTGAGATTGATGACTGGGAAGAAGACCCAGGTTTTCTGGTTTGTGGATTAGACTATCCGGATTCTGAAAATTAGGCATCCCTAAATAGACCAAAAATCATTTATAATATTGAGACTGAGTTGTTACCTGAATATGTGTTCAAAATGAATGACCAGGATAATTTGAAGAAGTATCTTAAGGTCAGTTTTGTGGAAGAGACAAGGAAGATAGAAGTTTCACTGGTGTCATCAATTCAATAGATTATGAATGAATCAGTGGCCAGCATAGCATCTGAAAGAGCACCGTTTGTAATTTCTCCTGCTGATATGATCATCAGGGATGTCCTTGAATCCTTAAAGGATGATATCAAAGAGTCCTTGAGGTCTTCTATTGCTGAGTTGAAGCACTTCTTTGTTGAAGAGATGAGAAATTTGGAAAAATATTTTGAACTCTCTCTCCGTTGTAATATGTCGACCTTTGTGGCAGAAATAGTGGAAGATGTTATAGCCTGCCAGACTCAAGTATCTAGACTAGAAGTGAATGTTGATGCTCTAAAGAAATTTTTTATCTCTTTAGAATCTTGCATGAGTTCAAAATATCAAGTAGACAAGGACATAGCCTATGTAAAAAGTGTTGTGAGCCAAATGGTATCTGTCTTTGAAGGTTTTAAAACCTCTATGAAAGAACATTTCAGCACCCATGAATCCCAAGTGAAAAACCTTATTAATGTGTTGACAAAAAACTTCAAGGAAACACTAACTTTTTCTATTGGTTCTGTTTCTTATAAACCGTCTGTGGATTTGAATCAAATTCGTGCTGTGACGAAGGAGGAGCTTGGTTCAGCTTCAACCAGTGGCTCTATGGACTCATCAGACCTGAGCAAAGTGGTGATTTATACTATAGATTTAGCTATATAAATAATGAAGATAGTCCAAGACTATATGATAGATATTTATACCTCTCAGAAAGAAGTGAAAGACAAGGTAGACTCTTATTTCCAAATGGTTTACACCAAGCATCATATCAAAAATCACTTCAAACTTCTGTTAGAAAACATGATGTTACCTCCTACAAATCAAGCCTTCAGAGAGAAAGTCATCAAACTAAGGTAATTAACTCCAGCCTTGGACATATTCATGGAGAACAAGTACAATTTCATATCTGTTATGGAGATAGGAGGAGGAATAATTATGGATTTCAGAAATCTTTTGTTTCCTTTCTTGCATGTTATTGCTAGGCCAGTGATTGTACCTCCAGCTTTATCTACCTCTAACTAAATTGCTTCTCCTGTTTAGATGAATCCAGGTCAATACATTCGATGCCTTACACCTATGATCACTAAAAGAACTCCTCAGTACAATCCAGACCAAATTTCTATGGCTCATCCCCCTGTGATCATTTTTGGAATTCCTAAGACTTCACCAGGATCCACACAATCTGAATCCTCTTCTCATACCAAGGGAAAATCACACATTGAGGATATGGATTGAATAGGTGGCTAAGGAGTTTGATAGGAATCCATTATAATTTGTTTTCCTTCTATGTACCATTTTGCAAAATATAATACAATTGGCTTTCTTTTCTTTTACATTTTGTTCCTCTTCTCTTTGTTGTTTCCCACTTTTTGATTCTCACAAAGGAGGAGAAATTTTATCAAAGTATCAAAGGGGGAGAAATATTCTCAAAGGGGTAGAAATATTATATAAAGAAGATCTACTATGCTTTTCCCCTTTGATATCATTGCATTTAATTATACCTATGATACATTATGTTCTATAACATACTATTTTCTCTGAGATAATTGAATTTAATGATATATCCTCTGATACATTTACTCATGTTTTAAAAAAAACTATAATATCATAAGTTGTGATTATCAAAAATGGGGAGATTGTTGACCACACCTGTTTTGATAATCCCAATTATGCCTTCACATACTTTGATAATTTCAATTAATGTATATCTATATTCTAATTCTCTCAATATATGACATTCTATATGATAATAATATTAAAATAATCCTAGAAATATGTTAATCAATGTTTATCTTTGATTATATAAGTTTTGAAGTAAATCTAACCCAATCGGATATGTTTTGCATAAAACAGATAAGTGTTAGTCACTGATATGCGTATAGCTACTGATATAGAGCTACCGTTACTTAGTCTACCGATAGACTTAGACTACTGATAGACAGAGTCATCGATAAGCCAAGGTCACTAATACAGATAGATACTAAGAGAAGAAGTCTTCCGATATTACAGAATTTAGCTACCGATGTGCATAAGTCTACCGATACACATAAGTCATCGATACATAGAGCTACTGATATACCAAGTGCTACCGATATACAGATTAAATGATACAGAATGAAGCTACCGATACAAAGTAGAGCAACCGATAGACCCAAAGCTTCCAATAGAATGAAGTCACCTGTAAATAAAGCTACCGATACATAGTAAGTGCTACCGATATCAGGAGCTACCGATACAAGTTCAAAGAGCTACTGATAGAAGGTCACTTCTACACAAAGTCCACCGTACACATCTACCAATAGGTTCCCCTAATGATTGACCAACTAGTAAAACTCTATACTCTCAATATTATTTATGTATTAACCTAATAGTTACATTTGATGTTTTTAATGCAGTTAATGTTATTTAATGATATTTGTTGGAATGTCAGGGAATCGTACCTAGTACCCATGTAAAAGGTAATAATTCTTTTTTGACGGAGTTGAATGCTATAAAAGGGAAGATAAAGACCTAGAAAAATGTGATATATAGAATCAAGAAACTAAGAAGGCACAGGAAGGGTGAAGAAGATAAGGGCTCAACAACATTAAAAAGTGGTTCATTTACAAAAGTCTACATCTATACCTGGAGAAAAATAGACATACATGAAGCCACTCATTCTATAGGATAACACAAGCTGCATCTTGAGTGAACAACTACAACAAACACTTCCTGCACTCAGGCTGATAAGATGAACCTGAAAACCAAGGAAGAAAATGACACACTGTTTTTCAGACAAAAACCAGAGAAGGACTCAGAAGATTTTCTGGCTAAAAACATAAGTCCAGAGCTGCACTGCCAATCACTAAAGATTTTCTAAACTCATTCATACTTACTCTAGTGATTCTTTTATTTACATGTTGAGCTGTGTGTGTACCATGTTTATTTTACACACACAATGTCTTCTGTGCTAAGCTGGAGGATTCTTAAATCCTCATTCAAACTCTATAACTCCCTTATATCCCACTATGGATAGTGGTAGAGGTCGAGTAAGACCTGGAAAGCTGTTAGCTATTTGTTTTCCCACGTAGAACTGTGGTAGAGGTCTTTGAACCTGGATAGTCATTGCACTGTTGTTTACCCTGATCCACGGTGTAGATCAATTTATATAAATTGTTTGAGGGGACTAAGTCTCAGCTTGAGACTGCACCTCTTGGTTACATCTGCTGTGCATTTTAGTTTAATTAATAAGTATACTATATATTTCTAATTCCATATTTTGCTACTAACTACTTTGAAATATAATTTGTTTTAAAGTTACTTTGATATTTAAATTATCAAGTGTTTATAATTATTGTAAACCAGTAAGTTAGTTTCAAAAGTCAATTTAATCTTTAGATTAAATTAACGTACACCTAATCAATCTTTGAGAAACTAGTTGAACATTTACAATTTGTATAAATTCACTACAGTTTAACATTGTTTTTAAATAGGGGGATTTTAAGAGAAATATTTTTAACAGAAATTTTTAACTGGAACTCAACTCACCCCCCTATTGAGTATCCACTCAGACCAACAAATGTAATATCAATATCCAATTTCATAATGATGGAATGTATAATTCCAGACTTCATAACGACATAGTCAAGGCCTTCTGCCATGAATAAAAATAATATGTTTTCAAGGCCTTGGTCCCAAACAATAGTTCGTCTAATGAGACCTACCAATGCATCAAGGAGCTATAGTAGGCTCCACCCATCACATACTATGTAAAATTAATTCCACATATGAAAGGTTGAAACATAATCTAATCTTTCGTATTATAGCGGGTATACGAAATGACAATATTTTAACCACAAACCCCGAATGACATAAAAATGGCACAACCAGAGTCAAACATAACTCATTAAATACAATATGGATGATTGTATTATGATAAATCAACCATAATCAAGAATAAAATACACTGAGGGATAATTACATTGATGAAAATAGTCATTAAAACTATTTTATAGAAATATCACCTTCTTCTTGAAAACTTTTAAATGACGCATTATATATCAAAGAAGCCATTTAAAAGAGATTTATGAATCAAAGTGTCCCATACCACTTTGAAACTTTTAAAAGTAATTTAAATTTCTAAACATTTACGTCCATATAAATAAATTCAGAAAACCATCTTTAAAAAATGGACATTAATGAGAAATATTTAAAAGAATAAATATTTATAACATTTAAAACAATATTTTAGTTAAAGAGTTCCTAACCAAATAAGAGACGATTGAATACAAGTAATTGAGGAATAAATTCAATAAGAACATTAAAATATCATGAGAATAAAGGTATTCATGATATAATATGTCAAAGGAATGTATATACACTATATAAAATTGAGTTCGTGCATAATGACAAAGAGGTCTCAAAGGAATGTAAATTGACAATAAATACCTTATAAAGACCATATCCTCATATTAAGAATTTATAAAAGAAATAATTATGTCTGAAAAAATATAAATATTCTCAATATAATTGGATATTATGTGTAAATAAATCATTTTACATTCAAACATATTGTTGTAAAAATAAAACCAATGACTTGGATGTTCAACTGAGTGAATGGAAATTGAGTTAAGATTACCCTAAAAAGTTCATATCAATAGAATGTGAATTTATCAATGGAGTGATTATGTGTATCAAAGGTATATCAATATAAAGGGGAGTGTAAATTACTATAAAAATTATAAATAGTGATTCCACACATAATATTGGATTAAAATAATCAATAAAGTATGCATAAAGCCTAATGAGTGGAAATTGAAATTTGGAATTAACTTACCGATTTGGTAAATTACGAAACATATACCAAATGAAATACGTATTATATAATGAAGATGCAAATACACATCAATTAATGTATATTACACAAAGAATACTATCATGGTAAGTACATACACCACACAAAATGAAATAGTTGCAATATAGCATGAATCTCGCAGGAATAAGAAGTGAGATGAAAACCCCTTACCACTTTGTAATCAATTGAGTCATATGACCAAAAGTTAATAACCACCAAATGAATCAATAAATACCATGTATATAAAAATAATCATGATAATATATATATCAAATGTCAGTACACAACACACCACATGCAATAAATAAGTGGCGAATAATTGAAATCTCACAGAATTAAAAGCGAGATAAGAAACCCCTTACCTTGTACTTTTCTTTTGTATAGGATAGGTTAACCTCCTGCAAAATGGTGAAATAATTGTTATTAAATTATAAAAGAAACAAATACATAAATATTTTATCATATATGGTCTTTTAATATTGCTTTGTTAATTATATTTCAGTACTATCATTATTTTGGTTGTTAGTTGATCCATTTTCAATTATATTTTTTGTTAACTAAGTCATGTTTTTTATGTATAGGATGTATTTGATACATATCTATACTGATATTAAGTTCTAAAACATTATTTTTAATCATAAAATGAATATTATTCTTAAATTATTACAATGGGGAATGAAATTCATCGCATTCGTGGAGACAGTAAGTCGTACATACGCACGAGCAACAATATCATTATATTGATGGAGAAATCGTATGTAATTGGATTATATATCATATATAATAAATCATTAAAATGTTATATTTATTATATACATTAGATATACTCATTAATATACCCATATAAATAATGAAGTTCTTGAATAACAAACTACACCACGACGAGGAGACATTAAGCCGTACGTACGCATGTATGGTGACTTTGTCATTTATAGGATGGATAGAATAAGGAATATGGTTGTACCATATTCATAATCACATAATAGTATGTATAAGGTACTGGATTTATTATTTTGTTATGGAAAAAAAAATTAAAGGAGAAGTGGAAGAAGAAAAAAACATGGAAGAGGGTGGTGAAATTATAACCTCTTCTTCGGGTGTTTCCTTTTGAGTTGATCAAAAGGGCTCATTAGGTTGGATTTATGATAAAATTAAGTCCTATTGGTTGATGTGAGGGAATTTGGGAAGATATTTGGGTATGTTTTTTCCAAGAAAAATGGCTACGGTGGTGTGAAATTAGGAGAAGGGGGAGTAAACTTTTATAAGAGAGGTGAGGGTCACTTTAGGAAAATCTTGAAATATTAATTTATAATAAAATCATTTTTGGTTTATAATGGCTCGAAAATTATTTATGTAGAGTATAATGTGGGGATAGGTCTAAAACCTCTCAACCAATAGGTTTTAGATAGGTTTAGGTCACCATATTAACCTTATAATTTAGATTTATCTCCAAGTTAAATAGTTTGACATTTACAATGTCCCTTTGTATTTTTATATTATATATATAATAAACATACTATAACAAGCCAAGTGAACTACAAGTGTTTAATTATTAATATATATAACCTTATCCAATTCATTTGGCCAAACCTTAGATTTTTAGGAATATTATATAAATAAGTAAAATTGTATTTATTTTAAAAACTCAATTATATAAATTCTGATACTATTTAGTATTTGATTTTTTTGAAATCCATAAAAACGTTATCACTTTGAATAAAATTTATTTGATCAACCCTAAAATGTCATATTAAACAATAAAATTAGTATAATTCATCATAAGTATCAATTTACATTTATTTGATTATTTATAATATCAAATATTTTAATCTTTCATTAATATGGTAATTAGTGCATAATCATTGTGAAATAAATAAATTTAATTATTTAATGTCTACAAATTATAAAGAAATAAAAATTATGTACAATTTTTTTTATATTTCTAATGAATATTTATAGTTGAATTTATCTTATGTATAACCCTATATTAAAAAGGGTTTATTTATTAAACATTGAATTTAACAATTTTAACTCTTCATTAAATAAAATAATAATTAATTTCCTAATCTAATCCAAGTGGACCAAAGGGGATCATATATTATTCCTAAGGTTTTATATTCTAATTACACTTATCCAACAGATTTAGTACATGTGTTAGGGTAATTATAATATCATTTTTACCTTTATTTACACTATTTACTTTTATCCATGTTAAATAAAAGTCATGAGTTACTATTCCTAAAAAATTATTTTCATCTTATTAAACCACATTTTACATACTGATATTAACTGTGTCTCTCAGATTTTTGAAATTCAACTCACAGAAGCGGAAAAATTGCATTTTATACAAATTCGCAAATGCTCCTAGAAGGTGGGTAAAAGACGGTAAAAAAGTTCAATAAAATTTTATATATCTAAAATTATTATAAAATGACTCTAATGAATCATATTGAACATATATAGGTATTATGTATCTATCTTGATCTAAAATAAATTAAAATAAAATAACTAATTATTGAAATAAATATTCGGTTCTAAAAAATAACATAGTGTTTTTCACTATTAATCAAAATATAAAAGTATTCAGAAAAATACAAAAAAATTATCCAAAATAAATTTTTATACCCCAATTCAAAATTAGAAATTAATTTCATTAAATTGAATATATAAAATTTTCAAATATAGGTTTAAACAAAGGTTCTCTATTAAATGGTGGTAAAATTTCATTTTCTAAAAATACTTCTTTTATATGAAAAAAATAAATTTGTTCTTATATTATGTCTAAGAAACACATAATATGGATTCTAAAATTATATGAAGTATATAAAATTTAAAATTCAGTTAATACTATTCATAAACACTTTTTGAATGACTATTTTGGTAAGTCATGGTGCGTTTGAACTCGGTGTTGCGTATGGTGCCCACTATTGAATTACTTTAAAGAAAATAACTTACTGTGAAATCTTGGGGTGTTACGAAATCCAATATTTCTCAATTGAATGTCCAACCATCTAAGTTAATATTAATGTGGTGTAGAAGGTAGATTTAGAGATCCAAAAAAGGTTATATATGTTCCTGATTTTAACCTTGATCGTGAAGAAATGGTAAGGATTAAGAACCATGTATATTTTTTATACATACCAGATTTGAAGAAGTATTTGTTAGCAGAAGATCATTATTCTTCATTTTCTATTCATCTTGTAAGTATTAATTTGTATAGATATTTTAAAGAATATATCTCATGAATGGCATTAAGTGAGATATCAAATAGTTTTTATTTTGATTCTTGATATGTCTGAAAGTTAATTATGAAATCAAAAATCTAATTGGATGTTACATCCATTACCCATACGAGAATGGAAATCAGATAACATCGCCATGGATTTTTTCTTTAGACCCCTCAATCCATTTAAATAGAATAATACTATAAGGATTATAGTTAAACCCATTACTAATTCAACACACTTCATCACTATCAGATAAGAATTATCTCTAGATCAGCTTGCAAAGATATTCATTAAGGTACTTGTAAGGTTTCATGGAGTACCACATTCCATTATGTATTATTGGAATCTGAGTTTAACCTCAACGTTAATGTGAATTATTCACCCTGATCTTTATAAGGAGTAGAGTTTTAATACTGTGTATCACCCTCAGAGATATGGTCCGTAAGAGAAAAAAATTCTAACCATAGAGAAAATTTTGAGATATTTTTTAATGGATTTAAAAGGTTGTTGGGAACAATACTTTACTATATTTTAGTTTTGTTACAATAATATATTTCACTCATGAATTTAGATATCTCCCTATGAATCCCTCTATAGAAGTAAACATAGAGATCCAACATGTTGGACTGAATTTAGAGAATTAAATATATTGGGACCTAAGATTCTTGAATAAATGGCAGAGAAGGTCAGATTCATTCATCAACTCATCAACGAAGCTCAGAGTCAGTAGAAAAGTTGAGCTGATAATCACCAGGGTGGTCTAGAATTATAAGGTGATGAGGTGTTTCTAATAATTTCTCCATTGAATAAGGTTATAATATTCATGATGAAAGGAAAACTAATCCCTAAGAATATCATTCCATTTCAAATTATTGATTGTATTAAGAACATAGATTATCACTTGGTGCTTCAACAAAAACTCTCTCAAGTCCATCATTTGTTCCATGTATCTCTCCTGAGTAAGTATATATTTGGACCTTCACATGTAATGAACATAGAGTTCATACAAATGGATCAAGATCATTCCTATACGGAACAACTGATAAAGATTCTGGAATATAGAGAAAAAGATCTATGAAACAAGGCCACTCAACTTGTTAATGTTTTACGGAGAAACCATTAGTGTGAGGAAGCTACATGGAAAATTGAGGATATTATAAGGTCGAAGTATCCTCATTTTTTTATGTTATAGTGGAATATTTGGAGGGTGAAATTCATTTTAAATGGGCTAGAATATAACACCATGATTTTCTATGAATTATTTTTGTTCAATAAATTAAAATTCTTTGATAAACTTCATTACACACAATACCAAGTTAAACTTGTGCAACCCAAAACACTGGGTTAGCTTACATTATAGACAACACTATGTTTTACCAAAACCACAATATACTATAAATATTATTATTCAAATGTGATTATTATAACCTATCTGTTAAACATAGAATGATTAATAATAATAACTACTTTTTAAATATTATTTATAACGGTTTTACATAAATAACACATATTGATAAAGAAGTACTAAATTTTTGTTAAAATATTTATATGTTTCGAAAATGATATTTTCCCAAAAAAGTATTTATTATTATTCTTTTTAGTGAAGACTAATGAAATTAACTTTTGTCACTTTTAAAAAATTAAATTTTTAAAATAAATTTCATTTTTAAAATCATAATGTCAAAATTATTTTAGGTTGAATTTTATATATTTATTAATGGAAGTTAATTTTTATTGATAAATAGAAAAAAATACTAAATTTTAATTGAAAATTGACTTTTTTTAATTTATTTATAAAGTTAAACTATATTTAAAATTGGTTTTAACGTAACATTAGATCTATTATACTTACACTAATCCAATTTAGTTCATTTGGAACAATTTCATATTGAATATTGATATAAAAGACTTTGTTAAATTTTGAATATTTTCTATTTAAAAACTCACTTTATCATAAAAATGGATTGGGCCTCAAAAATTTTTTTAAAAAAATTATTAAATAAGTTCAACTTATTTTTTGATCAAAATTAATAGTAAAATTGTAAAAATTATTTACCACAGATATGGTAAAAATGGGTATACTAGGGGTTAAAATAAAAGATAAGGGTTAAAAATAACCTAAAAAAGTCCATCACTAATTTTATAGACATATTTAGTCATTATATATACTATTATCATGAATTTTCCATTATATTATCCTTGTGATATTAAAAAAAATTGTTGATGGAATTCAGCCTTTCAAAACACTACAATTGTGCTGCTCACCATTATTATAAAAGGTCACCCAATATCCTCTCTTATTTACACCATCAAACATTTTTGGTTCTCTAAAGCCATTAAAAATACCATTACCAACATCCCTCCTCCCATACTAGAATCCATATTTTTCACAAAAATCCAATCTATGAAGTATTTTTTTGAAAACCATAAAAAGATACCTGAAAAAGAGTTAATGTTTATCAACGAGCATTTTTTTATTTCTTCCTCCAAAACATCAAATTATTATTATACCCTGATGATAAAATATCCATAGTATATTCCATATACTGATATGTTTTTATGTTAGGGTAATTACCTACAACCATATCCACTTCCATCAAATACATTAGTAAATCATCATTCGTGTGTACGGTGGACTACCTCCTCCCAAACTGATGTCATTCATTTTTTCATTACCACATATCAAGGATAGAAATAATGGTGTAATTATTATTTATATATGATATATATGATATTATTATAATTTTTGAATCATTTTATCATACATAATTTTAAACATTCTATTTTTTTGGAGTACAATAATGTCACCTATCCATACGACGAACTATCACCTCATGAAGAGATGTGATTCATTAACGATTTACATGAAAGGTAATAAGGATATAATTAATGAAAAAACGTGACATATATGACATAAAAATGATTATTTATTTATAATATATCATTTACCATTATTTCTTTAAAACCAATAAGAAAATGAAAACTATATTCTTGCGTACGTACGACATACCGTCTCCATGAACTGTGTATTTCATTTTCTATAACTAACTTTAATGGATTGATATAAATACATATATAACAAATATATATGATATTTATATCATGTTTATAATTATATATATTATGAAATACTTTTCAAATTAAAAATAACAAAAATAAAAAATAGCAAATTATACAAAAAACAGAGCGGTTATTACCCAAAATGAATCATTAACATTTAATTGTTAATAAACAAGTAAAAAATGTAATGATAAAATCATATGTGGTATGATTTATATAAATATTTTCATTAATATATTTATTAGATACATATATTTATTATATATACTGTATTTTTTATTGTGTATGACGGAAGTCATGACTAAATGTAAGGTATTTTTGTCTCAATTTTCCTTCTTTGAGACATACGTTATTTTATACACCTATAGTCCTTAACCAGATGTATAAAAATCCAATTTTAAATTTAATATCATGAATTTATATATATTTATGATATTTTATTTCCCATTTTATGTTATTCCTTAATTGGGCTTATGATTCAATGTTACCAAATTGGTAGTGATTTTATGTTACAATGTCATTTTTTATTAGTATTATTTATGATTATGTTTATGATGATAAAATATTATTACACATATATAAATAAAATAATGAATTTTATTATCGTATGGTTATTCATGGTATTTTCTATCAATATAACAATTTTTCCACTCTTTGGAAATTAAAAAAAATGAGAAAATGTTTGTAAGAAAATCTGACTTTATTTTTATATTAGGACAAAAATTCAATCTCTTCTAAAACCATGTATTATAAAAATGATTTAAATATATATATATATATATTTCTCAAGTTATTTTAAAAATACATTTTTCCCATTTTTTAATTTTTTTAATAAAATATGATGAATATTCATGTCATTTTCCAAATAGTGCATGTTTGGATTTTATTGAAAATATGAAAGGAATATTTGTTTTAACGTGTAAGGGATGAATGAACCTTCTCATCATCATGAACATTTTTTTATTTTAATATTACTTTATAATTTTTCACAGTTATTTTCAAATAAAAATATTTTCAAAATGTTTTATGTTTTAAAAAGTGTTTTTCAAAGTGGAAAGGATATTTTCCTCAAGAAATTATTTTAATGATTTATTAAAATTAACTTCCATCCAAGATGAAATCTATTGATATTAAATATTCCTTGCTTGTAATATTATCCAAGGACAATCTACTTATTCTTTCTTTGAAAGTTTTATATTTATGATGGATTATGTTTAAGAAAAATGTTTCTCTACCACTGATTTTACCATGATAAAATTCATATAAAATAATATTCTTTTTCTACAGGTTATGCTATGATGAAATGATGAAATTACTTTGAAAACTATCTATTTTATACAGGTTATTATATGATTAAATGTTTATTAAAACTTTTTCAATTCATGGGTTATTATATGATCAATTTTTATGATATTTTAACAAATATAAATACGGTTTTCCATATGAGATGGTCGGGACCTATATTTCCCTCCAATGCATTGGGTGAATATTTTGTCTCATGAAATATACCGGAATAGAATGGAGAGTGAACCAGGTTCAATATGGAAATTTTTCCACTATTATTGTCTTGAGAGTGAACCTTGATTAATATGATTGTTTGGGGAAAGAACTCATTCAACTATTATAGCCTTGTTAGGGAGCCTTAACTAATATGGATATAATTTTCTATACATATGTGTATAGCGCAAATCTATGTCTTATTCTTATATTATGATCTCATGTAACATGTTCTTTGATCCCCTTATGATTCATGTTTTTTGAAAAACCAATCTTTATGACATGAATCAATATTATGATCTTTTATGATAAGGGTATGGTTTTGAAAAGTTATTCTCATGTTCTCGTACCCTTATGTTCATGTTATGCTTATATATCTCCCTTATTTACCCTTAATATGCCTCTGATACCATCCTTTATTACGTTTCCTTTCCCCATGTTGTGAAGAAATACATTTTGTATGATATATCTAATAAGGGTTCTATTTAGGAATATAATAGTGGGAGATTTTGTAGTTTACCTATGGACCAGTTGTTTATGTTTCATTGTTTCTGAAAACACTAAACTATCACAGTTCGTATGTGTGTGCTTCTATAATGTAATGAATATTCATAAAAAATTATGTAATATCAATATATGATAGTCTTGTGTTATTATAAATCATAAAAATTTCATATAAATTCTCATAGGGGATCAATGTGGCATTGAGTAACTGTTTATTCATTCATTTTTAGGGATGATAACATCCCTTAATTCAGTCTTCTATGAATTATTGGGAGATTTTTCTGTAATTTTTCAAAAAAAAAATCCTATTGGAATACAAATGTTTCTTATACTTTTTAATGTTAAATTTTATCATTTATTTAGATTTTACCGCATTTATTATTTCCCTTTATTTTCTTTAATTCATATCTTAAGACAACATTCTTGTGCACTACGCCCAATATTCCAGCAACAAAAATAGTATCCAATAAACCCCATCTCACCTTTTCTAGTTTAATTTGTCCATATTTTATAGGTTGTGTACCTTGTGGTTTTTTAGTGGAACAACCAACATTTTTGAAATTTCTTGGGGAAAGAATCTTCACAAATAGTATTTCATTCACCCTTGATGGTTTGGGTGTATTTAAGTAATTTTCACCATAAAAATATTCCCAGAATTTGAATTTAATCCTATACTAGTAAGTGAGACAACATTAGTGAATAATTCAATTTTTGGGTTATAGGAACCCAAATTCTTAGAGTATTTTTAATCATAATTATAGAATGATCTCATTAAATTCTTACAACCAATCAGATTCATTTTGTAGTCATGTATCTCAATAGAAATTGATGTGGTAGCATCTTCCATTTCATAGTCTAGGAAGGTGTATAATGTGTTGATTCCATACTTCTCAGCCTTATTTCAAACACATGTAACTTTATGTTTTATTATTTATTATCATAAAAAACAAATTTAACAACCTTGGTAATGATATAATAATCGATTTTAATGTTTATTATTATGAACTAAAATGTTATATTCACTAAAAAATATTATGTAATATTTATCTCAAAAAGGAAATAGTTTTAACTAAAATATTTTCGTATATGGTTTTTATTTAAAAGATTGATTATAAAATTATAGATTTTTAATTTGTACAAAATAAATTAATTTTTAAATCAGTATATCAAAATTAAATTAGGGATAATATTTTTGTTTTTTAGTAAAATATTAATATTTTGGTTAATAGTGTGAAAAAAGCACATTTTTTGTAAAAATTTCATTTCTTTTCAAAAAATTATTTAATTAAAAAGTCACATTGTGTGTTTAATATTATAAAAAATAAAATTATTATATTTTTTATATTTAATCCACTTAATTACTCTTTAATCATCTTTATATAGGATTTTAGCATAAGTTTATTTTTAGGTTTAAAAATGGGTTTTTTCGAAAAACTATTTTAAAGTGTATAATGTTTCTATATTTTAATTATGTAAAACAAACCATAATTAAGAATTATTTAAAATAAATTTATATATTTTATATAATTTATTATTAAATTAAATTCATATAATGATGATAACTAGTCATAGAGTTCATATAAAATCATTATTTTCTTGAAAAATATACTTCTTGAAAACTATTTTTTCGTCGATTTTCAAGGTTCTGTTTTAAATTAAATTTTTTAAAATTATGTGAATTAAATTTGGTAAAATAAATTCCATACTTTTAATTATAAAAATTGATAATATATAATATGTTAAACTTAATTTTTTACCATAATTAATAGTGAAAACAGTAAAAATATCTACTATTGTTACGATAAAAACACTATTACCAGGGTTTAAACTAAAAATATAAGGGTTAAAATGAACTAAAAATTGTATAAAATATATTTTATGACCATATTTATACCCTATAATTTATCATTCTAGATAATGTTGATTTTTTATGTTTTTTCCATGTGAAAAACGTGTATACCCCATTTTATTTTCAAAAATTAAAAGTGTGTCACTCACCTCGCTTATGAAAGGTCACCCCTCTTCCGTCCTCTAAACACATTAAAACCCTTTTTTCACGAACAATACGACAAAAAATTTAGTTTTTAATTCCATACCTATTACATATATCCATTATTTTTATCATAAAGGCATTCTAATAATTCTTGTTGTTCTTATCTTAGGAGGTTTTTCAAATAAGAGGTATTTTTCTTAACCAATCATTTTTATATTATTTCGTCATAAAACTGATTAAAATATTATTAAATTGTTATTATATAATAATTCTAATATCTAAAACATAATTAGAAGTTATTATGTTAATTTAATAACCTAAATCCATCTCCTCTTCTATCAAATGGGACACAAAATCATCATTCATATGTACGGCGTAGTACCGGCTCGCGAGCCTATGTCATTCATTTTACATAATCACCTATTTATTCTTATTATAATAATTAATAAAAATTAAATATTTTTTAAAAAATATTTATATTTCTTGAGTTAATATATCACATATTACTTCTTAATTTCCATTCTTTAAGGGATACGATAATGTTGCTCGTGTGTAAGGTTGACTACCACCTCGCGAAACAATGTCACTTATTATTCACTAATAATTTACATGGAAGGTAATAAAGATTAATTTAATGAATATATGTGATATAAATAAAATAATTATGAAATAAATTACATATTTATCACACTAAAAAGATAATATAGTATTTTATTTATTATATTGGATAAAATTATTATGTTGTTTGTGTGTACATGTGGACTACCACCTCCACAAAGCAATGTCACTCTTTATTCATCACCAAAACACATGGTTGATATATATATATATATTTATTTATTTAAATAAATAATATGGTATTTTTGATATTATGATCATTTTTATGGGTAAAATATTTCTTAGCTTCTTTCTATGGTGATCATTGAAAAATGTAAATATTACTTTTTCATATGTACGGCTTACCATCTCCAAGATTGTAATATAGTTTATTTTTTCATAAAAATATTTCATGATTAGTTTTAAAAGTATAGATTATGTATAAAAATTAATATTATTTCAAGATTATTCTTGTATATATTTTTAAATAATGACCTCTTTCTCCAATAGTCAACATACCGAAGTCATTTTTGATACATAAGCCGAATATCTTCAAAACAACTGATGTAAACATAATTTATTAAGTAATTGTACATAAAATGATAATAATTGAAATATAAAGTAACAATAAAATTTAAATTTTTTATTAATTATTTAAATAATTAACATAAGATTATTATTCATGTTGATAAATAACGAATGTGATATATCGAACTCATGGTAAGGGACTTCGTCCCAATTTCATTTTATTGAGGCATATTATGATATTATGCACCTATATTATTTTATGATGATTATATATAGACCCTATGAAATTTTATATAATTAATTTATTTACTCTCATGATATATAATGATTTTTGTAATTTTATTCCTTCATGGGTATTACGATTCAAATGTTTCGAAAATTGTTAAGTAACTATTCAATAAAAATACACTTTTAAATTTTTACATCAATTTGTTTTTATTTATTTTCCAAGTATTTAAAGTGATTTTAAGAATTTAACTATAGGGACATGAACGTTTTTTAAATTATATATTTTTTCATTCTATGAATGGTTTTCAAAAAAGTTGTCTTTTTATTGGAAAGATTGAATTTCTTTATAAAAGACAGAAGCAATGTTCAATTTTAATATAGACAACAATAATAAATTTTCCCACTATCATAACCATTATTTTAATTTTGGAATATTCTTAAATATTTCATGTTTTTTTAAAATGAGAACACTATTCCCCTTGTTCTAGGTAATTGATTTTTTGAAAATGGTATTTTAAAATAAAATGGGTTCCTTATATCTAAATGTGTTTGGAACAAGAATTTAAAAGAGCTTATTAAGGATTTTATGATGAAAAGTTTCGAGATTAAAATTTTTATTCCATGATATGGTCCTTTGAAATTTTTTATAATAGTTTAAACTATATATAATTGGGTGGAACAGTTATAGATTATATGATGGGTGTAAAAATATTCCACTCTAATGCAACTGGTAATGATAATGTTCTCTTGATAAATGTTTTAGAAGTTTGTCGTATAGTTATTATAAATTGTAAGGGTTCTGTAAGGGTTATATGAGATTGTGGTCCAAGGTACCTACATGAATTTCCTATGATTTCTAATGATTTTTCATGGAAATTATTTTATTTCAAAGGAAAGATAATGAAATTTTTAAGAGAATGATGATTCCCTTTTGGATAAAAATGGTATATTTTTTACGAAATGTTTTTCATGAGTTTTTATGTTTTTCCCTATAATAATGGTTTTCTTAATTTTATGTTCGTTATTTATATTTTCTTATCATCCCGTGTTTTTAAATATTTTTCTTAGGGTTTATGGATGGGTAATAGAAAGGAAGAGGTTAAATTGAAATTTATGAATTCTTTCTTGGAAAAGAAATATTTTTTTTATTTTTCATATGGTGGAAAAAAATGGATACTAATTAGAAGTGTCCACTTTTATTGTATGGATTTATTATGTATGAGGTATGACAAAATTCTCTGAAATTTTATATTTGAAAAAAAAATCCAAAAATGAATGATAATGAATTCTTGACTTAAAACTAAATGTTATGTATTGTTTAATGTTGGGTGCTTATAGTTGGAATAAAAGGTAAATTTTGGATAACTTTAGAGGTTAGGATAATGTTAAAAACATGACATTGAAGGAATTTTATATATAGTTAAGTTGAAATGATATAACATTTGAATATTACCTTGATTATTTGAATAAACTATGTCTGTTTAAAATGGTTTTACAATGAGAAAATAAGTAATATATAGTAGGAAGGAACCAATAGTAAGATATCCATAGAAATTAGCAAACCAGAATGGTTGGAATTAGAACTGAGAATTTTGTTGTTGTGATGGTCTTGTTGAATCAAATTATAAATGGTGGTTGAATCCAAAAGAGAGATAAATCATATTTTCAATATATAAACATGTTGATAATTGATAATTTAATAAGGCATCACCCTCTGGATCTTAGTGGAACTTTAGATCTTGTGGTAGCTCAAGGATGAATCGATTCTATGGAAAAGATATTTGAATTTCGGGGATGTTCAAAATGTCAAAAGATAACTCTTTTAATTTATCATTTCGAAGGTGATGTTGATTGATATTGGTATATTTTTAATCATAGCATAAATAATCAATATCTTCATTCCATGGAATGGAAAACATTTAATGATCTTCTAATTGATAAATATTTCTCAAAGTTTGTTCAACTTTAGAAGGAAAAATAATTCATCTAATTAAGGAAATATTTTGAATATTTTTTTCCACATAAAATTCCAAGACTAGCCAGGTATGTAGAAAATATTTTTCAATAAAATTGTTTTAAAATAAATAAATTTTACTTAGGATTGAACCCAAGTATACAAAGAGCATTGATCGCACGAGAAAGTTTTTCATTGTGCTAAAAATTTTGAGATGGATTTTACCAAAACATATGTTTCTTGAGATGGAAAGAGTAATAAAAGGTTATGATGTAATGAAATGGGGAGGAATTAATCAATGAAATTTGTAGGTAATAAAATTAATTTCAGATATTGTGATAAGTGAAGTAAAAAAAACTTGAGAATGAATTATGAAATTATGGAAGTGTTACCATTGTCAAAAGTTTTGTTATATGGCCCAGGACTATAAGGAAAATAATCATTAAGAATCCAAGAATGAGGTGATATATAAAAATCCAATGGCGATAATTTTTATTTAAATTGTTATGGATTATTATGATAATATGTTGCCAAAGATAGTTACCCCAAATTGAAATCATCAGGATTGGAAGAAAAATATTTTGTTAAAATATTTTTCTACTACTATATTTGATGTTGGGTCATCAAATGAATTAGTAAAGGGTATTTTTCTTTTTTATTTGAATTCATTCAATACCCTATTTGAATCTATAAAATTTCATTCATTCATTTATGAGAAAATTGCATGAAAATTGGGAATATCACCTCATGAAAGTTAGAAAAAAAAATTGGTGAAAACTCTTGGTGGAATTGTTAAAGCATCTAAGATTTATAGGAATATTCCTATTTTTATTAGTGGGGTTGTCTTTCCTAAAAATATTGTTAAACTTATTATAGAGGATTTTTTTATCATATTGGTTATGGATTGGATTTCAGATTAGCATGCTAATATAGATTTAAGAGTCAAAAAAGTTTTATTCAATGATTTCATACCGTTGATAATATACCAAGAAGCTAACAAATTGATTAGAGATGATAATGAAAGTTACAAATATCATATTTTTAAAAAGAATTAATCTATTCATAATAGTGATGTCCTAATAGAAAATTAATTTAGAGATGTTTTTCCGGACGATTTTCCTGGCGTTATTCGTGATTATTAGGTTCAATATAATATTTAATTAGATCCTGATTGAGGACTATTTCAAAACCTCATTATTAAATGGATCAAGTAGAAATTTTAGAATTGAAAAATAAATTAATTTAGTTTCAAGACAATGTTTTCATTCGACCGAGCACTTCACCATGGGGTAGTTTATTTTTTTATTAAAATTAAATATGGTTCAATGAGAATTTTTATTAATTATAACGCCTTGAATAACGTCACTCTAAATAACAAGTACCCATTTCCTCATATCGATTATTTGTTTGAATACCTCTATTGGGAGAAGTGTTTTTCCAATATTTATCTTAGGTCCCATTACCATTAGTTGAAGGTTAAGGAGGATGAAATTCCAAAGATAATATTTTAGACTAGATGTAGAAATTATTATTTTTAGTTATTCACTTTGGGTTATCCAATGAACTAGTTATATTTACTGTCCCTATGAATATATTTTTCCTTGTGTTCTTGGATAATTTTTGGGCTGAATTTATTGATAAATTTTTGGTAAATTCTATAATTCTATAGGAACATGAAAGAAACATATGGATTTTTTTATAAATGTTAAAATAAATAAAACTATATGTAAAATTTAGTATATTTTAATTTTGGTCACAACAAAGTTCTTTCCTTGGTTGTATTATTTTTAGAGATAGTATAACTAATGACCCTACTAAAACTAATTTTTTTAAAGAATAGAGAAGACCAAAAAATATTATTTAAATCTATAATTTTCATGGATTCCCTAGAAATTACCATTGGTTTGTTGAAAAATTTTCTCAATTTTCAATCCCATCGACTATGTTAACTCAAAAATGAGTCACAATTTTTTAGAAAAAGTAACGTGATTATTTTTTGGAAATAAAAAATAAAATTAGTGAATGCTCTTGTTTTTTCACATCCCTCTAGAGATAGTAAATTTTTTCATATATAGCGATGCTTCATTGAAAGGAATTGGTTGTGTATGGATGTATAATGATTAGAAAATTTCTTATACATCATGTTTGTTAAAACCCAAGATTTAAATTACCCTACACATGATCTGGAATTAGTTTTTGTGGTTATTTCATAAAACAATTTGTGGAATAATTTTTAAGGAATAAATTTTTAAATATATACTGATTATAAAAGTTTGAAGTATAAATTCACTCTGAAAAAATTAAACATGAGATAGAGAATATGTATAAAAAATGATCAAATATTAGGATTTCCCAATTCATTACCATCCTAGAAAACAAAAAAACGTGTCTGTGGCTTTGAGTTAGAAAAATAATGTTATACTATCCTTTTTACATTTGGAACATGACCCTTTAGATAGTGATCTGATAAATTTTGTCCTAGAATTTATAGATTTTGGTAAATCCTCTATTTTGTTTAAGGTTTTAGTGTATTTTTATTTTTATAAAAGATTTATGAAATCTTATAAGGAGGATCATAATTTATAGGAAAAGGTAAAATTAATTAAGAAGGGTATGTTTCTTGATTTCAAAATTGAAAACATAGGTCTTTTAATATTGTCAAAATATTATACATTCCTTATGATTACAATATAATGAAATATTTTTTTATTGAATCTCATAGTTCTACATGTTATGTTCAGTCGATTTGCACTAATATGTACCAAGACCATCAGGAGTGTTACGGGTGGGATTGCTGAAAAGAGATATTGCTAACATTTCCATGAAGAGTTTGACTTGCTATCACATAAATGTATTATGAAATTTATTAAAGGGAATGATTCAACCATTTCTAGTTCTAGAGTATATACATGAAATTATATTAATGGACTTCACGGTGGGATTTATAAATACATTTAAAGGTAATAATGTGATTTGGGTTATTTTTGATCGATTAACTAAATATTCACATTTCCTTACCATTAATGGTATTATTTATTTGAATATACTTTATATACTGTATCTAAAGGAGATATTCTGTTTACATAGAGTTCCGCTCTCTATTGACTCAAACTGTGATCCTAGGTTCACTTCTAATTTTTAGAAAGGGCTTTAAAATCATTATGTACTAGATTGAATTTCATTGAAAGTTTTCATCATCAATCTGATAGAAATTAAAAGAGAAAATTTCAGGCCTTTTAGTATATTCATCACTATACTTATGTGGATTATGATGAAATTTGGAATCACCATCGTTCTCTGGCTGAGTTTTCTTATAATAATGGTTTTCACTCAAGTATACAGATGGAACCTATTGAGGCATTATATGAAAATCAGTGTAAAATGCTAGATTTTTGGGTTGATGTATGAGAAAGGAACTTTATGGGACTGCAGTTGGAAGAGGAAATATCTAAAATGTTTGGTTTATTCCAAAACATATGAGTATGGATCAGTGCAGGTAAAAATGTTATATAGTTAAACTGAGGAAAGATATTTATTTTAAAGTAGGTGATCACATTTTTATTAAAGTATCTCCATTGAAAAGTGTTATACATTTTGGTAAAAATAGGAAATATAAATCCATAGTTAATTAGTCAATGTGAAATATTATAGAAATTTGGATTTGTTCCCAATATATTGGATTTTTTTCTGATTTTATCCGAGGTATACAATGAATTTCATGTGTTAATGGTAACAAAATTTGTGACAGATTCATATCATGTATTGTACCATGAAGATTTTAAATTAAAAGAGAATATTTATTATTAGGAACAACATATTGATATTTTTACCATATATATGAAGTTTTGTGTAATAATTTGTTTCTCCTGGTTAAGGTTTTATGAAATAACTATATAATTTAAGAAGCAATATGGAAATATAAAAATCCAATGAAGGAAAGATATTCCCACTTTTTTAATAAGTAAATAACATTTTGAGGACACAATTTATATAAAGGAATAATAATTTAAAAACCTAGTTAATTATGTAACAAACTATTTTCATGTTTATAAATATGAATTAAATAGTTATATTCATTACAAAAATATTATGTAATTTTTAAATCAAAATGGAAATAGTTTTGACTAATTAATTTCATATAAGGATTATAATTAAAATATTAATTTATAAATATTAGAAAATGAATTTGGAAAAATTAATTTCAATTTTTAAATTAGTGTATCAAACTTAAATCATGGTGAAATTTTGGGATTTTTCAGAAAATATTGATTTTTTGTGAATAGTAAAAAATACCGGTTTTTATAAAAATGTCATTTATTTTTAATAAATTAAAAAAATTTGAACTACCATTTTATTTTTAACATCATTTAAAATATCATATTTATTATTTAGTTATATTTAATCCACTTAATTACCTTTTAATCATCTTAATATTGTGTTTTAGTATAATTTTATTTGTGGGTTCAAAAATGGGTTTTTTTGGAAACTATTTTAAAGTGCATAATGTTTCTCTAATTTAATATATTAAAAACCCATAACGAGGAATGATTTAAGTTAAATATATAGATTATATATCAATATATATTTATTTAGTTTTATACAATGATTATTACTAGTCATATAGTTAATATTAAATCATCATTTTCCTGAAAAATACTCTTCTCGAAGAAACTTCATTTTCATTGCTATTATGGATTTAATTTGTAAATAAATTTTTTCAATTATATAAATTTAATTTTTGTAAAATTGATTCCATATTTTTCATTATAATAATTAATATTATCTAATAAGTTCAACTTATTTTTTTATTCTAATGAATAGTGAAAATAATAAAAAATAATTACTACAGTTAAGGTAAAAATGATTTTACCTGGGGTTAAACTAAAAGGATAAGGGTTAAAATAAAAATAAAAACTTAGAAAATATATATTTTATAAAAATATCTTGACCTTATAATGTACAATTATATATAATGGTTCATTTTATATCCTTTATTCATGTAAAAAACTACACTACACATTTTTATTTTTAAATATTACAAGTGAGCCACTTACCTCACTTATAATAGGTCACCCCTTATCTGCTCATATTCACATCTTCAAAACCATTTTTATCTTACAATACCCACCCAAATATATTAATTAATTATATCCCAATAAATTAGATCCCTTTTATTATCATTAATCCTTCCTAATAAGGCTTTTGTTTCTTATATATGGATGTTGTCTGAAGAAAAGTTATCTTGCTTAACCGAGCATTTTTATTTTATTTCTTCTTCCACATATTTAAAATATTATTAAATTTTGATTATATGATAAAAAATCATCTTCCATATACTTAGATGTGATTATGTTAATTTAATAACCTAAATCCATCTCCTCTTTCATCAAATGGGATATGAAATCGTCATTCGTGTGTATGGAGGACGACCACCTCATGAACCGATGTCATTCGTTTTCCAACATCATCTCTCATGGAATTTTATAATGATGTATTTAATGTATATATATTATATATTTAACATATTTATACTTATTATGTTATTATATAACATGTAACTTCTTACGTTCTATTCTATGGGGGATACGATTACATCGATTATGTGTGTGATGGACTATCATCTCACAAAGCGATCTGACTTGTTTTTCACTAACACTTTACATGAAATGTAATAACGATAAATTTAATGAATATATATGTTCTGAATTAAATAATTAGGTTACTAATTACATATTTATCATTCTTAAAATCTAATATATTATTTTATTTCTTACACTGAAAATTTATAATGGCGTTCGTGTGTACGTGCAGACTACCGCCTCTACTATGCGATGTAACACTTTTTTGATCACCATGAAACATGGATGATATATATAATTCTATTTAAATAAATAATATTTTATTTTGTATATTACTATATATATATATATATAATATTATCTACCTTTTTTCTATAATGATCGTTGAAAAAAGGGATGTTAGTCATGGGTATGTACTGCCCACCGTCTCCTTGATTGTAACATATGTAATTTTTCACAAACATATTTCATGATTATTTTTAAAAGTATAAATTATGTTTACAATTTTTAATTATTTAATTTTTATAATTCTAGGTATTTTTAAATAATGGCCTCTTTGACCAACAATCATCCTACTAAAGTCATTTTTGACCCAAAATCCAAATGTCGTCGAAATATCAGATGTAAACTTAATTGATTAAGAAATTGTATATGAAATGGTAAATAGTGAAATAAAAGGAAAAATAAACACTAAAAGGGTTCTTGATCAATTAAATAATTATCTTAATTTTATTATTCATGAATATAAATAATTATCATGATGAATCAAACTTAATGTAAGGAACATCATCTCAATTTCCTTTCTTTAAGGAATATTTTGATGTTATACACATATATTATTTTCTGAGGTGTATATACATAAAAATTGACTAATTATATCATGAATTTGTCTATTCTAATTATATTTAATTTTTTTTAATGTAAATATTTCATGGGTATTGTAATTATAATGTTTCCAAAGTGTTAAGGAACTTTTCATTAAAATATTCTACTAAAGCTTTCCATAAAAATAATTTTCAAATATTTCAATTTTTTTAAAATTATTTTATGACTGTAATTATATGGAAATGAATGTTTTATCAATGAAATTGTTTTCATTATTTCCAAGTTTCTAAAAAATTAATCTTTTTATTGAATATTTGACTTTCTCTACTATAGAAAAAAAGAAACTTATATTTTAACTTATATGGTGAGAATAGACTTTCCCACCAATGTAAAAATTATTTAAATTTTGGATTACTATACAATATTTCATGTTTTATTCAAATAAAAAATATATTTCCCTTATTATGGGAAATTTATGTTTTTAAAATTGGTTATTCAAAGAAAATGGTGTTTTTAAATTCATAAGTGTTTTGAAAACGAGTTTAAAAAGAGTATTCAATGGATTTGTGATAAAAGTTATCAAGATTAAAATGTTTATTACACAATATTATCCTTATAAATTATTTATGAAGGGTGTTCCCAAATAGTTCATGGTGATCCAGTTATGTCTTATATGATGTGTGTGCCTACAGAGCACAATAATGCATTGGTTAATGATTATGTTCTCTAGATAATTATATTAGAAGTTAGTCGGATGGTTATTAAAATTTTTAAGGGTTCTATAAGGGTTCTTTGAGATAATGTACCAATGTATATATATAATTTTTTAATGACTTATAATAATTTATCATGGAACTTGTTTTATTTAAAATCTAATATAATGAAATTTTTAAAAGAATAATAATTTCCTTTTTAGGTAATAAATGTTTGTTTTTAAAAAAATTGTTATCATAATTTTTCATAATTTTCATTATACTAATGGTTTTTTTCTTTTTAATTCATTAATTAGATTATTGTTCTTATACAAAGTTTTTTATTAGGTACATATAATGGTAAGGTAATAGAATATTTAAAGTTGAATGTTCTGAATATTTATCATAAAAAGAAATCTTGTTTTATCATTATATATTTTTTTATGGTGGGAAAAATAAATACTGCATAGAAGTGTCTACTTTCTATTATATGGTTTTGTTATGTATGAGTTATGAACTAATTATATAAAACACTAATCTAAAAAATATCCTTAAATGTAATAGAAAAAAATATTAACTTGAAAATCAATATTATATAAAGTTTAATGTTACTTCCTTATAACTAATCATAGGGTGTCTTCCCAATCCTCTTTTTTCTTATTGATATGTTATTTATTCAATATTATTAAATATTGTATTAAATATTCAATATATTTTATTATTTTTCTATTAACATCTAATAGAACATCTTTTACATTCATAGAAAATTTATTGCATTTTTTAAATTGTATGGAAATATTTAGCAAATATTATTTAGACACATATTACTCAAAAACATACCTTTGTTGTTATTCAATGGGGAGACAAATTCTATTGAAATGTGATAATGATTACACCATTTATTTTACAAAGTCTATGATAGTAATTCACTTTTGAAACTGCTAACTCAGTATATTATTCAATTATTTAATTACTTCTTCTAACTATTTTTTATCCAAAATAATTCCCTTGATAGAATAAAAAATAGAACTTACCAATTTTGTAGGACCCCTCTTCAGATGATATTTAACCTCAGAATAAATTTCTCTAAGTGATATATACTCATCACTACTTTAATAATAATCATTAGAATAATCTTAATCAAATGAATTAAAATATCTTGTAACACTCTAATTACTTTAAGTTAGTGATGTTTCTCATTTTTTACTTTTGGATTTATATTCAGATACATTACCACTTTATCCACCTGTTTTTCTGAGTCTTGGTAGAAATCCCCAGTTTTTATCAAAATAGGAATATATTTTTTCCATATGAGGAAGATCAGACACTTTGTGAAACACATACATCATTAAATCCCTTAGTAAATATGAAAACATGGATCTTAAAAGGGAACATGGATACTATGATACAACTTTTTTATAATATTCCTCAAGTTTATAGTATCGGTTGTACTCATATAGGATGAATTTTCATAAGTTGTATTAGATCATTTTGGTTCCTTCAGAAGATACAATTTTCCTCTATTCCTTATAATAACATTAATGAAGTTTCTATTTTAATAACTATTTGGGCTTCCTTATATGGAAAAAATATAGCTTCTCATACTTATAGAAATTGGGTGATTTCTATCAAGGCTCGAAAAAATAGGATGAAAATAGAGGCATGGAATCTGAAGAAGAATCCAAAAGTAAAAAAGATAAATACCTTTAACTAAAATTAATTATTTTGTTGTTGATTCTTATAATTTAACATCTTTGAAAGGGGTGAGTCAGTGGTATTTTGAATATCATATCCTTTTTTTGAGTCTCAATAGTCTTCATATCTTCTTGTTTACCATCTATTTTCTTAATTTATGGAATAAATATTTCAACTTATTCCATTTGATGAGGAATCATTTTACTTTAAATTGGATTATTTTTCTAATGATAGTGTCTTCACCTCCTGGTGATAAAATGTGAAACCCTACTACTGATGTTTAATCCTTCATGGATGTAGTTTTCAGTGTTAAAGTTTCTATGTTTTCTGGCATGTGTGATTTTATGGATGATGATTTTTGTGTTGATCCAAAGATCATTCATCATAGGGGAATTTAAAGATATCCTTCTCAAAAATGAGGTAAATATTATCTCTTTAGGCTTTCACTTTATAATTTTTGGATAATTCATCTTGCACAGACCATCTCTTACCTATTTATGGAAATACCTATAATCTATTGGTTTTGTTGGATTTAATATTATTTTGATAAATTATACCAATGTATTATTCTTGTTATCATCTGAAAATGAGTAATATAGACTCTGGGTGAGGTGATCATGGGTTTTTAGTGGTCGTGTGATGAAAGTAATCAAATGGACCCCTAATTTTTTTATTGATATTGAATCTCTCAATTTCCCTATTTTTCTTGGATTCCTAGGAGTTCCATTGTATTTATTTACAAAAATTTCCTTATTTATGATTTCTATTCTCATTAGATTTCCATATAAATTGGATTTTTCTAAAAAAACACTCTTTAGACTATTTTTCTAGGTTATTTACTCATATTGATGTATATAAATCACTCCCACCTTAAATTTGGATACAAAATGGAAACTATGGTTTCTTTCAAGAGGTTATTTATAAAAACACACCTTATTATTACGATGAATTCCTTAAACTTGTACATTCATCTAGTGTCTATGGCCGGATAGTACACCTGCTTGACTATAAATTGAAATGGATTGAGAAGTGAAAGCATAAGATTGACAATGTATATTTCACTAGAGGCTTAAGGAAAATAATGTTCCATGTTGTCCTTTTTGGAATTAAATTATTTTTGAAGGGTTAAAATATGGCGTTGATAAACCTATATAGGATCAAAATAATTTCTCTATCACTAATAAGAATGGTTCAGGTCCAGGGAGGCATAATGTACCCATGGATTTTTTTATTCTATCTAAAATGTTTAATGTTACCCCACAATAATTTCTCCGACATTATAAATTAATAGTTCACATTCTAAAGATAGTTATTAATTTCCTGAAAATCTTAAGAAATATTGATATATTGAGGATAATTATTTGATTTTAGTTAAGAGAAAATTAAAAAACCATTAATTTATTAAAATGGATGTATCACATCAAGTCCCAGGAAGACTCAGAAATGTAAATATTATTCTAATATCGAATGAACTTTAGTAAATATATCCTTGGAAGCTGCTAGGTAAAAAAAAGAAGATATCCCCCCCCCACATCCTTTTACTAGTGAGACTCTTTGTTCACCCTTTTATATAGACAATTCAAATTCCAACATTATTTATAATGAACCTTTGTTAAATTATGCATAAAGGATTGAGGAAGAACTGGGGAATGAATTGAAAACTAGGATGGAGGAGCAGGATGAAATTATTCTACAAAAAATAAAAAAATGGTGAAGATCATATAGATACCTACTTCTAAATAATAAAGATAATTCTTATAAAAACTTTTTAAGAATATAATCAAAATCCTAAATTTAATTTTAAGGATTCTTTGTAGTAATAAATCTTTTACCTAGTCCTTTTTTTGAACTTTTCATTATATTTCCTTTCATGGACCATTGAGCTAGGGGTTGATGTAGTTTTGTTAAATTTATTGATATTTGAGCAGGATGGTATTTATTAAAGATATATTTTATTTTTTTCAGTTTTATTTCTATTTTTATGAGCATTTAAGGGATTTTTTGTTGAATGAAGATGGATCTTAAGATTGTTTTGGTTCCTCTATTTATAAAACATCCTTACGGGGTGACGTAAAATCATGTTTCTAATACCTCTAAAGTCTTTTTCTCTTTGCATCAGATGAAATAGATCTTCTTGTTGGATTTGTGGAATTTTTTACTATATTTTGAGGATTTTTATGGAATCATTCAGCTATTAAGGATGAAACGTATTTGAGCATTATTATGTATTGTTGGATTTTCTCCATTTTTTGAATGTTTTGTCATCTCAGATGATGAAATTTCCTTCACTGACAACTTTTGATGAATCTTCAGCTATATTCTTACTTTGTTTGAAGTGTTTTTCATAGAATTGTTTTATTTTTTTTAATTATCTTTTTTATAGATTTTGAAGAATTTACGGTTGTGAATTGAAACTAGGCTGGATCAGTCTTAATGGATTCTTGGTGATTTTCACTAATCTTGGTTGATGAATTAATTGTTAAAGGAAATCCACTTGATACTATAAATTTATACATTGGTTATCTATCCATCTAATTTATGTATTATTTTGGATTTTTTATGTTGATCCAATATCATTTCACAGCATTTTTAAACTTTATACCCTTTCGTTTTAATAAATTTTTGGGAATGGTGATTTGATTTTTCCAACTCACCTCATGTGCACTGATAATGAGTGAGAGATAAGAGAACATTATTTAAAAGTTTTAATACAAAATCCTACTCTTTTTCCTGTGTAGTTGGGGTTTGTCTTAGTGGTAAGAAACCCATAATCCTATATGAAAAAAGGGGGTTCAAAACCCGTTGGGCACAGGGGTACTGTAGTATACTGTAGCAGCGGCGGAACTACAGCATCAGTAGGGTACTATAACAGCAGCATGTACTGTGTGCTACTATAGCAGGCGCGTACTATAGCATTACTATTCATACAATGGGGTTTGGGGAACAAATTTGGGCCTACGGGCCATGTAATGGTCTAAATTCCCACTGGGCCTTCGGTCTATGTAATGGGTCTCCCTCTACCCAGTTAAAAGATGTATTTTCTTTACTTTAATAATAAATGTGGCTTTGTCCCCAACCTTTATTTAAAAAAAACCTACTCCTTCTCATGTTGTTTACACACCCAAATAAGTATTATGAATACTAATATTGTTAATTATAATGCCTAAGGTTTCAATTGGTTATAAACCCTAAAATACAATCCTCAGGTTGATCCTAGTTCTATACCCCATCTATAAACACTTTTTTTGGTTGGTTATATGCCCTGACCTTCTTTCTCTTCCTTAACTAGTTATACACCTCACCCATGAGCCTCTTCATTAAATAATTATATACCATAGTCAAATGATCCTTCATCTCCTTTGTTTATCTAGTAGACTATGCAGTTACCTAAGAAAATATTAAGGGTATCCTATCCAAGTTCCAACTAACATATTGGAGGAAGCCTATGCAAGGTAGGAATTGGAATGCATTGGTGTGCACACATGGCACATAGGTACATGTAAAGGGAATGCACAAAGGTAGAATATCTAATGGGATGGTGTGGACCACATGAGTGTGTGAGGAGTGTTTCTTGGAGTGAACCAAGATACATCATTTAGTTGTTGATAGTGCATTAAGAGATATAAGGAAGAGATAAACCATTTTTAATAATTATTTGGGAAAAAATTATTTATTCATTTTTACTCCATTATTAAAAAATTAGAAATAAAAGGTAGTCACCGGGTGTCATTTCTTCCTCCTTAGGCTCGAGAGTTTGTCTTCTCACATACTTTTAACTGACCAAAAGAAAACATTCAAGTGACCATAAGGGATGAAGCTACCATATATATAAAACTTGATCTACCTCACTATTGATTACATGATTCCACAATAGTATAATCTACCTGAGGATCAAATTTGAATCCTACCACATGAACAAAATGAAGCTTCCACATGAGTTACACTTATTTATGAACAAAATGAAGCATCCTATTAAAGAGTGTGACCTTATGTGATTTTTTCAATCAACTGTGAGTATAGTGGAGTTACCTCATGTTAATACATATATTGGGTGAATAGAATTTGTATTGGTGAAAGCTATAGTTTCCACATATCTAGGTGTAGATCCTGTGATTTTACCAATATTTTGATAATAGTGATGATCATCATTCAAGGTTATTTAAAGATTCTACATAAAATCATGAAAACATTATATAATTATCATGGTTATTTTAATGTTATGTCACCTAAGATGAAGTAAGGTAAGATATGTTTTTATGTTTCTCCAAGATCACAACAGAAATATTCACCATGAAATTCATGAAAACGTTTATTAATAAATTTAATATGATCTATGAAATGTCATTCCATGATTCATTCCAGAAGCATTTTGGTTTTTAGAATAAAATAAAAGAGCTACAAAATCTATTATCCTCATCAAGAATAGTCATAAAAATAATGAAGATTCCTATATGTTTATATTCGTGAATAAAATATCAAAGTAATGTGACTCATGTTTTATAATAATTTAGATCAATATTGATTAATCTATATGAATCAATTGGGGAAAATCTTAACTCATGGAATGAGTTTAAATAAGATCCTTCTTACTTTTAAATAGCATGATGAAAAAAATGATAACTCTATTCCTTTGGGTATTTAAATTAAGAGATGAGAATGTTGACATTTAAGTATCAAATAAAATAATAAAGACTTAGTCTTAAGGAAATAATAAACTGAATAGATTAAATCAATTTAAATGTATTTAAACACTAAAAATCATGAATGGTTTTAAATTATCAAAATGTTAATAATTTATGATGATGAGAATGGAAAATAATTTTTTTTGTTTTCATTCCTATATTTAAGTTCAATATAGTGGTTGAATAATGTTTATTTTATTATTTTGAGAGATCATTCAATACTCTTTTTAATTAAATTAAGATACATTGTGATATTTTCCTAATATTATTATGATTTCATGAGGTTAGGTGAGGATGGTTGAATGATCTAATACAAACAACTGTGAATACTTGAAAAGGACAATGATGATATTTTTCTATAAAGAGTAGGCTCATATTGAGACTAAACCATGTAAATACTTTTGTTTTGTTCCATTTATATACTAAATAATTCAATTGAGGTAGTGATCCACAAGAAGAATGGATTAAAGATTTAAATAGACACATAGGTTGAATTAAAAGAAAGTGTCTAGAGAAAAACAGAAGTCTTATCATGCTCAACCTTAATCTACTGTAAAGTAAAACATTTTTTCACAAAGACTTTTATGTCTCATCTCGTACCCAACACCTAGAATTGGTTCCAATGATCTTAATACATCTTAGTCACTCCTGATTGAACTATTCAAATAAAATTGTGGAAATCCTTTAAAACCACCAACCTCATTGATATTTAAACCACATTATAGATTCAGAAATAAAATACACCCCCATTAGATCAAGACCACTCATTGGTGAACTCCCTATTATTTGAAATAATTTCAATAAACTATAATTCCACATCACACACTTTCTCTTGAAGAGTAAGGGAGAAGATAATAATTCAACTAGATACTAGAAAAAAATCAATTGTTTCTTTTCTTCCCTCACTTCTAAATGCATCTAATCCAAGTGAACATCAGATTGTTGGTACTAGGTGCACAAGGGAAGCATGATATATTGTAATATTAATTTTGTTTCACCATATGATATATGTCATAGTGTCATTAGTGATGATGTGAAACCCAATTAACAATTTTATGATCATATTTGAATTAAAAAATCATAAAAATAAAAATTATATACATGCCTCATTTGATTTGTATTGAACACATGTCCACTCACTATCGTACACCAAAATTTGAAGGAACCGAATTTAAAAACCTCTATATCATCCAAACATTCATAAAAATAATTTTGGTGCATTGATCATCAATTTTTTGATACTAATATAGATAAATGATGAACCTTGAGGATCACTACAACTTCTCTCCTTCTATCTAGGGAGAATAAATTGGACTAGTATTCTATAAATGACTATTTATCTCTCATGAAAATATTTGGGAGAAGATAGGGGATATAAAAATTGTAGAAAGAATACTCATACAAATATTTTTCCTCTCTCAACTTATATAAGTAGGGTTAGGTCTTGAAAATTGTACTTAGGCCTTTAAAAAAACTTAACCTCCTAAATAATCACTAAAACATCATCTCCAAAACATAAAACATGTTATAAATGTGGATATTATTTCCTCACTCACTTGTAAAATTTTAAATTCATTACATCATAAAATACAATTCATTAACTCTACTCATCTCCCAAATAATTTTTTTAATGAAAAATGAATAAAAATATTATTCATTTATAAAATATTTTTACTCATATTCACTGATACATATAAATACCATGATTAAATAAATTCAATACTTATTATTCTAAACTCGTTTAATATTGATTTTTAATATTTATTGTTATTTATTAAACTCATATAAATCTCAGGCCTCTCCATGGGTCCAACCATGTCCTAAAATCTAATTCACTAGAATTGGAAAAGCTTTTGAATATTATTTGTGTGTGATCCTCTAGGTCTTTATTTTGATATAATGTGGTCATAAGAATAGACTATGAATGGTATCTAGAAATAGATCATGGCCTATAAGGAAATATAGTTTAGTTATAGTAATGAAAACCTCCTACGATCATACTCCATGTAATATAATCATTATGCCTCATGATATGTCATTTATAAGTCCATACAGTGTTATTCATCATCCTTTCATAATTTATTATTTAATTACCTTACTAGATGGAATTACCTTAGTCTACTATAGACATGGATTTAGTATTGGTTCCATCATCCAGGTCAATTGGGCTCAAGAAATCTCTTCCTTTTAGAAGCGATAAATATTGTCTTGATCATTCAATCAATGTTGTACCATTAATTATGAAACAAACACAAGCTATCTCACCACAACATAAATATCATTGTTTTGATATTAATTTTATTATATGATTAAATGGTATAAATTGATAATGATTTCAATTCTAGATACCATTACACATGATTGCTGATATAAACAACAAATGTCACTTGGAACATTCAATGTTCTTATTGATGGGTTTGTCCTCATTATCTCCTATTCTCAAGATCACTAAGTGAAAACTTTCTAAAAAAAGTCTAAATGCTTATGATCCTCTAGCACCTAATAGTATAACATCATTTGTGTCACATCAGTATGATGTGTTTGGACTATATGATATATTATTATGATTAAAATCATAGTATCTCGAGGTTGTCATTATATCTAGGAACTTCTATAACTAATTTATATGATTAATAATATAAGGGAGATAACATGTAAATAAAATTATATACACTATTATGTTATGAAACATCATTAATATATAATTTTATACATCATATGGTTATTGGAAAGTATTATTCATGTTGGTTCTATAGCACCCACTTTCATAGCAGTCCAAATTTTAGTAGAGCCAACACACTAGCCATCAGCCTACTAGATCTCATGTAATAAAATCAGTCTTCTTGTGATTAATACATTTAGTTATTGGGAATTATATTTCTTCCTAAATGAATAATCTACTATCTATTACTTCACCTCTTTTGAGTAAAATATATCAAGATTTAAATTCCATGAGTATATCACTTTAGTATTTTATCATAATTATGATATCTTGGCTAGTACCTATATCATAAAATTATCATAAAATAATCATAATAATAATATTTTACATTTTTGGTATGATTGAAAGTACTTGAAAAAAATAATTACATATTTAATACTAATTTATTCGATTCATCATAATTAATTCCATATTTGGTATCTATAAATATGTCTACCATAAGATTCTATGAGTTAATATTTCTCATTTCCTTATCCTAACTATGATATTAGATCAATTTATATATATAGAGACTAGTTTTACCCTTTATAACTAGAGTTACATCAATTCCAGTTTCTAGGTACCTTTCATTTATACTCTCCCAAGAACTATTGGAATGTTTTCACTGCTTACCATGAAATTCATCTTTATTTATCTGACATTTTCCTACCATGATTATTGTGTTAGTAATATCATACCAAGTACATAGCATGGCCTATGTGATAGACCCATCACTGGATTATATGGAATTATAATCACAATTATAATCACCTTATATATCTTATACATTTATTCTTGAAGATATTTAGTAATGTGACATTAGAAACAATTCTCTCTAGAATTATTCTAACTTTTACTTTTCAATAAATTTTTAATATATGTACTTTTATTTTATCTAAGAATCCATTTAATATAACTTGATAGATATTATTGTACCTCTCTATATCATTTTGTTTTCATGATTGTAAAAAATCATTTATATTACTAATTATATCATTTGAGTGAATTTTAGTCTCATTACATATTCTTTTATTCATATTTTTTGTCAACTTAAAGGGGATATCTTAGACTATTCAAAGTCACCATGAATATCTTGTTAAAGGCTTGGACATTTATTTTATGATAATAAAATTATCATGGAATAAAGATGTATCATCTATCAAAGTCCATTGAGGGAAGGCTCAAAGTCTCTAGTTAAAGATAGAGGTTTACAAGTAACACCAAGTCTTGATGTAAGGAACTAGCTAGGTAGTTTGATATGGGCCTATTAGAATTCCTACAGAAAGTTCCCCAGCCATCTAGTGACCAATCAAAAATCAATAAAGTGTACTAGAAGTTCACTTGATAGTCATTAGACAATAATGGGTATATGGTATGGTTTTTTAGATTTCAATGTTCTATTGGTGCCCCACCGGCTATCCAGAAAGGTGCATCATGTATCTGGTGGCTTCAGGCTAGAGGTTCCATGACAACATTTATTATGTTGAAAAATGTTATAAATTCTGTATTTTTCATCTTCAATGGCCCGTATTATTTTAAAACGATTCCTACACCAATAGGTGCATATAAATAGGGATCCTTTGATCATTTTAAGATTATACCATTACAATATTAGTTTTCAAAAAAATCCTTAATTGTGAATATGATCCTTGATTCAAGTTTAACTTAAATAAAGGTGAAGATATATAATATCCTCTCAAAGTTATCTCAGGATCCAATCTCAATTGTTCTTTTATATCAATTGTTATCTTCATACATCTTCACATCAACTATCATCCAAATTATAAAATCCCTTAGGAGGTTTAAAAATATCATGTCAACTTTTATTAGTATCATGAGTTACCTTGTCTTTAAAATTGTTATGCATAAATATATTCATACTAAATAACCAAAATATAAGTGGTCAAACAATTATATTGAATCCTTTGACATTAATGGAAATGAAATGAATACTATACATTCAGGTCTTGACTAAAATAAATTTAATTGTGTTTCCATATGAAAAAATGCCCATGAAATATGCAAATAGCAATAATTCACTCATGAAGGAACCAATAAATTTAAAGTTACTATATTATACATATATTAATTATATTTTTTTAATATTATTTATGCATCATAAAGAATCCATTCATAGTATGTTTACACGGTTTACTAGCATTTACCATGTTCAAAAGTCTCATGGTGTTGATTTGTCTACAGAAACATAAATAAAAAAGATACTCTTGGTCTTTCTAATAAATTGGGAACCCAGGGTCACTATTATAAAATGATAAAAGGGTGTAAAGAAAATGGTTCTTGAATATCTTATCATATACCTAATGACATATGAAATAACTATTAAGTGACAAGCTGTGATGGAGGCCAATGAATCCAAATATGTGAATAAAATAATTACCTTTAAAGAAACCAACAACGACTCATCTGGAGGTGATGTTCAATTTTTTTATTAAATCTCCAACAACATAAATAAAAATATTCAAGAAAACTAAATCGTCCAATTAGTCAAATGAGGTTAATCAAAATGTGTCACTATAAGTGATATGTTACAAATGCATGAAAAAGGGCCACATTAATCTATAATTCCCCACATAAAAAAGATGGTTAAATAAATTAAAAAAGGTAATAATTATCTTAAATTTATAACCTATAGTGAAATCAATGACTCCATGAACTTAACTTACTCAACCTATTCAAGTTACTCAAGTGTTAAGTTCATTATGGAACATATTAATGGAGACATTGAGGTTAGTACCAATTTTCCATTTCATCCTCATCTTATTCATCATTTCATTATTCCCCATATTATTATTTTTATTTCTCCTAAAGTAACATTAATTAAAAATACCTTAAATACACTCATTATCAACTCAATTTCATGAACATACTTTAGTATAAAAAGAACATGACAAGAAATATATGAAATTTCATAAAGAAAAATAACAACTTCTAAAAGAAAATAAATCAATCTTCAATAAAAAGGATTATTTATCCACAATAATTAAAAATATATTGGATATTATTAATCTCAAAACTATAATAAAATAACACAAAAACTCTCTATATAAATTCAATCATGTTTAAAATAACCTAAAAAAATTGGCCTCTCAAAGATATAGAAAAAATGAGTTTTCCTAGGTTTCTCAAATCATTAAATCATCTCAAAAAGTCCATCAAACCCCACTTTTATTAAAGGTTTCTCACAAGATCAGTTTTAAATTATTTTAATAAAATTATACATTTAAACTGTGAATAATATTGTAATAATGCAACATATGGAAAACCAAAATAAAATCATCATTGATCTGTTATTTCTAAAATAAACTCTCATGATTAAAAATTTATGTATATATCTAAATTTTTATTGTATAAAATTATTAGACCCAAGTTTGTTTCGGTAACAAAACATATAGTTACTTAATTTTATTTAAAAATTAACTAGTGAGAAAATAAATAGGGGCATTATAGTACCTAGATAGTAGTTTCTCAAGAAGCATGTGTGGAGACCTCTTTAAATTTAATAAAATTGAAAAAGTAAAAGGAGGTCATGTCATCTTTGATGTTAACTCTAGGGAAAATATAATCAATTTAGGAACCCTCATTTTTTCTAACTCAAATATTATGGAAAAAAATTACTTTCTAAAGGCTTAAAATAAAATTTTCTATTCATTATCCAATTTTGTGATAACAGTTTTAAAATTTCTTTTGAAGATGAATTGTGAAAAGTTTTTAGCTTAAAAGTAAATATTATATTTTCTATTTATTTTTTTAAAAATTTTTATAAAATAATTTTAAAATATCTCACTAGACAAGATGTCAAATTCATGAGTGTACATGTTAGTGAGTCATGACTTTGGCATATATTAATTGGTCAATTTTACACACGCGCACTTTTCAAACTCAGCCATTATCAACTAGTAATGGACTTACCCAAAAAATATTTCAAATATGACATGGTTTATGAAGCATACCAATATGGTATAAATCATAAATATTATTTTAAATCTAAAAAAGGAATATATTCTTCTAAAGGGATTGAATTTTTTTATCTTGATTCATTCAAACCTTATCAAATTGGTAGTCTCAAAGTTGGATCGAATACTTTTGTTATTATTGTTGTCATTATAATATTCACATGGGAATAATTATTTTCATATAAAATTTAATCTTTCAAATCCCTTATGAAGTCTTCAATGAAAGTTGAAAATGAAAATTTTATAAAATTATTTATATTTGAAGTGATCATGGTGTAGAATTAAACAATAAATAATTTGATGACTTATAATCTTATCAAAGATATAATCAATATTTGTTTCTCCTCAAACTGCCCCCAATAAAATGGAGTAGTGGAGAGGTGAAATTGAACTATCCAATAAATTTCTTGAACACTTTTAATTGAATTTAATTTACCTTGATACTTTTTGCATGAGGTTTAAAATACTATGTGCTTTATTATTATTAATGTTCTCAAAATAAATGTTCTCAAAAACCACTTATGAACATTATAAAAATTGAAAAATACTAAATTGGTATTTTTTTCAAATTTTGTAAATATTTTATTCTAAACATCTTGTAAAATCTTCCAAAATTTGATTCCAAATCTAATGAAGGTGTCTTACTTAAATACTCCAACTCAAGAAAGGCATATTTACTCTTTAGAAATATAACGTAAATAGTATACGAATAAATGCATCTTATTTTGTTATGAAAAATTTTACAAAATATATTTCTTAGATATTTTTTGATGAAAATGATTCTTTACCTTCAAATGAACCTTTCTACTATAAATAAGTTGAATTATAATAAGAATTTATTTCAAATTGTTTACGTATTTTTTAAAAAAATATAGTGACCTTCCCCTTGAAAATTTAATTTGAGATTTATAAGAAAGATCTCATACGTTCATATTATTCCTAAATGGGATTGAACATCCTACCTTCATATCCCACATAGAATCCCAAACTGTTAATAATACCCTTAATGATTAATTTTTTTTATTTTCATGAAAGTGGAACTAAATAAATTCACTAGGAATAAGGAATTTACTCTCATGGATAGACTTAATGATCATTCCATTATAAGGTCTAAATAGTATTTTAGTAATTAGATAGATATGATTAGCATGTTACTAGAAGTTAAAATCATCTTGTAACTAAAAATTATAATTAACAAGAATGAGTAAACTATGGTGAAACCTTTACCTATAATTGTATTAGAATCCCTTTCAATATTTTTGTCATTCATCACTCACCTTAATTTCAAACTCATTCAAATGTATCGTACAAGTGCATTTTAAAATTGTTTTGATAATGAAAATAATTTTTTTAATAGCCACCTAGTTTTGAAAACCCTGATTTTTCAAATAATGTTTTTAAATTACCTAAATCACTTTATAGTTAAAAATAATCCCTATAGGCTTGCAAGAATTTATATCAAATTTTCTTTTATAAACTGATTTTAAAATAGGAAAATTGGATTCAACTATTTTTCTAAAACACCCATAAAATTATTTGTCACTTATCCAAATTTACATTGATGATGTGATATCAACTCTACCAATGAATATATGTATTTTGAAATTTATGATTTAATGAAATAAGAATTTTAAATTATGTTTATGGATGAACTCATGTTCTTTCTCATTTTTCAAATTTCTCAAAATAATGATGATATTTTTCTAAACCAATGAAAACACACTGATGAACCATTAAAATATTTTTTATAAATCAATATAAGGGAATTATTACACCCATGAGTAAAAAATTGTAGAAAACATTGCATAAATATTGTAAGCTCGTTGACAATAATATTTATAGAAGAATCATTTGGATTCTATTTTTTCTTACTATGACTTGGCCTAAAATCATGTTTAGTGTTTTTCTTTGTTCTCATATTCAATCTAATACAAATAAATATCATATAAAATATGTTAAAAGTATTTTTTTAAAGGACCTAAAATCATGTTTTATTTTATCCTAACAGAACATATTTTCAATTAACTATTTTTTCCTATTCTGATTTTGGTGATTTCCAACTAGATAAGAAAAGTAAATGTGGAAATTTCCAAATACTAGGAAAATCCCACATATCATATAGAAGTAAGAACTAAAGATCAGTTACTTTTTATATACCTGATGAAACATACATATTCATTGGGAGTTATTGAATCCAAATAATATTGATAAAACAAACTCTCTTAGACTTCAATCTTACATAAGACCGTATCTCGATTACCTGCAATTATACAAGTTCCATTAATATTTCCATAAATAATATCCAAAACTCTTTCACTAAATACGTTGAAATTAGGAACTATTTCTTAAGATATCACTTCGAAAAAGGATGATATCTTATTGGAATTTTTTAGGATGAAATATCAACATGCTGATATTTTCATTATTCATTTAATAGTTTGTTAGGTTCTGGGGCCCGTAGTGGAAGCCAATGGGCCTGGGATTTTAAATTTTTTCATCAGTGGGATGACAGAACTTGCTGTCGCTAACGATCTGAGCCCCGGAAAGGTCCGAGGATCCCGTGTAAATCGTAAGGAGCACAAAATTAAAATGAAAACATATCCATTTCAAATCTGAATCCGCAATCGACTACAACTAGTCGATGGTGATTGTTGCTTCATGGATCCAAAGCAGAATCCCCTAGATCATCCGCACACGATCCAAAAATCCACTAGAACAATGATCTTTGAATTCCTGGTGCTAGCGTGGAGATCCGATGATGCTTTTGACATCCTGACAATCACCTCATTGAGAATCCTTCGATGCATGATAGAGATATTGATATGAGAATCTTGGATCGAGAGTTTCTCTATCTAGAGAGTGGGAGGAGAGAGAGGCTCTGGGTTTCACTCCATGAAATGATTAAATTGTCAATTTCACACCAAGGGATAGAGCCTCCTCTCTTATTTATATTGGAATTCCAAAATACCCAGTTGGGTTCCTTGACCCACCATTTATTTCAATTTCCACTAAATAAATAATTTTGATGAACTAAACTGTGCCAATATTATTTATTATTTTATCACATACTTGAAATATATATAAAATATATTATGTGATAAATCCCGATCCATTTAACTTGACTCGTTGTCCCACTTAATATTAAATAACCTTGAATATTAATATAATATTTGTTCAATTAATATTTTTCTTGACTTTATTGAACTCGTAAATACATTAAATAAATTCAATCCCAAATATTCATAACATGAATATTATTGAATTTATTTAATTCTTTTGGTGATCGAGAACATGGAAAATACTCAAACCCTATGGTAGGGCCCACTATTTCCACATACCTATTCCACTAAATATGAAGGATTCTAGAATACACTATTGTGTGTGACCCTCTAGGCCCTTAACATGAAAGTAGTCAATAAGATTTATAGACCATGAGTCTAGTCCAACAACCCATCATGGCCCCTAAAGAGATACAGATATTCATTGCAACAAATACCATCCTATGAACACTGAGAGTGTAATATAATCTCATTGTCATTAAAAATCTCATAATGTAGGACACACTCTTGTGTCATCATCCTTATCTTTATTTATTATTTGTTGATCTATCCGGATGGATTTATATTTGAACTACTTTGGCCAAATACTTATGAAGGAAGCACCATCATGATCAACCAAGCCTATGATATACAACTTCCTGAACTTGGATGAGACAAATCCTTTGTTGACCATTCATCCAAAGTCATACCACCAACGACACACCCAACACAAACTATCTCGCCGCGACTTCATAGCCACAGATTTCATCTTTTATTGAAGTATGTAATCAAATGGTATACATTGGTTATGGTTTCAATTCAGGAGACCAATACACATGTCCGTACGTAGGAACAACCAATGACACCAAAACACTGTGGTGTTACTATTGGAGGGTATGTCCTTATGATCTCACTACTAAAGATCACCAAGTGCGAACTTCATGATAAGAAGTCTCAATGCTTATGATCCCTCTAGACCTGATATTCAGACATCTACTATGTCCAATCTATAAGATGTATCTAGACTATAGAACATATATTTAAGATTAATGTCATAGTGTCTTGAGGTTCTCATTAAATCCTTGGATCTGCTACAACCTCTCGATACGACAATTAATCTTTGGACATTACCATTATAATAGTGGATGTAAAAAAATCTACACTATAAGGGTAAGATGATATCATGCATAACTAACAATACACAGGATATGGTAATCCAAAGTACTGCATAGTTGTGTCTAGGGAAACAACTATTTCAACACTCCCACTTGCACTAGAGCCAAATTTATAACTAAAAATATTAGATACTCACATGATAAAGATCATTCTTCTACAGAGTAATGGCTTTAAGTACTAGGAATGTCACGTTTTCACCGTGTGGGATATATGCTATATGAGACCTCAGATCCTTGAGTAAAACTTATCAAGATAAGGTATCCCTGAGTATATTACTTTTTTCCATTGTCATAACTTGACAACTTGGATATTAAGAATATCATAATTTACATTATGATAATACTTTTCTCACTAGGTTTGAATCCATGAACCGGAACAAATCGTTGCGATTGATATCTTTTTGTTAGCTGCCTTAGAAGCTGTAACGTACTCGGTATTTGTACGTATGGTGCCACTATCTTTCATGATCTTACTCACTCATCACATTTTCATGACAATGATACTAGATCAAATTGATATAATTATTACTATTTTTTATCCCACAATAACTAGTATACCTTCTTCTCCATATTCCAAGAAAATATCATTTGTAATTGCAGATGTATAAGATGGTAGTTCTGACTGCTTCAATTCGAGTGCTCCTGGATGTAATTGATATCTTCCTGTAATAATGTATATTATGTCAATATCAATTATTTTACAAATTTTGGCATATGTGATTGATCCATTTCTAAAACATATGGAACTTATCTCACAACATTATTCTTTGCCCATGCTCTGAATATGTTAACCTGTAGATATTAAGTGAGGTGACATTGGCAATAATTCTGAACATGAATTGTTCCTAATTGTAATTTTCAATACAATTACACTATATGTATGATTGAATAGGACCATGAAACCTATGGATATACCTCAGTATAACCTGTTCTCTAGAACTCAGGTTGTTACTTTAAGTTAATCATTGGATAATTGCTTTTAACCTGGCCGTATCTAAGTATAAGACCAAAATTTGTTTTCCATATGTTGTCGAACATATTTCACTTGGAAGACATTGGTGCACCCACTAACCTTTGGTAGATACAAGTAATGTATTCATTTAAAATGGATTCTCAAGGATCTTTTTACATATCCAGAATTGGATTTTAGTATCTTTCAACCCATATTGGCATCATATGATGTCATCATCACTTTCTGGTTGTGTCGTATAGACACCTTCCATGAAAGATGATCTTGACATCCAATGTCCAACAAAATTATCTTATAAGTTTAGATATGACAAGTAAAATTCTAAAGGATTTAGGTGCACCGACATTGTATAACCAGTTGAGCCTTATTGGTACCAGTCTTGTACCTTCCATGTATCATATCATTTGAATACCCACCGCATTATTGAATTTATAATCCCCTTTGAAATTTGACACAAGGAATCCATTATTGAATTTTAATTGATCTTGTCAATCTAGCGTATTTCCATATAATTAATACATGTAGGAATTATTATTCTTAATGAATAATTTATAACCGACCACGGTGAATAAAAAACCATCACCTTGGTTTCATTCTTCCTATGCAGTATGCGTCAATAGAACATGCTGATTCCACCATTACTTGTAGAACCTGTTCTTATGCCAACCATTTGTGCATCTCGAGCATTGAAAAAGTCCAAGATAATTCATCTCCCACTAGATATAATAGAGATGTTCACCCTTGTATACAAATGTAGTCTAATGCTTGACTAAAACTTTTTTATCATAGGGATTTATGTAATATCCTAAGAAACTATTAGGATAATTACATAGATGCAACTTGTGCTCAGATTGAAGCATGTCTGTTTTTAACAAACTCTTTTCATCCTTACACATGATCTATGGAAGAATGGATTTACATCATACTATGACTCATATGATATCCATTTCTCATTTTAGATGGAATATTGGTTATGGGATTATGTAATTTTTTTAAAATCTTATCTAGAAATATAATGGAGGTTTCTGAAGGTTGTAACTTTGATAAAACTTTCATCATAACTTTGATGTATAAAATGTGCGTTTAGGAATTTCTCCACACTACATTTTGTGGAGCAATTTTAATATGTATGACTCAACATCAATCAAACTTATGAACATAATGTTTCGGTGCGGATGTGCGTCGGGTTACGTTGTTCCGCCAGGACGCGTTCGCGCGTGCACCCGTCGACCCGAGGGGATGGGCGCGCGACTTGTGGTCCCGCATTCCCGCTTTCCAAGGGCGGGCGGCATCCGTCCCTTATTCAGGGGCGTCTGCTCCTTGATCGAAACCGGGATGATGGGATGTCGGCTCCTCCTTCCGTGGACGTCTCCTCGGAACTCGTCGCCTAATCCGGGTCTCCCTCATAGATTTAAGAATGTTCGTGAATCTCGTTCCCGGCGCCATATCTTCATGGACGCCGGTTAATTACGCTGCATCCGCCCGGACGCTCCAAGGAGTCCGGTCGGGGCAGCAACCTGCGGTGAGGAGACCGGGTGGCTCTGGGTGTCGGGGGCGTGTCTTGACACTGCGACTCTGCATGTCTGCCTTCCGTCCCTGATAGGGCTTCTCGAAGGCGTGATGGCCTGAGGCATCCCGCACTGGGTGCGGGGGACTGTGTTACCTGAGGTTTTCCTCAGCTTCCCATGTTTGACACGGGGTATGCCGCGAGTTTAACGTCCAGCGGGGACGGCATCGGACTGATCAACACGAGGAGTGGATCAGATGACAGAACCCCTTGCGGGGCACCTCCAACGCTGGGGCCAGCACATGGGCGGCTTCCCGAGTGAAGTGGAGTGGAATGAAATGGCATGACCCCACCGGGATGTGGCGGCCCGGGTAAGGATCAGGGTGGATGATGGAGTGAAGAGCTTGGACCCCATAGGGGATTCCTACGTACCGCGCGTTAGCGCGGATCAAAGTCAGCGTAGTTCGGATATACAGTTTAACGTCATGCTGGACGTCGGCAAGCCGACTCACAGAGAGATCGAGGCCGCCGGGCGGCGGATTGAACCGAACCACCTCGCACAGAGGGGGATGGAACGGCCGGGTGAATCACAGTTTCACGTCATGCTGGACGTTGGCAAGCCGACTCACAAGGAGATCGAGGCCGCCGGATGGAGGATTGAACCGAACCACCTCTCACAGAGGGGGATGGAACGGCCGGGTGGATCACAGTTTTACGTCATGCTGGACGTTGGCAAGCCGAGTCACAGAGAGATCGAGGCCGCCGGATGGAGGATTGAACCGAACCACCTCGCACAGAGGGGGATGGAACGGCCGGGTGAATCACAGTTTCACGTCATGCTGGACGTTGGCAAGCCGACTCACAAGGAGATCGAGGCCGCCGGATGGAGGATTGAACCGAACCACCTCGCACAGAGGGGGATGGAACGGCCGGGTGGATCACAGTTTCATGTCATGCTGGACATTGGCAAGCCGACTCACAAGGAGATCGAGGCCGCCGGATGGAGGATTGAACCGAACCACCTCGCACAGAGGGGGATGGAACGGCCGGGTGGATCACAGTTTTACGTCATGCTGGACGTTGGCAAGCCGACTCACAGAGAGATCGAGGCCGCCGGATGGAGGATTGAACCGAACCACCTCGCACAGAGGGGGATGGAACGGCCGGGTGAATCACAGTTTCACGTCATGCTGGACGTTGGAAAGCTGACTCATAAGGAGATCGAGGCCGCCGGATGGAGGATTGAACCGAACCACCTCGCACAGAGGGGGATGGAACGGCCGGGTGGATCACAGTTTCACGTCATGCTGGACGTTGGCAAGCCGACTCACAAGGAGATCGATGCCGCCGGATGGAGGATTGAACCGAACCACCTCGCACAGAGGGGGATGGAACGGCCGGGTGGATCACAGTTTCACGTCATGCTGGACGTTGGCAAGCCGACTCACAAGGAGATCGAGGCCGCCGGATGGAGGATTGAACCGAACCACCTCGCACAGAGGGGGATGGAACGGCCGGGTGGATCACAGTTTTACGTCATGCTGGACGTTGGCAAGCCGACTCACATAGAGATCGAGGCTGCCTGAAGAAGGGAGAAATAGGAAAAGGAAATGGGGAAGTGCAATGGAGATACACATGTGCAGTCCCCCACAATGGCGGATTCATAGGTGAATCGACGCAAGTGTGAACCCAGGAGGGGTCCACTGACGGAAGAACCGACGTAAATACGACTGGGACGACCAGGTGGCGGGCTTGAACCTCGGAGAGGCTTCCTACGTACCCTGTTTAGAAGACAGGGATCAAATTCCATGTAGTTTGTTGGGTTTGTAACACTCTACCCCCGTGGGCGAAGGCCACTCCAATCCCGACATCCCTGCAGAGACGAGCGGGTGGGGTCCACATCCAAACCGGGAGGACCCTGCGTGCGGAGCACGAGATCAGGATGCGGACGGTTTAACGTCTTGCCGGACTAAGTACAGTTTAACGTCGTGTGTTGAGGACGAAGCGGACGGTTTAACGTTTTGTCGGACGATGTACAGTTTAACGTCATGTGTTGAGGACGAAGGTGCTTGGCAGTTTAACGTCTTGTCGCGCGGACGAGGGTGCTTGGAAGTTTAACGTCATGTAGCTTGGACGTATGCAGTTTAACGTCATGCAGGACGTATGCAGTTTAACATCGTGCAGGACGTAGTGCAGTTTAGCGTCGTGCAGGACGTTTGCAGTTTAACGTCGTGCAGGACGTAGTGCAGTTTAGCGTCGTGCAGGACGTAGTGCAGTTTAGCGTCGTGCAGGACGTATGCAGTTTAACGTCGTGCAGGACGTAGTGCAGTTTAGCGTCGTGCAGGACGTTGAAGCCGCCGATAGGTCCGTGTCACTTCGCGCGAGCCTGGAAGGCTGCACGGGAAGACAACGTACGGTGCGGGCACCTGCGATGAAGATCATCGGGCGCCACACAGGCGGGTACCCAAAGGGGGTCAAAGGGGGCGACCCTGTCGGTTTGCGCGCAAAAAAGGAGCTTTGCGCACAATACCGCGGGTCGGCGCGCAAATGGGCGGGCTGGCGCGCAATTGGGCCAGCGCCTTGCGCGCGGAAGGTAAAGATTGCGCGCACCGGGCTTCGGATAGCGCGCGGGGGCAACGGCTCATTCTTTAAGGAATGGCCACTTTGAAAGAGGGGGGGTGCGCGCAATCGGACCGGATTGCGCGCACCCCGGGGGCAATTGCGCGCAAGCGGGTTCTTTTGTGCGCGAAGGCCTTAGGGTGAAGAAATATTCAAAGGAAGGAAGCTCAAGGGATTGCGCGCGAAGGCGAACCCCGAGGCCTTATTGTGCGAAAGAAAAGAGGTTACCTGAAGATCGGCATTGCGCGCGGAAGGGGTTGGATTGCGCGCACGAGAGACCTTTCGAATTCCGTAAACCTTCAAAACGTCGGGGGTCGCCTTGTATTTATAGGCAACCCCGGGCGCGGAATCCCGGCAACGGGCGCGAAATTCCCTTCGCGGGCGCAGAATCCGGACCCGGCGCGCAAGGGAGTCGCGGGAGCTCGGGGCGTGCAAAATTGCGCGCCGGCCCTGCGGATTGCGCGCATCCCGGGAGGATTGCGCGCCGCGACTCAACTTTGCGCGCGGCCCTCTAAAATTCCGCGCAAGCCCTCCGGGCCCTCCGGAACAGGCTTCTGACTCCAAATATCACTTCGCTTTCCACATCCGGAGCTTTGTTTGGGAACAAAGGACTTTTCCGGCGTCTACAAAAGCCCCCCCTCGGAATCTGATCAGCGAGAGGTCGCAACGATCGGGTTCCGAGGGAGACGCCGGAATGCCGAAGTCCTGGGCGGCGCGGGACTTAGGCACGCAAAAAGGGGCGTCGGGCGCGCAATTCTCGGTCGCGCAATCGCGCGTCCCGCGCGGCGCGGAATCCCGGCCTCGTCTATAAATAGTGGTCCAGGGTCCCGCGTTCCGTACACAGGCCTTCCGCGCGATAAGCTCCAACGCTCTCGTGCACGAAATTGCCTTTTCCGGCGCGAAATTCGCCCGATCGGCGCGCAAAACCGTCCGGATTTCACCCTGCCTTTACGTGAAAACCCGGAACTTTATGCGCCATTCTTCCCAATTGCGCGCCGTCCACTTGGATTGCGCGCTAACCTTCAAACTTCTCTACCAGCCTCGTCCGATCCCGCACGCTCCATCCCTTTACCCGCACGACTCCCGGATCTTCTGAGATGGCCGCGAATCAAGGAAATGAGGGGGGTGCCGCCACTCGCAGAGCTGAGATGGCGACGAACGAGGAGGTCTACGGAGCCAAGGAGATTTTTTCCGACAATCAATCCTTGTTCGACTTGCTGACGCCGGCCCAGAAGACATATCCACTGTCGGACAACCTGCCGCTCTGGAACTTCGGCATCCTGGATGAGGTTCCGGTGCCAGGGTTCGAGGTTGATGCGCCACGGACCTGGGTGACTCAGGAGGACGAGCTTCCCCGCTATAACATCACCAACAATGGGCATCCTGCCAGGGAGACCAGACACTTGGATGTCTATGTCCTGAACTCGAGGACGCGAACCATCGTCGGAAGTGAGCCTACTTCGGAGAACTCTCCAGCCCTCTACTCGAGCACATATCGCCAGAGTGTCACGGACGACACCAAGGGCTGGCTGAAGGACTGGGACTTGCGGTCTGGGGGCAATTTCACCAGTGAGTGGGCCTGGGCGTTCTGGGTACGCCACAATTGCGATCACTTCGCGGAGCAGCTGCGGTACATCGTCCTGTTTGAGGCGGTGTGGACGTCGCAGTTCCACTTCTACCAGCAGTCCGAGCTCGGGCCGGAGCTGTTCACCCGCTGGTCCCCGGATACCAACACCTTCCACCTTCACCATGGGGAGGTCGGTATCGGTCTCTGGGACATCCACTGCATCGGAGGTATCCCGCTGGAGGGTTACCAGTACGATGAGTTCCTGCCACCGAAGAACACCTGGGAAGACAGGTCACAGACTCCCATTCTGACCTGGCATCTGCTTGACCTGGCTACGCAGCGGCTCGGGATCAAGGACTTCCAGAAGGACATAGCCTACAAGGAGTGGTTCGGCCAGTTCTTGGAGCATGACCCGGCGGTCAAGATGCCAGGCAGGGGGAAGCGGTGCCCGACCGCGGCTCAGAGGAGCCGGAACGGGTCGTACTGGCGGGTCCTGGAGACGGGCGACTACCGCTCATGGGGGTACCGCGTCATCGAGGCCCGGGACCCAAATGTCCGGTACGCGGCGTTCCTGGCCGCCTTTCTGAGTGGGTGGCTCCTGCCGGTGCGGGACGCGAGAATGGGTGTTCGCCCGGCAACACTGGCGATGGCGGGCGCTATGGCCGCCAACAAAAGATACAACCTCGGGGTCCCAGTGTTGGCGAAGCTGTATGCCATCCTGGGACGCATCTCACGAGGGGGGTCGCCACGAAGGATCTGTGGGCCCTTCCAATTCTTCCACGGCTGGGTGGCTGCTCACCTTGGTGGGTACACGTTTCCGAACGCAATCATTCCTCCGGGCAACGGCCTGCGACCCTCCCTGCTAAACATTGCGGGGGTCGCTCCGATGACCCTATGTGAGGAGGGCGTGAGGATTCGGATTGGCAATCATGCCAATTTCAACTTCAGCCCGTTCCCCACTCCCGTTGGCCAAATGATCGACAACGGGCAGGGTCCGCTGGAGCAGCACGAGTACTTCCTGAACATGCGGGGCGGGGTGCTCGTGGCTCGGATCGACGGGAAGGTGATCTGCGAGCCTTACGTGCCAACCCGGTTCGCCAGGTAGTTCGGGTGCCTTCAACGGATGCCGAAGAGGGTATTCACTGCTGTCCGGGAGGAAACGAACCCTGGCGTCCTTCGTCAGATGTGGCTGATGTTTGCCGCTTTCGGCTCTGGCGACGTCATCACTCTCCCTCCTACCGGGGTTGACGCAGGCTTGGCAACCGAGTACGCCGAACACTGGGCCATCGCGTACCCCGAGGGGCTTCTACGGAAGCCAGTTCGGCGGCTCGAGGTCACCCGTGCGGAGACCGGGCGTCAAGGAAGGAGGCGAGGCGCCGCCACACGGGGGAGAACGGAGGCGCGCCAAGCAGCGGAGCCGGCGCGAGCAGGGACTTCGGCGGCGGGTACATCGCAGGCTGCCGCTACGACCTCGGCGCCCAGAGAGGGGGCGCGTGCGGTGGTCGAAGAGCGGCCCGGGAAGCAGGTAAGGCGTCTGCTCGAACCCTCCCACGATGCAGTCTTCCCGGCGCTGTGGTCGGCCTGGATGACCCTGCGGCAGTCACTGGGGACCGACGTCATCTGTCGAAAGATACTCAGAGAAGGGATCTATCTGCCAGAGGTCGGGCGCCTCCAGATCGCCGACAGGGTGGACTTCAACCGGCAGTATGCGTATCTGACGGCCATGGACGAGTACGCGCGCCAACGTGGTCAGCGTGCGGAGCCATCCCTTCTGGTGAAGGTGATGCTCGGTCTCGAACCCGCTCCAGAACAGATGCCGCCGGGAGAAGATGACAGTAACGACTCCGAGGAGGAGGAGGAGACGGGGGAGGATGAAGGCTCCGAGGGAAGGTCCCATCGGGGAAGCCCGCGGGAGAGCGGCGAGGTGGTTGGCTCTGACAATGTTGATGTCACTGAGCTCCTTGAGGTCCGCTTCTATCCCTACTCAACCTGCTTCATCCATTCTCTTATGCAGCTTCTAACCCATTTCTCCACCTTTCTCAGGAGCACACGGATGTTGGTCAGGCGTCCTCAGCGGGAGTAGGAGAGGCGCCAGCAGGACAAGGCGGGGGCCAGACGCCCATCATTGAACTGACAAGCGCTGAGGGGTCTCCCGCTGCAACTGCTCCTGCGGCGGTCGGGGCAGCGGAAGATGACGCTTTGAACCCCCGTAAGTCTCCTTACTTTACTGCTGGTGCTTGCCATTGACGATCCGCGACTAACCACGGCATGCCTTGCGCAGTGATCTCAGGACTGGAGGCCCGTCGGGCTACCGAACCCGGGCCATCCACGAGTGGACCAGCGACAGACATGCCGCCTGCTCCGGAACAGACTTTTCACACCGAGTCGGCCCCACCAACTGCTGATCAGGGGGCTACGGACGTCGGTGGTGCTGCCGTCGGAGAGAGGTCGGGGGCTGACGAGGGTGTCAACGCCGCTGGGGCGGGAGAAGAAGGTCGCCCAGGTGTTGGGGAACCTATCCCCCATGAGGACATCCCAGGGGCGGACCCTGCAGCAGACCTGCTGGCTGCCTTCCCTGCCTACCGGCCTGCCGACCCCGAGGAGATGGATGACTCGGACGCGGAGGCGGTCGAGGAGAGCTGGATAGCGCACCGAAGGGGGTGGAAGTGCATCTAGCGCTTCCTCAAGCGAGACCCATCGGAGTGGCTGGGGCGCATGGGGTCACTCCAAACCTGGCTGCGCTTCCTGTGTGCCGGGGGAGCTGATGCTCAACGCCTCTATCTGACGGTCCGTGATTTCATGGCCGAAAAGATGCGCGAGAGCCGCCAGCGTGCCGACGTCGCACAATGTCGGGACATGTCGGAGAACACGCGGGCGCTCCTTGCGGCGGAGCAGGAAGTCCGGCATCTCGAAGGGCAGGCGGCAGAGAAGGAGGCCTTCGTCGCAACATGCACCGAGCTTGTGGAGCAACTAGCAGCCCAGCTGGTTGACGCCCAAGTACAGCTGACGGAGGCGGGCCACCAAATGGTCACAATTCAAGTCGAGCGGGAGCGTGCACAGGCCAGAATCGACGAACTGCGTGCTACGACCGCCGACGAGGAGAGGGCACGCAGAGAGCGAGAAGCAGCTCTGGAGGCCGCCAGCCAAAGGGTAGCGGCGTTAGAAAGGCTTATCCAGCACGCTAATCCTTAGGGGCTTTGTTTTTGCCACTTCCAGAACATTTGCTTCCGCTACTCAATATTTCGATCCATTTGTATGAACCAATATATTTATCTGCATCTTTTGGCTTAACATGCTCAACCACAAATTGTCTCGCGGGAGCGTTAACCAAGCTTCAGGCATCCGCAATTGGGCCTGGATTTCTAGAGAAAAGAGGGAGGTCATTCCTAAAAAAGGAGACCTCAATCCTAATCAATGTATCATCCCCCCAACTTGTTCCGACACACGAGCGGGACAACGCTAGGGGCGTTGAGATTTTATCCGAACATAGGGAAATGAGAAAGGGTGAATCGCGTGTCCCGAATTCAGAAATCCACAACGGTTGGCCTTCCAGGAAATACCCAAGATGGCAAGCGGACAATGGATCAATCGACCATACTACTGCGATAGACGAACCAAAGGTCATCATCCATATTGCAGGAGGCGGATCACATGTCATCATCAATGCCGCTTTGGGGTTCCTTCAGGCACAAGGGTGGAAATCCAGATCAACAGGGCACGCGAAGCGTGGGGCGAAGTGACGATTTGTTCGGATAGAATCCAACGCTCTCAAAATTGCGCCACCGTGGGGAAAGCGTATTAGGCGGATGCACTAATCTGGCCGTGAATCACCCCAATTCTCAGACAGAACCTCTTTGACGAGGAAACTGTCGCTTCCCATCATTGCGATGGGGCATCCCGAGCTGAATCGGGGAGAGTATCACAACTGCACCACTCTACCCGAAGTCAGGCCAGACAGCCGGCGACGAGGAGGGGCGGGACTTGGCGATCCCTGAGGCTGGACCCGAGTCGGAATGCCTGGGCGTTCCTACGTACTCCATCAGGCTGGAGATCATGCCACACGTAGTTCTGAGAGTGCAGTTTAACGTCATGCAGGACGTAGAATCCCATTTGGGGAGATCTTAGTTTAAGGTCTTAGAGCTCGGACCATAAGGGTAGATCTTAGTTTAAGGTCTTAGAGCTCGGACCATAAGGGGAGATCTTAGTTTAAGGTCTTAGAGCTCGGACCATAAGGGGAGATCTTAGTTTAAGGTCTTAGAGCTCGGACCATAAGGGTAGATCTTAGTTTAAGGTCTTAGAGCTCGGACCATAAGGGGAGATCTTAGTTTAAGGTCTTAGAGCTCGGACCATAAGGGTAGATCTTAGTTTAAGGTCTTAGAGCTCGGACCATGGGGCTAGATCTTAGTTTAAGGTCTTAGAGCTCGGACCATGGGAACCTCAAAGTACGCCACATTGTGGTCCTATCCCCTGGATATGCGAAGATGCACTGAGGGATAGTGTCAAGAGTGTCGAGATTTTGCCTGGTCAGAATGGGGGGTGGAAAATGTGATGTGAATCATGCGGCCATTCACTCAAGGACTGGGGGCACCGGCGTGACGATATGGGAGTACTGCCGACCGTGGCGGAAAAGCAGCATCAATATCGCACTAACCGTTGATGGAATGAGGCAGCAAACGAGCATCGACCGCTCAATCGCAGGATTCATATCGATTTGCTGCCCGAGGCCATTGGGGGCACCAGCCCGAGTCGGTGGGAGAGCACTGAGGCATTGTGTCCAAACCGTTCACGGGGGCTCCACCCAGGGCGTAGCGATGGGTCCGAATGAAAGGGAGCACGAAGCCTGAAAAATGGAAGGAACCTGACCAAGCTGAACCTGACCCTCCTGGCAATAAACCAGAGTACTCTTGACACCAGTGGACCACTGCAAGGGGTCGAGGGACACGCCTTGAGGGTGGCCTGAAGGCGGCGGATTCCCCAGAGAAAGGGGGGAATCTTTAAGAGGTGGGGGGCTGGACCCGAAGTTTCAAACATCCGGGCGTTCCTACGTATCCCATAAGGATGGGAATCAAGCCACACGTAGTTCATGAAGCGCGGCACAACACAATCGGGCACCAGCGCGGGGAAGGGTGCGGGTCTGACCCTCGCACACAGAAGAAGCGGTATTTGATATGTCTTGTTTGTCCTTAAAGATGGATGGTTTTTCTTTGTGCAGCGACATGCCTGTGATTAAGGAATCACTGGCGTCGCCACAATAATCAAGCCATGAAAGGCATTGATGAATGGCGTGGTTATTACCCAGTGCCCAACGTGAGTGTCCCCTGAGGGGAACATCACGATGCAGTGCCGTTTCTCGTCGGGCGGCCAAGACGATCACAGTTTACGGTCGTGTGGTAGGACCAGACAACACAGTTTAAGGTCGTGTGGTTCGGACCATTGAGGAATCCGCGTATTGCGATATGGCGGACTCAGCGGAGGTGGGGACATACCCAGCCCTGCGGTCACGCACGATTCCAGGAGAAGGATCCTGGGATAGGGGCCTGCGTATGTCCATCACTCGAGGGGCAGAGATGCTAGCCTCCAGATATACTGGGCCCAGAACTCGATTGTTCGGGCGACTCCTTCCTCCTTATGGGGACGAGGGTCCAGCTACACATGGCCCTTAGGGAGGACATCAGCGTATATCCTTGGCGCTCAGATCGTGGGAGCCTCGACAGACACCATTACCCTGGTTGGCCTGCCTAACGTGTAAAGGTGTACTGAAGGTCAGTATGAAGAGAGTGTCGAGATTCCACTACAACGCACAAAGGCGGAGTGTGATGAGGACCGCGCAACCAATGTTCGGAGCCTAAAAGAGCCGACATGGCGATCAAGGATGTCGCTGACCATATTCGCAACACAACATCCGATCACGTCAGCCTAGAACGGGGCAAGCAAACGAGCATCAACCGCTCAATCGCAGGATTCATATCGATTTGCGGCCCAGGACCCGCCGGTAAATCGACCTGGAGCGGTAGGAGAGCACTGAGGCATCGTACCCAAACCGCTAACGAGGATCCCTTTGAGTGAAGGCTCAAACAAGAGGAAGCGCGAGAACCGAAAAGCAAAACAGGACTTGTCGGGATTGAATCCGACACCACGGGTCATAGACCAAGGTACCCAAAACATGTTAACAGATCACCGGAAAGGGTCGGAGGACTCACCCTGAGAGCAACCAAAAGACAGCAGATCCCCGTGATCAACCAAGAGACGGGGCTGGACCTGAGACACAAGCGTCCAGGCGGTCCTACGTATCCCATAAGGATGGGAATCAAGCCGTACGTAGTTCTTGAAGTGCAGTTTAACGTCATGCAGGACGAAAAGAGAAAGAAAAAAGGGGGGAGCAGAAGGCATCCCCGAACGTGGGGGCATACAGCGTGGCGAGCAAACCGACGTGAATGAGGGCGTAGCCCCGCGTCCACACCATATGCCACATATCCAGAGGCAACTGGGCCAAGGGCCCGAGGTGGGATGGAAATTCCCGAAGGATGGGGCTGGGCCTATGTTCAGGCGGTCCTACGTATCCCATAAGGATGGGAATCAAGCCGTACGTAGTTCTTGAGAGGCAGTTTAACGTCATGCGGGACGAACGCTGAACAGTTTAACGTCTTGTAGCTCGGACGTGGTACAGTTTAACGTCATGTTGGACGAAACACTTGGCAGTTTAACGTCTTGCAGCGCGGACGATATGCTAGGCAGTTTAACGTCGTGCAGCTTGGACGTATGCAGTTTAACGTCGTGCAGGACGTATGCTGAACAGTTTAACGTCTTGTATCTTGGACGAATGATGCTTGGTAGTTTAACGTCTTGCCGCGCGGACGTATGCAGTTTAACGTCGTGCAGGACATAGTACACTCAGACGAAGTACTGCTTAAGGAACCTAGCGTTGGTGGGAGGAGTGACACGCTCACCATCCATAGTCGCTAGGGAGTACGCGCCATTGGGATAAACTTTGTGGACGACAAGAGGTCCCTCCCACTTGGGCTCCAACTTGGGTGGCTTTCTGCCGGGGATCATTGGCGCTCTTAGGGCTAGTACTAGGTCACCCTGCAGGAAGCAGCGGAGGCGAACCTTCTTATTGAAAGCTCGAGCCATTCTGCTCTGATGCCTCTCCAAGTTGTGCAAGGCGCGAAGTCTATTCTCATCCAGTGCTTCCAACTCGACTAGACGGGCTTCAGCAGCTCTGTCCGGCGCTTGCTGGTCGTAGACCGCAGTGCGCAAGGACGGTAACTGGATCTCGATGGGCAGGACGGCCTCAGCTCCATACACCAGGGAATAAGGGGTCATCTGGGTGGAATTGCGAGTCGTCGTCCGATAAGCCCAGAGGGCGTTGGGGAGCTTGTCCGGCCAACTCTTCTTGTTCTGACCACCCATTTTTTGCAGAATGTTAGAGAGGGTTTTGTTAAACGCCTCGATCTGTCCATTCGCCTGCGCATGATAGCGAGATGTATGGTTCGAGCGAATGTTGTACTTGGCGTACAACTTCTTCAACTTGGCTGCTCGGAAATTGGTTCCGTTATCCGTGAGGATAGCGTGAGGCACCCCAAATCGATGAATGATGTTGGAGGTCACGAAGTCAGCGATCGAACAGGATTTGACCTCTCTGAGCGGAATCGCCTCTGCCCATTTGGAGAAGAAGTCTGTGGCGGTCAGAATGAACCGGCACTGGCGAGCCGTCGCCGGCGGGTAGGGTCCCACAACGTCCATCCCCCAGACTGCAAAGGGCCAAGAATACCTGGTGGTATGGAGAGGCTCCGGTGGCCGATGCACAAAGTTCGCATGAACCTGGCACGCATGGCACCTCCTGGCATACTCGATGCAGTCATGGATCATGGAGGGCCAGAAGTATCCCAACCTCCGAATCTGGTGGGACAGCTTCGGCCCAGTCTGATGGGCACCGCATGAACCAGCATGAACCTCTTGCATGACTCGTGGGATCTCAACTCCCTGAAGGCAACGGAGGAGAACACCATCGAATCCGCGTCTGTAGAGGATCTGCTCCAGGCCGGGACTACTCTGGAGGACAAACTGCGATGCGCGGCGTCTAACTCGCTCGCGCTCGGCCCGATCCGATGGGAGAATGCCATGTTGGAGGTACTCAACCAAAGGCGCCCTCCAATCAGGGGCTGATTCGACTGCCATATCTGGGGTACTCGGGGCCCCGGGCACAGGGGCAACTGCGGTGAGATTACTTACCGACGGACCGCGATCTCCCTCCGGGATAACGGGAGCGATGAGCCTGCGGTGCGTCACGCGGACGATCAGGTTATCCTGTTCAGGTTCTGCAAGTGACGCAGCAAGGCTGGCCAAAGCATCTGCTCGACCGTTCTGCGACCGGGGAATATGGACAATTTCTGGCCGAGAAGGGAACCGGGCCATCAGAAGGAGGGTGCACTCCAGTAATGGCACAAGTTCCGGCTTCCTGACAACATAGTCGCCATTGATCTGCTTAACAACCAGCTCGGAGTCCCCCTTCACACACAGATGGGGTACGTCGATCTCGAGAGCTAACTCAAGGCCGGTGATGAGGGCATGGTATTCTGCCTCATTGTTGGTACAGCCCTCTGACAACAGGAAAGAGTATGGCAGCACGGCTTGCTTCGGGGTGATGAAGACGATACCCAGGCCCACTCTGTTGAGCTTAGGATTATCAAGTCTTCTACCGGTGGGGCTCCGGGAGGCACCGTCAAAGTGCATCTGCCAGCATGAACCGGCTCGATCGACCGAGAGGATGGCCTCATTAGGAAAGCCTAGATCCAGCGGCTGATCCGCGGAGGTTGGGTGAGCAGCCAGAAAGTCTGCCAACGCTTGCCCTTTGATGGCCTTCTGAGACACATACCTGATGTCGAACTGCTGGAGAATCACAGCCCACCGCGCTAGACGGCCAGTCAACATAGGCCGGCTCAGGATATATTTCAACGGGTCTACCCGAGAAACCAACTGTACCTCATGGTGCTGCAAGTAGTGCCGTAATTTCTGTACGGCAAATACGAGCGCCAGGCAGCTCTTCTCAATGGGGGAATATCTGAATTCCGCATCGAGGAGCATGCGACTGAGGTAATAGAGGTTATTCTCTGTTCCCTCGTTGTTCTTCTGGGTGAGAAGGGCGCCAAGGGACCGTTCCAGGGCGGTCACATAAAGGACCAGCGGCTTTCCGGATACAGGCGGCATCAGAACCGGAGGTTGCAGCAGGTACTGCTTGATTTCCTCGAAAGCGGTCTGACACTCTTTATCCCATACATAGGTGGCACCTTTCTTCATGAGCCGAGAAAAGGTCTTACACTTGCCGGCCAGATTCGCGATGAATCGGCGTATGTAGGCTAAGTGGCCTTGGAACCCTTGTAGTTCCCGGATGTTACCTGGGGGAGGCATCTGGCTAATCGCCCTGGTCTTCTCTGGGTCGATCTCAATACCCCGGTATCTTACCACAAATCCAAGGAACTTTCCGGAGGTGACCCCGAAGGCACACTTCAACGGGTTCATCTTCAGGCAACGAGACCGGAGGAAGCCGAACACTTTCTCAAGATCTTTGAGATGGTCCTGACGCTGGCACGATTTGACTACCAAGTCGTCGACGTAGCATTCCACCAGTGTGCCGAGGATTGGTTTGAATATGCGGTGCATCGCCCGTTGATAGGTGGCACCTGCATTCTTCAGGCCGAAAGGCATGACCCGGTAACAGAAGGTACCTTGGGGGGCCCTAAAGGCAGTGAACTCCTCATCCTCAGGGGCCATCCGGATTTGGTTGTATCCGGAGTATCCATCCATGAAGGAGAGGGCTTGGAACCCTGCCGTGGCGTCAATCAACAGATCTGTCACTGGAAGGGGAAAATCATCCTTCGGGCAGTGGCGGTTGAGATCGCGGAAGTCGATGCAGACTCTGATCTGCCCGTTCTTCTTCCTGACCGGCACAATATTGGCCAGCCATTTGGGGTACTGGACTTCCCTCACGAAGTTGGCTTTGATAAGATTGTCAACTTCGGCCTCAACCATGGCACCGTGAAATGGGTGCATCTTCCTGGGAGGCTACTTGAACCCGCGATGGTTCGCCGGGAGACCAAGGCGGTGGAAGGCTACCTGAGGATCTAGCCCCGGCATCTCGTCATAGCCCCAAGCGAACACATCACGGTGCAGCCTGAGAAAGTCCACGTACTGCTGCCGCTCTTCAGAGGGCATGGAGGCACTGACCAATGTGGGTCTTGGATCTGCTTCGGTTCCAAGGTTCACTTGTACTAACTCATCGACCGTGGCAGAGACGCCCTCCTCAAAGGCTGGGGGTGCATCTTCCACGTCCTCTCCACTCGGGGAGGGATCGTCCACGGGAGAGACTGCATTGGCAACTGCATTGGGGCTACCAGATCCTGCTGGGCCGCTGGTGCTGGCACGGGCGGTCGCGGTCATCTCATCAGGAGACTCACAAGCCGTCGAGACCATGGCTATGTCCAACCGTTGAATCGGGAGGACGTAAGCGTCATCCAAACTTGCCCAGGGATCACTTGCAACAGCGACAGGCTCGACCTCACCTGCCAGGATTTGCTTATCCTTGCTCTTGTAATAGTCCGCGTCCAGATAGCGGGCTTCACATGAGGCAAAAGGAGAGGCATCTCCTTGAAGCACGCCTACTCGACCGTTAAGGGAGTATTTGAGGCATTGGTGGTATGATGAGGGAACCGCCGCATGAAGGTGAAGCCATGGCCTGCCCATCAATGCGTTATACACAGTGTCCTGAGAGACCACCATGAATTCGGTGTTGGCAACCAAGTCACCGAACTGGGTCTTCAAACGTATCTTGCCGACCGGAGTTTGCTCGGTGCGGTCGTACCCCTGGATCCTGAGGTCGGAGGGGATCAAGTCATCCTCAGACAACCCCAATCTCCGGAGCGTCCGAGTTGGAATCAGGTTAATCCCGGACCCCGTGTCGACAAGACAGCGCCGGACTTCAAGGCCATTGAACTGGCCGGTAACATACAGCGGACGAATGTGCCCCTGTATAGGAGGGTCTTCATCCTTACCAGAGAACGAGATAACTGCCTGGAATTCGGCGTCCTCGATCGTTTCGGCGTGAAAGGCCTCTGCAGCCGCAACCTCTGTCTCAAACTGGAGGGGGCTCTTCAGGGCTTCAGCGAGTGCCTCGCGCATCTCAGATGACATGCGCAGAGCCTCAAGGATGGAGAGTCTCGCTAGGATGTCGGCCAAGTGCTTCAGGACATCATACTTTTTGGCCAAGCGCGAACCCCTGGTTGCAGGAGGTTGCTCTGCGGTTGGAAGCATGACGGGCCTTGCCGGTTGGGCCGGCGGCCGACTGGTGCTTGGCGCATCTCGCTGTTCATTGGTTGAAGCCCGGGAAATGGTCACCATACTGGGGTCAGGAGGCCGGGATGGACTCGTGGCAGGGCGGATCTGATTGCGACGCGGTTGAGGCGGTTCTGCCCGGTCCCACACCACAAACAGTGGCGGAGGCGAATCCGTCATCCCCGGATGGGGGGCCTGCGCACGCTGAGCTCGATCTTGAGCCTGCTGCCTAGTCTCGGTGGCGTGCACGGCCTGGCTGGAGGTACCAACTGCTGTGCCCCGGCGACTCCTGTTGTTGCGGCTCCTCCGACGGTGGCGACGACCGGGGACATTAGGGAGGTCCACCTGGTGTTCTTCAACGTCGGGAACCGAGAAGGGATTTACCAGCTCGATGGTATTAACCGAAGCGTACCCATTACTGTCATCGGACGAATCATTCACCACGGGGCGGATCCGAGGAGGGATCCCCATCTCCGGGGGCATGAAATCGCCGAGAGTGCGGGATAGTGGCAGAACTGGCGGGGCGCGCTCTTCCTTCTTGCACCGCCGCCGTTTGCTCTTCTTGGAAGAGGCAGGCTGGGACGACGATGCCGAAGCAGCACCCGCAGCTTCTGGGGGCTCAGGCTGATTCAAGCGCGTACGGATGATTCCATGGGCGCGAATGATCGTCTTGCGGGCCATCCAGTTTTTATACTTCTGGGACCCGCGGTCGGAGACCAGCTGCCATTCGTCCTCATCGCCGCTATCGTCATCTGATCCCACGAACACGCCCGCCACTTGTGCTGGAGCTGGGCCCAACCTGATTACATTGTTTTTAATCTGGTCTTGGAGCCAATCCTTAAACACATAGCACCGCTGGATGGTGTGTCCCAGGGCCCGATGGTAGGGGCAGTAGCGGGGGTTATCCGTGAGATGTGCCTCCTCTGGCCTCCAACACTCAGGCAGTCGCACAATCCTCTGCTCCAGGGCGCTCCGGAAATAACCGGGGACCTGATCCTTGTGAAATGAGTAGGTCAGGTATCGCGGGCCCCTGGGAGCGTGGTCTTGACGAGGGGCTGGAGGGGCCTGCCGAGGAGGTGGACCCTGATTATCTCACCTGGGTTGTGGCGGTACATTACGCGGAGGGGCCGGCCGGTTCTGAGGCTGCCGCTGCTAAGCCGGGAACTGAGCCCGTGGAGGCGGATTCCTGTGAGGCTGTGGAGCTGGTCTCGCCGGCAGCAGCTCCAACGGCCTGGGGGCCTCTATCTGGGCGACAGCAGCGGGCTCAGCCCTGCTGGCTCTCCTTGCAGGGATCATAGGAGGCAGCGGGTGTGCCTGGATGGCCTGTTGCAGGGCTTCCTCAAGACGTTGAGCTTTGTCTGAGAAGTCCCTGAACCCTCTGGGGTAATTCTGAGTGATCAGGGAAGGGACCAGCTCGGTCTTGACGTTCCCGACGCACATTGTCAGCAACTGCTCCTGAGTCAATGGCATGTCAAGGGAATACGTGAGACCCTTCCATCGGGCGACAAAGTCCGCGACTCGCTCATCAGGCCTCTGCTTGCACTTGAAGAGGTCTGCGATACTCGTCTTCCGGGTCGTGGAACTGAACTGGTAGAGGAATTGTCTACGAAGGTCCTCCCAGCTAGTTATCGACCCGACGGGGAGCTGGCTGTACCAGACAAATGCTGGCCCTTCCAGTGTCTGGACAAAGCAGCGAAGCTTAGCGGCCTCTTGCTGCGCCGGAGTCCCCAACATAGGCCCGCACCTCGAGTTGAAATGGGCCAAATGCTGTGGCGGATCTCCAGTCCCGTTGAAGGGGGCAAAAGTGGGATTCCCGAATCCCGGAGGCGCCGGCATATCATCCACCCATGCTGGGTATGGCTTGCCGTCCGGTGGGATTGCCACTTGTCGAGTCTCCAAGGCTTCCAAGCGGGCAATGAGTGCCGCCATCGGATCGTTCGGACATGGGTTCCAGTCCTGGCGAGGATCTCTAACCACGAGCGCATTGCATGGCCCTTCAACCGGGTCGTCGAACTCGGCAACCCGTGGGATGGCGGGCGGAGCGGCCCTTGGGGCAGCGGGAGGAATCCGAGCGGGGTCTCTCAAGTAGTCACGCCGCTCGGGAGGGTGTGGTGAAACATTCCGTGCCCTCTTGCCATAGGCGATGGCCTCTCTCCTGTCGGCGAACACGGCATGATCACGGTTGCCCGGGAGAGCCTCATCAAGGGGTGGTTGTTCCTGTCCCTGCTGTCCTGGCCTAGGATCACCGTAGTCAGGCCGCTGCTCTGCAGCGCGCTCGGCGAGGAGCTGGTCAACTAGCTTCTTCTGCTCGGCGAGCTGTTGGCGTAGCATAGCCTTCTCGGGATCCTCATCTGCCCTCTGCGTGGAGGCAGACGGGTCAGCGGGCTTTGTAGCCTCGCCGTGCTCCTTACCTTTGCTGACGTTTCGGCTCAACGTCAGTGCTTCAGTGGGTGCGGGGAGTCCCAGGAGGTTCCTCTGATGACGAGTAACTCTCACCGATGGATCCAACGACGGCTTGTCTTCGGGGGAAGAGCCCCCGTCGAGAAGTTTCAAGTCGTTCCCCTCTCCCGACAGGTCAGCCATATTGACCGTTTCCGTCCCTGGGGATATACCCTCAGGGCCACCCAGTGAATCGGGCTGTCGGCGAACCGCACTGAAGCGTAGGGCAGCGTACTGCCCCCATCCACGGATATACACGTGGGGAGTGGCTTCCTCGATAACCTTGTGGAGTACTTGAAAACACTCAACGCATCGTTGTTGGAGGGCCTCGTGGTGCCCAAATGACCCGGGGTGCCGAACCGCGGGGAGCGTGGCCAGGTCAATTTGACGGCACTGCTCACCAATATCCTCCAGGTGTACTTGACTCCCGGGGTATGGCATTTGTAAGCGGTGAAGACGGGAGTGAGTCTCCCGGAGAGTTCGGCGGAAGCATTCGAACTCATCCGGGGTGAGCGATTCGGGTGCATCAAAGTCCGGTCCTGCGACTGGCCAAAACTTCTCAGGGAAGTGGCCCTCTGCAAGGACGGTCCAGAAGCTCCACGACTCAAGCTCGGGACCCAGGTCTCCTTGGTCCTCTTCAATGACTGGGAATGGACGAGGAACCGGCAGTGGTGCCGAGGCGGGCCGACGGGCCGACGGGCTGGCCGGAGGTGAATACGGCGAGCAGGCCTATTGGCCTCCATATCCTGGGCCGCCCTCTGAGGGTGGCGGTGCCCTGGCTACCACATCACGATAGGACGGGCCGGCGAGTGAACATCCTGCCGTAGCGTCGGTGCTCTCCGGGGGTGCACTAGATCGTGGTTCGACCGTCGGTCCCCAGAAAAAGTCTTCGGGTTCTCCGATCGAGGCAGAAGGCGCATCCAGAGGGGCCGGTACCAACCGCAAGTTTGATCCTTGGGGGTCTACCAGGCCCTCGCTACTCCGGATATACCTTCGGAGAGAAGCGGGGATCGTGTCGATCTCGCTCTCGGGAAGTACGAGGCTGACGTGCCGCATTCCTACCCCTGCCCCTGACTGGCAGGATTGGGGGGAGGGCTCTGTCGCCGAATCGTACTCCGCCTCTGTATCAGAGAAACGAACCAGTCAGATCTCTGTCCGGAATTCCGTAACATTCTTCCCTCGGCGTCGACGCCTCGCCCTCCTGCCCCTGGGTGGTTCTTTGGGGCACGGCTGATCTCTATCCTGGCGTCCTCCGGCCGCACTGGTGCTGGGGCCAAGAGGACTGGAAACCAAGGTGCGAGGATCACCGGGAAAGATATCAAAGGGGACGCGGGAAGAAATGATTTCGGGCGGGCCTCCGGGCCGAGATCGGAAGGTGGGATGACCCATGCCTCTTGGATCGGCCACACGGAGTAGCCCCTGTTGGCGAATAGCGCTACCGCGAGGTGGTCCGCGGTGGCTATTGCCTGTGCCAGCAACCGGGAGAGTCAACCCAACCTGCCTTTGGGGCGGTCGGGGCCTCGATCCGGGTCGGGCATAGAAGTGCCCCCACTCAGGATGCGCAGGGGCCTGATGACTGGAGCCAGCAGTGGCTTGAGCCAACGCGGTCGCTGTTGCTAGGGCCCCAAGGTGGGCATCCTCTTCCACTCGTGCCCGACATTGGCGTCGAGACAGACGAGTCGGGATGAGCGGCGCGGGCAGGTGGAGAGCCTGTTCCTCGACTTGGGGGGCCTGGCGGCGGTGTCGCCGTGGCCTAGCGGGAGCCCTTATCATGGATCCCTGGAGCGGATCTCGGATAGGGTAGTCCCGGGCATCTTCCACCTCATCCGCATAGGGGAAGGAGTTGTCGGAGCGCTCCGGGGATAAGCTCCCAAAGCGGTTGGACGTCGAGGTAGGCAGCGGTGCCTCCCTGCGCGGCCCTCGGGGGCGGCGTTGGCGGCGAGGTGCAGCTCCCTCGAGGTCTAGGCGAGCCATGTCCCTGGTGGGGATGACTCCCTCTTCCTCGTATCTCCGCACCAAGCTGTTGATCACCCTTCTTTGGATGACCTCCGAGGGGGAGAGAGGGCGTGGTTGCCCCACAGCTGCGGCTGCTGGGACGACTATGGAACGAGCGGGACCGCACGGAGTAGCCGCGTCGGTGTTTCCCCTACCCCTGCGCCAGTGGGCGGGCGGCGATCGGGCACTGGATTGGGCGACCTGATTTCTGAAAGCAGGGAGAAAAACCCATTAACACTGACAGGAAAAGGAATCGACAACCAACCATTAGTGCCACGACGCCTTCCGTGGGGGGGACCCAGGCCCTCGACGTCACGAGACGGAGTGCCCGAGTTCCCTTCCCCAGTCCCTGGCGGGTAAAACTGAATGCTCGGTCGAGCAGCATGCTGGTCTTCCAACACCCCTGAAATCCATCGGTCTTCGTATCGAGGAGAAGAGATTCACGTCGGGTTCACCATTTTTCTGTTTCGGTGCGGATGTGAGTCGGGTTACGCTGTTCCGCCAGGACGCGTTCGCGCGTGCACCCGTCGACCCGAGGGGATGGGCGCGCGGCTTGTGGTCCCACAGTCCCGCTTTCCAAGGGCGGGCGGCATCCGTCCCTTATTCAGGGGCGTCTGCTCCTTGATCGAAACCGGGATGATGGGATGTCGGCTCCTCCTTCCGTGGACGTCTCCTCGGAACTCGTTTCATAATCCGGGTCTCCCTCATAGATTTAAGAATGTTCGTGAATCTCGTTCCCGGCGCCATATCTTCATGGACGCCGGTTAATTACGCTGCATCCGCCCGGACGCTCCAAGGAGTCCGGTCGGGGCAGCAACCTGCGGTGAGGAGACCGGGTGGCTTTGGGTGTCGGGGGCGTGTCTTGACACTGCGACTCTGCATGTCTGCCTTCCGTCCCTGATAGGGCTTCTCGAAGGCGTGATGGCCTGAGGCATCCCGCACTGGGTGCGGGGGACTGTGTTACCTGAGGTTTTCCTCAGCTTCCCATGTTTGACACGGGGTATGCCACGAGTTTAACGTCCAGCGGGGACGGCATCGGACTGATCAACACGAGGAGTGGATCAGATGACAGAACCCCTTGCGGGGCACCTCCGACGCTGGGGCCAGCACATGGGCGGCTTCCCGAGTGAAGTGGAGTGGAATGAAATGGCATGACCCCACCGGGATGTGGCGGCCCGGGTAAGGATCAGGGTGGATGATAGAGTGAAGAGCTTGGACCCCATAGGGGCTTCCTACGTACCGCGCGTTAGCGCGGATCAAAGTCAGCGTAGTTCAGATATACAGTTTAACGTCATGATGGACGTCGGCAAGCCGACTCACAGAGAGATCGAGGCCGCCGGGCGGAGGATTGAACCGAACCACCTCGCACAGAGGGGGATGGAACGGCCGGGTGAATCACAGTTTCACGTCATGCTGGACGTTGGCAAGCCGACTCACAAGGAGATCGAGGCCGCCGGATGGAGGATTGAACCGAACCACCTCGCACAGAGGGGGATGGAACGGCCGGGTGGATCACAGTTTTACGTCATGATGGACGTTGGCAAGCCGACTCACAGAGAGATCGAGGCCGCCGGATGGAGGATTGAACCGAACCACCTCGCACAGAGGGGGATGGAACGGCCGGGTGAATCACAGTTTCACGTCATGCTGGACGTTGGCAAGCCGACTCACAAGGAGATCGAGGCCGCCGGATGGAGGATTGAACCGAACCACCTCGCACAGAGGGGGATGGAACGGCCGGGTGGATCACAGTTTCACGTCATGCTGGACGTTGGAAAGCCGACTCACAAGGAGATCGAGGCCGCCGGATGGAGGATTGAACCGAACCACCTCGCACAGAGGGGGATGGAACGGCCGGGTGGATCACAGTTTGACGTCATGCTGGACGTTGGCAAGCCGACTCACAGAGATATCGAGGCCGCCGGATGGAGGATTGAACCGAACCACCTCGCACAGAGGGGGATGGAACGGCCGGGTGAATCACAGTTTCACGTCATGCTGGACGTTGGCAAGCCGACTCACAAGGAGATCGAGGCTGCCGGATGGAGGATTGAACCGAACCACCTCGCACAGAGGGGGATGGAACGGCCGGGTGGATCACAGTTTCACGTCATGCTGGACGTTGGCAAGCCGACTCACAAGGAGATCGAGGCCGCCGGATGGAGGATTGAACCGAACCACCTCGCACAGAGGGGGATGGAACGGCCGGGTGGATCACAGTTTCACGTCATGCTGGACGTTGGCAAGCCGACTCACAAGGAGATCGAGGCCGCCGGATGGAGGATTGAACTGAACCACCTCGCACAGAGGGGGATGGAACGGCCGGGTGGATCACAGTTTTACGTCATGCTGGACGTTGGCAAGCCGACTCACAGAGAGATCGAGGCTTCCTGAAGAAGGGAGAAATAGGAAAAGGCAGTGGGGAAGTGAAATGGAGATACACATGTGCAGTCCCCCACAATGGCGGATTCATAGGTGAATCGACGCAAGTGTGAACCCAGGAGGGGTCCACTGACGGACGAACCGACGTAAATACGACCGGGACGACCAGGTGGCGGGCTTGAACCTCGGAGAGGCTTCCTACGTACCCTGTTTAGAAGACAGGGATCAATGTCCACGTAGTTCGTTGGGTTTGTAACACTCTACCCCCGTGGGCGAAGGCCACTCCAATCCCGACATCCCTGCAGAGACGAGCGGGTGGGGGCCACATCCAAACCGGGAGGACCCTGCGTGCGGAGCACGGGATCAGGATGCAGACGGTTTAACGTCTTGCCGGACGAAGTACAGTTTAACGTCGTGTGTTGAGGACGAAGCGGACGGTTTAACGTATTGCCAGACGAAGTACAGTTTAACGTCATGTGTTGAGGACGAAGGTGCTTGGCAGTTTAACGTCTTGTCGCGCGGACGAGGATGCTTGGCAGTTTAACGTCATGCAGCTTGGACGTATGCAGTTTAACGTCATGCAGGACGTATGCAGTTTAACGTCGTGCAGGACGTAGTGCAGTTTAGCGTCGTGCAGGACGTATGCAGTTTAACGTCGTGCAGGACGTAGTGCAGTTTAGCGTCGTGCAAGACGTAGTGCAGTTTAGCGTCGTGCAGGACGTATGCAGTTTAACATCGTGCAGGACGTAGTGCAGTTTAGCGTCGTGCAGGACGTTGAAGCCGCCGATAGGTCCGTGTCACTTCGCGCGAGCCTGGAAGGCTGCACGGGAAGACAACGTACGGTGCGGGCACCTGCGATGAAGATCATCGGGCGCCACGCAGGCGGGTACCCAAAGGGGGTCAAAGGGGGCGACCCTGTCGGTTTGCGCGCAAAAAAGGAGCTTTGCGCGCAATACCGCGGGTCGGCGCGCAAATGGGCGGGCTGGCGCGCAATTGGGCCAGCGCCTTGCGCGCGGAAGGTAAAGATTGCGCGCACCGGGCTTCGGATAGCGCGCGGGGGCAACGGCTCATTCTTTAGGAAATGGCCACTTTGAAAAAGGGGGGGGTGCGCGCAATCGGACCGGATTGCGCGCACCCCGGGGGCAATTGCGCGCAAGCGGGTTCTTTTGCGCGCGAAGTCCTTAGGGTGAAGAAATATTCAAAGGAAGGAAGCTCAAGGGATTGCGCGCAAAGGCGAACCCCGAGGCCTTATTGCGCGAAAGAAAAGAGGTTACCTGAAGATCGGCATTGCGCGCGGAAGGGGTTGGATTGCGCGCACGAGAGACCTTTCGAATTCCGACAACCTTCAAAACGTCAGGGGTCGCCTTGTATTTATAGGCAACCCCAGGCGCGGAATCCCGGCAGCGGGCGCGAAATTTGCTTCGCGGGCGCGGAATTCCCTTTGCGGGCGCAGAATCCGGACCCGGCGCGCAAGGGAGTCGCGGGAGCTCGGGGCGCACAAAATTGCACGCCGGCCCTGCGGATTGCACGCATCCCGGGAGGATTGCGCGCCGCGACTCAACTTTGCGCGCGGCCCTCTAAAATTCCGCGCAAGCCCTCCGGGCCCTCCGGAACAGGCTTCTGACTCCAAATATCAATTCGCTTTCCGCATCCGGAGCTTTGTTTGGGAACAACGGACTTTTCCGGCGTCTACACATAAATACGGAGATATAGATAAGGTAACATGCATTTATGAATTACTCCACACTACATTATCATGATCGATGATTGATTAGTGAAGATATTCTTCGGCATACCAATCTGAAGCAACTTATATCTTCTGGAAATGAAAATAAATCACTATTACATTCTTTAATAACTTTAAGTAATCATATGAAGTATCTTTACCTCTTGTTTTCCTTCATAATAGTTCACACTCTCTTGTTGAACTAATCTAGAAAGCTTTGTGGAATACCTTTATTTATAAAGGTTTCTTTGTCCAAACTAAAGATATTAATAATACCAAAGGTGTTTAGCTATTCCGAGCCTAAATACCATACTGGGTATATATTTGATATCCACTTTTAGTTTTACTTCATAAATAATCATATTTCCATAACTAGGTAGGTCGTACAATTTTATATTCATCATGTATTGCCTTTGATTAAAGTATGTCTGATGTATTTATTGAATATGTTACCACAAACCACATTTATTCCAAAAACATGTAATAATGTCTCATTATTTAAAAAAGGTAACATGAGATAAATGTTTTGTTTATACTCAATAACTTTTTCATCTTGAATCAATCACATGGAAATTAGAAGTTATGTGTTTCTCCCCACTGACTTAGGAATCACCCTTTCTCAGTTGCTTGGAGAATACACCTTACTTCTTGTAATGTTTCTATAGTTACTTGGTTATTGTATTTAAATACACATATGTTATTGGAATATTGTATTCAACACCCAATAAGTATGATAGAAACATCAATATATTTGATTAATATAAACTGAACGAGAAGCAGGTACTTGCTTCTTGTATTTCAGTTCATTGCATTTTAAACTTCCATAAATTTATTTCAATATGTGATGAAAATAAACTTCTATTAAATTACCAAACTCTTTCTTTGAAAAACATGGAAAAGGTTCCATTAGTGTCACTTTCCATATTCCTTTTTTCCTTGTCATTCAATTTATTCTCCATAATAATAAAAGATGGCGTTGACTCGAATATTCTTATTACATGGGGAATGTTATTATAAAGGTAATAAAGAGCTTACTCTATACTGTTATTCTTTACCCTTAAACAAAGCTAGAGTAACTGGGTGTAAATGTTATAAGAATGGGATTACATGAAATATTGTGAACTGTCTTTCACTTTACACAAAATGACTGCGACCATAACATTCAAATATCATTTCACTTTCTCCATTGAAAATTCTTTGAGATGAGACTACATGTAGCATCATCCATGTCATGATGTAGAGACCACAACTAACATCAAACGTTCATGATATCATTATGAAAGAACCTTTATATGCTTGATTAATGAGTCTCATGTAAGCCGTTTTACACCCTCACTTCTTGAGGTGGCTTAATAGGTTGGGACACCCGCACCTTGAATTTTCGATATAGTAGTAATGTGCGTTAGCACCTACACTACTTATTGGAAATTCGTGCTTAGATTAGATACTAACATTATCTAATACATGTCACAGTTTTATTGTGGTATTTCTTGCCTTTCTCTACAAATATACTTTAGCATATTTGTACTTTTAATATTGATTACCAAATGGGACATTACTGATTATATAATTATTAAATATCTCCCAGTAATTTTTCTAATTCTAGAAACCCTCTGTACTAGAATTGGAATACTCTTGAGTATTCAAGGGGGAAGGATCCCCGAACCTCCCTCATAGTCTACAAGCTATAGATATGCCACTACTCGTGGGGTCCAAGGTAGGATTTTGGTTATCCAACCACCTTAACTTGCATTTACTTGATCAGTTGAGTGAAGTCCCAACATCAAAAATCATTTACTGATTTACTCAACGCTTGCCTCTAAAATAACAAAAAGCTAGATATGGCTATTTCTTTTCTGAAATTTTATTTAAGTCAATCGACCATACCAATAAGAACTCCACGGTATTAATAGCACCCTTAGCTATGGGATGAATGGCACCCAAACTCCTGGTTTGGATCAAACATGAATGATGGAAGGCTATTTGTGACTTAATATTTTCTTTGAGGGTTTTATTGGTTTTCTCTCTCAATGAATGTAATCCATTTCTTTTAGACTTGTTCATTTATGTTGCCGCGCACACAACAAAAATTTAATAGAAAAACATACGCTGCTTCATTATATATTTTATTATCTATTATTTAATGTATTTTCCCACTATTTTAAAATGCATAAAAAAATAAATACATTCATAATGGTTAAACTACTACTCGACTTGTCTTGAGCATCTAAACGATCTAAGGGAATCATACCAGAGTTTAATTTTTTACTCTTGATGCAGTTTTCTCTATCATATATGTCAGCTAGTATTATGGATTATCACCACATCTTGGCATGGTTGACATCATGTCTTGGAGTACCGCCTCATCTTGGTGGAATCCACGTGTCGTCTTTCATCATCTTGTTCAACATGCACAGCCTCATCTTGGCGAGGTCACGTTGTTCTCCATCTTTATCTGAAGTAAAAAATTACTCGTGCATAGGAGAGGGGAACTCGGGTATAAATGTACATCATATATATATTGGGCGTGCATGCCCTTATATATTTTAACCAAAAAAATAAATATGACGCACAGACCATCTGTTTAATTAATTACAATCATCACAAGCAATTAAAATAATTAATTTAATAAAAGGTAACATACACAGGTCGATGCTCAAGACCAGCAGGTGGGTAAAATAAAGCGTGATAAAATTAAAAATATACATTGATTAAGTAACAGTGTTATCTAAATAAAATAAAATTAATTAATAAATTCAAATAATTTAATTAATTATTTGTCCTTTACGTAATTTAGTTTTAATTTCATAATTAAATTAATTAAATAATTTAAGTTAATTGCAAAATTAAATTAATTTATATCCTTAGGTATTAAAATAATTACCAAAAATTAATTTAAATTAATTTAATTCACTTACTAAAATTAAATTAATTAAATTAATTACTTTGATTAATTTAAATTGGTCAGTCCCCGAAACATGACTTCATGGCCTGTGTGGGTCAGGCCAAACCCGAATAGGGCCAAACTGGGCTGAAACCTGCCCAAACCCGTTCTGGATTTGACAGGTCTGCCCATCCCTTTTTGGGGCCAGAATTAGTCTACGGAGAAACTTGAAATCAAAAGAAAGGTACCTCCCAAGTGTTGTTCGATGACAAAAAAGGAGGGCAACATCCACATCACGCCGCTGCGGGAGGCTGGAGGACGGTGCAGAGGGCACCCAGGGCGGCACGCCGTTGAGGGGAGAAAGGCAGCAAGCTGTGCCAGGATGAGGCCTCAGGGTACATTGCATGGTGGTGCTTGGGAACTGGCTGGGAAGGCTAGGAGGCAGACTGGAAGGGGACAACAGCGGTCGGAACGCCCGTAGCGGCTCCGGTGTGATGGCCTGAAAGGAGGAGAGTTGGGTTGTTGGTTCGCCTATACACGATCTGCTGCATGGGATATGCAACAGTGGTGACCAAGAGAGGATGAAACCATGAGTTCTAGGCGTGCGGTGCCAATCGTCAGTGACTGGAGGTGGGGCTTGCAGGCGGAGCACACCGAATGGTGTGGTGCTCTCAGTGGGAGGTGGCGGCTCAGGTCGGTGGCCTGTTGGGGGTGCGTCAGAGGTCTGGGAGAAGGCCGACTAAGCGGTTCCTGGTTGTGTGCAAAAGAGTGGATCCCAGAGTTCAGCAGTGCACTATAGGAAGTTGGGCGTCTAGGGTGAGTCGTGCGGGGAATGGTGCTGATCAGGCAGTGCACAAAGGCCGCCTGAGGAGCTAGCTGGGAGGATTTGGGGAGGCCAGTGCGGCGTCTCCCCTGGTGGAATGCTGTACGCTGCGTGGGGAAGATAGGGTTTCACTTGACCCCCTTTTTAGAATTGTTTTTTTTAATTCCAGTTTCCATGCACCATCACCCCCAACGTGTTTTTGTGTGTGTTATATTTTCCTTTCTTGACCCGAAAATCAGGCCCCCTCCCCACTTGAGTTTTTCTGCCTTTTTTTATTTTTAAAAAAATTCTTCTATCCCATTAAAAAATATGCATCCATTTTTTAATATTTTAAGTCAATTAATGAATTCATTTAAATAAGTCACCTCTTCATTTAAATTCTTTCCACCCCTTTTAAAAAATTCCACTAATATTTTCGAAAGGCTACTTGCCTTTTTAAATTTAATAATAATAAAATTATAATAATAATAATGTATTATTATTATATTATTATTATAAAAAAAATATTATAAAAATTATTAAATTATAAACTTATAATTTGCACAATTAATTTTAGTTCTAATGAAGTGACTGAATTTGAATCAGTTCAACAAGATGAAATAAAATTAGAGGCCAAGATCAAACTACAAATTTGATCCAATCCAAAAATTTAAACTGACCATAACATGGTCATTTGACATCAGATCGCAGCACGGTTTGAACAGTTGGGATTGTGTTTGAACCCTATACTTAATTATAATGAAAATTTAATTTTCTAGACTCAGAAAATTTACGTGATCTCTCTGATACCATTGTTAGGATTTGGGGCCCACAGCGGAAGCCGGTGGGCCGAGGATTTTAAAAGTTCTCATCAGTGGGATTACGGAACTTGTTATCACTGATGATATCAGCCACAGAAAGGTTCGAGGATCCCACATAAATCATAAGAAGAACAAAAATAAAATGAAAACATACCTGTTTCAAATCCGAAGCATCGGTCGACTGCAACAAGTCGATGACGATCGTTGCTTGAAGGATCCAATGTAGGATCCCTTTATATCATCCACACGTGCTCCAAAAGTCTTCTAAAATGCAGATCGTTGAATACGGGGTGCTAGCATAGTGATCCAATGATGCTTTCGACATCCCTACTATCACCACATCGAGAAGCCTTCGATGCGTGAGAGAGATCTTGATCCGAGCTTCATGGATTAAGAGATTCTCTCTCTAGATAATGGGAGGAGAGAGAGGCTCTGGATTTCACTCCATAAAATGAGTTAATAGTGAATTGAACACCAAGTGAGAGAGCCTCCTCTCTTATTTATAGTGGAATTCCAAAATACCTGGTTCGGTTCCCGGCCCCCATTTATTTCAATGTCTTCTATATAAATAATTTTGATGAACTAAACTGTGCCAATATTATTTATTATTTTATCACATACTTCCAATATATATAAAATATATTACGTGATAAAGCCCAATCCATTTAACATGACTCATTGTCTCGCTTAATATTAAACGAACCTTTAATATTGAAATAATATGTGTTTGATAAATATTTTTCTCGCATTTTCTTAACTCATAAATACATTAAATAAATTCAATCCCTCATATTCATAACCTGAATATAATTGAATTTATTTATTTCTTTTGGTGATAAAGGACTTGGTAAATACGCATACCCTATGGCGGGGCCCACTATGTCTATATACCTATTCAGCTGAATAGGGAGGATTCTTGAATACGCTATTCTGTGTGACCCACTAGGCCCTTATCTCGATAGAATTGAATTAGATTCACATACTAAGTGTGGATTCTAGAAACCCATCATGGCCGCTAAAGAGATAAGGATTGTCATAGCAACGACTACCATCCTACGAACACTGACTGTGTAATGTAATCTCTTTGTCATTAAATATCTCATAATGCAGGATGCACTCTTGTGTCATCGTCCATATCATGCTTTATTATTTTTTGATCTATAATAATAGATTTACCTTTGTACTTTTTTGGCCAATGACTTATGAAGGCATCACCATCTTGATCAACCAGGCCTAAGATATACAACTTCCTGAACATGGAAGTTACAAATCCTTTCTTGACCATTCAGTCGTTGTCATTCCATCAACGATGCACCCAACACAAACTACCTCTCCATGACTTCATGGCCATGGTTTTCGTCTTGTATTAAAGTACGTAATCAAATGGTATAAATTGGTAATGGTCTCATGTCAGCAGACCAATACACATTTCCGTAGATTGTAACAAACAGTGACACCAAAACATGTGGTGTTCCTATTGGCAGGTATGCCCTCATGATATCACTACTAGAGATCACCAAGTCTGAACTTCATGAGATGAAGTCCCAATTCTTATAATCCCACAACACCTGATAGTTAGACATCTACTGTGTCCAATTATTAAGATGTATCTTGACTATATAACATATTTTTATGAGTAATGTCATAGTATCTTGAGGTTCTCATTATATCATGGGATCTTCACAACCTCTCGAATCGACAATTAATCTTTGTACATTAGCATTATAATAGTGGACGCCGAAAAAACTACACTGAAATGGTAAAATGACATCATGCATAACTATCTGTACACATGATATGGTAATCAAAAGTACTGAATTGTTGGGTCTAGGGCACCCACTATTTCAACACAATTGACTATTTCGATTTTGTTAAAGGTGAATTGGGAATTGTATTCTTGTGATTGTTTCCATTCAACCATGCCAAACTTGTATAATATTTTTAAAATTTATTTTAAATATTTATCTTATTTTAAATATTTTCTTCATTTAATATACATAAATTCTTAGTTTAGTTTTATATTATATTTATATTGTTTATCTCTTCTCTATAATCCTTATATCTCATGTTTTCTTTCATTTGATGGGGGGATTATATATTATTTTCTAAAATTTCCCATAAGAGAGACTCTATTTTTAAAAATAATTTTTAAATCAAAAAAAATCTCTTGTTTTGAAATTATAAAGTCAAATTTTCTAAAAAAATAACTTTTAATCATAATTTTAACTTATTTTAAAAAAATATATATCTATATTTATTTTCAAAACATCAATACACATAGTTTATTGACTTTTATTTTAAATATATTTAAAAAAAATTAATAATTATATTAGAAATGTTTTATATTCTCTATTATTTTTAAATGTTAATTTTTATGTCTCTTAAAGGAATATTAATTATGGGTTAAATTTCTACACATAATTGTCAGTCTAATATTTATTTTGATAATTCAATGTAAAAATTAAAATTGAAGGATGCTTTCGAGGTATGTTTTCACATCCAAAAAAACCTTTTCAAATCTCTTTTTATGAAGAAATCATTGAATGGTGGTTAAACCAATATTAGTGTGAATGAGTGTCTTGGAAAAATTATGAACCAATTTTTGTAACAATTTATTTAAACTTTTTATCTTTTATCTTTTTCTCAGTCTTCTCATATTTTTTTTCTTCCTATATTTTTCACTGACCTTTATTTTTCTATTTTATTTCATTTTTATTTGTTTTTTCTTTATCACTTTTTTATCTCTTTAAACTTATTTTAAACTATTTTATCTCTCTATATAAACTAATTATTAAAATTGGATTTTATAAGTTAAGGTATATTTTCAAAACATTTTTTACTACTCTTTTAAAATAAATTAAAAAATCTCTCTTGAATTTTGTGTCAAATATTTCCTTTTAATTTTTCCTTCCCTTTATAAGTTTTAATTTTTTTAATCACAAAGGAGATAATTTATTACTTAATTAATTGAACTTCATGTTGGGGGGAATTTATTTTTATTTAAACTTAATGATAGTGAAATTTATTGAAATTTTTTGTTATGTGTTATTACTTAATTGTTCCCTAAAGGAGAGTTATTGGAATTTGTGTTACTTTTTTACTCTTAATTGATATATGTAATGTTTTATCCAACTACTTATTAAGTATATTTAATATTTCATATTGATATCTTGAGTAAATTATTATATCATTCACTATTGATTTACACTATATATGTCTTTTTGTGTTAAGTGTTTATGATCATAAAAATGGTAGATTTTTTTACATCTCTCTCATGGTGTTTTCATGATAAAAAATACTCATTTATGTCTCTAATTATATCCTTTGAGTGAATTTTAGTCTCATTAATTATTCTTTTAGTAATTTTTTTGATTTAATTAATGGTAATATAGGATAATATTTATATTCATCATGATGATATTATAAAAGGCTTGGACATATCTTTTATCATAACTTGAGGTCCTGTAATGAAGGTATAAAATATATCAAAGACCATGGAAGGAAGGCTTTGTGGATCTAGTTGAATATGGAGGTTTTCATGTTGTTCCAGCTCATTGGATCAAAGCACTGACCAGCTGATGACATATGTGAAGAATGGATTTACAATAGCAATTACACTAGCTAGTCGGTGGAGGAGAGCTGGCTAGAAAATTACCAATAAAAAATCTCACAAGTCTTTTAGAAGGATTCTAACTAGACATTAGACAATAGATTCTTGTGGGTGTGGGTATTCTATAATTTGTGTGCTATAGGGGTCCCACAATCCATTCAATGAGGTGCACTAGGTAACTGGTCGTGTCAAGATAGAGGTTATGGGGATGTATTTGTTATTGTCAAAATTTTAATTAATTTTATCTTATTTGGATTCAATGAACCAGTTGATTTCCATAAGATTCATAGACCTATTATATCCTATAAATAAGACTCATTAGTGGCTTGTAATATCTACCTTGACTACTCTTATTATCGATAAGTCCTCAACTGTGAATCTAATCCTTGATTCAAGTTTGGGTAACCCCAATGTGAAGCTCTAGTGGATCCTCTCAAAGTTATCTCAAAAGACAATCTTAATTGTTCATCAGTCTCAAAAGATCTTTTCCTACAACTTATCTCTACCACTCATACTGATTGTGAAAGTCCTTATGAGAGATAACATAGTGGTTTTGTAACGGTTTTTCACTATGAAAACATCTCTTTTACTCATATCCTTCTACAACAGTTACTTTCTATCAAAAAAAGTAATGAATGGGTATGTTGGACACTGATTAAGTTAAAGAGGGTTCGTACATACCTAATTATAAGGAAAGTGTTTCCTAATCACCACCATGATCAAGGGAGTAATAAAATAAACCTTTCAACCTGAGGGCAGGAGACGTGGGGGGTCACCCTGAGATATTGTTGAACCCTTTATCAAACATGTCAATTTCTCTCTTTCGATTTACATATTTCATAATTCAAACTAGATTCACATAATTTCATAACTTTGATTTATAATTTTCTATTCTGTATGCTCACATAATTAATATTGAAATTAACTTTTTAATTCGTATCAATTATATAATTTATCACTTATTCAAAAAAAATTAATTTCTATTACATTCACATTTTTAATATTTAAAAGGATAATTCACCCCCCACTATATTTCCTCAACCAATAAATCTTATTATCTATAACTTAGTTTACTACATTAATTAATTATTTGGAGAGATAATTTAAACCTAATATTAACATAATGTAATACTAATAAATTTTTTCATATGTTTTAAAACATATCGTACTTGGTAAAAAAATTCACTCCCACTAACGACTTATATAAACTTGACCCACATTCATTCCAAATGATTATTAAATGTTCACTATGATAACTTATATCCATATATGGATTTAGGAAAATTTTAAATCCTATTTGGATTCTATAATGTCACTATCCCTTTTTAGTCATACCATATAGAAATCTTATAAAGGTGTTCTTCTAAGGAAGGTGTTCTTGACATCTAATGACCAATATAAAGATTATATAAATTAACTATGAAAAGTATAATTCAAATGGGTTTTGTAAGATGATTGGTAAAAACATAATTTTATAATCTTTTTATAAACACAATAATACTTTTGATAAACATCCATGCCTTATTGGTATGATCATGACCATTCAGGTTTAGTTTCTCTCGAAAAAACACCAACGGATTTACATCATCAAGAGAAACTTATCAAAATACAGAAACAGATTTTGATATACAGATTCCATATTTGAATTCACATGAAATTTTCAATCCTAAAACATTTTCAGTTACTTCATACTTATAGGAATCATTATAATTAATGAATAATATGTCATCCATATCCATTAATATGAAACTATAACTATGGTTCTGGGTATCCTACTTGGAATGTGTTTCTAGAACATTCATTTCCCAGGATCCCTTGCGGAACTTGTTCATATACTAAATACTTTTTCATTTTGAACATTGAAATTATCCACATCAATCTTTCTCTCTTTGTCGCATATATATATGTTCAGCCTTCTATATATTTATATTCGTTCACTTAACTATATTTTTTTTATCTTAGGGATTTATGTAATATCCTGTATAAACATTAGGATGACAACCTTAGATGCACTTTATGTTTTTTAATGAACGTTTTTTATTGACTTATCCTTAACAAATAATTTTCATATAAACACATGGATTATGACATAATAGATTTATTTCATATAATAACTCATATGATATAGATTTTTTCATTATAGTTATCATATGGTTATGGGTTCATGTTTTTTACTTTATAAGCATATCTCAAAAGGGGAAATGGAGTACTTTTCAAATAATTAAATACTCATCAATCCTCCTTGAAAAAACATCATAGTTCTAATGAGTATAAAAATGTGAGTTTAGGAATAATTCCCATTTAAATTTTCATGATTGATGAAAGCTCAGTTAAGATATTATTCTTCTCATAGGCACAAAGAAACTCATGTCTTATAGCCATGCATGTTCATTACTTCATTTTAACATTAATTAAATTTATTAAAGGAATCTCATGATGTATATAAACTTACCTATATCTTCTCCTTTAAATAGTTCACATGTATCATTTTGAACTAACTATAAAATATTTTTGGCCTTGTCGCCTTTAATGCTTAAGGTGCATTGGTCATTTTAAACCAAATAAGAAACCCTATTGAATACCTGTGAATTGTATATCATGAAGAGTCTAAGAAATATTCATAATATTAGCTTGAAATTTTCTTCTATATATACTTGAACATGAATTAACTTTCTTTGATATGGTATTAATAAGTCATATATTTTATATTATTCACTTATTTATAATTATTAAAGTATTATAAGACTATTAGTTGAGTATAAAACACCACAGAAAATATTAATTTCAAACTGAAATAATTGATCATTATTTAAAATTGACATATAAGAAAAAAATTGGTAATAACCAAAATAGTTTAACTAGACTCATTGTACTAGAAAATTATAAGTCATCTGATTCTCATCGTTGACATAGGAATCATCCTTTCTTGGTTGTTTAATGAATTCACCTCACTTATTATATTGTTTCTAAACTTTATTATTTTTTGTATTGTGATATAAATGTTTGGTACACATATAGTATCTAATACCCAATAAGTAAACTAGAAATATTATATTCCATGGGGAATATTTTTTTATTAAAATCAGCTACTTTAATATTCTTAAATTCATTACAATTTATCTACCAATGACCATTTTTACCACATGTGAAGAAAATATCCCACCTTTTGATGTTATACCTCTTTATATTTGGTTTATTAGAATAAAATTGTAATGGTTCCTTTTGAGTTTCACTTTCCATTGTCCTTTATCCATTTTATTTCAAAATTTTCACCATAGTAACGAATGATTAAACTTTTAAAAATTTATTATCTTCTTGGAGAACATTACCCAAATGATATTGATGAAGTTTCATCAAACTATTCATTTTAAAACTAATAAATACTTGAGTGACAAGGTGATAAGTATGGATGGATGAGATATATGGAAGGATTGTTATTTATGTTTAAATTTACACATGTTTTGTTTAATCATAACCTCATTCATTTCTTTCTTCAATCTCTCCTCAAAAACTTATAGGAGATGAGACAATATGGTATATCCATCAAATTCCTAATCTTTTTTTCACAAATCACTAGAAATTGATGATTGAATTATGATATAATCATCAAATATTTCATCTGTGGGTCTCCTATAAACTCCCTTTAAATCATCACTTTGTTTTTTAGGTGGCTCAATAGGTAGTAGGGAATTTATAACACACACATTTATTTAATATCATAGTCTATATGAAGACACATGTACCAAAATTAGAAATTAGTTTCAACTAGGTGATTTTTTTAAAGTCTTTATCATGGTGAATTTATGGTATATTTTGTATTTTTTTAAAATAAAACATAATTAAATTCAAAATTTTATCTTAATTATTGATTATTGGACATTAAATATATATAAATATTAAATTACACATACTCTTTTATAAAATCATAAAAAACCTCCACTATTAGATTAATAATACTTAATTGATTGAGTATTAGACTAGTAGGGATCATTATAACCTCTCTTAATAGTCCAATCTATGTATAAACCGCTATTATATGAGTTTTATTCTAGGATTTTGGATGGACAACATCATTAACTCATGAATTATTTATAATAGCATCAATCATTATGAGTTGTGAATTCTTAATTGTAACATCCTTGTCTAGAGTCCACTAGACTGGTGCTCTAACCTAGTTCACCAAATTACCTCAAGTGTGACTCTCCATTTTCCAGAGGCTTCCGACTAGTAGCGAGGGTCTGGGGTAGAACAAAGGGTAGACTACACCCCCTTATCAATGTGTGTATTAATGGATAAAATAACCAATTATTATACAAAAATAATAGGAATTATAGTAAATAAGATAAATAAGATAACACAAATAGTAAAATAATGCAGTGTGGAAGTATTATAGTCATTCAAGGGTAATCACCCACCATGTCAGTCACATGTATAAATAAATACAACATAAAAGAATAAAATAAAGGTATAACAGTATCAACTTCATCCCCAAGGCTTGTCAAATCCTAATCTCTTATCTTGTTCCAGCTGTCTAGTTGAACAATCCAACTAGGTCCTCTGGCCAACCTATGCCTATAAAAAGTGAAAGATATGATTGGGTTCCCATGTGTCATCGTTGCTTGATTAGGGTGTGAGTACACAAATTAGTAGGGAACAACCAAAAAGATTCCATATATGACCAATATATGTTGTGTGTGTACAGAAAACCCATTCTTTTAAACATGTCATTACATGATTTTATGAATTATACACCATTAAATACAACAAAGTATCGTAAATTTGAGTTTCTTTGGAAGATTATGTACATAATTTGAAAATATGAAACCAAATTAAAAATATACTTTATTTAATGTCCATAATGAGCTCATAAATACCATTGAGCCCTTACATTTGTATAAGGTATCTTGGGGAATACATGAACAATAGGGATGTGCTAAAAACCCCAATATGGGAATAAGAATAGGAACAAAACCTCACACATGGGTTAGAAGGAATAACATGATGAAATAAAAGGCATGGAACATGAATGAACATGAGGAAGAACAGAATGAATAACATGGGAAGATAAAATCATGGAAACATAGAAATGTGAAAACAACATATAACATGACATAAAAATGAGCCATGGCTAACATCCAAGACTATATTATAAGATGGACAATGTACCATAAAGGAATAAGGTTTAATCCTTGTCCCAACATGATGTCTCATGAGACTAAAAATTACCTAATGCATTGTAACCCTATTTAGGTGTACCCATAATTACATTTTCATGCCTACGTATGCCACATGAATAATCAAACTTAAACATAAGGGTTACCAATGGAATGAAATGGTAATTCTAATCATGTAATGGAACATAAAAATTATCATATCATAAAAGTGTCCATAAAATAATTTATTTAAAACATACGTGGACATGAATAGTAGAAAATATGCATATATAATGATAAGTTATGTCAATATGAAGTGTAAACGTGTAAAAAATTGTTTAAGAAACATTGTAAATGAGCCACTTTAATGGAGTTTAAGGAGAAATATTAAAGAGACTTTAATAAGTAAAAAAGGAATAATTGGTTGTATGAAACATGAAATGAAAAAATGGGTTTTAATGATGATATGAGTGATTTTAGAAATAAAATAAAGTTGTATTAAAATAGATTATGTAGTTCACATGAAAATTGGTAAGAAATCAAGAAGTACCCTTTATTTGGGCTTTCTTATCGGGAACAATTGAGAAGAGAACCTTTTTAAAAAATATACTTCCCCATAAAAGAAGAATTTACTAATGTAGATACATGATTCTGGAATATATACACATAATTTAGAATAAGTATATAAAAATAAATAAGTCCTACAATGGGGTAAATATATATAAAGCGTATCCCCATGTAAAAAATGGAGGTTTATAAAGAATCCATTACTTTATGTCTCAAACGGTTCTCCACTTGATCTTCATGTCCTGGATAATCAGATTAAATCCATTAATAAACTAATTAAAAATAATTTAAACAAGAATTTGATTTCTTATAATTTTATTAAGTTTATTTATTTCCCTTTTCCTGGGTTGTGAGATTCAATTTCATTATTTGGAAGTGTTGATTTCCCTAGGTTTCATGATCAGTTTACTTGTATATATGTACAAAAAAATCATGTAAAATGAGAATGGTTTTATAGAACTAAAGTTATATGTTATTAATGAACATAAAAAAGATTAAATTTTATATAAGTCACTTGTAAAATTTAGTTGAGGATGAATCATTAGATAAGATGTTAGTGATAATCGTTTAGATTATTTTGGCTATTTTTCGATCATCACAAATTAATTTTTTTATTAATTAATTCTATGAGTATAAAATGGTTTTAGGACATTAAAATGGATAAAATACATATATTATAATCTATTTTAACCATAAAAATTGTTTAATGAGCATTATAGAAGGAGGTAATGGAAATTTAAAACTTCATCATCCTTGAATGCGTTAAATTAACACATCCTGGAAGATGTTTTCATTTTTAGTAAAAAATGTGAGGGGAAGAGAAATGATGCTGAGTTATTACCTTAATATGATAAAATTTATGTATATATAATATATTGGAGTTGTAGTTATACTTTTATAATGTGTGGTTAGGGTCGAATAAGAAAATAAAAGAAATTGAAAATAAATTAAAAGAAAATAAAAGTGGATTTTACCTCTTGAACATATCCTCTTTCAGAGCCTCCTTAGGGAAAAGGGTTTGGTCTTGTATTGAGACCAAGGGATATTGAACATGGTGGAGATACTTGGGAATAGGATTAAATGGAATTTGGATGTGTCTCAAATCCTTAAAGGTGTTAGGAGATGGGGTGGTGAGGGATGATATTTGTAGGGGAGGAGAAGGGTGTTTTCTCATTATTTTATTCATTAGATTATTATTTTTACTAAATATTATGAATAGATAGATAATTATCACAAAATATATTAAAATAATGAAATATATTTTTTTATTATGGGATTAAATTATCTATATATAATCTATGACTCATTAATTCATGTATTTAGCTTTTATCATAAATTATCATATTTTACTATTCACCAAAAATCTTGTATTTTAGAAAAATACCAAATAAAATCATCCTAACCATTTTTTGACATATAAAATGAAAAAATGAAATCTATTTTATGAAAAAAAAATTCTAAATATGATAAATTTAATTTTTAATTAAAATAATAATTTACTTGGAAAATATCAATTTTAAAATTATTACTATTTTTATATCACTTTGAAAAACTAATTAAGCTCTCATAAAATTATATTATAATCATAAGAAAATATAATATTAATTTATGAATTTATTTTATTAATATAAAATTTCTTTTAAATCATTATATTAATTATAAAATTGTAAATAAGCATTTAGGTTTCACAAACAAATACCAAAACTTAATTTATCTTTTCCAAAACATTTATTTACTTATAATATAGTATAAATCATGTCATATTTTCATTTATATGATGCCTAACTTTTTATTATAATTTCATTGGTCATATTACTAATATATTGGTCGATTTACTATTTTTAAGGTTAATATTACTATTCCAAAGGCCACGTAACTATTCCATTGGAATAAGTTCCTTAACTTCTAGAAATAGCTCGTATTTCATTTATTCTTCATTTATAAAGTTTTATTGTGTTCTCTATGTGATTGTTGATGCTCCTTTCTATCACATAGTCTAATGACTGAAGAAGGGAAATACCTTAGTTCAAAGTGATTCAACCTTTGAAGAAACATCAAAAATCGACAAAGGCATGCTGAAGGATTTCATCCCACTTGGGTCACGCAAGTTTCATCATGGTCAGGAAAGTATAAATGCATGCCACATAGTGGTCATGCAGGTGACTTGCGCTCCCTCTTTGATTTTCACCCAAGGTCTTCCCTGGCCTATAAATACCCATTGTGGGGCCCCCATTTCGGGATGGAAAAATTCCAAAACTCAGATTCGAGCTCCAGGCGATCTAGTCTCTTCTGGAAGTCTTCCAAACAATTCTAAGGTAATTCATTACCTATAATGGAACCTCTAAACAGGGGAAACAAGGACTAAGTGTTGAAACTCATCAACACTTGCATGCCTAAGTGGACAACACTTAAGGGAAATGGTCACACTTGCGCACCGCCTTATCCCTTCAATAAAACTTGCACACAACTCTTTTGAAATCCTTTAGGGATAGTACTAAGGGCATGAGCCAAGTCTCACCCATGTATTACCCCAAGGTTTAACCGTCGCATAAGTACCCATATGCCACACAAGTATACTTGTGTGACCAGGACTTGCGTGCCCACGCAGGACTTGCATGCCTCTCTCTTTTTGGGTGCCCCTTCTGCCTATTCACTTGATTTCTTCAAATCCACCTCTCCTCTTCAAAATTTAGCCCTCACAACCCTCTTCAAATACATTTATGGCATGGTTCTTTTATTGGCTTCCTTATCTGAAAATAATTCTGTGGAACATTTTCCAAACCTAGTGATTTACATATCTTTATGTCATTAAGGTTATGGATTTCATTCATTCAACCTCATCCTTTAAAGATGAGATGATCTTAATCTGGGAATCCTTCTCAAGAGTAAGTCCCAATCTCAAAATCCCAAATCTTGGCATCCTCCTAAGGAGTAAGCCCCAAGTCCCCTAACCTGGGACTCCTTTTCAGAAGTAAGCCCTAGTCTTCATGTTCCCTTAGTTTTTGGAATCCTCATTAGGAGTAAGCCTCAACCATAATTCTTTTAATATGGGAACCCTCCTTAGGAATATTCCCCAACATCCCAAAATCCAAATTCCCTTAACCTGAGCTTCCTTTTCAAGAGTAATCCCCAGTCAAAATTCCCTTAACATGGTCTTCCTTTTCAGGAGTAAGCCCCGATCATAATTACCTTAACCTGGGCTTCATTTTCAGGAGTAAGACCCAGTCATAATTACCTTAACTTGGGCTTCCTTTTGAGGAGTAATCCCTAGTCATAATTCCCTTAACCTGGGCTTCTTTTCAGGAGTAAGCCCCAGTCATAATTCCCTTAAACCTGGGCCTCTTCATTAAGAGTAATCCCCAGTCATAATTTCTATTAACCAGTCGTAATTTACTTTTGATTTGGGATTCCTTCTAAAAAGTGAAACCCAATCATATGTCCTCTCTAATTTGGGAATCCTTCTCAAGATTAAGTCCAATGTTAAGTATCCAAATCTCCATAAAGTACATATACCTTTATGGACCTTGTACCCGAGATTCTTCCCTGATGTAAATCCTAATCTTCATCTATCTGGGTAGTCATACATACATAAGCCCCACATCATTTCTTATAATTACACCTTTCATGGTACAATTGTCTCGTTTTACCAATACCTCTTGTTTCTCACACCGAGTATGACTCATATGAGCTTAGACTTTAAATTTAATTATTACATCATTCTTTGAGCCATCAATCAAGTATAAACCTCATACTTATTTACTCGATCTACGTGGATTCTGATTCCTTTTCTAAAACAAAGGATACGTAGGTAGCCCATCTGCGGGTACGATCCCAATTCTGAAATAATCTATGTCCTTCTGAATGACAATAAACTTCAAGTGCCTAGCTGAGTGGCTTTAAAACAAGTATGGTTATCATAATTACCAAGATATTTCTATATAATGTGTTGAAGGATACCATTGACTAAGAATATCTAACAAATACAGATGATTCTCTATAGATGAAAAACCTCAAATACATATAAAATACTCTCTAAATCTCATACATATTAATCATTGACTGTCAGAATTAAAGGAAACCTAATTTTCATACTTTTTAATTTTATAAGGATTTATGAACATAACATAATTCTATAAAGAGATTCTCAGAGTAGACAATAATTCCCCTCAAAATGGTGTGATGAGTCCGACCTCCCATCCTCTCAACCAATGAAAATTATTACGCCTCACAGGTTCACAACTAATGAGCACCTACCATGGGAAAGTAGGTCCAAATAGATATGGAATCATTGGATGTTTCTGGTTCTATGTACAAACCCGTTAGAAACCACTTGGAATGTTTGAACCTTAAATAAACAAGGTCATTCCCATTTCCAGTTGAAACAAAAAATGGTGAACCCGGCGTGAATCCTTGACCAAGTTAAAATAATTTTTTACTTATTTTTAGGCCCCAATTTAAACTCAATGAGAGGGCCAACAAAAAAATCAATAACATATGTTCTCATCCCAAAGATGTAGTGGTCGAACTTATCTTGATTATGTCTGTTATATTATACAGGCACACTTTTCCAAGATATTCTGCGTTAGAGAAATGGTTTCTCTTAAGTTCACACCTATGAATACCTTTTTTGTGAATACCTCTGCTGCTACTCTTGCTGGATCATCGCCTGATCTGAGGACGACATCACCTACTCAGCATCTTCAACGTAGGGTATCAAATTCTCTAGTTAAGGAATACAGTCAAAACAGTACTATTCCAACTCTGGAGGCTGCTAGAAAAGCCTTCCAAGTCAACAATTCACCCTCGTTATCTGGACAACAATAACCAGCGATCAAGAAGAAGGCGGTCCCAACCACCATCTCAAACTGTTTCAGGTCATTATCCCTGGAACACAATCACCTTTACCTCCCATATTCTGAGGAGGTGAATGAGAAGGTCACCTGTGGCCTTATTTGAAGGAATCATGAGTCCTTCCCGGGGGCACCCACCAACAATCGCTGCCAGACTCGTGTGGCAGTGCGCCCTCAACATGATGAGGGTGTTTTCTCCAGGCATTCGGCTCAGGTTCCTCAAACCCGAGTAGGAAAGACAAACCACCAAAAGAGACGAACTCTTAATAGTGAGTATTTTCTTATCACTTTTATCTCTAGAGATGTCCACCAACCTAACTTGGTGGCAAGCAGCGAGCGGGAACACACACCCATCTGTTTTAATTATGTTGTCCAACAGACTCGTCTGGCAGCAACATGTCGATCCCTCTAGGAAATTCTAGGGGAGTACTATAGACAGGAAGATACACCTGTTTATAATTCATCAGCAAGTCAGCATGCTAATCTTAATACATATGATGAAGCCTGTCAACCCAATGTGTTGACAACTGGTAAACAGGAACATACACCAGCTTACACTCATCAATCATGCCACCATACTTGTCTGTCGGTATTGAAGGAAGATCGTCAACCACGTTCTGCGGAGTGAAATCAGTAGGAAAATACACATTTCAGTATTGATCAATCCTACCAATAGTATCATTTGGTAGCACCCGGAAAAGTCATTCGGAAAGCTCCGGCGACAAATAGGAGGCATACTCAATTCTCTACCCCCACAAATGAATACTTTCAGAATTCACTGATAGGAAAATGAGGACAGGAGCAGGAACACACACCTACTCCAAACATGGAATGTATGTATATCCCCATTCCTGCAGATGAAGTCCCCAAGCATATTATATCAATGGTGAAAGAGCATAAGCAAATCCCTGCTCATATTCTGGATGCCTATCAGAGTATTATAATAGCTTTAGAAGCATCCCAGGGAAATAACTGCAAATATATCCCTACCAGTGGAGTGGCACATCATCAGTTCACTCCGGAATAGAAACACATCTCTGTTAGAGTCCAAGATGGTTGTGGGGCGTACTCCCCATATCATACAGACAACCAAGTCAGGCACATAAAACTGATTTGAGTGGAGATAATCAGCCTAACCTAATCTTTTCTCATGAGCATGCACATACACCTTACAATAATAACCACATTCTTTAACAAGTGGTTACCAATGTTAGTAAGAAGGCGTCTAAATAAAATAACTGTCCAGCACAGTCAAGAAATCAAGGGCTAATCTGTAATAAGGCCTTGCTCGATGCTGGAGTTCTTGATGAACGTAGACAATTATCTGTTGTAACTCAAGATTTTACTCTCTCATTTCCCAATAGTGGGAACATTAATACCGAAGATCTGCATCAGAAACTTCCTCAAGAAGGCTTGCTTCATGACAATTCGGTTGATCTTGAAGTGTCATCTTTAGACGAGAGTCACAATAACCCTCTATGTGGCCAGAAGATCAAGGAGAAAAATGTTTCATCTTTTGCTGTAACCCGCCATGGTGGTCCTCCCCCTGATGATGAATTTGGATGCCAAATTCCTCTCCATAGTAGTATTTCGCATTGCCTGGAAATTGTTCCAGTGGAAAATGTAGTGATGATAAAGCCCTCTTATCTTGAGGAACTTGCAAATGTGAATCTAGTCATATCTAATGCTTTACTAATAGTAGGTGAAATACTTTATAAATCAGAAGATATCCCGGGGTGTAGGTCATTCTCCCAACCACCCCTGAGTCATGGATATTCTATTTTGATAAGTGAATTCTCTACTGGTATTGTTGAATCTGATGAAGCAACAAAGATTAACCAGATTTGGTCTAAACAGGTAGAATAATCATCATAAAATTATAAAGATAAAGTACTGAATATGAGAAAACAACTGGCAAAAGGTGAAGCTCCAGTTATGTTTTGGCCTTTGGCTGATTCTCGATATGACATTCCAGAGATGTTGAGGGAAGATTGTATTCGAGATATTCATCTCAACATGTGGAAAACTCTTTGTCAATTGAAAAAGAAAATATAATCTTATGATGAATATTAAAATCATGTAAAGATAATATAAGGTTTCAATGCCAAATTAATTTGGCATCACTCTCAGTTTCTTGATATACGAAGGCTGAAAATCAGCAGAGAGCCCTTCAACGTTCATGCCTTGGCGGACAAAGAAGATTGTGCCAGTTAATTGCCAATACCCCATCTAGTTTTCATATCAGAGGATGGGGTGTCCATGGAGAACTACATTTCAATGTACTCTCCAGTCAGAAAATCCCGCCAAAAATGGTTTCATGCAATGCTATTGCCCATGGACGGCCACGACCAATTGGATTTTTTTGTAATCAAAGGCTTGCTCAAGAACATGCCTCGACATTTTCTTCCCAGAATCACGAATACATAGAACAAGTTGTTGAATTAATTTTTCATCCGTAAAACGAGAACATCGAATAGGCTTCTCGTTTAGAGCGTGCACATCATCAAGTGATAGATGTTTCAGAAATCATCCAACGGTCTTTTGATCCGGGTGATAAGAGTGGAAGCATGTTAATGCATCCAGCCAATTTCTGAACTAAAGTACATAAGATCAGGAGAGATTTTAATAATGTATTCGATATAGCAACTCAAGAACCTCCCCAGATTTCCAGACTGGGGAAAATTTTAACCCAACCCTCAGAATCAACAAATATTATTCGAGGGGTTGAGCAGGAATAGCAGGAACAACCGCAGTCCACCAGATTGACGACTTCATCAAATCCCCAATATCTTCCTCAGATAAAGTCAGTATTTTCTTGATTTGGTAAGAATCCAAAATAAGAATGAAGAGGCATATTATCATGAGATTCCCTCCAAATTATGGATCGTCAAGATGTTCCTGAGGTATCAAATCAGCAAAAGGCAGTGTCTCAACAAGGACATGGAGGATGACAATATCGCAGAAATGTGGATAAAAGAGATGCAATAAATTATTCATAAATTAATGTCATCAATGTCATTGTTGTTGATCCCACAAATGAGGCTAACTCAGAGAGATAAGATGAGGATGTTCGGGGTCAATAAGTTGTACACATAGACACAAATGAAGAAGGTGTGCATACAAGAAATCAAAGGCTTACACAGAATCTGGGTATTACTTCAAATAACTGACATACCCCTCTCTGAAAGGATTCCAAAAAGGAAAAGTGAAGAATCAGGTTACATAACCTTCATCTAGAGAAGTCCAATCACTCTCACTAGAGAAAAGATTCACACAACAAGGGTAAGAGATGAAAGTACTAAGTAGGTTGAATGCAGAACTACTTCAAAGTAGTCTTCCTCCTAAGCGTGCAAAGTCAGTCTGCCAAGGGAATATTTTGTGGCTACAGAGATGGATCAAGAGTTTCCTCCTTTACCAGTACACCCTCAGAGGTCTAATCCTATGTGTTATATGCAACAACAACTGGCAGAACTACCATTAGTGTCAGTCCTGGTCTCCACACCAATCCAAGCTCCATTTATTTCACCAGCACAGGTCCACGCTCAATCGGATGTTTCTCAAAAGTTAATGACTACTATTGAGTCATTAACAGCTCGCTTGGATGATATGGAAGGAATGCATGCACCGGTTCAACTGGATAAGAGAGCTTACCCTGAATGGGTAGACGCAATTCCTCCCCCATGAAATTTTACAAGTACCACATTCCCAAAATTTAATTGTTCGGGAGACCCATAGCAACACCTAACAAATTTTTTTTCTTGTTGTGATCCCATGATGGGAACCCCTCAGCAACAAGAAGAAGTTAATCTTAGGTGTTTTGTACAGTCATTACAAGGGCCTGCTTTTGTCTGGTATACATGTTTTCAATCCCTGTCAATTACTGAGTGGGAGGATCTTCATCAACAATTCCTTCTTCAATTTAGCTCAACGTTTCCAAAGAGAATAGTTTTTCATCTTACAAATTGTAATAAAAGGTAGAATGAAATGGTTTCATATTTCATTGCTCGTTGGAAGGGATTAAAATATTCCCTGAGCATATCACTCCCTTAAGAAGAATTGTTTCCAATTTGTGTGGAAAATTTGCGTGATGAGTTGCGCACAACGTTGATCCCTGTGAAATACACAGGAGGGTTTCGAGACCTTACTTAAATCTCTCAACAGATTGAAACTATCTTATAAAGACTAAGGATAATGCTCGTGTAATTCCATCCGCTCTTGTAAAGAGAATGGGTAAAGAATAGACTGCTATAGTTATTCTTAAACAAGCACATGTACCTGCTTCTACTTCAAGGCCTTCATCGTCTCGAAGGGCTCCACCTCCTGATCATCAATAACAGAGGCCGTTTCGTTATGATGATCAAATATATCAATGATGGAAGCAATTTGAGGATCTGAAGACTAAATTTTACTCTTTCTGAAATGAACAAGTTCCTGGTTACTTCATTTCAGCTCTGGAAAATAATTTGGTTCCATTTCCATGGCCGAAGAGGCCGAACAAGGAAGGAGATGAAGATCGTCCCAACTATTTCCCATTTCATCTAATGTTGGGGCATCCCATTCAAGAGTGTTTTGTCTTCAAAGACCTCCTGAAAAAAATGGAGGACTCGGGACATGTCAAACTGAAAGGGTTTTCAGCTCAAGTAGCATGTGTTTCCACTACCAATCCATAGGAAGAAGGAGAGTGGAAAGAAGTGAATAACAAAAATGCAGAAAAATATGATGATTGGATGGTAAAAAAACAATCAACCAAACTCATGCCATTTTACAAACACAATTGAAGAAACCAATTGTGCCTTCTACCATGAATGCCACAGCAAAATCCTCTTAATCAGAGGGAAAATCCACTAAGAAAAGGCATAATTCAAAGAAAGAAAAGTAATCAGAAGAAGATGAGATCGTGTCAAAGACCAAGTTGTCTTTGAATCTGGCAGATTTTATGACATATGCTTCAAATCCTTTACGGGAACTATCGTGCTAAATGGAATAGCCTAAATAGGCTAATCAGGCAGAATCTTTATCAGATGAATAGTTGATCTTTGGTTCTATTAATATGATTCATTTAACAGATCCTTATGCCAATCGTAGTTTTCATTTTGATGATACTGAATTCTCTATATGAAACAGAAGAATTAGAGGGAGTTCCAGAGGTCTGGGATACAGAGGAAGACGTGGATATCCCAGAAACCACTATTCCAATTCTACCCCTGCTAGAACTGTGTATGCAAGAGAAACTCATGGCATAGCTCTTCAGTGGGCTCAACGAGAACAAGAAAATTCTACCACCAATAACAGATTCAGTCCTGGTACAATTATTCTAGAGGATCAGTTAGAGGTTCCACCTTCTTACTCTCAGTAAGTAAATAGACCTATTCAGTCTAATCTTTCAAATCCAGGAGTATTTCCAACTCCTACCCCGATACAAGAAGCATCTATTTATAAAGCATCAACCTCTAAGGAACCTGTGAAACCACATGTTCCTATTGTAAAACACAGACCTTTAGATAAAAAATATGATTCTTTGAAACATTTGGCCCATGTACCATCCAAGTTATCAATTCTGGATGCCTTGAATCTATCCAAGGATCTTCGGGAGGCACTCATTGAGGCTTTCTCAAGTCCTCAGGAGTTTGAAACTAAAATTGATGAGGCTGAAGTCTACCATGTAGAGAATAATCCTGTAGAATGGCATGCAATGATATCTTTCACATATGAAGATGATATCGTTCATGGATATATTATACCTTTATACTTATCTGGCAAGGTCAATGGTGTAGACGTCCAAAGAGATTTCATTGATAATGGTTCAAGAGTCAACCTCATCCCCATTCGTACACTTCGTCGATTGGGCCACACGGAATCAACTTTATCTCCTTATACTTTGATGTTTCAAGGATATGATAAAAATGAACAATAACCACTGGGCAAGATTACAATCAGAACTCAGTTTGGAGATCTTATATCCAATTCAGATTTCATGGTTGTTGATCATGACACAACCTTCAATGTTTTTCATAGAAGACGATGGCTACATCAACATGCGGTTATCCCTTAATCATACCATCAATGTCTCAAGTATTGTTTCTATGGTCAAATTGGGACATTGTATGGTGATAAATCCCCCTTCAAAACATGTGAATCTCAATACATTGAGGCAGAATTCTATCAGGTGAAGGGTAAGGAGAAATCCACAGCAAGGGAGGTTACCATGTTTAATGCTCCATTTTGTTTGGAAAAGATTCCAGAAAATCTATTTACACATGTGAGTGCAGATTATGTGTTTCCTATCAGTCAAATTGATAGGACAGACCAAAATCAAAATACTCTTATGAAAACTTCCATAATGTCAATTAAGACGATCAAGCCAGACAACATGGGAGAAATTGGTGATTCACCAAGCAATGATGAAAGCTCAAATGGGGATGTCTTCATTTCATCTGCTGAAATATAGAAAGTCTATACTTTGCTAACCAGGATAGAAGAAGTTATATCAATGTCAGAGGTGAACGGTGATGTCGATTCTCAATCCATCATCTTCTCTTCATTACCCAAGGAAGTCCCTTCATCATCAATCAGGTCGGAAATGGAAGCTTCTTCTTCAAGATGTTCAAATTTTAACATCTCTTCTGATCATGGAAATTATACTTCATCATCTACTATAAAAGTAAAAATAGAAGAGATAACATTTGTTGAAGAATAGAAGGAAGATCTCAGGGATTCTCCTCCAGCATTTGAAGAGGGTATCTCTACCACTGTGGATGAACTCGGAGAAATAAATATGGGTACAAAATAATATCTACAACCCAATTTAATTAGCGTGGCCTTGACTCTTGAAGAGAAAGAAATGTATATTTCACTTTTAAAGAAAAATCAAGATATATTTTCTTGTAACTATACAGAGATGCCAGGGCTTGATCCTGACGTTGCTACTCATCATTTGGGTTTTCCAGAAGAACATCTAGGATTCAAACCAGCCGCAAGAAGAACACAGCCAACTTATGATTCCAAAATTGATGCTGAAGTGGATAATCTTATCAAAGATAACATCATCAGAGAAGTTCAATATCCCAAGTGGTTGGATAATATTGTCCCTGTGAAAAAGAAGAACAGAAAAATTAGAGTTTGCATTGATTTCAGAGATCTTAATCGACATTGTCCTAAGGATGATTTTCCAGTACTGATTATAGAACAATTGATTGAAGAAAAATCTGGCTATGAAGAACTTTCCTTCATGGATGGATATTCTAGATATAATCAAATCTGAATGGATCTAGAAGATGAAGAATCTACAACTTTCAGATCCCCTCAAGTTGTGTTTTTCTATCAGGTAATGCCCTTTGGCATGAAAAATGCTGGCGCAACATATCAGCATGCCATTCACCATATCTTCAAACCTTTTTTAGAGAAATTTTTTGAATGTTATGTGGAAGATTTGGTGGTGAAATCCAATCAACATTCTAATAACTTGGCATATTTGGAAGTCATATTTCACAAACATCAACAAAATAATTTGAAGATGAACCCTTTGAAATGTGATTTTGGGGGAACCTCAAGAAAATGTCTCAGATTTTTTGTACGCCATCATGGTATCAAAGTCGATCCTGAGAAGACAACGTCAATCCTTGTTATGTCACCTCCTTGGAATTTTAATGAATTTAGGAGAATTCAAGGACACTTAGCCTATATTCGGTGTTTCATCGAAAATTTGGTAGGAAGAAGTTTACCCTTCAACAAATTGATGAAGAAGGGAGTCACTTATCAGTGTAATGAGGAATGTCAAGAAGCATTCGATATTCTCAATAAATATCTCTTGAGTCCACCAGTATTAATTCCACCTCTTGAAGGAAGACCGCTTATCCTCTATGTGACAGCCTTAGAGCTACCATTGGGTCCCTTTATTGCTCAGAAGAATGATGCTGGGAATGAAAACAACCTCTACTATCTCAGTAAGACTATGGTTGAAGTAGAAACCTGATATTCAAATATTGAGAAGTGCTACCTAGTGTTAATATTTGTTGTTTAGAAGTTGAGACATTACTCGCAACATCATGAGGTCCAATTGGTATCTCGCAATAACCCGCTCAAATTCATCCTTAGTCGTCCAATGCTTACAGGACGTCTATCAAGGTGGGCAGTTATTTTACAGCAATTTGATATCCAGTACGTGTCTCAAAAGGCAATAAAGGTACAAGATCTGGAAGATTTCCTTGCTGAACACCCTTCAGCAGAAGATACATATTTTGATATTCAACATCCTAATGAAGAAGTCTTTTCAATTCATGATAACCTTCAAATATGGGAAATGTACTTTGATGGTGCTTCTAGAAGTCCAACAGGGAAGAAAATAGAATATCCTAAATTCGACAAAGTTGGGTTTGGAATTGTACTCATTTCCCTGGAAAAGGTTGTTCTACCTTATTCCTTCTCATTTTTGGGAAGCGGTACAAATAATGAAGTAGAATACCAAGCTCTTATCGCAGGATTAGAGTTGGTGCTTCAAGAAAAAGTGAATCACTTAAAGGTGAAAGGTGATTCAGACCTGGTAATCAAACAAGTCATTGGGGATTATGCAATCAAAAAAGAAGATTTAATCCTTTTGTATAATTACATTAGAGAGTTAATGGAAAAATTTCCTTCAAAACTGACATTTCCTTATGTCCCATTATCAAAAAATGCTCAAGATGATGAATTGGCTAATATAGCCACAGCTCTGGCAGATCCAAATCAGGATGAGACTTCCATCAGTATTGCCCACCGTTGTACAATTTCATCTTATGTTCAAACTAGAATAGGGTAAATCAATGAAATTAGTCCTATTCCCGAACCATATGGTCATACTATAGGTTATATGACACCTATCAGGGAATACCTTCAAAATGGAATAATTCCACCAGATAAAGCTAGGAAAGAACAAATCAGGCGATGTGTGGGAAATTTTACTCTTTAGGATAGCCCAGATCACCTAGGAAAAATTCCCTAAAAGAGGTTTTGATGGAATTCTCTTTAGATGCATTGACAGTGAAGAGACAATGGCGGTAAAGAAAGAAGTGCATGAAGGATTCTGTGGTTCCCACCAGTCTGGACCTGGACTATCTGATCAAATTCGAAGGCTTGGATACATTTGGCCTTCAATGATACAAGATTGTGTTTATTTCACAAAGAAGTTTCATTCATTCCAATTACATTCAAACTTCATTCATCAACCCCTAGAGTTGCTTCATACAGCTAAATACTCATGGCCAAGTGCCACATTGGGAATGGATGTAGTGGGGCCTTATCCTTCGGCTACAGCCAAGCAGTTTAAGTACATTCTTACTACTACTGACTTCTTTTTCAAATGGGTAGAGGCAATACCCCTCAAAGAATTCAGTTCTAAATGCATTGTTAGCTTCATCAAGTCTAACATCATTACCATATTTGGTGTCCCCCATACCATATTGATGGACAATGGCACCAACTTCTGTTCATCCGAGGTGAGGAAGTTGTATTAAGAATACAACATCAAATACAATCATTCATCTCGGTATCATGCAGCATCCAATGGCCAAATAGAATCTTTCATCAAGACTCTTTCAAACATACTGCAAAAGATGGTGGATAAAGATAAGAAATCATGACCTGATAAACTCTTTCATGCTTTATGGGCTTATCAGACCACCACCCGCACTGCAACGCAGTCAACTCCATATTCATTGGTATATGGAATAGAAGCAGTCTTGCCTATTGAAGTTCAATTACCCCCGCTCAGAGTATCCATTTGTGATCAGTCATCTACAGATGAAAAATCTCAAAAGATATTAGATGAATTGGAACAGTTATATGAGAATAGATTGTGCACCATGCACCACTTGGAAGTCTATTGAAATTGAATATCATGAGCTTTCAACAAAAATGTTCTCTTCGTTCATTCATTTAGGGAGAATTGGCATTGGTTCTCAGAACTCCAATGATACAAGGAAAAAAACATCCCAAGCTTGAGCCAATGTGGGAAGGACCATATTCAATACATAAGGTATACTCCAATGAAGCTTATTCTTTATTCTCAATGGATGGAGAACTCATCACGACTCCAACCATTGCCATATTTCTAAAGAAGTATTTTGTAGAATACAAATATAATATCCACGGTCCATGCATATGACCTTAAACTATTTGCATCCATATTGTACAACATGACTTTAAACTATGTTTTCCTTGCTGTAAGACTTTAAACTGCATAGTCTCTTACGTCCAGCAAGACGTTAAACTGTGACGTCCTAGCTATATGATGATAAACTCTACAGAAGTCCCTTATGTTCAGCAAGAAGTTAAACTGCATAATCTACGTTCCATGCATATGACCTTAAACTATTCACACCATTGTCCAACATGATGTTAAACTGTTCCATCGTCTAACATGGCATTAAACTGTGAGAAAGTCCCTAATACGTCAAACATGACATTAAGTTGTGTCCTTTTTTTCATCATTGCATGACATTAAACAGCACAGTCCCCTTTTCATCCAACATGACGTTAAATTTTATTTTCCCTATCATCGTAGCTATAGGATGCTAAACTGTACAACACCCTTATTGTTTAACATGACGTTAAATGGTGTCCCTATATTTTTCCTACATGATGTTAAATTATACTGCTCATTCATCCTACATGACGTAAAACTGACAAAGTCCCTTAAATACATCATACATGACATTAAACTGTGCATTGTTAAGGTTGTTGCTACATCTTGTTTCTCACACTGAGTATGACTCATGGGAGCTTAGAGTAAACTCCAACCATAACACACTCTCTGGGCTGCAAACCATGTGTAAGTCCCAACACCATTTTTTAGGTCGTCGTCCTCAAAAACAATTTGATCACCAATTAATTATTTAATTGAACAACATAGACTTTGATCCTTGCCTTCTAGGCGGGGTACCTAGGAATCCACCAGAGGTTCAATGTAATGCCCCGACCCCAGCTACCCAGAGTCGGTGCATTACTTCGTAACATTGGCATGATCACAAAATATAAAGTCTCGAAAGACCGATTAGTTTAGTAGCCTTGGAAACACTAGATACATTCATAAATGTTACATTACATCATAAAGTGAAAAACTAATAACAAAGTCTTCATAGTCCACACTCATATCCTCTTCTGACTATCCCTGCAGGTCATTCATAAAATACTTCTTCACATCCTGGAAAATATTAAAACATTGAAAGGGGTGAGCTCAGATGCTCAGTAAGGATAACGATATTGTGGAATCTTTCATAAATAAAAATTAACAATTAAGGCAATGTATAACTAAAAAAAGCCTTATTAAACTTGAACTTCAGCATAATATGGAAAAAGTAAAATCAAATAATTCCACTTACTTACTCACATGGATATTCAACTAGACGAATAATCACATGACTGATCAATAACCACTTTCATAATGAGGGAATGTATAATGCCAGACATTCTGAAACATTTTGTCAAGGCCTCGGCCAAGACGTCTAAAATGATTAAGGACTCGGCCAAAACCATAAATCAAATTGGGAAAGGGCCTCGGCCAATTACACATCTAGTTGTCTCATGAGACCTACCGATGCATCTAGGAGCTATAGCGGGCTCCACCCGTCACTTATTAAGTCCAATACATTCCTCATATGAATAGGTTTAAACATATCATAAACCAAAACATAATCGTATCACATAAAACATGCATAAAGGAAACATAACATTTCCACATTTCAATCACAAGATATCAATACAACATATTGATATAATAAAAACGCTTTCAAAACCATTTTCAATACCAAAATAAAAGAAAAGTATAACATGGTATTTATTTTTCATTAAAAAAAGGGTATGGCTTGTAGAGGAAGCCGAAACTCAAATAGTGGTCACGGCGGCGGAGAATTCGTTGTCGCCGCATACGTACGACAAAAACATTCCCTTTTGTCGTTTAGTAAACGCTTCGTATAAAAAAGATTCCTTTTGAATAAACGTAAAAGTCAAAGTGGTTTATACACCGTATAAAAGAAATGTGTGTATAAAACCAAATATTCCTCAATGAAAGTAGATTGAGACGAAGTCCTTACAATGATCATTTTTAAAATAAAATATATATACTATGTGTATTCACTATAGGTACACATAAAGAAAGTAAAAATACAAAATAATACATAATAATATCATGACATAATTTGAAAGTAGGAGATTAACCCAAAGAATGGAAGTTGGGTTAAGAAATTCCCTTACCTTGCGCCTTGTCCTTACTCGACCGTTCTTTAACCTCGTGAATAATAAAATAGAGTTAATTACTATTTACATAAGAACATTTTTCATGTTCATTATTCCTTTTATATCCCTTATTACCATGTTATGAACATTATGTAATTATTTAAGTTAATAATGGTCGTTTTGTCGATCTTTGGTACTTGAGTCAAAAATAATCTTCCTATAATTTCATGTTTTTCATGTGGTGAAATATTCATTATATCCAGAATTATATTCATGATGTAGATATCATATATATGATATATATCCAGTATATACATTAATTCATAATGTCACGTAACATTTAGAGGTAAGAAATGAAATGCACCGTTCATGGAGACGGTAAGCCGTACGTACGCATGAACGCTACTTTCATTTCTATTTCATATTTAATGGAATGAAATCATAATTATATAAAGGTATAATATAGTTCCAGTATAATATCATATATAATATCATTTACTACATCCTTTATACATCCCACATATGGCATTAACGATTCACATGACTTTTAGGGAGCGGTAGTCTGCACTTCCTAAAATGAAATTATCACGTTTACCCATAATGGAAATCATAAAGTATGGCATAAATGAGAAATACATAAGCATAAGTAAAACATAATCATATTATATATCATATATAAATATAGTGACATATTAATGGCCACCATTTAAGGTGTTATATGAGTGTTGAACAATCATCGTTTCGTGAGGCAGAAATTCGCCATCCACAGAAACCGTATGTTCTTTAACCATTAGATGTAGGTGTGTGTAAGTGTGGCTCGAATCCTTCTTATAACAACATCCTAGTATATCGAGGATACTGGTGTTGTTACAAAAGAAATGAATAAAAAGAGTTTAGGGGGTTGGAGAAGAAAAATAATACAAAACAACATTAGAGAAGACATTACCTCAAAATCGGGTAACTCTTTTTTATTTGAGCCAAAGGCTTCCTTGAGAAACGTTCTGACCAAAGTGAGGCTTCTAGGAGTAAGAGGGGGAAGTTGGGAGAGTATTTAGGAAGAGGTTGTCCGAGCCAAATGGCTTGAAGGTGTGAATAAGGTGGGAGAGGTGGGGGCCTTTTATAAGTGGAGAGGAGGGGCTCTTTTGGAAAGATTGAAATGTTACATTATTACACAATTCTTTTCGGATTCTAAAGGTCCCACACTTATATAATGCGTGGCTAAGGTGATAAGGGTTTGAAATCTACCCATAAAATAGTCTTTGGACAAGTGTAAGCCTTGGATTTTACATTATCTTTTCATTTTATTAAAATAGTTAAATAATGAGGTCATCGCTGTATCATAATTATGTCATAAATAATTTAATTTATTTAATTTCTAAAAATCATAAAAAAACTACTATGATTTAGGAAAGTTTTTTAGCTTTCTAATGAATATTTATAGTCAAAATTTGGACTTGTGTAACCCCACTTAAAAACTATTTTAGTAAAACAACTCATGTTTGTGTCAATTTAATTTTAACATTAAATAAATATATATTAATGTCATTTTCCAACCAAAGTGGCTCCATGGGGTCCCCAAGTTGACCCATGGGTTGTCTTGGTCAGACATGACTCATACAATAGGAGTAGGACAAGTGTCAAGCTCATATCATATTATTAAAACATTGTTTTTACCTTAAACTACACTAATTACCTCTAATCGCGATTAAGAACTTAAAAGTTACTATTCATCAAAAAATTATTTTAATCTCATTGAACCACATTTTACTTATTAATGACAACCATGTATGTAGGATTTTTGAAAATCAAATCACAGAAGTGGTAATATTTCATTTAAACGAAAAATCAGTTATTTAACTACCACTTAGTGGTTTCACTATTCATCAAAAATTGATGTTTTTTCAGAACAATGCCAAAATTTCACCCTAAGCTATAATTGATATTCCGAATTCAAAAATGATGTCTATTTTACAAAATTCCCAACATATAATTTGCATTAATTAATTTTATAATTAATTCCCGCTGTCACAACAAATAGCGTGTTTTTAAGAAACAATTTATATCAAAAGATTGGCAATTGTTTATGTCCAATTTCAATGTCAAATTAATTCTAATGACCACCATTGGATAAAATGGTAAAAATATATTCTAATTATACTTTAAAACCACAAAATATTATAATTTATCACTATAAATTTTTTTGATTAAAAAAGTTGTTTTTAAGTATTTTTCACAATTCATAAAAAATTAGATGTTCTCAAAAAAATACCAAAAATTCAACATAGGCTAATTTAGATATTACAAATACAAAAATGAAGTCCATTTTGAAATATAAAATTTCTATAATTTTAAAAAGTCGTTATTACTATTCATAACGGCTACTTTGATTAGTCGCAGTGTTTTAGAACTCGAAGTTGCGTACAATGCAAGCTATTGCATTATTGAATGAGAAGCGTATCGTGGAAGCTCGGGGTGTTACATTCTCCCCTCCTTCAATAAATTGTGTCCTCGCAATTTGAAATTTTTCTTTGAAAAAAAAGGTTGGAAATAGAAAATACCTTTGAGGAAAACCCACATCGGAAATAAGATTAATAAAATTTAGCCTTAATAAGAGGGAAAGGGAAATGAAAAAGTCACCACCCAATTATGATCTCGATTAGGAGAACATTGGTGGAAATTAAAGACATATAATTGGAGGAAAAACGTAAATATTTGTAGGGAGTGATTGAGTTCATCAATCACAATCAACTGTCAAATTGAGGGCCTCAAAGCCTTCAATCTATGTTGATTTAAAATATCATCAGTTCAACAAGACATAAGGTATTAGGATAACACATTTTTTTGTTTTAATATCCCTTTACTAAAGTTTAAGAATTAATTTATTCATTGAATAAGAGATTGGTATATATATATTTATGCTTGACAATTAGAGTTTCAACCTTCAACTCATCTTTCACTGAAAAAGATAATAGAACTAAAAAATATTATACTTATCCTAATTGTATAAGGTTCCAAATGTTTACACATACCATTTAGATTAGTAAAATTATTTTGTAACAACCAGGGACTTCCTGTAGGCTAGTGGTAGGAAATAAAGGTCTGTCGCACTATGATTGTGGGTTCGATTCCTGCAGCTTTGTCTGACGCGACGGGTTATGCCCCACCCTCCAGGTTGTCCTTTTCCTAAAACTATAGTATCATAATATTCCAAAAATAATCGTCATAAATTTTTTAACCTTAAACAATACTATCCTAAGATCAACTTAATCCACTCCAACCTTTATAGTTATCCAAAATACCTCTGTCCAGACTTTCTCTAAAAGGTCTCTTAATTCCAAAATCAATTTATTAGATTCCCCAAACAAAGTAAAGTTTCTCTTATTGTCACATACTAAAAATATAATTACCTTCATCATATTAAAACCTTACTGAAATCAACAAGTACTGCAGTACAATCCTTATATATATATCACATTATTCTAATAACCAGAATATAATCCATGAGTCCAAAAGCACCATTACATTAGTTATTCTGCTTCAACTGTAGTAATAGCATAAGATTGTCCTTGATCCCTTGGCCTTTTCTGAGTTAAGTTTCCCTGACGCTTAGGACATTCATTTGCATAATGACCCATTTCTCTACAATTATAGCATTAAACTTTGATAGCCTCTTTCTTTCCCTTACAATCACGAGCCTGGTGACCCTTTTCTCCACATTTATAAGAAACTCCCATTCCTTTTTGGCAAGTACCAGGGAGATTATTCCCACAATTATCACATAATGGAAAATCCTTCTTTCCCTTTTTCCCTTTATCTGTCTCCTGTTCCACCGTTCTCTTCTTCCCTTGCTTTACTTTGTTGTCATAAGACTTAGAGAATTCCTTTTCAGTCTTGATAGAACACGAGACAATATATTCGTATGATGAGAAGGTTTGTGAGACTAATGCTCGATGGAGAAATGGTTTTAACCCATCAAAGAAACGATAAATCTTACTCCTTGGGTTACATATATAATCGGCAGCATGCCTCGCTAACCTTGTAAAGTTAGCCTCATACTTTGCGACATTCTCATCCTCCTTCTGCCTAAGACTCAGAAATTGCCTTTCCATATCTGCTCGATGGTCACGAGGAAAGTATTTTTTCTAAGAAAGGATCTTTGAACTCCCTCCATTCCATATTTGATACGTCATCATCTTCCTTTGTGTTTTGAATTAGCGACCACCACTGATCGGCATCTCCAGTGAGGCGGTAAACTGCCATGATAACTTTTTCCCTTTCACTGCTCCCCAAAGCCTGAAATATTTTCTCTAGGGAATTTATCCATTGCTCGGCTACTAAGGGATTTGTACTCCCATTGAAGGTTGGTGGTTGTTGCCTCATGAAACGGTCTAGCATTGATCCTCCACGTTGTGGATCAGGGTGCTCCATACAAGTAAGGTTATTATTCATAACCTGAGTAAGTTTTCCCAGTATGGTGATTAGCTGATCGGCACCAGTTGCATCACCAGCCCCACTATAATTATCTTGAGCAGGAGGGAAATCCCTACACGGAGTGCGTGCATTGATACGGTTTCCATTTCTTCCACTAGGCGCCATTTCTAAACAATGGCATAAACTAGATCTGTTTATGAATCAAAATACATAATCTCATACTTATAAAACACTTAACATAAATTGAACGATTTATGGATATAATCCATAATCATAAAAATGTTTTCTTTGAGGAAGTATATACTCATAAACCCTTCATATTGATTTGTAAAGAAAATGAGAATTATCCTAATCATATCCCCCGGGAGTGTCCTAACCAAGAGTGCAGCAAGGCCCGTTGTCGTGCACCAGTTCCCGTCCGAGTCTTTCTCAAAGCGGTGTTTTCGGGTTTTACCCCTAGGTATATCTGTGCAAGATCCGTCTCTACCTGCTCGTATCCAGACAGGGATGTATTGCTCAGAAAACTCACAAAATCTCTAAAATACCAAAATTATAGGAAGTTCTTCTATACTAATCCTCAAAGTCTATCTTTGGGCTATGTGCTCTAATCAGAGTTTATCTAAATCTAGCTTCCAAGGTTAGTACTAAACTGCCTCTGATACCAACTGTAACGCCCCGACCACAGCTACCTAGAGTCGATGCATTACTTTGTAACATTGGCATGATCACAAAAGATCAAGTCTCGAAAGACCGATTAGTTTAGTAGCCTTGGAAACACTAGATACATTCATAAATGTTACATTACATCATAAAGTGAAAAACTAATAACAAAGTCTTCATAGTCCACACTCGTATCCTCTTCTGACTATCCCTGCAGGTTATTCATAAAATACTTCTTCACATCCTGGAAAATATTAAAACATTGAAAGGGGTGAGCTCAGATGCTCAGTAAGGATAACGATATTGTGGAAGCTTTCATAAATAAAAATTAACAATTAAGGCAATGTATAACTAAACAAAAGCCTTATTAAACTTGAACTTCAGCATAATATGGAAAAAAGTAAAATCAAATAATGCCACTTACTTACTCACATGGATATTCGACTAGACGAATAATCACATGACTGATCAGTAACCACTTTCATAATGAGGGAATGTATAATGCCAGACATTCTGAAACATTTTGTGATGGCCTCGGCCAAGACGTCTAAAATGATTAAGGCCTCAGCCAAAACCATAAATCAAATTGGGAAAGGGCCTCGGACAATTCCACGTCTAGTTGTCTCATGAGACCTACCGATGCATCGAGGAGCTATAGCGGGCTCCACCCGTCACTTATTAAGTCCAATACATTCCTCATATGAATAGGTTTAAACATATCATAAACCATAACATAATCGTATCACATAAAACATGCATAAAGGAAACATAACATTTCCACATTTCAATCACAAGATATCAATACAACACATTGATATAATAAAAATGCTTTCAAAACCATTTTCAATACCAAAATAAAAGAAAAGTATAACATGGTATTTATTTTTCATTAAAAAAGGGTATGGCTTGTAGAGGAAGCCGAAACTCAAATAGTGGTCACGGCAGCGGAGAAGTCGTTGTCGCCGCATACGTATGACAAAAACATTCCCATTTTTCGTTTAGTAAACGCTTCGTATAAAAAAGATTCCTTTTGAATAAACGTGAAAGTCAAAGTGGTTTATACACCGTATAAAAGAAATTTGTGTATAAAACCAAATATGCCTCAATGAAAGTAGATTGAGATGAAGTCCTTACAAAGATCATTTTTAAAATAAAATATATATATTATGTGTATTCACTATAGGTACACATAAAGAAATTAAAAATACAAAATAAGACATAATAATATCATGACATAATTTGAAAGTAGGAGATTAACCCAAAGAATGGAAGTTGGGTTAAGAAATTCCCTTACCTTGCGTCTTGTCCTGACTCAACCATTCTTTAACCTCCTAAATAATAAAATAGAGTTAATTACTATTTACTTAAGAACCTTTTTCTTGTTCATTATTCCTTTTATATCCCTTATTACCATGTTATGAACATTATGTAATTATTTAAGTTAATATCGGTCGTTTTGTCGATCTTTGGTATTTGAGTCAAAAATAAACTTCCTATAATTTCAAGTTGTTCATGTGGTGAAATATTCATTATATCCAGAATTATATTCATTATGTAGATATCATATATATGATATATATCCAGTATATACATTCATTCATAATGTCACGTAACATTTAGAGGTAAGAAATGAAATGCACCGTTCATGGAGATGGTAAGTCGTACGTACGCATGAATGCAACTTTCATTTCTATTTCATATTTAATGGAATGAAATAATAATTATATAAAGGTATAATATAGTTCCAGTATAATATCATATATAATATCATTTACTCCATCCTTTATACATCCCACATATGGCATTAACGATTCACATCACTTTGAGGGGGCGGTAGTCCGCACTTCCTAAAATGAAATTATCGCGTTTACCCATAATGGAAATCATAAAGTATGCCATAAATGAGAAATACAGAAGCATAAGTAAAACATAAACATATTATATATCATATATAAATATAGTGACATCTTAATGGCCACCTTTGAAGGTGTTGTATGAGTGTTGAACAATCATCGTTTCGTGAGGCAGAAATTCACCATCCACAGAAACCGTATGTTCTTTAACCATTAGATGTAGGTGTGTGTAAGTGTGGCTCGAATCCTTCTTATAACAACATCCTAGTATATTTAGGATACTGGTTTTGTTACAAAAGAAATGAATAAAAATAATTTAGGGGGTTGGAGAAGAAAAATAAAACAAAACAACATTAGAGAAGACATTACCTCAAAATCGGGTAACTCTTTTTGATTTGATCCAAAGGCTTCCTTGAGAAGAGTTCTGCCCAAAGTTAGGCTTCTAGGAGTAAGAGGGTGAATTTGGGAGAGTATTTGGGAAGAGTTTTGCCGAGCCAAATGGCTTGAAGGTGTGAATAAGGTGGGAGAGTTGGGGGCCTTTTATAAGTGGAGAGGAGGGGCTCTTTTGGAAAGATTGAAATGTTACATTATTACACAATGTTTTTCGGATTCTAAAGGTCCCACACTTATATAATTCGTGGATAAGGTGATAAGGGATAGAAATATACCCATCCAATAGTCTTTGGACAAGTGTAAGCCTTGGATTTTACATTATCTTTTCATTTTATTAAAATTGTTAAATAATGAGGTCATCACTGTATCATAATTATGTCATAAATAATTTAATTTATTTAATGTCTAAATATCATATAAAAAATATAATGATGTAGGGAATCTTTTTATCTTTCTAATGAATATTTATAGTCAAAATTTGGACTTGTGTAACCCCACTTAAAAACTGTTTTAGTAAAACAACTCATGTTTGTGTCAATTTAATTTTAACATTAAATAAATATATATTAATGTCATTTTCCAACCAAAGTGGCTCCATGGGGTCCCCAAGTTGACCCATGGGTTGTCTTGGTCGGCCATGACTCATCCAATAGGAGTAGGACAAGTTTCAAGCTCATATCATATTATTAAAACATTGTTTTTACCTTAAACTACACTAATTACCTCTAATCGCGATTAAGAACTTAAAAGTTACTATTCACCAAAAAAATTATTTTAATCTCATTGAACCACATTTTACTTCTTAATGACAACCATGTATGTCGGATTTTTGAAAATCAAATCACAGAAGTGGTAATATTTCATTTAAACGAAAAATCAGTTATTTAACTACCACTTAGTGGTTTCACTATTCATCAAAAATTGAAGTTTTTCAGAACAATGCCAAAATTTCATCCTAAGCTATAATTGATATTCCGAATTCAAAAATGATTTCTATTTTAAAAAAATCCAAACATATAAGTTGCATTAATTAAATTTATAATTAATTCCCGCTGTCACAACAAATAGCGTGTTTTTAAGAAACAATTTATATCAAAAGATTGGCAATTGTTTATGTCCAATTTCAATGTTAAATTAATTCTAATGACCAACATTGGATAAAATGGTAAAAATATATTCTAATTATACTTTAAAACCACTAAATAGTATAATTTATCACTATAAATTATTTTTATTAAAAAAGTTGTTTTTAAGTATTTTTCACAATTCATAAAAAATTAGAAGTTCTCAGAAAAATACCAAAAATTCAACATAGGCTAATTTCGATATTACGAATACAACAATGAAGTCCATTTTGAAATATAAAATTTCTATAATTTTAAAAATTGCTTATTACTATTCATAACGGCTACTTTGATTAGTCGCGGTGTTTTAGAACTCGAAGTTGCGTACAATGCAAGCTATTGCATTATTTAATGAGAAGCGTATCGTGGAAGCTCGGGGTGTTACATTCAATCCCAAAATCAATGTCTTTAACATTGGTTCACCTCCATCTCATATGATGTTGATCTTTGAAGCATCCCCATAACCAATACTTTTTACACTGGTTCACCATCGTGCTTACTATAGGACGTTAAACTATTTGCACTTTTTGTCCTGTATGACAATAAACTACAACATTATTTTTCACTCTAACATGAGAGAGAATAATTATTTTCATTGATCTCCAATCATTTTAACTTCTAAAGACTATGTGCATACATGGAAATGCCCGAACCTTTTATCATGGGTCAAACCATCATTGCACTAAATTCCCCTTTTCACCCTTCATATATATGAACCAAATTTGTACATATGGTATTTCATGAACTATATGCGGCTTGATTCCCATCCTTATGGGATACGTAGGAATGTTCAAGCATCCCTAGAATCTATCCCCATGTCTTTGGACCTAACCCCAAATTCCACTTGCAGTCCCCTGGCTGAAAAGTCCCTGTGAAAACACACACAGTGTATTCATTATTATGGTCTGAGATCTATGACCCTAAAGTAGGACTTCCTATACTCTCGTCCCAAATGATGTTAAACTGTATTTAATGAACTACCTGTGTCTTGATTCCAATCCTTATGGGATACATAGTGAAGTCTAACATTTCAATTCAGGACACAACCATAACATGATTATGGTTAACATTGGTCTGTGTATCTCTACATGCCTTGAACAAATGCCCATTTTTATGTGTCATACTCCTAACCATAAATATTTCCAGATGTCCATAACCCTTTTCTTGACTTCTGGTCACAAAATGTTTGATACTTAATAGTTTTTTTCCTGACCATGCAGCACGTTCCCTTAGGCGGCTTTGCATAAACAGTCTACATAACAGAATTTTCAGACAAAAGATTCTATTATTTGACTATGCATCCATTTCCCATAGGCGGGCCTGCATAATTCAACCCCATAAAAAGTTTGTTAAATACTGGTATATTCATTCTTGGGAAGAAAACCTCTTTTGTCCTTATTGGTCTTATCGATAATATGTAAGGATCTGCAGAAAATAGCAATCTTTAACATATTTTTCCCATGTTATTTTTCATGAATTAAATGTATTCAAGTATATGGTTTATATTTCTCTTCCCTACATTTGGTTTAGACCTTCGTAGGAGTGACATTCATCCAGTTCATAAATGATCTTGTTTGGAAATATCTTCTCCATATTCAAGTACCTCTCTCCATACAGCAAACTATATGCTTTGGAAAATTTGAATCCCCCATAAACTTCCATTGGCTTTTTTTAGCAGTAGAAAAGTAAATTTTTGAGGGTTATTTTTCCTAACTATGAAGCACATTCCCTTAGGCGGGATTGCATATGTAGTCTACATAATGGACCTGTCAGCCAAGAGATGTTATTATCTGACTATGCAACCAATGCCCTTAGGTGGCCCTATATAATTCAATCCCCTAACGGGTTTGTTAAATAGTGGAAACTTCCTTCTTGGTAACTAATTATTCTAATGTATTTTTAGCCATTTTTTAATATCATTCCTCAGATTCAAAATTTCTTAAGTCATCATTTACATATTTTTCCTCATACTTGAACATTGTAATATGTTTTCAGATAAATTATCAAAGAATTGAGTCAATGTTAATCCATTCATTCAAAGATATTTCGACCTTAAACATTAGCCTTTTTTATGTATGACGTGAATGACTTTAAACTACCCACAAAAGACAAGGGAACTCTGAATAAAAGTCAAGTCCCAGCTCACTAAACATACATTTTATATGATTTTAGGAAATATAGAGCAATTAAAAGATTCAAAGTTTGTAGGGTTATTTTTATAATCCTAGTAAAAATTCATACTAGGCTTACTAGGACCATTGGCTTAGATGAAATTTAAAGAAGGTATCAAAATAAGGCATTCACAAATTATTGAAGATGAAAGGATTCTTCATTGATGGACAACAGTTATAAGGACATCCACATATTGGAGTCTCTTCTCTTTTTAGGAATTACAAAAGGCTGTCAACATAAATCGTAATTTGATTTATAGAATCCCGAGCATCATCATTAGGCACTTGAATCTCATGAACTCAACCAACATCACCCTTGTCTTCTTAATGGAGTGATTTCGTGGCATATTCAATGGATTTCTTACCATTCATTTGAGCTCCTTCCAGTGAATTATTCAGTTGGTCAAGTTCCCCAGTAACATCATCTAACTATTGTCGAATGTGCATCTGCTGGACAAATTTCTCCTTGATCTTATGCTTTAGCTCCTTCAACTTGGCAGCATGACCAGCCTCAACTCGGGATACCGAACCCCTGCACGCCAAATCCTACACGGCTTGAACCTACGTGACACCATTTGCATGCTTAAAACATGCATTCCACATGTTCCTTGGTTCTCTTCTTTACCTCAGAGTCACATCCTCATTTATTTTGGATCCAACTTTGAGGGGGGGGGGGGCTTTTGTTGACGCTCCTTTCTGTCGCAAAGTCTAATGACTGAAAAAGTGAAATGCCTTAGTCCAAAGTGATTCATCCTTTAAAGAAACATTAAAAATAGACAAAGTCATGAAGAAGGATTTCTTCCCACTTGGGGCGTGCATGTTTCATCATGGTCGCACAAGTATACTTACACGCCGCATAGTGGTCATGCAGGTGACTTGCATGCCTTCTTTGATTTTGGACCAAGGTCTTCCCTGGCCGATAAATACCCCTTGTCGACCCCCCATTTCAGGACAGAAAAATTCCAAAACTCAGATTCGAGCTCCAGGCGCCCTAGTCACTTCTGGAATTCTTCCGAACACTTATACTATAATTTATTACCTAGAATGAAAGCTCTAAACAGGGGAAACAAGGCCTAAGTGTTGAAACTCATCAACACTTGCGTGCCTATGTGGCCAGCCCTTAAGGGAAATGGCCACACTTTTGCGCTGCCTTATCCCTTCAATAAAACATGCGCGCCACTCTTTTGGAAGCCTTAAGGGATAATACTAAGGGCTTGAGCCAAGTCTCGCCCAAGTATTACCCTAAGGGTTGACTGTCACACAAGTACCCATATGTCGTGCAAGTATACTTGCACGACCAGGACTTGCACGCCCATGCAGAACTTGTGCACCTCTCTCTTTTTGGGTTCCCCTCCAACCTATTCACTTGCTTTATTCATATCCACCTCTCCTCTTCAAATTTTTTCCCTTAGAACCCTCTTCAAAGCCATTTATGGCATGGTTCTTTGTTTGGATTCCTTATCTGAAAGGAATTCTGTGGAACCTTTTCCAAACCAAGTGATTTACATATCTTTATGTCACTACGGTTATGGATTTCATTCATTCAACCTCATCCTTTAAAGATGAGAGGATCTTAATCTGGGCCTCCTTCTCAAGAGTAAGTCCCAATCTCAAAATCCCAAATTTGGGAATCCTCCTTAGAAGTAAGACCCAAGTCCCCTAACTTAGGCCTCCCTTTCAGGAGTAAGCCCCGGTCTTCAACTTCCCTTAATTTTGGGAATCCTATTCAGGGGTGATCACCAACCATAATTCTTTCAATATGGGAATACTCCTTAGGAATAATCCCCAAGATCCAAAAATCCAAATTCCCTTAACCTGGGATTCCTTTTCAAGAGTAATCCCCAGTCATAATTCCCTTAACCTGGGCTTCCTTTTCAGGAGTAAGACCCAGTCATAAATCCCTTAACTTGGTCTTCCTTTTCAAGAGTAATCCTCTTTCTTAATTCCCTTAACATGGGCTTCCTTTTCAGGAGTAACCCCCAGTCATAATTTCCTTAACATGGTCTTTCTTTTTCAAGAGTAATCCCCAGTCATAATTTCTCTTAACCAGTCTTAGTTTACATTGGATTTGGGATTCCTTATCAGGATTAAAACCCAATCATAAGTCCTCTCTAATTTGGGCATCCTTCTTAGGATTAAGTCCTAGGTTATGTATCCAAATCCCTATAAAGTACATATACCATTATGGACCTTGTTCTCGGGTTTCTTCCCTAAAGTAAATCATAATATTCATCTATCTGGGTAGTCATACACACATAAACGCCACATCATTTCTTATAATTTCATCTTTCATGGCACAATTGTCTGGTTTTACCAATACCTCTTGTTTCTCACACCGATTATGACTCATGTGAGCTTATAGTGTAAAAGTAATTATGACATATTTCATTGAGCCATCAATCATGCATAAACCTCATACTTCTTTAGTCGAACTACATGGGTTCTGATTCCGTTTATAAAATAAAGGTTACGTAGGTAGCCTATCTGTGGGTACGATCCCAATTATGAAATAATCTATGTCCTTCTAAATGACAATAAATATCAAGTGCCCCACTGAATGGCTTTAAAACTAGTATGGTTATCATAATGACCAAGCGATTTCTATATAATGTGTCAAAGGATACGATTGACTAAGAATCTATAACAAATACAGATGATTATCTATCGATGAAGAACCTTGAATACATATAAAAGATTCTCTAAATCTCATACATATTAATCATTGATTTTTAGATTTAAAGTAAAGCTCATTTTCATACTTGGTAATTTAATAATGATTCACTAACATAAATTAAATCTATAAAGAGAGTCCCGAAGTAGACAATAATTCCCCTCAAAATGGTGTGAGGAGTCTGACCTCCCATCCTCTCAACCAATGAAAATTCATAAGCCTCATTGGTTCACAACTAATGAGAACTTACATTTGGAAAGTTGGTCCAAATTTATATGGAATCATTGGATGCTTCCGGTTCTACGAACAAACCCTTTAGAAACCTCTTGGAATGTTTGAACCTTAAATCAACAAGGTCATTCCCATTTCCAGAGGAAACAATGATTTTATTGAATTTATACTATATTGAATAATTATAAGAAGGTAAATTTCCATTGATAGAATTATGGTTTGTTACATTCTTCCCCGCCTATGAAATTTCACCCTCAACATTTTATTTTACATGTTATCATGAAAAAGAGAGAGAGTACTTCTCCTTAATTTCTTCCTATGGTTCAAAATTTTCCTCTTCGTACTTATGATTCTTCCATAGTACTTTGAATAGGTGAGTAGACTTGTTATGTATAACTTTATCTATGTAATCCAAGATCTTCACTAGAATCTCCTCATAAAAGAGATAATTATCCAACATTACCAACTATTAATTGAGTATATGTGATGAAACTCATATGTACTTCCTCAAGAGGGATATGTGAAATACATTGTTTACTTGAGACATGGTTGGTGGATGTTCTAGTTGATAGGCCACAGCTCCAACATGATCTAGAATCTCAAAGGGGCTGATGTACTTGGGACTTAGATTTCCCTTATTCCAAAATCTCATGATCCTCTTCCATATATATATGTGTAGGAATGCCATATCTATTACCTTAAACTCAGGGTCTCACTGATGATTGTCTACATAGATCTTTTTGTCGACATTGGGAATCCTTGATGTAACTCTGTATGGTTTTCACCTTCTTAACCATTTCTATTACCATTTCAGGTCATAAAAGCATACATTCACTGACTTCATCCCAACATGTCGGTGTTCTACATATTTTACAATAATGTTATTCATATAGATCCATTTGGATAATCGAGTGAAACTATTATTTCAATAGAATTTGGATAGTGGCAGATGTTGGTCCCATCCTCCATTGAAGTCCAAAAAAAATTCTCTCAACATGTGTTATAGTGTCTGAATAATCTATCTATATTGGATGTTTGTATGAGGATGATAAGTTGTACTGAAATATAGCTCAGTTTTTAGAGAATGTTGTAGGATTTTCGAGAACATGGAGTTGAATCTTGGATCTCAGTCAGATATAATCGATAGTGGTACTCCATATAGAATTATCACTTCTTTGATGTATATCCATGCAAGTTGATCTAGTGAGATGTACCCTCGAATTAAAATAAAGTTATTTGTCTTTGTGAGACTATCCACGATAACCCATATAGCATTTTTTCCTCTGGATTCATTCATAATTTTGATGAGAAAGTCCATAGTGATGTTGTCCCACTTCTATGTTGGTATGGGTAATAGTTGCATCATCATCTTATATTTTTTCCTTTAATCTTTCACATTCTGACATTGTAGGATCTTTGATGCATCTTCAACAATCCCCTTCATCATATTTTCTCACCAATAGTTCACTCAGAGATCTTGATACATATTCATACTCCATAGGTGAATAGAGAATGTTGAACTATGTGCCTCATTAAGAAGCTCCTACTTTATCTACGGATTGGATAGTACACATAGTCATGACCCGAAACTCATGACTGATCCCTCAACTATTTGGAACACTAATGATTTCACATTTTTGACAGTTTCCCCCTTTTTCTAAACTTCCATATCATGTATTTGATAATCATTTATTTTCTTCATGAGGGATGGTTGAGAAATAATTTGAGAAAGTATTGATTTTGTCCCTTCCTTAATAATTATCATTCACATCCTTTGATGTCCCAAGAAGATTGGATCCTTCTCATTTGTCATTATCACACACTCAAAGTTAAATTTTTATTTTCAATCACTTTTAAGGGAAAAAGTGAGAACCCTCACACCATGCCTGGTTTAGCATCAAAGGTCACAACTGATTTGATAAAGAAAAACTTAAGCTGATTCAAGCCAAGATCTCTAAACAATATCTAGGGAATAGACTTTACCTAGATGTCTGAATCATCCTTTAGAACTCCTTCACAGAGATTTGCAAGTATGTCCCAAGATTGAAAGAGTTCCTCCTTGCTGATCTTTCCCGTGTTGCATCCACTAAGCAGAATGCAGGCCTGCTTGTCAATCCACTTCCCTGATCCTTAGAAAAGGTCACCTGAAGTGGCCTCATCTTCTTTAACTCTTTAATATCCAGCGTGTTGTCAGTCATTTCCTCATCAGAGTTAAAAAGTAAGTCCATTTGATTTTTCATCGAAAGTATCTGTCGTTGTGAGTCATCATTGGAGTTATTCTCTTGGAGTATATCATAATATCATTAATAAAGTCTACTATATATTTTCCGAGGTAATATCTAAATACTCTATTCATTATATCCATGAAAATTGATAGATCGCTAGTGAGTCCGAAGGGAATCACTATGAAATCATAGTGTCCGTACCTCTTTCAAAATGTAGTCTTGGGAATATCTTCCTTCCTCATCTCTAACTGTTGATATCCCAACCGAAGGTCCAACATAGAGATATATTTTTTCCCATATAGTTTATTGAAAAAGTCTTCTATATGTGGTAGTGGATACTTTTTCTCTATCATGATTTTATTGAGCTCACGATAATCAATTCAGAGAATTATTTTTCCATTCTTCTTTTGATAAATTAGACCAGTGTGCCTCATGATTAATCACTTGGGAATATAAAATCATTGACCAAAATACTTGTGTAAGAACCCAGATCTTCTTTTCAGGTATGTTTTCCTTTTCTGGTCATTTTTTAGAAAAAGTGAAATTTTGGGAAATTTTCGAAGTACATGTCGTGTACTTTATGAGTACACGTCGTGTACTCGGTTACCGCAGGTAGCTGTGTGCTGTACATATAGCGGCCTTGAACACAACCATTTGGAGGTGACTTGGTGGCCACCTAAAGTAGAGTACAGAAAAGGAAAGTACACATAGTGTACTTTAAAAGTACACAATGTGTATTTTATTTTTTCATTAAATGCTCTGGGGTCGCATCTAATTGACATAATGATATTATTCTAGGTCTTGTTCGGCCAAGACATCCCATACAACCGCGGTCTTCCTCCGAGTCCCCCGACCAAGCATCCGAACCCCGATTCGACCATCATCGATTGCATTGGGATTGCCTCAGTATGCTCTCTATTCTGCTTGAGATTCATTTCATGATTCATCCACTCTTCTATGTTATTGTGGGTTGATCTTTTTATACTCTTTGTAGATAGTTGGAATTCTAGGGTGATTCAAGACATGAGGTTCACATATAGCGATCTCCCAATGGCAAGGTAGGTGGTTTGCGCCTTTCCATTGAAAGTCCTTGAGTTTTATGTGCAAACTTTCCCAATCACCATGAACGGGGTATTGTGCTTTTACCGTTTTAACCCTATTGTTTGCCTTCTTTGCTCGTATTCTTGATTATATGATAATTGCTTGTGATTAGGATTATTTGATGTGATTAGGCTATGTTTCCCATTAATGTTTTTCCTTCTTTGACCTTTGGGTCCAGTTTTCTTGATAGATGGTTATTTACATTCCCATGCCTAGTATTGTAGGATGGTGTGATTGTTGTTCTGTTATGTTGTTATGATGTAGAATTCAATCCAAGTAGTTCTTGAGGTTTGCCTTGGATGATATGTGCTGCTACACTTCCTTGACTTACATGGGGCTGTGAGAACCTGGTGTATAGACCACAGGGATAATGGATGTTGAGGGTTTCTCTAAAGTGTCCTTATAATTTTAAAATGTGAGACAATAGAGGGAATTGACGTTGAGTGATTTCTCAGAGTGTCTGTAGTTCCTAAACATGGGAAACAGAGGGAATGTGACGTAAGTTCTTCCCTAGAGAACCTTTAGTTACGATATGATACTATTGGGGGAATTGACAGAGAGTGCATCCTCAGAGAGTCTATGCCTAAGCTAAACCAGAGGGGTTAGACTGAGTGTACTATCCAGAGGTTTTCTTTTAATTGTTAGGTAGGAACAGAGGGATTAAACTGATTGTGATTCCTAGAGGGTTACCTATTGTGTTTATCTTCTTGTTTAGTTGTTTCTTGATATTGAAACTGTGGATTGTTGGCTGTTGAGTACCTTCATATTTACTGTTTCCTGTACTATTACCATCCATATACTCACTGACTGTTAGGCATGGATCTTGTGGTGGTTTCCTATTGGGATTAGTCCCACACCCGATTTGGGCCATGCTTTAGGGCCCAAACAAATTAAATTGTTGTAGGTATAGATAAGGGAAAGCTCCCTTCTACTTTTGGTACTTGACATGCTGTGAAGTTGGAGAGCATGGGACCAAGCATGGGCTTGTGATGTTGTGGAGATGATTATTGTTTTTCTTTTATACTTAGTTTAATAATTTACTTCATCATTGTGCTTTGTTTCACTACTTTCCAAGATATATGTATCATACATCATTTTATATATGTTTTCAAGTTATTATACTAGTTTTTGGCTGTTTATTTTTGGTATTATTTTTTTACTACATCCGGTCATGTGTGTATTTGTTTACTTCCTCTGTGTACTCTTCCAATGAAGGTATAGTTTCCCCACTATCACACCCAAGGCCCTTTCTACTAGTTGACAGCCTATGGAGTTCGAGGAAATGTGATTGATGCCATGTGACCATCCAGGTACAGGGCGCCTCTGGGTGGCTTCCAGAATCGGGATGTTACAAAGTGGTATCAGAGGATTCTTTTCTCTGGATTTACTATTTGGAGCCTATATCCAGGGATAGGAAGAAATAGGTACTTGGTAATAATTTGTGCCCTGGAGTAGCAAACACCTATATAGGGAAATTCCAATCTACCTCATTTATTAAAAAATTATGATTTTTCAATTTTACGGTTGCTTTGATTTTAACCATTTGGTGACTAGAATTTTTTTTTGCTATTATTGTTGATGTTATTGAGGTTTTATTTCTATTGCAACCTGATGAGATAATGGTATGTCATCTCATGCATCATATAATAACATTCTAGAAATCACATGTCATGCATTCTTGCCATGCCATTTAGGGTGCATTAGCGATTTCATGTTGTTTTGATAGATGTTGTGTAGAAAATTCAAGATGTTGTGATAGATGCCTTGAAAATAACACATTCTCTTTGATAGGGTATTATTGGTGTAAGATTTTGTTTTAATGAATGCCAAAACATGGTTCTTGAGGTGTTATGGGCCCTCACGGACCAGAATTTGGTGGATCATTGCCTTGTTTTCCTTGTTATAACATGTATATGATGCCAATATATGATTCTTGGGGATTATAGGCCCTCACGGATCGGAATTTGGCACTTTCAATGTCTGTATCAGTGTTTCTCGGGGTTCTAGAGTAGTTTCTGAGGCTCACTGTCTGGAAAAATGAGAATACACGCCGTGTAGTTTTGACTATACTCCATGTGTTATTCCATTTGGGAAGAAATAGTTTTTCTTAAGTAAACACTATGTACTCTATGTACACGTCATGTAGTCTCTAACTATGTCCTAGGACATGTGGATAGAGAGACAGGATGGGGAATGTCTGGTGAGAACACAACGTGTACTAGTTGGACACGCCGTGTATCTTGACCTAGGTACCCGATCGTGTCACTAAAAACACGGGTCAGTGTTATCCTTTCACATACCCATCATATCTACCTTGAAAACACCATGTAGTGTGAGCCATGTGTCAGGCCGTGTCGCTAACAACATGGGCCAGGTGAAGCTTATCTAGTACACTTCATGTCTACAGTGAACATGTCGTGTAGTCTTGTCTTAGGAGAACCGTGTGGATTGAACATGTAGAAGGACTCAGGAAGAGAAATAGGATTCAAGTACACGCCGTGTGTTAAGACAACATGTCGTGTGTTTGGGGTGTCACATGACCAGTTTTGGAAGAAGTACACGCCCATGTGAATGAAATAGGTGAACACGCCGTGTAGGGGACATACACGCATTGTAGTCATGTTTTGAAAAACAATAATGATTTATTTCTCTTTCTCCCTTCCTGTACATCTAGTTTTCAGTAATTTATAATCTTAATCTAAGGTGTGAATTTGACCTTGCAGAGTCATGTTTATGAGACGTCCTATGGTTGTGCTCCAGTTATAGGGTTATGATCGGACACCAAATGTGGCTGATTAGGGACTACCCGTAGATCCTCCTATTGTGCCAGACATGGAACCAGCCGTTATACTAGACACAAGTGCTGATGTAATTTTCAGGGAAGGAATAATGAGGATGATTTAGACATTTCGGGGAACACCGCCTCCTACCCCGTCAATGGAATATTTGACGTGGGTTTTCCAGTAGCAGCATCCTCCCACTTTCTCAAGGGAAGGAGGCCTGAGGATGCAGAGTCATGGCTAGAATCCATGGTGATGATCATTGAGCCTCTGGAGACACCTCTAGATAGGAGGGTCAAGCACAGTACTTATATGATTCAGGACTCTGCCAAGAGGTGGTGGGATGTGATCTCACTGGTGGGACGTCAGCAGGTTATGGCATGGGATGAGTTCTGGTGCATCTTATAGGACTACTTCTATCCCGAGACCTTGAGGGCTGATCGATCCAAAGTGTTTTTGAATCTGGAGTAGGGTACTCATTATGTTATGGAGTATTACTCCCACTTTACCGAGCTAGAGCGCTTCACACCTATTTCAGGAGGTGATCAGTTATTCATGGAAAGGAAGTTTGAGGATGGTCTGAGTCACGACATCTGATCGTAGGTGAACATCTTCTGGTTGACTTCTATCACTTCTATCTTCAACCAGGTGCTGATCATGGTGTGACATCTGAGGGATTCCGACGTTTTGAGCTAGGGCGGCTCAGCATCTAGAGTTATCATCCCTCCCACTGATAGTAGGAAGTGCCACAGGGAGTCTTCGTGTGGTGATACAATGAGGGAAGACACTTCTTCTAGTAGCAAGGTGGTGTTATACCAGTGTGGGAATAACAGTCATACGAGCCCACACTGCCCAGAGACCCAGTGGAGTGCCAATATTGTGGCATGATGGGTCACCTTCAATGCTTCTGTCAGATCTTATCACCAGAAGCTACTAACATGAGTTCTTCTGTGACTCCGTGGTTGGGAGCAGCACCACTAGTTTCTCACCAGTCATGGAAAAAGAGTTCTTATGGCTGTTTAGGATGAGGTGGAGGTTATGGACATGGTGGTAAGTCGCCGGTATTTCAGCAACAGTAGAGTGGATCTGCCCAGAGTGGTCAGGTAGGGTCATAGGGCCATGGAGTAGGCCAGACCATTGTAGTGGAGCAGACCCAGCAGGTGCAGGATCTCGAACATTCTACAGTTTGAGGTACGATCTTAGTTGGCCCAGTTTTAGCTTCTACTCTTTTCCATATAGGGGATTTCTGTATCTTTATATCTGTGGCAGTTGTGGAGATCCATGGGCTCTATATCTTTTATTCTACTGAAATCTTGACACTAGACACTCTGTTGGGGACTATAATGGAGAGTGTACGTCGGTGTAATGAGTGCCTTCTAGAGGTTGGTGGGTGTCACTTTATTTGGGACCTCTATTTCCTAGAGATGATGGGCTATGATGTCATTCTTGGAATGGACTGGCTAGTTCCCTTATAGGAGTATGTTGACTTTTATCTCCACAAGGTGAGTTTCACATCACCATATGGAATATCATTTCTTCATAAGGGTGAGTGGGATGTACAGGCAAGAAGAGAGGGTACAGATAAACATGGGTTAGGAGGAGTTACAACCCATATTGTAAGTTTATATCTGGATGATCAGGGGACTTCTGAGTTAGAATTACCTCATGTGGTGGATCATTTTTGGGGTGTCTTTCCAGAAGTATTTTCAGGATTACCTCTAGAGCGAGAGGTGGATTTTTATTTTGAGCTCGTTCCAGGAGCATCACCAGTATCCATTTCTCCATATAGGATGGCTACACCAGAGTTGCATGATCTCAAGAAGAAGTTGGAGGATTTTCAGACAAAGGGTTTCATCTCACCTAGTACTTCTCCTTAGGGTTCACATGTCCTATTTGTGAAGAAGGCAGACGACACCCTAGGGAATTGTGTCGATAATTGGAAGTTGAACTAGATGACTGTCAAGAACCGATATCCTTTACCAAGGATTGATGATCTCTTTGATCAGCTTCAAGGAGCCCGGGTGTTATTGAAGATTCACTTGAGGTCCGGTTATAATCAGTTACACATTAGACAATCTAATATACCTCTCACGGCCTTCCGAAGTAGGTATGTTCTCTACGAGTATATGGTTATATCGTTCGATCTCACAAATGCGCCTATAGTGTTCATGGAACTGATGAATCGATTGTTCCATCCATACATGGATTCCTTCATGGTGGTCTTCATCTATGATATCTTGGTGTACTATCACACTCATCATTACTATTCTAACCATCTTGAGATCATTTTGAGTACACTGATAGAGAATAATTTATATGCCAAGCTCCCAAAATGTCACTTTTGGATGGGTCAGATTCACGTCTTGGGTCATGTTATCTTGGAGACAAGAGTGTCAGCAGAGCCCAAGAAAGTGAGATAAGTATTATCCTAGGAGAATACGAAGAACGTATTTGAGGTACATATATTTCTAGGGATGGATGGATACTATAGATATTTCATAAAAAAAACATTTCAGGCTTGGCAGCACCACTGATGAGTTTGACTAAAAAGGGTGTGAAGTTCTTGTGGTTAGATTCTTACGAGTCAACCATTCAGGAGATGAAGGGGAGGTTGACTTCAACACCGATAAAAGTCTTTCCAGGGCATGTAAAGATCTATACTATGTAATATGATGCTCTATGCATTAGTTTGGGAGTTGTGCTTATACAGGTGGAAGGAGTCATTGCGTATGGGTCTCGACATTTGTGACCACATGAGAGGAACTACCTGAAACACGATCTCAAGTTGGATACAGTTGTTCATGCCTTACGTTTTGGGAGACATTAACTTCTGGGATAGAATTTTGTGTATTTCCCTAACTACAGGAGTCTCAAGTACATCTTCACTCAACGTGATCTGAATTTGAGATAGCAAAGGTGGGTTGAGTACCTACAGTTCTTTGACTTTGAGCTTGCCTACAAACCTGGGAAGGGAAACGCGGTGGCTAACGCATTGAGCATGAGAAAATAGATACAGGAAGTTCAGGAGGCCAGTAGTGAGTGGAATCTTATGGCTCTATTCTCTGAGATGCATTTTGAGATGCACGATAGACAGGTGTAGAATTTCCTTTCCTCTGTAGTTGTTACCTCGACCCCTCTTGATCGAGTACGAATGAGGCATCTATTATATTCATAAGGCCTGGTCTGGCGGGAAAGTGTGTCAGAAGAGGACCCTATTTCTGGATGGACCATAGGCGAGGATGAGATCTTTCATTTTCAGGGGCATGTATGGGTGCCAAGAGACTTATGGGAGAATCTAATGAGGGACCCTCATTCCTCAGTATGGGCAGTTTGTCCTGGTGTCACCAAGATGTCTCGTGATCTACACCATCAGTATTGGTGGCCAGGTATGGAGAGGGACGTTGCAGGTTTCTTCATGAGGTGTTCTACCTATCAGCAGGTGAAGGCGGAGAATTAGCGACCATCATGGATTTTACAGCAGTTACTCATTCCTGAGTGGAAGTGGAATGATGTCGCGATGGATTTTGTGACATGTTTACCGAGGTCACCTCGAGGGAATGATGTAGTTGGGTTGTCATTGACATACACACGAAGGTTGATCCCTTTTTTCTGATCAAGGAGACATTCAGTGTTGATGAGCTTGGATAATTGTACATCCATGAGATTGTATGTCTACATGGAGTTCCACATTCCATTGTTTCAGAAAGAGATGCTCATTTTACTTCTCGGTTTTGGCAGGGGCTTCAGCAGGCTTTGGGTACACAGGTAATTTTGTGTACAGCATACCATCCCCAGACTGATGGCCAGTATAAGCTTAAAATTCAGGTGCTTGAGGACATGATCCAAGAATGCATCCTAGATTTTGGAGGTTCTTGAGAGAATCATATACCTCTTGTGGAGTTTTCCTATAAAAATAGTTTTCAAGAAACTATTTAGATGGAACCTTATGAGGCTTTGTACGGTTGGCCATGTCGATCACCCTTATATTGGTTGGGGGAAGGAGAGGTAGATTTGAAGGGACATCGTCCTCTCCAAAAGATCACAGAGAAAATAGAGATTATTTGGAAGAGGATGGCTACTACACAGTCTCAACAGAATTCTAATGCTGATCAGCGGAGATGACCTCTAGAGTTCGAGGTCGGGGATCAATTTTTCTTGTGTGTCACACCAATGTTGGGACACAATACGATTAAGTGATAGGGTATGCTTTCGACGAGGTACACTAGGTCATTTGAGGTGTTGGAGAGAGTTGGTCCGGTTGCCTATTGGTTGTAGTTACCTCTGATATACCGAGCTATGTACGACATCTTCCACATTTCTCAACTTTGACGTTATTTTTCAGACTTGTCTCATGTTTTCAAACCTAAGGAGGTTGAGATGGTAGTGGACACATCTTTCAATGAGAATCCTATCTATATTTTTGATCACAGTACACAGTTTCTCTATGTGAAGTTGGTTCCTCTGGTACGAGTGTTATAGCAGCATGGGCGGGTACAGGATGAGACTTGGGAGATGGAAGCCGATGTATGAGCACAGTGGCCAGAGTTGTTCGTGGTTTCTTCTTCTACGCCATGCTACAGAAATTCTAGGACTAATTAATTTAATGTAGGATGTTTGTATGAACACAGATATTATTTTTAGGTAAGTTTTCATTTTCTGGTCATTTTTGAGAAAAAGAGCAATTTATCGAAATTTTCGATGTACACGCCGTGTACTTCCTGAGTACACATTGTGTACTCGGTTACTGCAGCTAGTCGTGTGATGGCCGTGTAGCGGCCATGCACACATCCATGTGGGGGTGAACTAGAGGCCACCTAAAGAGGAGTATAGAAAAGGAATGTAAACACAATGTACGTAAAAAGTACACTCCGTGTATTTTATTTGTTTTCATTAAATGCACCGGGGTCACATCTAATTGCCAGAACGATCTTCTTCTAGGTCTCATTTGGCCAAGAGCTCCTATACAGCCACAATCTTCCTCTGAGCTACCGACCGAGCATCTGAACTCTGATTCGACCACCATTGATTACATTAGGATCGCATCGGTAAGCTCTCTCTTCTACTTGAGCTTCATTTCATGATTCCTCATCACTTATAAGTTATCATGGGTTGAAAGTTTTATATGTTATTTTAGATCTTTGGTGTTCTAGGCTAATTCAAGCCATGATGTTCACATATAGTGATATTCCAATGCCGATGTAGGAGTCTTGTGCATTTCAATTGAAATTCCTTGAGTTTTATCTGAAAAATTTCCCAATACCCATGAATGGGGTATTGCACATTCACCTTTTTAGCCCTATTGTTTTCTTGATATGCTTGTATACTTGAGTAGATGATAATTTGTTGGGATTAGGGTGAATTTTTGTTCTTTGGTTGTGCTGCCCATGCATGTTTTTCCGGTTTTGACCTTTGGGTCTAGTTTTCTGGATAGACGACTATTTACTTTCCCATGCCTAGTATTGTAGGATGGTGTGACTATTGTTCTATTATGTTGTTATGTTGTAGAATTCTACACAAGTACTTCCTAAGGTTTACCTTGTTCGATACATGCTTCTACACTTTCTTGACGTACATGAGGCCTTGTGAACGTGGCGTATAGACCATAGGGAGAATGGACATTGAGGGATTCTCCAGAGTGTCTTTATAATTTTACAATGCGAGACCACAGGGGGAATTGACGTTGAGTGCTTCCTCAGAGTGTATGTAGTTCCTCGATGGGGGCCACATAGGGAATGTGACATAAATGCTTCCCTAGAGCTCCTTTATTTACGATACGAGACTATCAGGGGAATTGACGGCGAGTGCTTCCTCAAAGAGTCTATGCTTAAGCTTAATTAGAGGGGTGAGACTAAGTGTACTACCCAGAGGGTTTCTTGTACATGTTATCTAAGACTAGAGGGGTTAGACTGAGTGTGCTTCCTATAGGGTTACCTGTTGTGTTTATATTCTTGTTCATTTGTTTCTTGATATTGAAACTGTGGATTGTTTACTGTTGAGTACGTTCCTGTTTACTGTTTCCTGTACTTTTACCTACTATATACTCACTGACTATTAGGCATAGTTCCTGTGGTGGTTGCCTATTGGGATTAGTCTTACACCCTATTTGGGCCATGATTTTGTGCCCAATAAAATTATATTGTTTCAGGAATAGGCAAGGGAAAGCACCTTTCAACTTCATGTACATGTCATGTTGTGGAGATAGAGAGCTCAAGACCAAGATTAGGCTTGCGATGATGTGGATCTGATTACTATTTTTCTTTTTTACTTTTTTTAGTATTTTATTTAAGCATTGTTATTTGTTTCATTTCTTTCCTTGACATATGTATCATGCATGTTTTTATATATGTGTTCTAGTTATTCTATTTGTTTTCCTCCATTTATTTTTGGTATGATATTATTGCTGATTCTACTCTTGTGTGTATTTAATTACTCTGCTGTGTACTATGCCAATGGGGGCATAGATTCCCCACTATAACTCCCAAGTCCCTCACTGCTATTCGGTAGCCTCATGCATTCATGGAAATATGCTTGAGATCATGTGGCCAACCGGGAATGGGGCACCTCTGGGTGGCTTCTAGAACCGGGACGTTACACCTTGTAACTTATTCTTCAATTATTTCAGCTCAATGGTGGCCATTCTATAAGGTGTATTTTATATATAAAGATATCTTGTAAAGATTTCAATTTAAAACTCAACATATCGATCAGAAAGAAGACCATAAAATTATTCTCATAATACATATGTGTAGTTCTTTAGAATGGGCATGTCTTTGAGCATGATTCTCTCATTTATATTAATCATTTTAGATAGAAACTCTTTCTCATAATTCAATAATATCCACAATTAAGATTATTATTTTATAGGAGATTCAATTTCCCCCATATACTTGTACCAAATTTGATGATTCCTCGGGGTGTAAAGACTGATCTCCTTTTCTCGGAATATGATGTTTTCATTTTATAATGATATCCAATACATTCCCAATATAATATCAAACTCCACCAAAGGAAGTAAGAAATGATTTTCTAGGAGGTTTAGTCCAAAAACATTAACTGGGGGGATTTATATACTTTAGATGCTATTATTTCACAATTTTTTGTTCTCACATATAACTCAACCTACATATTTTGAGGTGGTGTTTTAATAGTTCTAAGAAATATAAAAGATATGAAAGAATGTGTATAAGTGAAATCAAATTGTATTTTTTCTATTACTAAGTGAATAACTGTCGTACCTATCACCATGTCATTATCGGGCTCCACCTCTGTAATAGTGATAGCATATGCCCTTCCTTGATACATTAGAGGGATTTTTTGTTAATTTCCTCTAACAACCCTTACCTTAGGGAAATGTCTTGCATAATTCCCATGTTCCTTGCAGTTGAAACACAATATTATAGGGTGAGTGTTTATCTAAACCTTTTGTTATTCTTCCACATTAATTGGATTCATCGTATCCATTTAGATTTTTTTAGCCATATTTTCCTCTCTTCTACATTTGAAGAATATATTGGATCCTTTTAAGAAATATCTAGGATTCTTCTTCCCACAATTTTGACACATGGGATGTTGGTTCTTCATTCCATCATAGTATTTATATATTGATCCTCCCATATTAAACACTTTTTTCTTCTTTTTTTCATATGTACCATGATACCACTGAGATTCTATGATCTCCTTTCCAACCTTATAGAAAAAATGGACAATCTTCTCATAACCGTCAACATCCTCAATCACCAAAATTTTTCATAGACTCATTTTTAGACATCGGAAGAAGCAATCAAACTTAATATTTATTTTCCTGAAAAATCCTATGGCATATCATGAAAGACTTTTGAATTTTTTCTCGTACACTCCAATAGACTCATCTTCCATTTTCTTCAGTCCAAGGAACTCCCTTTACATCTTCGGATATAGGGTTTAGAGAAAATATTTATTAGAAACTCTTTTCTTTAAATATTCTCATTCCATGGAATCAATTTCCCCTTTGGACTTTGTGGTCTTGATCAGCTTCCCCCACTGATCAGCTTCCTCATAAAAACAATGGACTATCAGCACAAATTTCTGTTCTTCTGAGAACTAGAGGACAGAGAATATATTCTCAATGGAGTTAATCCATTGTTATATGAGTAGGGGATATGAATATCCACTAAACCTGGTACACCTTTTTCGCATGAAGAATTTTACTAAAACATTATCTTTATTTGGAGAAGGAGTGTATTCCATGTGATTCATGTTATTATTCAAAACGTGAGCTAGTGAGAAAGTATTATCATGAATTTTTGAGCACCTGTTTCCATCATATTTGGAATATCATTATGTAAATCTTCACATTACCTATAAAATTGATTGTTGGTATAGGTTCTTCTATTTCCTTACATTAACTATGAAAAATAAAGTAAAATTTGAGGGGTGAAAACTTAGTTGATTAAAAAATAAAAAAGAAAACATTTAACATAGAATGATAAAATTTTAGATAAAAAGTATATCCAAACTTGTGATACCCTATGTTTCAATCTATTTTATCCATTGTGATACAGTTATCACTAGGGTTATAAATAAATTTCTATAGTCCTAATCTCCATAAATAAATAAAGCTTTATCTGATACCAACTACAATGACCCTATCCTTTTAAATGTATCATTATATGATTTTAAGAATAATTAACTATCAAATACAACCAAGGATCATAAATTATAGTTTCCATAGAAGATTAGGTACATAATTTGAAAACATGAAACCAAACTAAAAACATATTTTATTTCATATCCATAATTATCCCATAAATTACATATAGATCTTACATCTACATCGGACAATTAGGGTAATAGATGAACAAAAGGGATGAGCTAAAAATCAGAGTATGGGAATAAGCCTAGAAATAAAACATAGCATATGGGTTAGAAGGCATAACATGAGGACATAAAAGGCATGGAACATGAATAAACATAAGGAAGAATAACATGTATAACATGAGAAAATATAATCATTCCAACATAGAGATATTACAAAAACATATAACATTACATAAACATGATTCAAGGCTAACTTCCAAGACTATATCACATATTGAACAAAGTACCATAAAGGAATCAGGTTCACCCCATGTCCCAACATGACGTATCATGAGACTAAAACCAATGAATTGTAGTACTATCTTATTTCACCCATCATAACATAATCATGCATATGTATTCCACATGAATAATCAAACATAAACATGAGGGTTATCCATGGAAATAAATGGGTATCTTAATCATGTTATGGAGCATAACAAATGAGCGTATCATAAAAGTGTCCATTAAAGAATAAATTTAAAAGATAAATGGAAATTAATAATGTAAAATAGGTTTATAACATGATAATTTATGATTATTTTAAGTGTAGACATCTATGAAATGTGTTTAGGAGACATTATAAATAATCCACTTTAATGTGGTAAAAGGATAAATATTAAGGAGTCTTTAAAGAGTAAAGAGACATGATTGTTTATATTAAACCAGAAATGATAAAAATATATTTTTTAATGATAAAATGATTGATATTATAATACTAAAGGTTTATTAAAATAAATTATGGAGTGTACTTGAAAATGGGTAAGAAATCGAGAAGTTCCCATTATTTGGGCTTGCTTATCGTGAAGAATTGAGAAAGGAACCTTTTTAAAACATCTATTTCACCATAAAAGTAGAATTTACTGATCTAGATTCATGATTTTGGAAAATATAAATATGTAGTATAATAATTAAATAAAAATAAATATGTTCAACATTGGGATAAAGATAGAGAATGCGTAACCCAATGGAAAAATTGAGGTTTGGAAATAATCCCTTACCTTATGTTCCAAACAATTCTGCACTTGATCTTAATATCTTAGATAATCATATTAAATTAATTAATTCATTCATTAAGAACCTTTTATACATTTATTTTATTTATTTTAAATTTATTAATTTCATTTCTGTACTTTTCATGGGTTATGAGATTTAATTTCATTGTTTGGGAACATTGATATTCTTGGTTTTCCTAATCGGTTTACTTGTATACATGTATGAAAAATCATGTAAAATGTGAATGGTTTCCCAGAATTGAAGATATAATTTATTAAAGAAAATAAATAATATTAAATGGTTATATAATTCATGTGGTAATTTTTTTGTGTATTAATTGTTAAATAAGATGTTTGTGATAATTGTTTAGATTATTTTGTCGGTTTCTTGATCATCAGAAACTAGTTTTGTTTTATTAATTAAAATTATGTATATAAAATGGTTCTAGAACATTAAATAGGTTGTAATAAATATATTAAAAAATTTATTTACCATAAAAATGGTTTTATTATAAATCTTGAGGGATATAATGGAAATTGAAAACTGCATCATCCTTGAATGCGGTAAATTAACACAACACAGAAAATGTTTTCATTTTAGTCCAAAATTAGAGGGGTTGAGAAATGATGATGAATTATTACATTAACATGATAAAATTATAATATATATAAGATAATGGAGTTTTATTTCCACTTGGATAAGGTTATGTGAGAATACATAAGAAAATAAAAGAAATTAAAACGAAATTAAAAGAAAGTGAAAGAGGGTTTTACCTCTTGAATTTCACCTCCCTGAGAACCTTCGTAGGGAAAGGGGTTTGGTATTTTTTTGAGAACAGGGGATCTTGGAAATATGGGAGAGATTTGGGAATTTTATTTGGTAAAATTTGGATAAGTATCAAATCATTAAAGGTGTGAGGAGAAGGGGTGGTGAGGGGTGGTATTGATAGGGGAGGAGAGGGATGTTTTCTCATTATTTTATTCATTAGTTTATTATTTTGACTCAAGATTATGAATAGTTTTAGAATTATAAATAAATATACTAAAATAGTTAATAGTATTTTGTTATTTTGGTCTTAAATCATCCATTCATCATCTATGACTCAATAATAAATGTATTAAGCTTTTATCGTAAGTTGTCGTATTTTACTATTCAATAAAAACTCAAGTATTTTAGATTAATACCAAAAATTCACCCTAAAGTTTTTTCAAGATGTATAATTCAAAAATTAACTAAATTTTATATGGACAATTTTCTAAATATGATAAATTTAATTTTTCATTGAAATAATCATTTACATGAAAAATACAAATTTTAAAATTATAACTAATTTTTCAACACTTTGAAAAATTAATTAAGGTTTCATAAAATTATCTTAAAATCATAAGACAAAATAATATTAATTTATAAATCTATTTTAGGAAAATAAATTTTATTTTAAATCATTATATTAATTATAAAATTATAAATGAATATTTATGTTTCACACAAATATCAAAACATTATTTATCATTTCCAAAACATTAAATTACTTATAATTTGGTATAACTATGTCATATTTTCATTTAAAATATCCCTAAATTTTTCTTATACTTTCAATGGTTAGTTAACTATTCAATTAGTCAGTTTACTATTCATAATGTTTATATTACTATTCCAAATTCCACGTTACCATTCCATTCATATAGGTAACATAACTTCTAGAAGTACATATTATTTCATTAATTCTTTGATTATAAAGTTTCTATTATAATATTTATATTATTTTATGTGATTTATACTATATGGAATAATTATGAGAAGGTAAATTTCCATTGATAGAATTTTGTGTTTTTACAGTATGTTCATGTGATAAGCTCTACTGAAATAAATAAAAAAAATATAGAAAATAAATAAACAATATAGTACCCACATCAGACAGTGTTGAGGTGTCTCAGAGAACATCACATTGACCCTTCTAACCCTAACCACTCATTTAAATCAAGTCATACCCTAGTATCAGTAACTGATGTTGATTCTCAAGTATGTACCCTAATTGACCATACCTGCATTGACCAATGAAAAGTTGTCTCTAATCATGTCATGATATCATTCTCTCATTTAAATATTGTATCCTAGTTTAAACTAGACATACCACATATTTAAGATCAGTGTCTAATAACTCATCAAGACTAGCTCCATGAATAGTTCCTAAGAAACCTTTGAATCTCTATAAATACTAGGTATAAATAATGGTTTGAGGTTGATTCCTGGCATCCCAAGAAATCAAGGAATTATAATATCTTCTACATCAACATGCCAAATGGTCGTACCCCAATAATATTTGGAATATCAATCAAAAACATATAGAAAAATATTATTTATTAGCAATATCTTGAGGATGACGTAGGAATCACATCATAACAAAAGTGATCATAATAAAACCACCAAGCATTAACAACTGGATCACAGTCATACTAGGAATCCAAGGGAACTAAGGCATCTAGGATGTCCCATATAGACATGAGGTGTAATCAAATAATCCCAGACATTCTTTGCATGGATCAAAATCCAAATCCAAGGTAGAAATTGTAATCCATGGTGACATCATGGTCTATGTCATCTCATATAAATGTCATGTGAATATCACATAATGATAAATATATGGATCCAAGGAAGCACATATGGACATCCACCACATCACCATAATGTCTTAAAAGGCCTAAAGGTCAGGTCCCTAGAAGCATGTTTGGACACTCATAAGTACCTCAAGAACAAATATGTGAAATCATAAGTATCAGGTATGAGTTTCCCAAATTCCTAAACCCATCACCACTTTCCACATCCCCTCTGTCTCACATCATCATTATGAGTTATAAGGTGACATTTGATACCATTTCTACCTATTCTAAATTCCACCCACTTTCTTGGTTCAAAAAAAACAAGGGAACCTACTAGGGTCCCCTTGGGTCTCATCAAATCCTCCTGGGTTTCATAGGATATTAACACAAGGGAGATGTCCTTAATCCCACTCCCTTTCCCTGGCTTCCAAGTCGGTCTAGAAACCCAATACATTGATCATTTTCCATATGGTATAACCACCCACGTAATAAAGTCCTAGTGGGCCAGGATCACTTACCCCATGATCGTCTCAATGAACCCATTATATCTAAGGTATCTCCCAAGTAAAACTCTATGGTGATACATCCACGTACGCATAGTTCAATTTATATCTTTATCCATTAGTGGTTGAGATATCCATCTCGTACACAAGGATCCATCAGGTACCTCAACACCTTGTGCAATTCAAATGTAGGATTCCATTTTCATTAAACTGCTTAAATAATTTAAAGAGGATTTTCACCTAAATTGTTTGTCCACACATAATACATGCATATAAACAAACACATATCTCCATGGATAGATGCATAAGGACCACCAACCTTATAACAAAGTGATTAAATTTTCTAAAGTAGATTAGAACCTCCTATAGAGGTCACCAAGTCCAACTGACCATTTTCTAGAACCTTGAGGCCATGTCTCAACCCAACCACAAAAATTAACTAATCATAAAAAACTATAATTAATTAATTAACCTTAAAAACTTTTTAAAAAAGAAAAATTTAATTTAAATATGAATAAATGACAAATAACTCCTGAGATGGCCTTGTCACACTAGAACCATGTCTAACAACTCACCAACAACCCACAACGTACCACCATTCTCATCTAGAGATAAAATACCTAACTCGCATCAACAAAAAAATAATTTAATTTAATTTGATATTTAAATCATTTAAAATTAATTATACCGTCATACCTCAAAAAAATTGAATCGGATATATTATAAATGTCTTCTTGGGATTCATCTTCCTCAGCTGTAGAAAACCCCCATGAGAATTAGGTGATTCAACAATGTTATGTAGGAATTGGATCAAAACCTAAACAAGAGGAAATGAAAATTAAAGAAAAGAAAAGGGGGAGGTACAAGGAGGCTACTAGAGTCATAGAATAACCTGAAATTTCCAAATAATTGTCTTAAAACACCCCATGATTAATGGAGTAGAGAAATAGGCAGTAATCTTGGTCAGTTGGGTTGTGTGTACATGAGATAGAAGGAAGAAGGGGGTTGATCCATAAAATCAGATGGGAGAAAAGTGTTATTTTCCCAACATTAATGAGATTCATGGTTTGCCTACATTTTTTTCGAAAACATGAACCAATAATGTCATAGAAACTATCTATACATGCCCCTATTTCATATTTGTACTACAATGTTTTCCAAACTAAACGCTAATTGTGATAATTGGAATTACCTCGATCTGAAACATTTCACACCATTTGTCTTTAACCTTGTGAATATCATACACCAAACCTCCATCCCAAACCAATATACACGATTTACACTAAGTTCCACATGGATTCATCCAAATTTTGTTCTAACTATTTTAGAAAATTGTATTATATAGAATTTGATTGGAAACACCTCCCGCGTAAGGGTGCATTCATAGTTTTCTCTAAGTTGTGTCACTTAAACTGTACACCCCAACCATTGTTTTTCAAAAACACCTATGAATTTCTACCTAATTCACTCGAGGATTACATAACCACTTGATCTACCTTAATGACCTCATTAAATAACTAAAAAAATATCTTTTAGGAATTAGAACTCTTCAAATTTCATTCTAAATATCTGATAAAAATTTGACCCATTCACTAATTTAATGATTCAAATTGTACCTATGTTTTGAAAATCATATGGACATTGGATCTTACAATATCCCCACCATAATAATTCTCATACTTGAGAAGACTCAGTGGTTAGTAAACTATAAAACCTAACCTTCATCAATCTTTATAGTATACTCAAATGGCCACATCATACCATTAAATACTCCATATGCTCTCACAGTGTTATTTTAAACATAAGTTATTAAACTAAAAAAATTCTTAATCCATAACTTGTATCACCTTAAATAGTCACAATGTCATTACATAGTTCCTGTCTATCTTGAAACACCAACATCATCATCATTCAATCGGTCATCAAGTATATGGTTCTACCCACGATAATCTCTATATCACCAAGTCCAAATCCGATGTTAAGGTACTTCATCCATTTTAATTATCTACTGAAACTCCAAACCCACATTACAATAAAATGCTTCATGTTGTTCCCAACTCACTGAACACACTCACATACATGAACACCACTACCAATTTTCAATTCTAATATGAAATTATTGAATTCCAATTGAACAAGACCAAAAAAAAATTTATTTTCTTTTCCTTTAAAATTATTATCCAATTTATGAAAATTACTACCTGCAACTGATGCAAAATACATGATAGAGTTTCTAGATCATTACATTCCATATCACACAAAAACATTAGTTATGTTTCCTCTAGATGACCCTTCTCAATGATTATTTTCCTTAACTACCAACATGTTTCAAAATACCCAACCCTGGTAGCCCTGCACTAGGAGACACCCCTTGATCATTCAATCATACCAACTAAAGTATATTCATGACCTTTAGTGAAACTCCACAGTTGGATCCTTAATCTTCCAAAAATAAAATCATGTCATGCCACGTGCACGGACACACCTCCAATTAACTCTCGCTCTAATTACACTAAAACCATATTGATCCCAATTCGAGCACTCAGACTCCATATATGATCACATCATAACTTATATCTCAAATTCTTGAAAAAATCCATGCAAACTCCATTCTATTATTTACTGACATATAAGTGCCCAAAATGACCATCCAAAGACCGGTCCCATTATATTGACAACCCTTCATGAATGAGTTTCATCCTCCAACCACCTATGGTATTCTCTCCACAATATGGTTTTCCTTATATTTCTACTTGAGTGCAACATCAATAGGTTCCAACAGAATAGATGTGTCGATCATTCAGAACAATGCTCACCATATTATCAGTACTTGACCAAGAATCAGCCAGATAGGTAATTCCACTACACCTAATAAAATATTGTTGTATCCCACACCATGGAGGGACATTCTTTGTTTTGTCAAAACCATAGGAAACTAATCCCATGAGAATTTTATCAACTCCATCATTCCTCAACTAACACCTAGCCTCTCAATGATTTATTGTTAAATCAGATAACACTCACGACCAATACATACCAGCCTTATCTCATCTAACATAGAAGTTGTAAAATATTATACCCCCTGATCAGATCACCCGACTCACACTCCCATGAGTCAAAAATTGTAGAACTAGACTGATGCACCATACCCAATGAACATGCCCCATTGAGTATCAGTTCATTAATCCAACAACACATTTAGCCATCTCCCAACATCATTCCAATCAAGAGTATCCACTCATGATCTCACCACATTGGTAAAGCATGTCCGAAACACACAGGGCCAAACATTTCCCCTTTCCTTCCTTAAAACCAACCTTAAACCAAAAGTGTTAGTACACAAGGTTCTCCCCCACAATAAATCCCATGGAATAACCATGAATGTTTCATTTCAGGGTCACTGTCAAGCCCAGTATATCCCCTCTTAAGGGATTACCGTAATCAAAAATAAAAATCAAATTACTAAACCATGATCCATAAGAAAGGGTGTATAGGTCATCCCTCCTATCACAAATTAAAGACACACGTGTTTATAACTCATAGGAAACCACATATTCCCATATCAAAACCCTAGTACTTCAACATTACAATGACCACTTTAGGGAATCACCTACACATAGGTCATGCACCTTAGGATAAAACAACATCTTACTAGGGAACCAATTCTCACCAAGAATAATTATGTAAGGAAACCCCCTCATGAATACTAACCTCATTAACCAATGCCTATTGTAACATCCCATTTCTAGAAGCCACCTAGAGGCTCCGCGTACCCTGTTGGTCACATGGACTCAAGCACATTTCCCAGAATGCCAGAGGCTGCTGATTAGCAGCAAGGGACTTGAGTGTGATAGTGGGGAAACTATGCCCTCATTGGCAAAGTACACAGTGAAAGTAAACAACACATACAATAGAAGAAACAGTAAATATTCAAGAATAGTAACCAACGGAAGACTAAAACAATAGAATACTGGAGCATATATATATATGAAATGATGCAAGATACATATGTCTATGAAATCATCCAAACAATTCACAATGCTGAATACAATACTAATCCAAAGTAAAAACGAAAAACAGATAAGAAACTCCTCAGCATCGCAAGCCTTAGCTTGGTCCCATGCTCTCCTACTCCAATTCAATCAAGTAACTGAAGTATATGGATGATTTCCCTTGTCTGTACCTATAGAAATACAATCTGTTTGGTCCCAAAAGCATGACCCAAATAGGGTGTGAGACTAAATCCCATTAGGAAACCACCGGAAGATCTGTGCTTACTAGTCAGTGAGCATATGGAAGGTAATACTACAGTATGCAGTAAACATAAATAGTAAACAGGATGATACATAATAGTAACCAATCCAGAGATCAACAAGTAGCAGGGAAGAAAATAGCTAACCACAAATAGGAAAACCTCAGGTAAGTACTCACAACCATCCCCTCTAGTCTTATCCAAGAAGTACCAACAACCCTCTAGGTAGTACACTCAGCCTAACCCCGCTGGTTTGGTCATATGAAATTATAACACTCTGAGGATGCACGCTCAGTCAATTCCCCTTATAGTCTAAGGTAGTTAGGGACTCTCTAAGAAATATCACATGGTCTAATCCCCTTATAGCCCCAAGGTTTATAGACTCTCTGAGGAAGCTCACTCGGTCAATTCTTCCAATGGACTCGGGCCTATCATAGACTCTCTGAGGAATCTCACTCGGTCAATTCCTCTTATAGCCTGGAATGTTTTAAGGAAATACAAAAAAATATAGACTCTCCGAGGAAGCTCACTATGTCTACCCCTGTATAGTCTATAAATCTCATGACTCTCTAAGGAAGCTCACTTGGTCCATCCTCCTGTAGCCTATAATATCCAAGAATATCTGGGAAGCTCACTTGATCTATCACTTATAGTATATAATGTCCAAGACTATATGAGGAATCTCACTCGGTCTATGAACTTATAGTCTATAGCACCTGGTTTTCAGGACCTCCTGCCAGTCAGTGTATAATAATACAATAAGGCCAAAGTAGTCATACAGAGCTACTTGGCTAACCATTCTACAGCATAACAAGCATGTTCGGAAACAACACTCCATCCTATGGTCACGAGGCATGGAAAATAAGTATAACGGCCAAAAGAAAAAAGGTCATAAATAGAAAAACGCATGGAAAAAATCGAAGCATATCAATTATCCTCATACATAACCAAATTACCTCTACAAAAGCATACAAGAAAGGCAGGAAAACAACAGGGGAAGAACAGTAAACACAAAATACCTTGTTCAAGGTTATTGGTGGAAATTGCACACAAAACTCAAGGACTTCGAACAGAAAGGCACAAAACACCTACCGTGATTATAGGAGATTGATATAATTGAACAACGAGGCTTGGATATCTTTAGAACATCGTATATCTACAAAAATTCACAAAACATTCAACCCAAAATAACATGAAAAAGAGGAGGAATTGGAAAACAATTCTCTAGAAAGAGGATCTTACTATTGCAGTTCCAACGCAATCAATGAAGGTCGATTCAGAGAACCGATGGAGGCCCGGGGGCTCGGAGGAGATTTACACTCGTACGGGATGATCTCAGTCTATGAACTTGGAGAAGAAGCGTGTTCTGGAGATTAGACACGAGCATGGTCCATTTAATGAAAAAAATGAAAGTACACGGCGTGTACAAGGCTTTTCATTACTCTGCTTAAAGTGAACTCCACATCACCCCACCTGACCGTGTGTGTGGCCCAGACATGACCAACAAACGGCCTCACACGACATCGAAGTACACGACGTGTACTGCAAAAATTTCCAGAAACTCCTCTTTTCTGAAAAACTCCAGAAAATGGAAAAACATACCTGAAATGATGGTTCGGGTTCTTACAAACTTCACCACATAAAGAAATTCATCCCTGAATTTCCTTAGTGAGGAATGGAAGAAGAAACCCTGAATAGCTCCAACCACTGCGATCATACATCGGCCTCCCTCTCCCAAGTCTTGTCATGTACTTACTCGTGCTGACATAGCACCCATACCAGAGGAACAGACCGTCCATGGAGAACCTTCATACTATGATCGAAAATCCGGATAGGATGCTCCTCAAGCAATGAATCTTCTTCGAGCTCAACCTCCTCGGGTTGAAAGACAAGAGACGGGTCTAAAAAGTAACATCAAAGCAGGGAAACGTGGAAGACGTCGTGCATAGCCCGGTACCTCTGATGTAACTGCAACCGATAGGCAATTGGCCAAACTGTTTCCAACACCTCAAATGGCCCGACATACTATAGTGAAAGCTTACCCTGTCTCAGAATCCTCTTGTTTCCCAACTTCGGTGAAACACACAAGAAAACCTGGTCCCCGACCTCGAACTCCAGAGGTCATCTCCGCTGATCAGCATAAGACTTCTGTGAAGACTATACCATAGCCTTCCTCTTCCGAATTAATTCTATCTGCTCTGAGGTCTCCTAAACAAGATGAGGTCCTAGCAAAGATACCTCTCCTTCCTCCAGCCAGTATAAAGGTTATCGGCATGGCCTACCATGCAAAGTCTCATAAGGTGCCATCTGAATAGTATCCTGAAAACAGTTGTTGTAGGTGAACTCCACAAGATGTATATTCTTCTCCCATGAAACTCCAAAGTCTAAAATTGATGCTCGAAGCATATACTCAATTACCTGAATCGTACGATCAGAATGTCCATCTGTCTGGGGATGGTAAGATGTACTCAAAAGTATCTGTGTTCCCAAATCCTTCTGAAGCCCCTACCAGAACCGAGAAGTAAAACGAGCATCCCTGTTTGAAATAATGGACTACGGAACTCCATGTAGACATATAATCTATCATATGTACAACTGCCCCAGTTCATCAACACTGAAGGTCTCCTTGATCGGAAAGAAGTGAGAAACCATCATAAGCCTATCGATGACAACCCAAACAACATCATTCCCTCGAGGTGTCCTCTGCAAACCATTCACGAAGTCCATCACGACATTGTTCCAATTCCACTCAGGAATGGGTTACTATTGGAAAATACATGCTAATCAATGATGCTCCACTTTCATCTACTTAAAAGTGGATGACCTCGTGATAAAACCAGCAATATCTCTCTTCATACCTAGCCACCAATACTGGCGGTGTATATTATGATACATCTTGGCGATGAAAATATGAACTACCCAAACTGAGGAATAAAAATCCCTCATCAACTCCTCGTGTATGTCTTCCGGCACCCATACGGATCCCTGGAAATGAAAGATATCATCCTCACCAACTGTCCATCCAGGAAAGGGGTCCTATCCTAACACACTCTCCGACAGGACTAGGCCTTCTGAGTCTGGTAGCTTCCACATCCGTAACCAATGAAGAAGTGTAGAGTTAACCTCTACAAAATATAGAAAGGTATGACCTTGTCTATCATGAGCCTCCAAATGAATCTCAGAGAACAGAACCATAATCTTCCACTCACTGTTGGCCTCCTGAACTTCCTGTTATTGAGTTCTTCTTCTCAACGCATCAGCCACTACATTGCCAATTACCGTCGTATAAGAAATCTCAAAGATGAAGGACTAAAGATACTCGACCCACATACACTATCTCAAATTCAGATCACACTGAGTGAAGATTTACATGAGACTCTTGTGGTCGGTAAACACCACAACGTGCTCTCCCAGAAGATAGTGCCTTAAACATCGTAAGTCATGCACAACAGCCGCCAACTTTAGGTCGTGCATCAGTTAATTTCTCTCATGTGGCCTCAACTGTCGAGACCCGTACGCATTGACTCCATCTTCTTGCAAAATCACAACTCCTAGACTGATACCTGAAGCATCACAGTAGACCATATAGCTCTTGCGTGGATCTGGAGAGACTAGTATCGGTGCTGACATCAACCTCCAATTTTGCATCTAAATGGCTGACTCATAGGAATCTGACCATAAGAACATTGCCCCTTTCGTGGTGAGATCTGTCAGTGGTGCTGGTAGGCATGAAAAGTCCTGTATGAAACACCTTTAGTATCCAGCCTGCCATATAAAACTCCACACCTCAAGGACATTTTTCCTCTTCTCCCAGGAAACTACAGCTCTCACTTTTTTTGGGTCTACTGATAATCATTTCACTGGGATAACATGACCCAAGAAGTGTATTTGATCTATCAAAAAGTGGAATTTCGAGAGCTTAGCATATAACAGATGCTCTCTCAGTGTACTCAGAATGATCTCAAAATGGGTAGCATGGTGGTGTCGATTGTGTGAGTACACCAAGATGTCGTCCATGAAAACCACCACGAAGGAATCCAAGTATGGATGGAACACTCGGTTCATCAGTTCCATGAAAACTGCAGGCATGTTAGTGAGACCGAACGACATAACCATATACTCATATAGACCATACCAACTCCAGAAAGCGGTAAGAGGTATATCAAATGTTCTAACATGCAACTGATGATAACCTGATCTCAATTCGATCTTCGATAACACTTAGTCTCCTCAAAGATGATCAAAGAGATCATCGATCCTCGAAAAGGGATATCGGTTCTTGACAGTAAATTAGTTTATCTTCGGATAATCCACACAAATCCTAAGGGTGTCGTCTGCCTTCTTCACAAATAGGACAAGAGAACCCAAAGGAGATGTACTGGGTTTGATGAAACCTTTTTCCTGCAACTCCTCCAACTGCTTCTTGAGCTCATGTAACTCAGGTGTAGCCATCCTATAAGGAGGAATGGACACCGATGCCGCTCCTAGCACGAGATCAATAGAGAAGTCCACCACACACTATGGAGGAAAACCTGAAATGTCCTCGGTAAAGATATCTATGAAACGATTCAACACTGGAGGAAAGTCTAACTATGAAGTCCCCTGGTCATCCTGATGATGACTAGAAATCTGGGCTATAACTCATCCTAGACCATGATGCTCGAGTCCATCTCGACTTCCCTGGACATCCCACTCGCCTCTATGAAGAAAGGATCCACCCTCTGGCGATAAAAAACTCATCCTACGACGATAGAAATCGACGACTGTCTGGAAGGGGACTAACCAGTCCATTCTGAGAATGACATCATAGCTCGTCATCTCTAGGACATAGGGGTACCATAAGAAGTGACACCCTGAAACCTCAAGAGGGAACTCCTGAACTGACGTACACTAACCGTTCTAGTCCCCAACGGTGTGTCTAGAGTCAAAGTATCAGTAGAGGAAAAGATACAGAGAACAAGGATCTCCACAACATCAACAAAGATAAAGCTATGCGTAGCACCAGTATCCAAAAGAGCTGAAGATAAAACTGAGGATACTAAGATTTTACCTCAAACTGTGGATGGTCCAGGATCCTACTCCTGATGGGTCTACTCCACATTGAAATTCTGGCATGTTCTGTGGACCTATGACCCTGGCTAACCACTCTAAGGTGATCGAATCAGTTGTCGCTCGTAACCTGGTGACTGACCACCACATCCGCGACTTCCAACTCATCCCGCACAGTTGGAAGAACTCCAGTTCCCAGACTGGTGAGAAACTAGTGATGCATCTCCTAAACATGGGGTCATAGAAGAACACCTACCACCAACTATAGGTGAGATGATTATACAAAAACACTAAAGATGGCCCATCTTGACGCAATATAGGCACTCCATCAAGTCTCTCTGTCACTAAGGCCTATTATTCCCGCTCCTCTCGCATTGGTAGCATACTACCTGGCTACCCTAAGATACATTCCTCCTAATCTGATCTCCTCGAGAAAACTAAATATGGTTCTTCCTGCTATCAGTAGGAGGAACACTAACTCTAGATGTCGAACCGCCCGATCTCACTGCTCCATAATCCCATAGATTGTGCTCTGTGATCAGCTCCTAGCTGACAATAGAGGATATCAAAGTCAACATGAAGATGTTTACCTACGAATGGATCTCCTGCCTAAGACCATCCTCAAACTTCCTTTCCAGGAACAACTCATCACCTGCTGGAATCGGAGTGAAACACAACAGCTTGGTAAAGTGAGACAAGTACTCCATAACAGAAAGAGTGCCCTTCTCCAGACTCATAAACTCTCAAGCTCGATCAGCCTTCAAGATCTCCAATAAGAATTAATCATAGAATATGCATCGAAACTCATCCCAAGTCATACTTTACTGGTGCCCTGATTGTGAGATCACCTCCCACCACCTCTTGGCGGAGTCTTGGAGCATATAGGTAGTGAGCTTCACCATCATCTTTAGAGGTATCTTCAGATGCATGAAAATTGTCAGCATGGCCTTTATCCATGACTTAGCAACCTGAGAACCTCCATCCCCTGAGAATGTAGGAGGATGTTTTCGCTGGAAAACCCGTTTCAACTCTTCCATTGACGGGGCAGGAGGTGGTACACCCTGGAAGGTCTGCATCATCTTTAGAAAGTCTTCCATAAACTGCGCATCGACACCTGCAACTGGTATAACTACTGGTTCCAAGACTGGCATAGCAGGAGGATCATCAAGAGGTCCCTGATCGGCTAAATCTGGTGTCTGATCACCATCTGGAAGCTGATGTACAACCGGAGGACGTCTCGGTGGAATAGCTCTGAAAGGTCCAAAGCACACATTTGATCAGGATTATCAAAGAATGAGAACACAAGAGTACATGATGTGAACAGGAGAAAGAAACATTCATGTTTTACAAAACATGACCACACGACATGTATTAAAACTACACGGCATGTTCTTTTAAGTTGTTCACATGGGTGTGTACTTCTACCACAATTGGTTGTATAACGCCCCAACCACACGACGTGTTGTACCCACACATAGCGTGTACTTGAAGTCTATTCCCCAGCCCGAGTCTGCTTACATGGCTAACCCACACGGTCCTCTTAATCCTAGACTACACAACATGTTCATGAAGGACAAGTCATTTACAAGAAAAGGTTTCAACGACCCGTGTTGTTAGTTACATGGCTGGCTACATGATTCATTCTATATGGTGTGCTCCCTGCGAACACGGTGTGTACTTGAAGGTTTTCCCCAACCCGTGTTCTTCATGACACGACAGGGTACTTAGGTTACATGGCACGATGTGTGATAATAGGACACGACGTGTAATGTAAAAGTTTTATCCATCCGTTTTGTTATCCACACGGTTCTACACATGGTCACTACAACACGGCGTGTACGTACCGTAAAGAGCGTGTTCCAGAAGATTTTTCACAACCCTGTGTCTCTTCCCACATAGTTAGTGACACGGTTTTACAAACACACGGTGTGTATAATAAATTACACGTAGTGTATTCTATATTTTTCTGGGCAGTAGCTCAGAAACTACTCCAAAGTCCTGAAATCACATAAAACAAGTGTTAATGTGCCGAATTCCGATCCGTGAAGGCCCATACTCCCCACGAATCAAAGCTTGGAATCTTATACAAGTTATGAAAAGGAATCCAGAAAATGATCCACCAAATTCCTGTCCATGAGGTCCCATAACACATCAAGAATAAAATTTTGGCATCCATTTAAGAAAAATACTATACAAAAAAATCCTCTATAAAACAATAGAGATTCTATCGAATCATCTATAACAACAACATGCATAATCAACACAATGTCTATCACAACAACATGAAATATCTAATGCATCATATATGGCATGGAAGGAATGCATGGAATGTGATTTATGACAAGTTCCTATATGATAAATGAGATGGCATACCATCATCTCATCAGGTTGAGACCAAAATAGAACCACAGTAACAACAACGGTAACAAAACAAAGCATGTGAATCACCCAACTGTGAAATAAAATCAACTGTAAAAGCTAAAACTAGTAAAACTTCAATAAACGAGGTAGTATGGATTTACCAGTACACGGGTTAGCTACTCTTGGGAAAAGATTATTCCCAAGTACCTATTCCGTCTTATCCCTGGCTATAGGATCCAAACAGTAAGTCAAGAGAAAATAATTCCTATGATACCAATTTGTAAGGTCCCGGTTCCGGAGGCTACCTTGAGGCGCCCCGTACCTGTTTGGTCACATGGCCTAAAGCGCATTTCCCCGAACGCCAGAGGCTGCCAACTAGAAGCGAGGGCCTTGGGTGTGATAGTGGGGAAACTATGCCCTTATTGGAAGAGTACACAGAGGAAGTAAACAACACATACAATAGCATAAATAGTAAATATTCAACAATAGTAAACAGCAGAAGACGAAAACAATAAACAACTAGAGAACACACATATATATATATGAAATGATTCATGATACATATGTCTAGGAAACCATCCAAACAAGTCACAATACTGAATAAAATACTAAACCAAAGTACAAATGAAAAATAGATAAGAATCACCTCAACATTGCAAGCATTGGATTGGTCCCATGCGCTCTTGCTCCAATGCAGTCAAGTACCTAAAGTTGAAGGGCGCTTTCCCTTTTCTATACCTGCAAAAACATAATATGTTTAGGCCCAAAAGCATGACCCAAATAGGGTGTGAGACTAAATCCCTGTATGCAACCACATGAAGATCTATTCCTAACAGTCAGTGAGCATATGGAAGGTAATAGTACATTATGCAGTAAACAGTAAATAGGACGATACACAATAGTAACCAGTCCACATATCAACAAGCAGCAGTGAAGCAAATACCTAACCACAAATAGGAATCCCTCTAGGATGTACTCTCATCCATCCCCTCTGGTGCTATACAAAAATTACCAACAAACCTCTAGGCAATACATTTAGCCTAACCCTTCTGCATTTGTCATACAAAATTATAACTTTCTAAGGGAGAACGCTTAGTCAATTCCCCTTATATTATAATCTAGTCAGGGACTCTCTGAGGAAGATCATGCAGTTTAATTCCCTTATAGCCCCAAGGTCTAGAGACTCTATGAGGAAGCTCACTTGGTCAATTCATCCTATAGCCTCATGTCTATCACAGACTCACGGAGGAAGCTCACTCAGTCAATTCCTCCTATGGCCTGGAATGATTTAAGGAAATTTCAAAAAAACACAGTCACTCCGAGAAAGATCACTCAGTCTACCCCAGAATAGTCTATAAAGCTCAAGACTCTCTAAGGAAGCTCACTCGGTCCATCCTTCTGTATTCTATAATATCCAAGACTCTCTGGGAAGCTCACTCAGTCTATCCCCGATAGTTTATAATGTCCAAGACTCTATGAGAATGATCACTCAGTCTATCCCCTTATGGTCTGTATCACCAGGTTCTCACATCCCCATGCTAGTTAGTGCATAATAATGATATACGGCCAAATTAAACCTACAGAGCTACTTGGATAACCATTCTAAAACATAACAAGCATGTACAGAAACAACACTCCATCCTATGGTCACAAGGCATGGAAAACAGGTATAATGGCCAAAGTCCAAAAGGTTATAAATAGAAAAAGTCAATGGAAAAACATCCAAAAATATCAATTATCCTCATAAATAACCAAATTACCTCTACACAAGTATACAACCAAGGAAGGAAAACAAAATGGGCAAAACAGTAAAAGTGCAATACCCCGTTCAAGGGTATTGGTGGAAATTGCACATAAAACTCAAGGAATTCTAACTGAAAGGAACAAACCACATAATGTGATGCTAAGAGATCGATATAATTGAACCACAAGGCTTGGATATCCGTAGAATGTTGTAGATCTACGAAAACGCACAAAATGTTCAACCCACGATAACATTCAAAAGAGGAAGAATTGGAAAACGACACTCTAGAAGAATAAATATCTTACCGTTGTGGTTCCAACGTAATCGACATCGATCGATTCGGAGAACTGATGGAGGCTCAGGGGCTCAGAGGATATTCACGTCCATACAGGATGCTCTCGATTGAAGAATCTGGAAAAGAAGCATGTTCTGGAGATTAGATGCAAGCCCGATCTGTTTAATGAAAAAAAGAAAGTACATAGTGTGTACTTTTAGAGTACACAGCATGTACTAGGATTTCTCGTACTCTGCTTTACCTGGCATCCTCATCACCCCACACAACCATTTGTGTGGCCCGGACATGGCCAACACATGGCCTCATGCGGCATCGAAGTACACGGCATGTACTTATAAATTACACGGTGTGTACTTCATAAATTTCTAGAAACTCCAATTTTTTTAAAAACTACCGAAAAAGGAAAAACATACCTGAAAATAAGGTTCAGTTTCTTTCACCTATAGAACGATATCATCCTAGATGATTATTTCCAAGGAAAAAATAATTAGTGGCTCGGTCAAATAATGTTTCATTCATTGATATATGGAAAAATTACATATATTTTATTATTGAAACATTAAATAGCAGAACCTATTACCACAAAACCCACCCTCAAGGATGTGGTACTAAGGAATCATATTCCTATGTCTACCTTTTATGGTTTTAATAAATCACTTTTGCTGAGGGACTATATCACCATCACTAAAATTCCACATGTCGTAGATCCACATGACATTTCATCAAAAGAAAATAAATATACCAGTCGACCCAGCTGATTAAAATGACACCAAGGACTTATACGAGATACAATTTATGATATGTTTCTTACACATTAAACAAATGATCCTTAATCATTAGTGAGATCATATACTAGAAACTCTATATTCAATTTTAACCCTACTTTCCATGTATAATACAGGAACACAATACTATTTTCAATTGGATAAGACTTGAAAACCAGTAATATACAAATAATGTCATATCTCTATGTGAGATACCCAAGTTGAAAATCATATCCAACTATAACAACACAAACAAAAAAACAATCTCATGCCTTGGAATCCTATACATCGTATTCGAACATGTGTTATTGATACACCACCTGGATATCCATCACAGGCTCCAAAACACATCTATATATTCATTATTCCAAAATTTAATGTAGTATGGAAATAAAAATGGCTCTGATACCACTTTTTAACATCTGAGTCTGGAGACCAATAAACTGGTGCTCTATCCCAGTTCTCAATAATACCTTATTTGTTCCTCCCTATATTCTAGAGGTTTATGACTAACAGTGAGGGTATAGGGTAGTACCATTGGCAGACTATACCCCCTAAACAAATTGTGTAGTAAGAGATAAAATAAACAAGTATTACATAACAACAATAAGCATCAAACTATATAGGATAAATAAGATAACCCAAATGGTAATTGCATGAAATGTGGAAGTATAATAGTTATGAAAGGATGTTCTACCATAAGGATGAACACATATTAAAATAAAGGTCTAATAAAAAATAAAATAAAGGTTCATGAGGTTCAACTACATTCCTAAGACTCAACTAATTCTGATCTCTAATCCCATTCCAGTTGTCCATCTTAAAAATCAAACAGAGGCCGCTTCCCAACCTATTCGAGCAAGAAGTGAAAGATCAACTTGGGTACCCAAGTGACATGGCCTACCAAGTAGGGTGTGAGTACATCAATAATTATGGAACCAATAACATAGTTTCATACAAAACCAGTATATAAATTTTATGTGCATGTTACATGCTCAGCTAAAATAATAAATAAACTATGAAAAATAAATAAACACTATAACACCTGATTCACACATTGGTAGGATATCTCATAAAATGTCATAATGATTATCCCAACCATAACCATTCAGGGAGGAAATAATACCTCAATTGTAGAAATAAGTTTCAATACTCAATCATATGATCCTGATTAACCATACATTATTTAGACATAGTTGAGTTGTCTCTGAGGAATTTATGATACCATCCCTCTATATAAATATCACATCTGTTGTTATATAAGAATCCCTCATATGTAACGACTCATCAATAAATTCTCTATGGAAATATCCCAAGCATCATAGAATTCTATCAAAATTGTAGGTGTAAATAATAGCTCAAGATTGATTATCAACATCTATTGAAATCAATTAATTATAATATCCTCTATGTCACCATGCCAAATATCCAGATCCCAGGAATTCTAGGCATCCTGATCAGAAATGTGTAGCATCAACCGACATGACTGAATAGATCCTAGGGATAACCTAGGAATCACATCATAACAAAAGTGTTCATAATAAAATCCACAAGCCTGAATGGTTGTATCGTACTTATACAAGGCATCCTAGGGACTTGAGGTTTCTAGGGCTTCCCATATAGTCATGAGGTAAAATCCTAGAATCTCAAGCATTCTTAAAATAGATCAATTGTTGGATCTCAGGTATCACTGGGCATCCATGGTGAAATCATTGTCCAGGACATCTCATATAAATATCATATGAATATCCCAAAAGGCACAAAAGATGGATCCCATGAAGCACCTCCGTAAATACACCCCTCACCATTTCATCTTGATAGGCCCATAGGCCAGGTCTTAGGAATCATGTCTAGACACCCATATTTATATCAATAAAAAAATATGTGAAAGAATATGTTTGGGGTAAGGATTGGGTGAATTCCTAGACCATTCCCCTCTTTCCACATCCCTAGAGGATCTTGATAGTATGAGTTATAATGTGACACCCTATACCATTTATACTTATTCCCAAGTCCACCATCTCACAAGGTTAGTGAGTCACATGGGAACATACTAGGGTCCCCTTGGGTCTCAGGAAGGCCTCCTTGGCCTCCAAATGAAGTCATGCTAGGGAGATGACCTTCATCCCATTACCTCTTCCTGGTATACTAGGTCAGTCCGAACACTTGACTTGTTTGTCACATTCTATAGGTTATAGCCACCTAGGTAATCATGTCATAGTGGGGGAGGAGAACCCACCGCATGATCATATCAATAATCTCGTTGTATCTAGGATATATCCCATAGAAAACCCCTTTTCCATGCATCCCAAGGCTCACAATTCAATTTATATCCATGGATATCGATGAGTGGGATCTCCAAATGAAACATGAGGGTCCGTAGAGGCCCTCATCACCATGTTCATTTCAAATTTAGGATCTATTTTTTATTAAATAGATTAAATAATTTAAATATTCCCACTGCCTAAAGTGTCAAGGAACACACACCACATTCATATATAAAATTTCATAACACTTGGGGTAGATGCATATGGACTACCTATCATATACTGAAGTAATTCCACCTATTAGGGAATTATGGAAACTCCCAAAGAGGATCATCAAACCCAACTGGCCACCCTCCAGAACATTGAGGCCTAATATTAACCCAACCACCAAAATTAATTAATCACAACCAAATTATGATTAATTAATTAATTAACTTTAATATTTTTTAAAAAAATACTTTTTTATTTAAATAGACATAAATTTAAAATAGATCACAATATGACCTCATTGCCTAGTTACTATGACAAACCACTTGTAAACTAATCCTGAGGTACCCCTTCTTCATTATAGTAAAAATGTCTAAAATGTTATAGAAAAAACATTAATTTAATTTAATTTAATCACAACGCTTTGAAATTTTACCATGGTAGCATAACTAATCAGAACAGAACACGATGAAGTGTGGATGTCTTTTTTTGACATCGTATTCCAAGGATTATTTAATCCATATGGGAATTTTGTGATTCTTTTATGATCTAGTGGAATTGGAATTGAATCCTAAAGAGGAAAAAATTAAAAATATAGAAAATAAAATGGGTAGGTCCAAGGAGGCTGCTAAAGTCCAAGATTAATCTTAAATAATTAATGAACATACTAAAAAAACCTCATGATATAATAAAAATAGAAGGATAGAGATATCTTGGTTTAATGGTGAATGAATATGTTAGAGGGAAGGAAGAAGGGGGGTTTGGTCCTAAAATCCCATAGGTGAAAAGTTTTCTTTTCCCATTTTTAATGATCCATGTGATTTGGCTTCGTAGTTTTATAAACTATGAAACAACCATGTGGTAGGTACTATCCATAAATACCCATCTCTTATAGTTATGTTGTATGGTTTTAAAAACAATCAACCAACCATGATATTTTCACTTCCTCAATCTATGACATTTCACATGGTTTTTTCATCCATGTACAAACTTTAAAACAATCCTTCATATTATACCAATCTACATGGTTTATACTGAGAACTGTATATTTTACTCCAAAACATGAACTAACCATTATATGAAACCATGTATAGTAGAATTTTAACATAAAATCCTATGGTATAAGTGCATACAAATAGTTTTCTTTAGGTGTTGTGTCTTAAACTGTGCACCTTGGCCATAGTTTTTCAAAAAACCTATGAAGTAAATCCCAATTCTGCAAAATCTCACCTAAGAATCCAATATACCTTCTCAGCCTCATTGAACATATAAAATCAACCCTTTTAGTAATTATAACTCTTGCAATTCTACTATTAATCTCCGATAAATTTTTTACTTCCCCACTAATTAATAAATTCAAATTCATCCAAAATTTTCAAACTCATATAGAAATGGGATCTTACAGTAAGGGAATTTTTAATATTTCATTTAGTTGGGGGTTTTTTTTAGAACGAAAAGTTTTATTGGGATTATAAGTGTTTATAAATCCTTAAGAGTTTTTTTGGAGATGTAATGAGTCCCATTTAAGGTATTGGGTGTTCGCGTGGAAGTCAGAGCAGTGTCTGGGTGACCAGAGAGAGAAATTCAGTAGTCTACATCCATTTATTACATTAACCAAGGTTTTAAACCATGAATTGGTTGGGTAAGGGGTGTAGTCCACTGAATTAAAGGTATCATAGTATGAAACCCCTAGTTTATGTTGTAAAACCCTTGCGTGATGTTGTGAACATTGTCCTGGGTGGTTTTTTTAGGTGAATATTGATAATATTTTTGTCATTCCCCCTTATATTTTAGGGGAAATTGTGCTTAGGGAGGAACATTTTTTCAGTCAATCACTTTCTTTCTCCTCTATTTTGAATCCCTTTGATAGGATAGGGTATTTTGGTACATTCCTATAGTATATCCATGGTATGTTCATTATTTATTCATCTATTCTTGAATCACATTATATCCTTATAATTTTGGTTTGATTTAGGATATGTTTTTTGTATCAATTTCACTTGACTACGGGAAATGGTTAAATTATCTATGATAGATATTATTTTCATGTATGATGTATAGAGAAGAACTTGATATGATGTCTTCACACTGTTACTAACTATTTCATTGAAGGTGTTTCTATCAACGAATTTATTTATGTTTATTATCTAAATTGGATGAAATTGTCCATTTAATTAGGAATAATGGTTGTGTATTTATTTTATAATAGGTTTGGGTGCATGTAGGGAGTGGACGACAACTACTTACTCGAAGTTTTGGTGGTCAAATGATGACCGGTGAGTATTTACATAATTATCATTATTTTTAATTTAATTGACTAATTAATTCTAAATTTTTATGAATAATTATTTGTGGTGTAAAGAATGAGGTAGGAGATCAGGAGTAGATATAGTTTTTAAAGATTCACATATGGGCTTGAACAATGTGATGAGGAGTGTGGATTATGTGGTAACTCCTTGACGGAGGTAGGTGGACCCAATAATACAATTTCATATGTTTTTAGGCATAAGTGTGCATTCCTACATACTAAATGGGTCTAGGAATGGTGCATAAGGACTCGTAGAGTCCTTAGTCATGATAGTGGGCTAGCATTGAGCCTCTTGGGATGAGTCCAAGTGCTCTTTTTCACTTTGTGGGAATTGGGATCACATGAAGACCATGTCTCCAAAGGTATAATGTGTAAGTTATGTTGAAATGAGGTGTTGGATAGGTATCTGTGTATGAAAGGAAAATTGAGATATCCAAGGTTGGGATTCAAGGGTTGGTGGATAAACATGAAGGGATTAGGGTCGAGTGATGATAGTATAGGTAGTTACATATGTCATTAGTGACTTATAACCCCCTTTTGAGGCCAAAAGAGAATCATGGTGGGTGAGGTTAGTGGGTTATGTCCTTTGAGACTAGATATTATATAATAGAGAGGGGTTTCTTATGTGTAAGAAGTTTAGAGATATCCCTTATGAGATTTCAGATGATCCCCATTAAGATTCATGAGCCTTTATTGAGGACATGTAACCTGGTTTCCAAGGGGGATTAGAGTGGAATTCCTTAGGGAATCCCTAGGTAGAAATATGGGGAGTGATGAGGGATATTGATGAGGTGAGACCCTACCTATTGAGACCAGGGTTGAGATGAGCCTTTGGGTTGTGGACAAACCATAGGGTGGTGGAGATAGACCGATATTGATGACCAGAGACCTAGAGGGGTCCAAAGGACCCAAATATACACCCATTAGGTGATGCATGTTTTTCTATACTATGAGATTTCATGAACGGGATAGGAATGGATATGATGAGATAGAGAGTTGGGTGATAGTTTGTATACCCTGTTTGAAATATGCTTATGATGGGTGACAAATTCATGTTGAGGGGTGACACGTCCTAAGTCATATCCTATCCATGAGTGATATGGAGTTACTAGTACTACCATGAGTGATTTGTAAATCCCTATTATACAAAAAATTATCCATGATTTATTTTATTTTATTAAGCTACATTATCTGATAATGAGTGAGATGGTTGTGTCAGGATGAGGTTGGGCCATCCATGAGTGAGATAGTTGACTTGAGTATGATAATCCACCTATGAGTGATATAGTTAAAACTAAGTAATGGATTTTTTCCTCCACGAGTGATATGTTAAATGTATTGGCAAGTGATGTAGATTATAAATGGAACCTCTCTTGAGTGAGAAGGTTGTGGTCAAACCTTGGACTTATGCCCCTCCCAACTAGATGGGTTGCTCAGGATGCTTGGTATGGGACCCTAGTATGATGGAGTAGTATTCTAAACATGGAATACAACTTACCTTCTGTCTTTAGGTATGGTCTTATACATGTGGCATGAGATGATGGGAGAGTGGAATTGTACCAAAGTATTTATTCTTAGGTGTCTTATTGGCCTCATTATTGCAAAATGTCTTAAAGGGTGTATGTAATTCATAGAGTTTCATGGTGAAATAGTTCAAAAAATATGACTTAATGAGAATGTTTGTTTATTTTATTTTATTATTCATGCATAAAAATACATATGAAGGCATGTATTAGTGGTGATTTTTGAGTCCCTATGGAGTTATATGCTCACACCCTACATGGTAACTCTGGTACCTGTTCAAACCTTATGTATTCCTTCAATTTAGAGCATAGTTTGGATAGTGGATTAGGTTAGGTAATCTTGATGGGTATTGAATACTGGTAAAAGTATCAATTATGGAAGTAGAGTAAATATGAGTAATTATTCTTATATTTATTTTTCATGTGGGAATAGACTATTTGGTGAACAATGTATATTTTTTATTACAACAGCATGCATGAAATTTTATGTTTATATTCATTATCCTTACTCTGATGTGTATTTTTCTAGGTTATTTTCCATTATTGATCCTTATGACATCAATTTCACAGTATATCCAATGCATTTTTAAGCTATCATGATTAGTTGGAAGTCTTTAGTATACAGGGACGTGTATTTGAGTCCATATGGTGACCTAAACCCATGTCCTATCAGGTGGCCTTGGTATATGGGTGTCACAAAGTGGTATCAGAACTTTGTTTGTATTAATATTTTTGGGGATGGTATATGGGTGGTTTAGAAATATGTTTTAACTTTTTATAGACCACATACTAGTTCATTATGAACAAATTTCCATTAATAAGTCCTCGTTACTTGGGTTATGGGATTGCTTTTTGATTTTCACTATTATGATTTAGATATTGATTCAAATGTGATGTTTTTTTTGATACTATTATTATGGTTTGGATTATTGTTTTCTAGGAAAGATCCATCATGCAAACATCATGATTAGAAATGTATGTCTTGCATGCCATATGTGTGCTTACATGTGGATATTTTTTGATAAGAGGTTTGGTTGTATAGAGTGTTAACAACAGCTTATATTGTGTTTTCTTGGATAACATGTTGGTGTAATTATACTAAATTTTAATAAGGTGTATTTATTTTCATGTAAATTCTTGTGGATCTTAGGATGTGGGTTTTTCTAATGAAGGAAATATATTCCCTTCATCAAGGTATGTATGGAGACCCATCATGGTTTTTTTAATGCATTGATGCCCACATAATGATTCAATGAGGTCATAGTATTCCAGATATGTGATATGAGGATGGAAATAAGTTTCCATGAGGTTGTGGGAGTGATTAAATAAAGTTTAAACAATAATTTATATTGGTTTTTCACATATTTCTTCATAGTGGAACTCTACACAACAGGAATGGTTGGTTGTGTTAGTCCCCTAAGTGTAATACAGAAATGCATTATTTCTTTTCCTTATTATGTGATGTCAATTATGGGGGATTCTCTTAGTATCAATGTCTAGTTTTATAGGATATCATCCGTTAGATAACTGACCCCATGGTTCCTAGAATTTTTTTTCGGTATCATGGTAATAGTATGGGTAGAATCTTGAGGTTTTGGAATGACGTCGTTTGGAAAGTGATTGTGCGATTAGCCTAGAAATGTGTGAGATACCTCATAATATTGGATGTGACAAAAATGAATTTGTGTAATGGATAGTGAGTTATGCACATTAGTATTTGTTTAATGAGGTCTGGATCATGGGATCATGATTCATGGTGTGTGGGTGGGTTCTACTGGAGATTGAAACTATTAGTTTTGTGTAAAATTGTGCAGTATAGTGGGTAAGTAATTATGAGAGTGTTCTTAGTAGGTCACTCTTCCTTTAGAAGGAGATTGATTTTTAGAATGTCTTTTTAGAAGACGCCTCATTGTGTGAGGTTCAATGTATAATGTTTATGTGAAGTTCTGGGTGGTCCATGGATCTATGTAAGGGGTTATGTGAGAGTTTACTAACAATCTTCGGGGTTCATCAGGAACCCATGTGGTATAGTGGAAACAGTGTTTTGGTAGTTCTAGTTTTGATTTACTCTTATAGTGAGGTGACTAGTGTTTTTGGTGAGACACTTATGGTCATGTTGACCTAGAGCTGAGGATGAGAATTGGATGTGTCCCTATGTGGTAAGATATGATGTTGGTGATGGATGGAGGTGTCATGGAATAGTTGACCTAAGTGTGTACCATGAAATGAACTGTCAAGGGGGCACTTTGATTGGACCAATTTGGGACAGTGCTCAAGGCGTGTTGTAAGGGAATCCATATGGTGTGAAGTTTACCATTGGCTATTGTTGTTTGGAAACGACGATTCCCTAGTGTGCTGGGTGCGAGTGGTGGTGGATGTTCCATGTAAATTACTAGGGATGAGTGAATTGGTCATGTTCATTCATTACATTTGGAAATGTATAGAGTTTGGTTCATGGATATTGGTGGCTAGTCTTGCTGAGTGATGCTAATAATACACTAATGGTGAGAAGCATCATATCAATCATAGTGGAATGGCCCTTGTGGTGGATTTGTTTGTGGGTACTGTGAGGTTGGTTGGGGAGATGATTGAAGTGACACCGGCATGTTTGTATGAGGTAAGATAGGATGTTAATATGTTAACTAGTAAGTACCATATTTTTTATTCATATATGGTGTTCGGTGAAGTTAGTGCATTAGAATTGGGTTAGAGTGCAATTGGTGTGATTAGAGGGTGAGTTAGATCATAGGTGTGCTAGTGCTTAAGGTGAGAGTATGAAAGATTGTGGGTAGTTGGTTATCATACCATGTAATTACACCAAGATTCATGTTTGGACTTTTCTGTGGGCATTTTGATAATCTTTTTGTTCCTCGATGGGTAAGGGCATCGTGATCAGTTAGTTATTGAAGTGTTCATGGGTGAGGCTGACTAATTTTAGAATAAGTCATCCAAAGGATGACTTATGGATGGGTTTGTGTAAAATTATATTTTATGAGATTAGAACCACACTGATAGTTTCTTTCAAGACATATTTGAGGTGATCTAGGGCTCATAACATTAGTTTTATTGGAAAATCTAGTGGATCTATACACGGTGTTAGGAATTGCATAGTAGAAGATTGTTTAGTGTTTGAAGATGTAACACAACCATTTAGAGATGAATTACTGAAAATGGTAAGACTAATATGTGTCATAAATTATATGAAACACTTCTAGTGGATGATAATCCCTATAGTGGGTATTTTTTAAAGAACCACATTGTTATAGGTTTTTGAATTCTTGATGGATTTTAATTTTTTCGTTTGTTGAGGGGTTTATTTTAATAATTTGGACTCATATTGGGATTTTGAGTGTTTATAAATCATTAAGTGGTGTTATTGGACATCTAATGAGGGCCATTTAGGGTCATGGGTGTTCTAGTGAAATTTGTATAAGGGAAAGTGTGGTGGAAGCCTAAAATTCAATAGCCTTTAACCATTCACACAGTGAACCAGGGGTTCATGCCATCAATGGGGAAAGCTGACAGGTGTATCCCACTACCTCTAAGGTATTACTACTTATACCATGGTCCACATCATGAATGAGGCTCTTCCAAGGGAATAATCCATCTACTTGAACATTTTATGTCGTGAACCAGTGGTTTAGGCCGTGAAATGATTAGGAGAAAGGGATTCACAACATAAACCCCCTATTTAACTCAATGAATGGTGTTATTAGTTTCTTTTTATGACCATGGGATTCCCATTAACTTAACAATAATTACCAACTTTTTTAGGGGTAATTTAACATAGATAGGCCCATTGGGTTGTCCTCTCCCTCTCCTTATCCTCCATTTTGAATCCCCTTAATAGGGGAGGATTTTTTGTGCATTACTATGGTTGATCCAAGGTATGTTATCTATTTATTCCTATAATAGTACCTCTCATTACATAACTCTAATTTTATTTCATTTTGGTCTAGGTTGTTTTAGTTGATTTAATCATTGTATGGTGAAATCATCCAAATCTATATAGATTTCATTTGATGTGGCTAGAGGATGACCTGAGATGATGTTTGCACATCATTTATCACTGTTCAATTAAAGGAATTTCAATTGAAGAATTTATTTAGGTTTTTTTTCCTAAATTGGTTAAAAATAACCATTTAATTAGAATATTGGTTGGGGATTTCTATTTTCTTTGGATTAGATTCATGCCGAGAGTAGACGACACCCCATTACAAAAGGTTTTGGAAAGAGAATTATTCTTCTGGATTATTTAGGTGATTATTATTTTTTGGAATTTAATTAATTAATTAATTATAAATGTTTATAAATAATTATTTATCATGTATATTGTGAGTTAGGAGGTTAGATGTTGATATAGGATCAAATAAGGGAAATATGGGGTTGATTTTGGTGATGTGGAGAATAGATTAAAGTGAAACTCCTTGATAGAGGTAAGGTTTCCCCTATAATAAAATTTCATATATATTTTTATGAATATTTCTGTATGACTATATATTATATGTGTTTAAGAAAATGGTGTAAGGAATTTCAGAGTCCTTAGGAATGATAATGGGGTGGCATTGAGCCTCCTCCCAGTATGAATCCAAGTGCACTTTAATACCTTGAATTATTTGGGATCACCCTGCGACTATGTCTTCGAGGGGGGAGGTCCTTATTAGGTTGATGTGAGATCATAGGTAGGTCTTAGAGCATGAAAGGTGATTTGAGATGGCATTTGTTGGGATTCTAAGTCTAGTGTAAATTTATGAAGGGATTGGGGGAGATTGATGATGGGTGGGGCAGTTTTTTTGTCTCGTGAGTGACTAAGAACTCCCTCCCAAGGTTGACAGAGAGTCTTAGTGTGTGAGGTGAGTGGAGTATGTCCTCTATGATTAAATGTGGTGTGATAGAGAGGAGTTTCCTCTGTGTATCTATTTGATATATCTTCCTTAAAATATTTGAGATGATCCCTAGTAAGATTCGTGGACTTTTTTTGTGGACTAGACTTGTGGTTTCCAAGGGGGTTTGAGGGGTATGGATTTGAAAGGACCTTGGGAAGTTGTACTAGAATTAATTAGGGGTATTAATAAGGTTGTACCCCAACACATGAGTTTGGGTAAGAGATGATCCTTCAGGTTATATATTCTCCATGGGATGGTATAGATGAGATGGTACCAATGACCAAAGACTGAGAAGGGTCGGGAGGACCCTAGTAGCCATTCCATTCAGCGAGATGAGTTGTACTATGATGCAAAATGATAGTTGTGGGTTATTACTATATGTGATGAGTTGGAGAGTTTTGTTATGGCTACATGCCCTGTTTAAAATGTGATTGTGATGGGTGGTATATTTATCCTATGGGGAGATGGGTCCCATGTCCTGGACACTCCAGGAGGGAGATTGTATTATCAGGACTACCATGAGTGAAATGGAAATACCAATTGTTCTGGAAGTCATTTCATCTAGGAGTGATATGGTATGATTGATATGTATTGGGAGACCATAAGTGAGATGGTTTTTTTTGATGAGCTTGATCCATATAAGAGTGAAATGGTTGACATGATCAAGATGGGCCACCCCGGAGTGAGACAATTAGACCTGAGGAACAGACGTTTGACTGCCATGAGTGAGATGGGTTCTGGGACATTATTTTATGTGGGACTAGATGATGGGACCATCATGAATGATAGAGGGTTAGTGTTGTCATATGATTAAGATTATGGATGGACCCGACCTTGAGTGAAAATGCAGCAATCATGCTTTGGATTTGAAACCCTCCCAATAAGAGGGGTTGGTTGGGATGCTAGGTCAAGACCATGTTCTAAGGGAGTAGTGGTCAGGACTTGGATGAATACCTACCTTGAGTATTTAGGTATAGTTTAGAATGTGTGGAATGAGATGATGGGAATTCAATATGGTGCTAAATTAGGCATGGTCGGGTGTCATGATGGCCAGTTTAGCACTCGCTGGTCAGATGGGAATGTTTAACTCATCATGTGTCATAGTTGACTTCTTAGAACATGATAACTTTATATGTATGTTTTTTATTGTATTTATTTTCTTTATGAATACACATTCATGTAATGTTGTATATTAGGGGTTGTTATTGAGACCATATTGTGTTATATGATGACACCTCACATAGGAACTCTAATGTGAGTGTATACCTAATATATTCCTTCATGTCGAAGAACAAGTCATGTAGAAGATCAGGTTAGGGAAACTCTATGAGTATTGGGGATTAGTATGAGGTATAAGGATGATAGCAGGTCCAGTGTGCATATTTTGTCTTCTTTTTATTTTGTATGTTGGATTGGGACAATGGGTGATTAGTGTATATTTTATATGACTACATAATGCATGATATTGAATGTCTTCATTCATTCTATGTACTCTGTTTTGGATGTTACATAGTTATTTACCATTATTTATCATTGTGATTTTGAAGGAGTAGTCTCCCAAATTCATGTTTAGGACCCATCTTCTATTCGTTATCCTCTAGAAATAGGGAAATCATGCTTGGGGCCAGGTCGTGAAATTGTCCTGGGAACTTTCAAGTGGACTATGGTTGGGAGTTACATTTGAGATATGTTTAGTTGAGTCCCAACTTCTATAAATCATGACTTTTATTTACTCAATGATTTTCTTTTAAATTTTAAACAAGATAGATATTGATACTTCTTTTCTACTCACATTATTTCAGTAGGCCCACCACTTTCATAATAACTACACAATAGTAATAAGAACCCTCAAACTAAGACTGATGAGCAATTTAAATCTACGTTTTTGTTCAAATTCAAGCGATAGAATGTGTTCATAACAAAATATTTTATTTGGGGGGGGTTTATAGTTTTATCTAAGAATAAAATATTTTATATTTACATGATTTCTCTTTTTTATCATACTCACACTACGGGAAAAATCAGTATTTGCAACGGGATATTTGCGACGGGATCTCTTCACGTCGCAAATAACCAGTCCAAGAAGCTATTTGTGACGGGGAAAGTAGCCCGTCGCAAATAACCAAGTATTTGATACAGGATTTCACATCCCATCGCAAGCCGCACCAAACTATTTGTGACGGGTCCCGTCGCAAATACCCAGCGGCGGTCAATACCCTTTTGCGATGGGATGTCGTCCCGTCTCAAAAAGATTGTCGGTAGGTACAATTTGCGATGAGTTCCGTCGCAAATAACCTTTTAACCGCCGACTTTAATTAATGCTGGTGAGGGTAATTGTGACGGGGCCCGTCGCAAATATGACCATTTGCGACGGGAAGCCTATCGCCAATAATCCTGTCGCAACTAATCTAACCTATATATATCCCCATCCGTTTTTTTCACAAATCATTCGGATCTTGTTTTCTCTCTCTCTTCATTCTTCATTTTTAAAGAGAATTTTTTTGTTGAAGTTTTTTATATGAGATCAATCGGAGGGCGTCAATAACATCAGAATATCAATGTTTAAGGTATTCATATTTTATTTATATTTTATTTATTTTATTTTTTATGTTAATTTTAATTGTTGTTTATTAGTTCGAATTTAATTATATTTTTATTGATTTTTATTTATATTTACTTTTACTATGAATTTGATATTGTTAGTTATAATTAGAAATAATTAGTTATAATTAATATTAACTAGATATAGATAGGAATAAATAGATATAATTAGAAATAAATAGATATAATTTGGAATAAATATATATAATTCGGAATAAATAGATATATTTAGGAAGAAATAGCTATAATTAGGAATAAATAGATATAATTAGGAATAAATAGATATAATTAGGAATAATTAGATATAATTACGAATAAATAGTATTAATTAGGAATAAATAGTATTAATTAGTAATAAATAGTATTAAACAGGAATAATTAGAATTAATTTGGAATAATTAGTAGTAATTAGGAATAATTAGTATTAATTACGAATAATTAGTAATAATTAGGAATAATTAGTAACAATTAGGAATAAATAGTAATAATTAGGAATAATTAGTATTAATTAGGAATAAATAGTAATAATTAGGAATAATTAGTAATAAATAGGTATAATTAGTAATAATTAGGTATAATTAGTAATAATTAGGTATAATTAGTAATAATTTGGAATAATTAGTAATAATTAGATATAATTAGTAATAATTACGTATAATTAGTAATAATTAGGTATAATTAGTAATAATTAGGTATAATTAGTAATAATTAGGTATAATTAGTAATAATTTGGTATAATTAGTAATAATTAGCTATAATTAGTAACAATTAGGTATAATTAGTATTAATTAGGTATAATTAGTATTAATTAGGTAGAATTAGTATTAATTTGGTAAAATTAGTTAAAATTAGTATTAATTCGTATTAATTAATATTAATTTTAAATAATTAGGAATAATTTTGGAATAATTAGGAATAATTAAAAACAATTAAGAATAATTAAGAATAATTAGGAATAATTTGGAATAATTTGTAATAATTAGGAATAATTAGGAATAATTAGAAATAATTAGGAATAATTAGGAATAATTAGTAATAATTAAGAATAATTAGTAATAATTACTAATAATTTGTAATAATTAGTAATAATTACTAATAATTTGTAATAATTAGTAATAACTAGGTATGATTAGTAATAATTAGTAATAACAAGGTATAATTAGGTATAATCAGTAAAATGAGGAATAATTAGGAATAATTAGGAATAATTAGGAATAATTAGTAATAATTAGTAATAATTAGTAATAATTAGTAATAATTAGTAATAATTAGGAATAATAAGTAATAATTAAGAATGATTATGAATAATTAGGAATAATTAGGAATAATTAGGAATAATTTGGAATAATTTGGAATAATTAGGAATAATTAGGAATAATTAGGAATAATTATAAATAATTAGGAATAATTAGAAATAATTAGGAATAATTACGAATAATTAGGAATAATTCGGAATAATTTGGAATAATTATGAATAATTAGGAATAATTAGTAATAATTAGTAATAATTAGTAAAAATTAGTAAAAGTTAGGTAAAATTAGTAATAATTAGGTATAATTAGTAATAATTAGGTATAATTATTAATAATTAGGAATAATTAGTAATAATTAGGAATAATTTGTAATATTTAAAAATAATTAGTAATAATTAGGAATAATTAGTAATAGTTAGTAGTAATTAGGAATAATTAGGAATAATTGGTAATAATGATGAATAATTGGTAATAATTAGGAATAATTCATAATAATTAGGAATAATTAGGAATAATTAGGAATAATTAGGAATAATTAGGAATAATTAGGAATAATTAGGAATAATTAGGAATAATTAAGAATAATTAGGAATAATTAGGAATAATTAGGAATAATTAGCTATAATTAGGAATAATTAGCTATAATTAGGAATAATTAGCTATAATTAGTTATAATTATGTATAATTAGTAATAATTAGGTATAATTAGAAATAATTAGGAATAATTAGGAATAATTAGGAATAGTTATGAATAATTAGGAATAATTAGGAATAATTAAGAATAATTAGGAATAATTATGAATAATTAGGAATAATTAGGAATAATTAGAGATAATTACGAATAATTAAGAATAATTAGGAATAATTAGGAATAATTAGGAATAATTTGGAATAATTAGGAATAATTAGGAATAATTAGGAATACTTAGGAATACTTAGGAATAATTAGGAATAATTAAGAATAATTAGGAATAATTAATAATAATTAGGAATAGTTAGGAATACTAAAGAATACTTAGGAATAATTAGGAATAATTATGAATAATTATGAATTCATTACAAAAATTACCAATAATTGGCAATACTTATGAAAATATATTATATTATCAACATTTAAGAAAAAACAATATTAATATTATTAAAATAATAAAAAATTTATAAAATTTTAAAAGTATCAATATTCGCAACATGATTTTCTCTATTATTAACATGTTCAAATCTCAAAAGGTCACCAATTTTCAGGTCATGGGCAATAAAAAGTTTGTGTCAGCCATGTCTAATGAAAACTCTATAATTATCCTTGCATAGTTGATCACCTCGTAAGTAATGTGGCAAAAAGACAAACCAAGTCATTCCCTTCTTATCTATAAGAATTATGTCACATGAACCTTTACATAGACCATTCTTCCTTGAATATTTAAGGGAAAAATAATGATATCCCCTCAAATTTTTAAAGAAGAATGATCTATGTAAAGTGTCATGTGAGATGATTCTTAGAGGCGAGAACGTCATTACTTTGGTCATACTATTGGTACACTACTTGCAAGGTGATGAACCATGTAAGTAGAATTATAGTGTTTACATTGGACATGATTGAAACAATCTTTTTATTGCGCGTGACTTCATAATTGACGACCATTTGAAATTTGAACATGTTAAGAATAGACCAATGTTTATTGTGGATGTTGGTAATTTTAATATTTTATAAATTTTTTATTATTTTAATAATATTAATATTGTTTTTTCGTAAATATTGATAATATAATTTTTTTATTTCTAATATTTAGTAAACGAAATCTGCTTGGATAATGAAGGGAAAATTTGTAATCATCTCCACAATGATGATTACTAAATTTCCTTTCATTATTCAAGTAGTATTCCTTTTGCTAAGTATTTCTATGTATTTCTAAATTAGTAATAAATAGTAATAATTAGTAATAAATTGTAATAATTAGTAATAAATTGTAATATTTAATAAAAATTAGTAATATATTGTAATAATTTGTAATAATTAGAAATAATTTGGAATAATTGAAAATATTTAGCAATAATTAGCAATAATAAGTGTGAGAAAGATGCAATTAAATGAGTTGTCGAAAAAAATAGTAGCCGTTAATCCACTGGAAATTGTGTCATCCTTAATTGATGATAATTATTAAGTAGTTGTAATTATTTATCTTCTTTTTCAGATAGTGTTTTTATAATTTCAAACTATTCCAAAACAGTGATGATTTTATATTTTAGGTTGAAATATATGGAACAAGGAAGTCGACATCAGTCATTATTAGATGACCGAGCTTGGATAAATCAGCACAGAAATCCAAATGGTTCTGGTATAAATCCTGTATATATTGATGGTGTTGAAGCTTTCTTAGAATTTGCATCATCAGAAACAGAATGTGTATCAGAAGGCACAATTAAGTGTCCATGTAAAAAATGTGCTCTGAGAACATTTGACACATTTGACAGGGTTGGGGGACATCTCTTGCGGTTTGGTTTTCACCATATTATGTTTTTTTTGTATCAACACAGTGAATGCAATTCCAGAGAAGATCTTAATAACTTTATTCTAGATCCATCATGATTTCAAAATTTAGTACATGATGTTGCAGGTCTATCTTTGCAACAAACTGAAACTCACAATGATATTGATTTAACTCCTGAGTTGGCACCATCAGAATTATATGAGTTGTTGAGGTCTGTAGAGGATGCATTATATCCTAGTTGTAAGATAAGAAAATTGGAAGCAGTTGCAAAATATATGGCTATTAAATCAGATAATGCAATATCAAACAGATGTTTTGATCAGATATTTTCTTTGGTTAAAACATTGTTACCTGAAGTAAATGTGTTGCCTACAAATTACTATGAGAGAAAGAGGCTGATTCGTAATTTGGGCCATAGTTATCGGAAGATTCATGCATGTCCAAATGATTTCATCTTATATTCTAGAGAAAATGAGTCATTGGATATTTGTCCCATATGTGGACATTCGAGGTATAATGAAGCTCAACCAGGGAAGTCTAGATCAATTCCAGTAAAATAGTTGAGATATTTCCCCCTTACACCCAGGTTGCAACATTTATTTATGTCTCAGAACACAACATCAATTATGCCATGGCACAAAACCAAGATTTCAACTGATAAAAGATTGAATCATCCATATGATGGTGATTCATGGAAACATTTTGATCATCTGCATCCACCTTTTTCTATAGAAGCCTGAAACGTGTGATTGGGTATTTTTACTGACGATTTTTTTTCTGTTTGGTTCTTATGGTAGTCAGTATTCATGATGGACTGTCTTTATAACTCCGTAGCATTTTCCTCCATGGATGTTGATGAAGGAGCCTTATATCTTTTTGAATATTTTAATCCCAAGACATCCAAAAAATAATATTGATTTATATTTGAAACCATTTATTGATGTGTTAAATGCATTGTGGAGTGATGGTGTTAAAACATATGATGTTTCTTCGAAACAAAATTCCATATTAAATGCCACATTGATGTGGATGATTAGTGACATTCTAGCATATGGCATGTTATCTGGTTGGAGTAAACATGGTCCAAAATCATGTCCTTACTGTATGAAAGAAAACAAAGCCTTTATGATGGTCAATTGAAAAAAACCTTGCTATTTTGATTGTCATAGTAGATTTATTCAAACTGATCATCCTTTTTAGAGGAACAAATCTCATTTCAAAAATGGTAAAATTGAAATGCATTAACCTCCAAAGATGATCTCAAGTACAATGTTAAAATTAGTTGTATTTTTATTACCCCCATGAAATTTGGACCAACAGTAAACCAACAAAAAATTCATGGCATTGGGAATGAACATAAGTGGATAAAACGGAGCATTTTTTGGGATCTTCCATATTGGTCTGATTTTTTGGTCCGCCACATGTTGGATGTTATGCATATTGAGAAGAACTATTTTGATAATTTTTTTCATACAGTTTTGGATACACCAGGTAAGAGCAAAGATAATGTAAAGGAACAATTAGATCTTGCCCAAATTTGCAGGCGACCAGAACATGAATTATTTGAAAATGTCAGATCATAGAGGTTAATGAAGCCAAAAGAAGCCTATACACTGTCCAAAGAGAGTCTATTATTATTTTGTCAGTGACTTGAATATTTGAGACTTCCAAATGGCTATACTTTCAATTTGGGCAGATGTGTTAAGAATGGTTATATTACTGGATTAAAAAGTCATGATTGTCATGTTATAATGGAAAGACTTATGCTGATTGGATTCAAAGGTTTGTTGAATTCTATGATTTGGGATTCGATAACTAAGATATCATATTTTTTCAAGGCATTTGTGCAGTGACAACAAACTATGACGCGCTAAGAAAATTGGATGAAGATGTTGCTATAATTATATGTTAACTTGAAAAAATATTTCCACTGGCTTTATTTGAATCAATGGAACATCTGATATTAAATTTTCCACATGAAGCTAAATGTGAAGGTCCAGTACAGTTTTGATGGATGTACCCATTCGAGATATTCATGCAGAAATTGAAGAAAAAAATACGTAACAAAGCATCAGTTGAAGGTTCAATTGCTGAAGCTTATTTGCAAGAGAAAATTTCTTTTTTATGCTCTCATTATTTTGAGTCTCAATATCCCTCAAAACAGAATCACATGGGAAAAAACGAGGGGAATTATAATGACGAAATGGACAATCAATTAACAGTTTTTATTCATCCAAATCTTGGTTTCGGTGGAGTTCATGAACGATGGATTTCAGATGATGAACATCAAAGATATCATATATAAGTTCTGCTCAACTGTTTAGAAATGACATTATTTGTCCTGTGAGTTCTTCTATTACTTATTCTATAATTTATGTTACAGTATTTAAACTTATTTTATTTTTAGGTTATATGATAACCATATCAAGTAAAAACTCCCACAAATTACAGCAGCTGCACTTGAAGAACGCAGAAAAAAAATTCTCAATGGTTTCAAAAACTGGTACCATAAATTATTGATAGTTTAATATTCATTCTGTATTATTTATTATATTGACAATTTTTTTAAAAATTTTACTGTTTCTCAATATATTGATAAAATTGATAAGAGACTATGTATATTGAGTAACACACCATCCAAAATGGTTAAATCTAATAATGCATATTTGGTGAATGGTTTTCGATTTCATACAAATGCATATGGGGAATCAAAAAAACAGTGAATAGTCGAGTTTTCTTGAAAGCATCACATCGTAGAGAAACTGAAGTTGACTTTTATGGCATTTTGGATGAAATTATTGAGCTGTGTTATCCAAGATAGAATTACATAACAATGTCTAAATGACTGTGGTTGGATACTGAGAGAGGTTTGTCTGTTCATCAGACTCATGGAATCATCGATATTAAATATAAAAGTCTTCTTGCAGTAAATGAACCATTTTTACTGGATCAACAGGTACATAAAAGTTATTATGAAAAGTACTATGCTACTTTAGGAGACTTGAGCAATTGGTGGAGCATAAAAAATGAAATCTCAGGAAAATCAGTTTACTCAAACTGAGTGTGGTTCCGCTAAAGTTGAAGGAATTGAATTTTTTCAAGAGACGGCTCAAAATCCATCTGATTCACAAAGAGACGTGAATATCGATGATGACACCCCATAATTAAGGATCGATGGTGATGAAGATGTTAATGATGTTACAAATGAATTTGAAATGACAATAGATACTGAAACTGAAACTCATATGGATATTGATAATGTTGACGAGGAAGATGAAGACATTGACATTAACAGCTATGGAAAATATAACGAAGAAGAAAATTGACCCAATTAAATGATAGTTATAATCATAACTAATATATATCTATATATAATATTTATTTTCAACTATCTACTAATAACAGTCATTTTGTGTTTCAGATGGACTCTGATCTATTGCGTGAGTTAGAGGAGGCTACGATACCTTTGGATGATGAGGATGTAGGATCAGCTAACCCTTAGCCTACTGGTGGTTTAGGAGGTACGTGGAGGGGGTGTGGTCTTGCACCACTAATGATTCCTGACCCTATCCCCGAGCGACGTCCACATCTTGGTTTCGATCCACACACACGGAGGTATGGTAACCTGTATATTTTAGATAGATTTCATTAATTTATTTATATATATACTAATTGTTTGATTATTAATTACTTTTTAACAGTTTTCAGCATGTAGCTATTGGACAGGGGAGTGCTATATTGCGCAATTATTTTTCTCAGTCATGGATCACATGGGAACAGATTCTCGTTGATGTGCGACGCGACATGTTCCAGCATTGGCTGGTACATAAATAAATAATATTTATTTTGAAATTTATTTTATTAACAACATGATATTATAAATTATTTATAGGGATTATGGAATCCTATCGATTATAGCATGTGTGACACTGCCCACGCAACATGGCTAGTTTCTATGTGTGTCCGTTTCCGCTATTTTTTTCACAATTTGAGAAGGGCATCCATTAAGAATGTAGGGGTGACAGAATTAGATGTGTCATGTAGAGCCTGAAGACCAGAGTACATTTCATCTCACGTTTTGGATTTATTATGTCTACACTGGTTTGGTGGTGGATTTCAAAGGAGATCTTCAGTGGGATGACAGAACCGGGGGAGACAGGAGGTGACGCATCGAGCTGGTAGCCGTACATTTTGTTCGCATAGATAGCATCTGGTAAGTATATTTTTTAAATATTTTATATAAATTTAAATATGAATATTTTATTTTATATTTCTATAGGAAGTCGAGCATCCCGATATTATGGAGGTCGACGTTTATCAGAGGATGTACAGTGATCCAGTTACTGGAGAGGTTAGAGGTTATCACCAACGTCAGATTGTGGTTAGTATTATTTTTTCAGTTTAACAATTAACTACATATAATATTTTGACTATTTTAATTTTAAATTGGAATTGAAGGAGTCATATGATGGTACGACCTCTCAGACATAGGTTGAGGGTCAGGATGAGACGACTGAACAGACCAGTGCTCACCATTACAATGAGGCGGCATGGATGCAGACGACTTTGTTTGGATTTGTGAAGGGAAGAGTAGTTGGCATCGACTCTCATTTGACTCCTGGTACTTATTATGGTACTGCTACGATGTCAGCGTCCAGCTCGAGAGGAGCTCGTGGAGAGGCATCATCTTCCGGGTCAAAGTATCAGGAGCAGTTGTGAGCTCAGGCTGAGCATATATAGACTTTATAGAAACAGCAAGAAGAGATGTGTCAGCAGTAGTAGTAGCAGGAGCAGCATTATCAGAAGCAGATTCGTGATGGTAGCAGCCGCATCACGATCAGATATAGTACATGCACCATCTAACTCGTAGTTTAGGGACGAAGTTCCCTCCACCAGCTCCTTCAGCTCCTCCACCTCCTCTAGAAGACGACCCCCAGTGATTTTTTTATGTTACAAACATTTGACTTTAGCATTTTAATATGAATTATTTACATTTTCTTTATTTAATATCGGTACAAATATTACAAAATTTAATTTTTAATATTTTCATATATTTTCATATTTTTTTGTAAATATTGAGAATATTAATATTTTTTATTTTTTTATTGTTTTATTAATAGTAATATTATTTTCTCATTAATGGTAATTTTATAAAAAAAAATTTAAAAAATTTAATTTATTATTTGCGATGGGACCTTTTGTGATGGGGTCCCATCACAAATAGTATAACTGAATATTTTTAAAAACATATTTGCAACAGTACTACTTGACTGTCGCTAATAATTTGTTGCAACGGGCCCGTCATAGAAAGTGTTATATATATATATATATATTTTTCGCGATGGGACGAGAGCCTATCGCAAATAGTTTTCGCGACGGGCATGTCACGAAAACGTTTACTTATATATAATACATATAATCAGAAGCTTATTTGCGACAATGATGTTCCCCATCACAAATTACATTTTTTGCGATGGTGTTTTTTGAAATGGGCTATTTGCGACGGGATCTGGTCGCAAATAGGCCTTCACAATTACCAAGAATTCCAGTGGTGTCATAACTTATGTATGATTAAATGGTAAACATTCACTTTACATGATTGTTTTATTTATGAATTATCATTTATTATTTATTGTGATTGAATCTAAACTGCACAAACATTAAAATAAAAAATAATTCAAAAATAAATAAATGATGTGTTCATGAGATTTTCTAATGATTTATCCATTGATAAGAAAATATAACAACCTAAATCCTATGGGTAACTCCTTGACTCATTTCTAACTCATGTTGTAGCTCCCAAACCATCCAATGTATCAAACTCATTTCTAGTGCCTTTCTTTGCCTCAACATGATCTATGTCACCTTTCTTCCTCCTCATTATACAATTATACTTACATAGAGGTGACGTGGTCTTGAGAATGAATGTTACACATTAACAATATCACCCATAGATTTATATTACCTTATACATATAATGATGTAAACAGATGATACACAGATAATAATTATTTATTAATTACAATAAACATCACATATCCATAAATAAATAAATAAATAAAATTCTGACATACACTGGTAATTATAATATCATAATCATTCAAAATTAATTAAAGTTATATAATTAATTGAAAATTTTAATTAATTATACTTGAGGGGATTAATTGTGAATTAGAATTAATTAAAATAATTGTAATTCATAAAATTCTTATCAGACCATCCTGAAAATAATTTTATAAAATTATAAATATTTTAAAAAAATTTGAAAACTTTTTTCATTTTTTGGGATTACTATGTATTTAAAAATCATCTTTTTTATTTATTAAATATTTCATAGAATGGGATATAGTTTTTTAAATTTTATCTTCTTTTCTATAGAAGACATGGAGCCCACCCCACATATCTGAACAATAATTGTGGTATTGTTCATCTAGAAAAAAACCATGGTTTTTCATAATTGCAATTATTTTAAGCCCAAAATTTAATTTTTCAGTCATAAAATTTCAATAAATTAGTCAACCAACCTCCAATAAAATCACATTCAGTGGAATTCGTACCATATCATTTTCCTATACTCTGATTCATGAAAATTTAATTAAAATTCATCTTAATGAATCACATTATCACTCTAATTCTAAGTCTTGTATGATGTTTGAATAGATGCAAGACGGTTGGATGGATTAATTATAACTCATAGGATAGATCAATCTAGATTAACATATGTGAAATCTATTAGACCGAGGTGGTATGTGAATTATACTGGATAGATAAAGCATGAGGTCACTAGTCTGAGACAATCAGACAATATTGCCTACATGAAGGGGAGTTGGAAAAAGTATAGATGTAAAATGTATTCTTAACAAACCCATTGGAATAAATATATTCAGATAGAGACATTGTTTTGAAGACAACAGATATACTTTTACTGATCAGAGTTTTGAGAAGCTTAACAAAACATTATAAAGTTCTTAATAAGCAATTTGATATGATTTTATAAAATATTATTATATATTGATGAGTTTTAAGTAATATTTAATAAAGTATTAGTTTCAAGGAAGTTTAATGAAATATTGAGTCTTCATTAAACTTCATGAATGTTCTAGAATTCTTGAGAGGCGTCCAGTGAAATTGAGTTGAGAGGGAAAATTCGAATTTGTGTTTTGGATTCATTCTCTTTATCATGGATGTGTGCATATATAAAGATGTGAAAATACATTATTATAAATAATAAAGTTTTTCATGTGAGATAGGGAGAGAGATGAAGTGTTGAAGGTTTTATAAGAAGAGTAGTGTGAGTATCCAACTAAGGTTTCTTTTGGTAGAAGAACAAGTATGAGACAGAGGTGTACTTAATAGAGCTACTATACATAAGTGTACTAGAAAGATGTACCATATAAATTGTGAGGTGAATCAGATATATTTATATGGGATGAAGTTAGAAGCACAACGGAAAGATCCACATAGGATGAAGTGTACCAGAGATAAAATTTCTGGACAAATTTATTGTGATCTATTTTAAAAAATTTCTTATTTTGTTATGGCTTGAAATATAAGAAAAATTTAAAAATTAACGGAGTCAGTATAATTACCTATTAGTATATTTAAGGATTTTAAAATGAGTTATCTCAATTGTATTCACTTCATATGATAGTGAATTTCCAGGGAATGATAAAAGTCACCACGATGAGGACATAGTCTCCCAAAATAGGGGTAAACCTTTTAAATATGTTGTGTGCTGATTTTCTTTACTATATATTATTGCATGTGTGACTGAGATATAAATTTCAAAATGGATAGAAACTCTATCATGTTTTTGGTGTTAATTTCCAGTGAAAAAAATTGTAAAAGATCACTATTGATTCAACCCCACCTTCTCAGTGGTTCTCACATTCCGGGTAAATTCACTATTAAAATAGAAGATAGGGGTGGGTATTCTTACATTATTAATTTTATTGACCACTTATGTAGATATGGATATGTCTATGAGATGATTTATAATTTTGATTCTTCAAATGAATTGAAGGAATTCAATAATGAAGTAGAGAATAAACCTAGTAAGAAGATAAAGAAGCTTTGATCTGATCATGGTGGTGAGTATCTTAACTATAAGTTCATTGAATTCTTATGGGAGTATAGGATTCGATCCCAAATCAATCCTTATACACCATAGTGGAATGGTGTTGGTGAAATTAGGAACCATAAGTTACTTTACATGGTTAGGTTGATGTGAGTCATACAGATATTTCATTATCCCTCTAGGGATATATATTAAAGACTGAAACATACACACTCAATTGTGTCCCAAAAAAGTGTAAAAATATATCCCATATTAGTTTTAGACTATGCATAAACCAGTGTTATCAAAGTTGCGTGTAGGGAGATTTGAGATTTTTTTAAGGTCTTAACATGCAATAAATGATCACCTTGAGGTATTAATTGTATCTGTATAGAATATTATAAAGAAACTACAATATATTACCTATAAATACTATTAGATAAAATAATTTTATTTAGCCAAAATCCTAACTTTCTAGAGAGGGAAAATCCTCAAGAAGGATAATGGTAGAAATATTGAATTTGATGAAGTTGATGTTCAAGATAAAAAAGATATGATACATGAATATATTTCATAGGAAGGGGTTTTCCTTAACTACAAGTACTCCATATGATAACTATAGAGGTTTGATAGTGATAAATATATGGTTTTATAGTAATCGACGATGGTTACTTGTTATTGGTTGACAATAATGATCCCATTTCCTACAAGGAAGAAGTAGAGTGAAAAATCTATAAAATATAAATAAACCATGAACTATCAAATAGATTCCATGTATCATGATTATTTATGGGTTTTGGTAGATATTCTAGATAATGTAAATCTTGTTGGGTGAAAATGAATATTTAAAAAAAATTGAATATAAAATATAAATTGAATACCTATAAAGCAGGGATTGTGGAAAAATTATTTAATCAACATCGAGGGATTGACTATGAAGAAACCTTTTTTTAGTATTCATGATTAAATTCATCGTAATTCTAATTTTTATAGAATCTTTCCGTGACCATGATTATTTTTATATGAACATAAAAATGGATTTCCTTAAAGGTATCCATTAAGTATATTTTTATATGACACAACCATAAGGTTTTATGACCCAAGGTAATGTTAATCAAGAATGAAGGTTGTTGAGATCCATTTATGGATTGAAGAAAGTATCCGGGAGATGGAAAATTCTATTAGATGAAACTATAAATGAATTTTGTTTTATAATGAATTAATTTGAGCCATATATTTTTATGTTTTTAGTTGGAGTTTGGTAATTCCTAGTTTTATATGTCGATGTAATATTACTTGTCCGAGATGAAATACCATTCTTACAATTTGTTAATTACTGGTTAAACAAGTGCTTCTCTATGAAGGAATTAGGTGAATTAACCTACATTTTTAGGATCAAGATCATCTGTGATAGATCTAAGAGGCTTCCGGGACTATGTCAAGGTACATACATAGAATAGATACTAAAAATATTCAGTTTGTGAAAATAAAATAGTGGATTTTTTCACGTGTCACATCCTACACATCATTCCATGAAAATGTTCCCACATACACAATAGGAAAGAGGGTGGGTGGGTAGGATAGCTTATAAATCTGTGATAGGTTTCATAATATATGTTATGCTATGTAGTTGGATTCATTTTTCTTATACCTCAAGCATGTAGGAAATATCAAGTCTATCTAGGTGAACATCATCGAATTTCCATTAATGATATCCTTGAGTATTTTTGGTATATTATGGATATGTTACTAGTATATGGATGAGACGATAACTAGTCATTTGGGATTGTACTAATACTAATTTCCAAACATATTAGAATGGTATGAAGTTTTAGTTGGTATATGAATTTAATCTCAATAAATGGTCTCTAAGCTGTAAGAGTTTGAAGCAGCCAATTATCATTGATTCTATAGTGGAGCCTAAGTATATAGTGTCTACTAATGCAGCCAAAGGATTAGTATAGATTCAAAACATAAAATAATATCTTTATGTGGTACACAATAGTAAATATATTATCACATTATATATTGATAATACTATAGTGGTGGATCTCACAAATGATCCAAGATCACATCAACAGATGAAGAACATACACTGGAAGTATCACATATTGAGGGTTTTTATCAAAGGGGCAAGGTCATGATGAGTAGAGTTTTCATGGAAGATAATGTGGAAGATCACCTGACTAAAGCATTATCTCAACAGAATCTTGAATATCATGTGATAGATACTTGACATGAGATTTTTAGCAATTGGATTTGGTGAAAGTGGGATTCTGTTAGATTTAGTTCCCTAAAACCAAATTATATATACTTTATGATTACTTCATGGTATTTTAATTTCAATAATATTTTATCACAGTATGAGTATTCTTCTACATGACATTATATGTGATAATTTTCTAAAGGTATCTACCATAATGATAGGTTATAATAGTTATATAATATAATGAGTACCTAGAAGTGAAATGATGGTATTATTAAATATAAGTTATATAGAGGGGTGATATCATTTAATTTGACAAAATATATTTAATCTATGTGGGGTAAGAGTCAAAAAATACATTGATTCTTTATCTCATTATGTTCAACCAAGATAATCTCAAGAAAGGAGGTTATGCTAACATAACCCGCGAGTATGAAATCAACATTTATATGTGTCATTTGAGGTTCATATCTATGGACATGAGAAGTTGTTCTTAAACATTATGGTTATTATTAATACATATTGTGATTCACATGATTTTATTTATTTACATGAACCATAATGACATATGTTCATAGAAACGTTATGTGTATTGGGTGAGTCGTGTCTAAAATGGTATTAATGAATAATTTGAGAAATGATTTTTTCCTTTTTTTTCTTTAACATAAGCCAATATCTCAATACCTTTTAAGGGAATGTAACTTCCTTGTTAAGTCTATATCCATAGAGTTCTATTAGAAAGTTCATTTTCATAAAGGCAATGAAATAGATATTGAGTATCTAGGTCGATGTCACCAGTGTGTGACCTAATTTATTAGAGATATTGTGATAAAGGGATTATACTATATATTGTATATTTATATGATGTTGTTTTTAATTTCGACATTAATTTATTTCTCTATGGGTTCCTTAGTATGTTATATGAAGCTAACATTGGGTTGTAAGTAGTTGCACCTAATTCCACTAAGAAAGGATACTATAACCCCACACACTAAGTGTATCGAGATTATTAGTTAAACTCCAGTTGAATTTAACAAGTTCTATGATTATTATTCCTTCACGTCATTAAATAATTATTTATGTTTGGATAGAGTGAAAATATTCCGCTACTAGTTTTTCGAGAGTATAAAAATGAGCTGAATATTAAAAAAATATTTATTCTATATTTTAGTGAAAATTGTATTTATTTATTTATCAGTGAGTAATTCAATGATTTTTATTTATTTATTTAAATAAATATTCATTACTTAAGGTTCTATAAATATCAAGTATTATTGAATAACTAAGTTTAATGGTTTGAGGATAAATATTATATTAAATATTATATGAAAAAAATGTTAATTTATTCATTATATAAATAATATTTATTTATCCACAAGTTGAGCACATGATAAGTAAATAATAATAATAATAATAATATTTTTTATACATGGGTTTTGTCGAGTATTTTGAAAATATTAACATCACCAGAGAAATTTTTATTTTATAATTGAAGGTTTCAAGCATAGTGGAAGCACCTATGTGTATGAAAAATGAAAAATTAATTTGAAATAGAGTTACCTGAAACCCCAATAGAGTATATTTGCATGCTAAATCTAAAATAAATTTATTTAATTTTGGGAGAAATGGTCACCTCATATTGGGAACTTTCTCTAATGATGATGTTGATCTTATAAAAAACCCTTCTCTAATTACCTTAATTGTGTTATGAGGATCCAAGTGTAGATTCCCACTAGCGATGATCCACATGTGCTACTTTGATCACTGAGTGGTGCTAATTGATTTCCAAGTGCACGTGCAAAAAATCAAATCATCTTGCATCTCTTGTGTTGATCACTTTAAGATCTTTTAGGTTTGAAGGTGTTATTATCTTTATTGAGAAGTGGGAAGAGTAATTTGAGAGAGGATTCTATTATAGCCCCCCCTGATTTCTTCTATATAACCCTTAACTGATGATTTTTATGGTAATAAATTGGAAGGGGGTGTATGGGAGAGTAGGATGAACTTTGGAAGTGTTTTTGTGGCTAAACGGAAGTCGCACAGGTGGTACACAGTTTGCATAACTGTGTGGCCAAACCACACAAAGTAGTCCTCTTGAGGTAGTAGCTCCATCAGGGTTAGAGCACGGTTTGGGAGACCATGCTAGGGGAAGACATGCGGGAAGTGGATACTGCATAGTTAGCACATGGTTTTCCCAACCCTACGGTTAAACCATGTGCGGAGTCAGAATGGGATCCTTAAAAATAGGATCTCCCTCATTTTTTTCATAACTCCCTCATTTTTTACCCAAATTGGCCCTAATTCAGGATTTTTCTTCTCTTAAGTCCAAATAAGTTTCTCCCATTAGTCCAAAGGTGATTTGAAGGCGTCCCTTGATGAATAGAAGCCGGTTTCATGAGGTATGTGATCATTCTTGATCGGTTTATTAGATCTACATAGATCTAATTATCCACTTCTCTTGGTTTCATATATCTACACCTATTATGGGTAGATATAGGTGTTTTTATTCCAAATATTTTTATATTTGGTCTTGATAATCCTTGGAGAAGATATCTATAGCGGGTTCAAGGAGAATTAACTTGGTTTTCTTGTGTGTTCTTCATTCGTTGGGGTTTTCCTCAAAGCCTTTGAGGTAGGAGGCATCTTTCTCGACTACACTTAGAAAAACTAATTGGAAGGATTTCAAATTAAATCTGTGTTGTTGAATTTATTGTGATTTGGTTGTTGAAAAGTTGTTGGAAACCTTCTTGAGTGATGGTTGTGAAATGTGGAAAATTGGAGATTTTGAATGAGTGCTTTTGTTCATGGTTTTAAATGTGGATTTTAAAAGGGGGATTTTTCAAGATTGTTGGAACATAAATGGGATTATATGTTTTCAATAAAAGGAAATGTTTTATTGAAAAGAAATGTTTCTTGAAATTGGTTGTGCTTTGGTTTTCAATAAAATATTAGTTTTATTAAAGTGGTCTATTTTTGTAATGGAATGATTTTGCATAAATGGTGTTTGTGGGATTTCAGGGTTAATGGTCCCTTAAAAACGGACAAGAACCATTGGGGTACATGGGAAATGACCCTAGATCATGGCCGTGCGTCATTGGGATACAAGGTAAATGGACGAGAGACCACTCATGTGTATCGAACTGTCAAACGAAGCATGCATGTTTGGGTGTGTTGTGAACAATGGAACAGCTATTCCAAATGATAAGAAGAATTGGTTTTAATATTTGATTAGTTATTTTCTTGAAAAATAACTTGCTGGAAATTGGTTTCGTTTAGTTTTGTATCACTTGGTTGTAAATGGTTTTTTTACTTGTATATATTTGGGTATAAACTATTTTGGTAAATTGTTTTATATAAACTATATTATACAAATGTGGATAAATTTTATATCATAGTGGTGTGAGTAGGGAAGTCATTGTATAAAACATACCATGTTTTATACTCACCCCTACTTTGGAACTTTGGTGATTTTTTAAATGTTATCCACCTAGATACGGGAAAAGGTAATGTTTCCCACATTTTTAGCACTACCTCATGATACATGGATTCTTCGGTGATTGTGGAGCATGGATTCTTGTGGTATCTTGAGAGTCATTAGTTGTTTATCCACTCTGTGTTTTGATACTTGTTTGGTCTTCATTATGGCATACATTGATGTGGTTATGAGATACATGAAGTTGTTTGGTTGTATTTCTCTTGTTCATGCATCATTTAATGAATGGTTTGGTTATGGATTCTTGGTTTATTAGTTTATTTATTAAATGGTACATCTTCCCCCACTTGTACTTGAAACCATTTGACATTTATTTCTAGCCTTTGGTGTCTTGGGGATGTCACTTAATGCCAAGTAAGGACTCATTATACTCTCAAGGAAATAATAACATGTGGGTCATTACAAATGGTATCAGTCTGGTCCTTTTTTTGTGGTACACATGTTATCAGCTTGTTTAGTCCTTTCATAAAAAGTGATCATTAGTGTTCTTGTTCTTGCAGTTGAAATTATTTCTTTTCTATTATGTGGACTGAAATTTTAGATAGGAGTAGGAATGTAGGAATGTGAAATGTATAGCATAAAAGGACATAGCTAACCCTTTTATGATGAACTTTAAATAAACAGGGAGATGGGTAAACAAGTGTTTAGATACACTTCTAGGATCGTGGAATCTCATTATCATGGTTTTAGCCAATGAGATGATAATGACAAGCATTGTAGAGGAATGGATTCCCACTAGGATTTCATATTTCATTTAGAGTAATGATTTGTGATTTTGTGTGAGGTGTAAATTTTTAAAAAATGTAGAATTTGATTTCAAATGAATGATTTTGAAATGAGGATATTTTGTGTATTTTGAAAATGGATTGGTTTTCAAAAGAAGGAATGAATGTTTCAAAAACGGTTGGAATATAAAAAATGACTTTTTTATAACAATGTTGTGATAGTTGATGTGAAATAATTTTAAATGCTAAGCCATCAATTTCTAGAGAGTGAGATTGATGGGGTTTGTTGTTGGTTTAGAAAATGGAACCCAGTAGGCACCGTCGAATCCAACCGAAAGAATATATGGAGAATGTGGTTTCACCTAAAACACAGGTGTATCAAGATTTGGTTCAGAGTATTGCACAAGCATTTCAAACTGTTGATACAGTGAACTGGAGGACTAATCCAAGGCATGTAGATCATACCATCCAGTTCATGGAGCAGAATTCACCTAAATTCTAGGGTGATATTGAACCCGAGAAGGTATAGGTGTGGCTCAGTATGATGAATCATATATTCGACTTCATTGGCACACCAGTGGAGCTAATGTTCAAGATGGCGATGTTTTTGCTCGAGGATCTTGAACGCTGATGGTGGTATTTAGCCATGATGGCTAAATTGGATGAAGGTCTCACATGGGAGGATTTTAGGGAATTTTTAAACAAACAATTCTTTCGAAATACGTTCATGATCTAGAAAACAAAATAATTTTTCAGCCTAAAACAAGATAGTTCCTCTACCACAGAGTATGTGGCTACATTCATGAATTTACTGTGTTTTTCACTAGAAGTTGTAGCAAGTGCATCCTTGAAAGTACGCATATTCGAATTGAGGATATGGTAGGATATTCAATCGATGATTATGCTGCTCTATATTACAGATTATACAAATATAGTGAATAGAGTGATTGTGGATAAATGTCATATCTTAGGATCGATGGGAGTAGGTATAAGGATACCTACAAGGAATGGTGGGAACTAAACCGCTGGGAGCAAGCGGAAAAGGGACACATGTTTCCAAGGTGAAAGTGGAAATCAGAATCATCCGGCTAGATCAGTAAACCTTCATCCATGACCTAAGAGCAACACAGGTTGTTTTAAATTTGGTTCACTTGACCACAAAAAGAGAGAGTGTATGGCACAACCTAGAGTATGTCATAATTTCTACAAGATGGGACATATATAGCACTATTGACATAGTTCTCCATGTTCATGTGCTTGAGACACTTTTTAAGCATCGTAAGCATCATATGATTTGATAGGGTGATGACAACAAGATCGATCACATAAGTAGAGCATATATAGCCATGGTGATTCTAGGAATAACATGACTCCTCAACCAGGGCAATCTCAGCAAGGCAACAAGGAGAACAATGAAATGATGAAGAAATTGTAGGGAGTTGAGAAGATGATTGTCGATGATCAGGATGGACCATCTATGGTGAGAGGTATTATTCTATTGAATTATACCCTTGTTCAAGTGCTCTTAGATACTGGTACATCAGATTCTTTCATTGATTCTCATGTTGTTGATTTTCTATGATTAAATTTGGAAATGCTGCCTTCTATTTTAAAACTCCAAACTCCTCTGGAGGAAAGAAAATGACACTCCTTTGGTTGTAGAGAATGTTCTATAATTGTTGATGGAGATGAGCTGAAATGGGACTTCTCGATGATGGACATGGATGTTTATGATTTAATCCTTGGTATGGATTTGTTGACAATTTTAAAGGATCACATCAACTTTTATTGGAAAACAGTTAGTTTCATGACTGGGGAAAGAATCAAACATCTCTTCAGAGGATAGAGGATGGTAAAGAAAGGTGAAAAGAGCCTTTTGGAACTGATGGTTATAATGATCTCTTACCAGTATCCAGTGTTGACCTTGGTATCAATGGAAGGTATTGATGGGAATAATTTTATAGTAGTTTTGGATCAAATTCCAGATGTATTTATCGATAACTTCTTAGGGTTACGACCTATATGGGAAGTGGAGTTTATGATTGATCTCCTTTTGAGGACTAGTTATATTTCTATTCCATATTATATAATGGACGAAATAGAGTTAAGGGAACATAAATTACAGTTGTAGGAGATGGAAAGAAAGGGTTTCATTCGACTAAGTATGTCTCTATGGAAAGCACCAATTTTGTTCATGAATAAGTCATATGAAACACTTCAGCTATGTGTTGGTTATCGTATGCTCATCCAAGTTACAATAAATAACAGATATCCACTTCCATACATTTATTATATGTTAGATCAATTAAGTGGAGATCAATGGTTCTCCAATAATGATTTGTGATCAGGATATCACCAATTGTGAGTTCAGAAGGAAGATATTCCAAAGAAATATTTCAGAAGAAGATATGGCCACTATGAATATGTAGTCATGTATTTTGGTCTAACTAATGCACCAGTAGTCTTTATGTATTTGATGAATCATGTATTTCAGTGATATCTAGATTATTTTTTTGTGGTGTTTGTGGAAGACATCTTGGTGTACTCAAAGATTAGGGAAGACCATGAGGAACACCTGGAAATAGTGTTAAAAATATTGAGAGATCACTATTTGTATGCCAAATTATCAAAGTATAATTTTTGGATATAATAAGTATGTTTTCTTGGCCATGGAATTTTTGATAAAGGTTTTTCTATTGATCCTAAAAAGATAATAGTGGTTATCTCATGGAAACAACCAAATAATTTCTTTGAGATGCGATGTTTTCTTCATCTAACTAGTTACTACCGACATTTTTTTCATGATTTCTCATGACTATTATCTCCAATTATAGCTTTCACAAAGAGTAATGCTCCATTCCAATGGATAGAGGAATTCTAGAAGTATTTCTAGGAACTAGATGTTTTTCTTACATTGACACCTATCTTGATTTTCACAGAATTCAGATAGGGGTATGTCGTGTACTGTGATGCTTCGGGATCAAGGTTGGGATGTGTTCTCATGCAAAGAGAGAATGTGGTTGCTTAAGGTTCAAGGCAATTGAGGGTTCATGGGAAGAATTACCCATCACATGACTTGGAGTTAGCTATAGTCATACATTCTTTGAAAACATTGAGACATTATCTCTTGGGTGAGAAAATTATTGTGTTCAAAGACCACAAAAGTTGATGCACATTTTCTCACAATAAGATTTGAATCTGAGGCAAAGAAGTTGGATGCGGTATATCCAGATATTTTACTTTGAATTGATGTATACACCATGAAAAGGGAATTTCGTGGAAGATGCATTGAGCAGAAATTCATATGCTCAGTTGGCGAAATAAGTTTCAGATGAATGGTAGTTAATGATAGTCCTAACTGACATGCATGTGGAATGTGAAAACCAAGGTGATGTTGATGTTATCTTTTCATATATTATTGTTCCCAATTTGGTAAATATGGTCAAGGAGTCACAAAAATATGATGCAGAATGTATGGTTATGAGTTTAAAACTCAATTGTGGGGAGACCGTTGAAGGAAGAAAACAATATGGGAGTTCAGTTTTTTGTTTTAAAGATCAGATGGTTGACCTATGGCTTTTTAGGAGAAAATCCTTTGTTCTTACCACCATTCGAGATTGGATTTACATCCAAGTACACAAAAGATGTATAAGGCGTTAAAAGTATAGTTTTGTTAGGGGGACATAAAAAGGAAGGTTGTCGAGTTCATCTTGCGATGCTTAACTTATAAGCTGGTTAAAGACGAGCATTAGAGACCAATAGGTATGTTGTAGTATCTACCTATCCCAGTGTGGAAATGGGAGCAGTGAGTGATGGATTTTGTTACAGGTCTTCCAAGAAGGGTTCAGAAACACGATTCTATATGGGTGATAGTGGATCATCTTACCAAGTACTCCCATTTCATCCCTATTCGTGAAACTCATACAGTGGAGGATATGTCAAAAATATATATCCAAAAAGTGGTAAAGAGGCATTGTGTACCATTTTAAATCTTCTCCAACAGAGATTCGAGGTTCACAAATCATTTTTGGAAATCCTTATAGAAATCCCTTGGGACTCAGTTGACGATACGCATGACATATAATCCTCATATGGATGGGTAGTCTGAGTGGACAATACAAATATTGGAAGACATGTTGTGGGCTTGTTTAATGAATTTTGGTGTCTTATGGGAGAAGCATATACCCTTGGTGGAGTACTCATAAAATTACAGCTATCAGACCTTGATACATACGGATCCCTTTGAAACATTGTATGGACGTCCTTATCGTTCTCCACTATGCTTGGTGGAAATATGTGAGACTTCAGTAGTTGGGTCGAGACTTTTTCAAGAATAAATGGAGATGATCCAGTTGATTTTAATGAGGATGGAGATAACTTCGAGTTGTTAGAAATTTTATTCATAACAGCATAAAATACTATTTTTGTTCGTTGTGGGTGATCATGTCTTCTTGTGGATATCTCCGACGCTTGGAAATCGTCATTTTAGGAAATAGAGAAAGTTATCTCTTAGATAAACAGGCCATTTCTAGATACTATAAGGAGTTGAAGATGAGGCATATCAGTTTTCATTACCACCGCAGTTCGGTTCCATGAATATTGTGTTCCATGTATCTCAGTTGAAAAACTATCAGCCTGATCTTGACCATGTGATCAGTTGGGATCACGTTGACCTTGAGTCGGATGATTCATTGATACATATCCAGGTAAGGATTGTGGATCAGAAATAGAAAGTATTATGTGGAAAAATAATTGGTCTAGTGCGGGTTTTATGGTAGTATGGTCAAATTTAGGAAAAGTCTTGGGAATGTGAGAAGGAGATGAAAGAGCAATGACCGAAACTCTTTCAGATTGGTGAGGGTTCTTCACTTTCCAAGTACGGAAAGACCAGTGGTGGGTAGAATTTAGTACCCTTTTTTCATGTATAAAACACTTAATTGATGGTTTTTATGGTTATAAAGTGTAAGGGGGTGTATGGGAGTGTTGGGAAAACATTGGAAGTGTTTTTGAGGATAAAGGGAAGTCGCACGGGCGGTGCACAGTTTGTATAACCGTGCAACCAAAACATGTGATGTAGTCCTCTTGAGGTAGTATCTCAAACATGGTTGGAGCATAGTTTGGGAGACTATTCAAGGGAGAGCCATGTGGTAAGGGTCTACTGCATAGTTAGCACATGTTTTGCCTAACCCTGCGGTCAATCCGTGCGCGGAGTCCGAATGAGATTGTTAAAAATAGGATCTCACTTGTTTCTACCGTAACTCCCTCATTTTTTAACCAAACCAGCCCTAACTCGGTATTTGCATTCTCCTAAGGATAAAGAATGTTCTCCAATTAGTCTAAATGTGATTTGATGGTTTTTCATGGTGAATTGATGCTATATTCTTGAGGTATGTGATCATTCTTCTTCGTTCTTGATCAATTTCTTAGATATACTTAGATCTACTTCTCTTATTCTCTTGGTTTCATAGATCTACACTTGTTATGGGTATATCTAGGTGTTCGGATGCCCAATATTATGATATATGGACTTTATATTTCTTAGAGATGAGATCTAAGGAGGGTTCTTGGAGAATCGAACCGGTTTTCTTATGTATTCTTCATTTGTTGAGGTTTTCGTCAAAACCTTTGAGGTAGGAAGCTTCTTTCTTGACTGCACTAAGTAGAACTAATTATAATGATTTCAAAATTAATGTGTTCTATTGAATTTATTTGTATTTGGTTGTTTAACACTTTTTGGAAACCTTCTTGAGTGATGGTTGTGAAATCGAGAAAATTGGGGATTTAGAATGAGTGCATTGGTTCCTGTTTTTAAAATGTGGATTTTAAAGGGGATATTTTTTTGGATTATTGGCACATAAATGGGATTAGATGTTTTCAATAAAATGGAATGTTTTATTGAAATTAAATATTTCTTAAAATTGGTTGTGCTTTGGTTTTCAATAAACGTTTTTTATTGAAGTGGTGTATTTTAGTAATGGATAGATTTGGCATAAATGGGGTTGGTGTGAGTTCATGATTAACAGGTCATTAATAAGGGACAATTAACATTGGATTACAAGGGATGTGACCATGGATCGGGGGCGGGTGTCATTGGGACACAAGGTAATTGGATGAGTGACCCCTCATGGGTATGTAACTGTCAAACGAAGCATGCATGTGTGGGTGTGTTGTGAACTATGGGATGGGTATTCCAAATGATAAGAAGAATTGGTTTTAAGATTTTATTAGTTATTTTTATAAAAAATAACTTTCTGGAAACTGGTTTTATTTAATTTTTTTTTCACATGGTTGTAAATGGTTTTTTAACTTGTTTATATTTGGGTATAAAGGGTTTTGGAAAAAAAATTATATAAACTATTTTATATAAAGGTGGATAAATTTTATATCCTTGTAGTGTGAGTAATAAATTCATTGGGGAAAAACTACTATGTTTTATACTCACCCATGCTTTGGCACATTGGTGCTTTTGCAGATGTTATCCTCTAGGATAGGATAAAAGGTAACATTTCCCACGTTTTTAACACTACCTCATGATACTTGGGTTGTTCGGTGATTGTGGATCTTGGAGCTAGTGGAGCATGGAGTTTTGTGGTCTCTTGAGAGTCTTTAGTTGTTTATCTATTGTTCACTTTGATAGCTATTTGGTCTTCTGTTGTGGCATACATTGATGTGGTTTTGAGATACATGATGTAGTTTACATGTCCTTCTTTATTTCATGCATCATTTATTAAATGTTTTGGTTATGGATTTCTGGTTTATTTGTTTATTTATTAAAGGTTAAATCATCCCCGACTAGTATTTGAAAGCCTTCTGCATTTATTTCCAGCCTTTGGCATCTTCGGATTGTCTCTTAAGTCCAATTAATGGCTCATTGTACTCTCAAGGCAATGAGAATTTTAGGGTCATTACTTCTATTATGGAAAACAATTCTAAACTCCCAATTTTCAAATAACCTTAAACAATAGACATTGACATCTATTTATAGAACTATGATTTATGATAATATATTATTTTATTGAGAATCGGTCCTTAAATAATATAATAGTCGTTGACAAACCTCATAATATATTATAATAATATTATTATTATTTTATAGCATTTTCTAATTTGCACATTGACAAATATAATTTTATCATCTGGAAAATTAATAATTATCAATGGAAACAATCTTGTTTTGTTAATCCTCCTTAGAATTTACTGAATACCCAAATAAAAATTTTATTCCTAAAAAATATTTTTATTCGTAAACCAGTGAATTAATATTTATTAATCATTCAATAAAATAATTAAATATATCTCATTCATAATCCATTGAATAAATGATTATTTAATTTATGTGAGCAATAAAAATTGAATAAAATTATTTATCGGTGATGAGGATAATATTTATTCAATTAATTAAATTAAAATATAATTTAATCATGATCAACGAAAGCACATAGTGTGTAAACCTCAAACATTCTTTCTCATTGGCATTTTGCGGATATGCCAAAACTCCAAGATTACTATATATAAATGGGTCAATACATCCAAGGGAAAGAACCAAATGTCCCGACATTGATAACCACATACTCATTATGTAATATAATCTATTTGACATAACATCTCTTAAAAAAGGTTGGACATCCATGTAATCAACATATATGCTTGATACGTCATTCTTTGACTATTTGGAGAAAAACATGTCATTACACCATGTAAAAGGAATTTAATATGATGGTACTATTATAATAAAAGGATCAAGATATCACCTTCCTTAAGGATGGAAATAACAAATCATTCCTCAAAATATTCTTTAATTACACATCACTAGTGAAGCACCTAATGTTTCCAACATCTCCATGAACTATATTTAAATGGTTTAAGAAATACATATAATTGGGTGAGTTGTAATATGATTTAATAATAATATTAAATTATATGGTCTATCATAAAAACTTATAGATAAGAATATCTGATGGCACCAAAACATGCGTAATTCCTACTAGTAGATATGTTATCATAATCTCTCATCTTGGAGATTACAAAGTGTGAACTTCATGAGAATAAGTATAATATTTTTATGACTAATCACATATAATAGTAACATTATATGTGTCCCATCAAAGAATTGTTTTGACCTTAAAACTATATTTATGAATATCATCATGGTATTTTAAGGTTCTCATCAAAGAAGGTAACTGCTACGAACATATCAATGCAACAGATACTCTAGGACATTATTATATTAAATTCATGCATAACAATGAACAAAATCTAACAAGGTATAACTATTAATATTAAAGAATTCAAATATATATGTAATAAAAGTATAAAGATTTTGTCTTAAGACACCAACTCCAACAATCTCCCACTTTTTGTAGATCTAACTACCTATGAAATTCAGTCTAATAGAAACACTGTTCATGTTGTATTCTATAGAAATATTGTTCACTCTAAATTCACAAATTTTAGAAAAATCCCTCAAAAGATTATACATATAATGTATGTGCTTTTTTCATTAATATGGCCTTATCTCTTTTCTGAGAGCTGACACTATAGTATTATCACAAAAGAGTGTGATAGGATCTTTACTGATAGGTACCATGTCAATATATTAGACAAAGTTGTGTATCCATACTACTTATTTTGATACCTATTAAGACACAATATATGTGATCTTTGCTTTAGATTTTTTTACTACAACCTAAATTGTGTTCCTCGATATCAGGTCACCTCCATTAAAAGTGAAGGTGTATCTCATCCACAATTTCATATCGTCTTAATCTATTTGGAAACTAGTATCTACATATCCTGTTATGAATAGTTCCTATTCTCCTCTATAGAACAAGAACATATACTTATTATTCACTAGATACTTATATATAGTGTCGAATTCCATCCAATGGTGGTCACCTAGGTCATCATGATATCTTCCTACCAAACTCAAGGAATAGGAAATATCTACCCTATTACATATCATATCATACAAGACTGACCCAATCAATGATGCTTATAGAATACATATTATTATTATTATATACTCATGTGTCTAAGGAATCATTTTCATTGAAATATTAATTTGATGTGATTTTGAAAACAGTCACCTCTTGGATTGTTCCATACCGAACCACTTTAGTATTTTTTCAATGTACACGATTTGAATTTAGTCAAGAGGTTTCTTGGATCTATCATAATGGATCTAGATCCCAATAATATATGTTACCTTTTTTATGTCCTTTATAGAGAATCATTAATTCAACCAGTCTTTAATATATAATAAGATTAGTATTTCAATTCCAATAAGTAATATGTTATCAATTATAATATTATGAAAATGACTGAACTCCCACTATAAAATTTATTGACACAAGGAAAAAATTCATTCTTTATTAATCCCAATTCAAATATAGCTTCATAAAACAAAATTTTACATGACCAGTATTATTTATTTAATCCTTAAATGGATGTTGGGAACTTCCATTCCTTGTTTGAATACTTTGGAGTCACAAACCCTTCAGCTTGTGTCATATAGACAACTTTTGGAAGTTTCCCATTAAGTAAGGTTATTTTGACATTTATTTTCCAAATATCATAGTCATGGAAGGATATAATTGAAAGAAAAATTATCATAGATTTTAGAATTGAAACTAGTGAAAAGGATTCTTCATGACATTGTTTGAAGCCTTTTAAAACCAATCATGCCTTGTGTGTACTGACTTTTTAATCCATGTTTGGGGTCTTATTGAATACCCATTTATAACCAATATCCTTTCCATACACTGAAGGATCTACCAAAATCTAGACTTGGTTTTGGTACATGGAATACATTTTAGAATTCATGACTCCTTTCGACTTAGAGACATCTCTTCAGCTTACATCATCCTTGTTTTTTATAAGATCTTTATAAACAACTAATAATGAGTCACCAACATTAGTGACATTAAATACATACCTTTATAGTTCTCTAAACTCTCTTATACTCTTACATAGTAATTGTGTCTATGGAATATATTCTTCCGTGGTGATTTGAGGAGTTCATTTGAATTCAAAATTTTGTGCATTTTGAGTTTGAGATTAGTTGAAGTTTATCATGATCCCACTATAAATTTTAAAGATACGATCAATCTTAGGAAATTTGGATCATATTTCAACGAAAACCTTTTTATCTAAAGGATTTTATAGGTGGTATCCCTTTTTTCCATGGTATATGTTATAATGATACACTTTTTGACTGTAGGTGTAAGATTGTTACTTAAAGAGGCCTTAAAAAACTCTTCACATCCCCACACATGTATGTATGACAACATAGGTTTATTTACACTCCACAATTGGTATGGAATTTCATCTGTCTCTTTATTTGGCACTTAGTTTAGTATGCATGCTATTGTTTATAATTAATATCCCTAAAATGAAAATGGAGGACTCCCATGACTCATCAATTATCTCACTATGTACAAGAAGGTTTGGATCATCCTTTATCTTACACCATTGCACTGAGGTGTATAAGGAGGAGTGAGATGGGATAGTATCCCAAAATCACATATATAATCAATTATGTCTTGATTAAGATATTTTATATCATGGTCTGAGTATATTTTCTTAATATTATTACCAATATGGTACTCAAATTCATTATTGTATTCATTATAATTTTCAAAGGAATCTAACTTATACAACATCAAGTAGACATATCCATATCTACTAAAATCATCAGTAAAAGTTATGAAGTATGATTAGACACCCGATGCATAAATTAGAAAAGTTCCACTCACATCAGTGTGAAATAATTCATGAATCTTTTTTTCCCTTTCACCATTTCTTCTAAATTGTTATTTAGTCATTTTTCTTATAAACATGCATGAAAAACACCAAGAAGTTTTAGTTCAAATGAATCCAAATATTCGTCTTGGTGCACTTTTTTGAAAAAACAATTACATGAACTAGCCGTTGATTTCATAGTTGAGTTTGACCTGATTCTTGTGATACAGTATTGTTATCAATTTCCATCACATGGTTTGTGTAATCCAACACAGAAATACTGTTATTTAAATATTTCTAACCATAACAAATGTTATCTTTATAAAATAAATAGAATTTTTTACCAAAATTTAAATTAAATCCATCTGTATCCATTTTTGATACAAAAATAATGTTTTGTGTAATATATGTAACATAATAACAACAATTCAAAACCAATAACATTCCTTTTGGAAATGTGTGACGGTAGTCACTCATAGCTATAATAGCAAGTTAATCTCTATCGAATTATTATAGATCAACCTCCACACGGTCAATATTTATAAATATACTTGGTCCCAATATTTAAATATGTATATATATATATATATATAAGTTCCAGAAGTTTTTAATAATACATAATGTTTATAAATAGATAAATCGCACTTGATAAAAAATTCACCTGAAGATTCCCCATGCTTCTTTGGCTCGGTGAAATTTTTCTTCCAGTGACCTTTCTTTCGAAATGGGAAATAGATATAATATTTTTATTTTGATTTACCCTTAATATTTATCTTCTTGAAATGCATTTGTGATGTATCTTTGGTGTTAAGGATATTCACTTGGACTTTTAGTTTGTTCACCATAAGGATAGAAGTATTTTTTTCACATTGTCTACTTATCTACTTGGAGAAGAAGAGTAAGAAAATCTGGGAGATATGTCTCAATTTTTTTTGTATTAATATTAAAAAACAAATTAGATAATCTTTGATGTATTGATTCTAAAATGATATCGGTGTGCAGTTTGATAGGGAGTTTAAACCCTAGAACATCTTGGTGCTCAATGTATCCAATGATATTAACTACATGAGGCCCAGATAGTGAACCCTCTCCGAGATTTCTCTAATAGAGTTCCATGTAGATTTCAAACCATTCATGTCTTTCTCTCTCATAGTAGAGACCATAGAGATGCTCAATCATGTTATAAGCATCCATGTTTTCATGAGACTTCATGACTTCACCAGACATAGATGAAATCTTCAAACATGGAACATCGACTATGTAATTCAGGTGTTTTAAATAGATAGAGAACTCTTTTTCAATCACCTCTAAAGAAAGTGGATCAGGTATTAAGGATTCTATCACATAATATTTCTATTCATGACACAACATAACCCAAAATAATCTAAACCATTCCTATAAGTTACTGTCAATGAAGAGGTGGTCTTTCTCCAATATGGATCGCAACGATAGTGGGGATGATGAACTTTCTATTTTATTATATAATTTAGAAGGATAATATTATTAGTACATTAGTGGATTGAATGTTATATGGGAATATTAATAATTGATATTATTAAATATGCCACTATTTTATCAAGTCACAACACCCCTCACCATTGAACTATTAATGTCCTATCACAAAAGACATTCTAGTGTCAAGGATCCATATTTCCCTTATTTATGATCTTTAATCTGGCCAGAAAACCCATAAAAAGGGCTTTAGGTAGTTGTTATTACTAACTATGGGCTTGCAGTCCCTAGATCCATTGAATGGAATCCCCATTCCTAAAATCCTAACTTGTATTTTCTTAACACTTTCCTCCAAATTTGTATTGAACATACGTTGGATATTAAATTCAATTCAAGTTTATCTAATTCAACCCATTGTCTTAGTTAAGACTTCCTGATAATTAACAACTCCCACGAATTTGGCCAAATTGCTATTTTAACGATTTTTTTATCATAAAAAATACAATGGAAGGCTTAATGACTTGATACTAACTTGATGGATTTTATTTCAATTATTCATAAGGATTTTTTTGTTTTATCCTTTATATGTCTTCTTAATATTATGTGGGGTTTTCTTAAGTGATTTAACCATGTTTTGATAAAACATTTACATATAATCCATTTATTTAAATTTCATATTTGTGTATTAGTTCATTTATTTAAAGGATCATGGTCCTGAATCCATAAATAAAAAATAAATAATACATAAGTAAATAAATGACCTAATCATGAGCTTATCAATGGTTGATGTATTTAGTGGAAGATAATTCAACCTATGAGATATGGGGAAACTATTTTTTTCTGATCTTGGCATGAGTAGAAGTATTCCACCTATTTAATTATGTATAAATTTTTTTATTAGCATCTCAGTTTCATCATGAACCACCTCCATGTTCCTTGGTAAACTCTTTTCATTACATGTATTTATAACTCACACATAGGTAAGGGGGACCAATGGATTGGTTAAGTGTAATTACATAAATAACCTTTGACACATAGGTCCTATATAATAATAGAGAGATGGAATACACATAGGAAATTATATTTAATTTAATTAATAATAATTAGAAAAAATGAAATACATTTAAATTAATTATTGCTAATATATACACAGGTCTTGTTCAAGCTTATGATTGGTCATTTATATGCAATGATTATGCATTTAAAATAACTTGTTAGCATTTTTCAATTATTACTTCTATTAGATAAAATATGAACGAATTAATCTGATTAATTGTCTTATTAATCAATTAATTCATTTTATACAATTTCATCTAATAATCCTTAAATTATCATCCGTTGTGACATTAAATAAAATAAATTATTTTATTTTATTTAAAACATAATAAAATAGTACACTTAGTTGTACTGAGAAACAACTTGGTTATTACCTATATGCACTACCCAGTATAATATTAATTGTAAACAATGAACTCATATGACTTGTTTTGTACATGAAATGTATCATTATTTCATGAAATAAATGTCAAATTTAATTCCACATGGAACAAATGAAAATTACATAGCCTGTATAATTTAATGCACTGATTCATTAGTGTACTATAACCATACATGATTCATAGTATTTAATTATATATAGAATTAATTAATAATTTAATATAAAATAAATATAATGATTGGTGTGTACTGTCAACTTAATGACCAACGTGAAAATTTGGTCGATGGCCTTTAATGAAGTAATAAAATAAACTAAATATTTTCATGTAAATAGGTAAATTACATGATGTGTTCAATCCAACAACATGGTGGGTACTTCTCATTGCCAATTATCCGTAGTACACACCTAGGGACTCGATGTGTACTTTTCATGGAAATTTATGAAGTACTTGGTGTGTATAAAGGACACATAAAATGTAATTCTAGTTATACAGATACCATTATTTATGAATCATGTATTAAATACATGTAGTGTATTGATTAGATGATGTGGTTTGACCCCATGGTATCGGTCTTGAAATCACATGGACTTCATAGTGTGTTGTAAAACTACATATCATGTGCTTTAGAAAAGTTTTGTTCCACCCTGGTTGTTCTACATGTGGTAAATCTACTTCACACGATGTGTATTAATTACACAACAACTCAGAATTGTCATGGGGGTCCTTGTGTAATGAATAAGGATACATGGTGTGTAACAAATGATTTCATGTTGTATAGTCTTGTATTATCCATCTTGGATCATTGGAACTTCTATATGGGATCTTCATTTGTAAACATCAGTAATCATTAACTAATATTACTAATATTTGTGAGAAATGAAGAAGAGGAATGAGATATTTTTACAATAGATCAAGAGTGAATTAAAACGTGAAATGAATCTTAACTTTTAATTATGTAATTGTCAATAATAAAATAAATATTTATAAATTCTAATTTGATCACTTTGATTCCACTTGATGGTTTTGGGTGTGGTGGAAGTGCTTAAGTGGCTGATAAATCAAAAATTAATTTTAATTAGAGTTACCTTAAATCCCAATAGAGGATATATTCATGTTGAATTTATAATAAATTTATTTATGATTAGGAGAAATGGTTACCTCATCTTAGGAACATTCTCGTATGATGATGCTGATATTCTGAAAACCCTTTCTTCAATTTTCTTCATTCTGTTATCAGGATCGAAGAATAGAATCCCTATAGTGGTGATCTGTATGAGCTCCTTTGATATTTGAGAAATAGTGATTAATTTTTAAGTGCTAGCACATCGAATCAAATATTATTTCATTTCTCATCTTGATCGCGCTAATATCCTTCAGGATTGAAGTAGATCGTCTCATTCTTGAGATAAGGGAGGAGGAATTCAAGAGAGAATACTATTGATTGAAATGATTATCAATTCTAAATTTTCAAATAACCCTACATAATATACATTACCATCTATTTATAGATCTAGGTTTCAGGTTATAATATAATTTAATTGTGAACCGTACCTTAAATAATATAATAATATTTAACAAACCTCATTTAATATTATAATAAGAATAATTCTATTATTATTTTACGGCATAATCTAACTTGTTTAGTGATAAATATAAATTTTATAGGTTTGTAAATCAATATTTATCAATGGATGTGGTCTTGGTCCATTCATCCTCCTGTGAATTTATATAATACCAGAATAAACATTTTATTCATATATAAATATCTTTATCAATAGAACATTGAATTAATATTTGTTAAATTTAAATAAAAAACATATATATTTTTTATTCAAAATCAGGTGAATAAATATTTATTTAATTTATGAAATCTATAAATCTAGAATAAAATTATTCCTTGATTTTGGGAAAAATATTTATTCCATTAATTAAATTCAAAAATAATTTAGTTGAGATCAATGGAAAAACTTAGTGTGTGACCCTCTAGAATTATTTCTCATTATCATTGGGCAGGTATGCCTAAAGTCCAATATTACTATCTAGAAATAGGTCAAGTAACCTAATTCAAATAACATACTATTGAAATGTCAACAACCACATACAAACACTCTCTATGTAATATAATACCTTTTTCACAATATCTCATCTTGAAATTTACACATATATGTCATCAACCTATATGATTGATATGTATTTATTTTAATATCTGAAATAAACTCATCATTACACTAGGGTCATGGAATTTAATTTTACTGTTCTACTCTAATAAATGGTTTGAGATATCAACATCTATAAATATGGAAAGGATAAATCATTCCCTGACAAAATATTTAATAACACATCATTCATGATGCAACCCACATATCCAACTTCACCATGAATTGTATTTCCAGTGTTTATGATATACATATAAGTGAGTGAGTTGTAATATTCATGAATGACAATCTTACGGTCTATGGACTATTACACATGCTCATAGATAGGAATATCCAGTGACATCAAAACATGAATAATTCCTACCGGTGGGCCAATTATTATAATCTCTCATCTTATGGATTACCAATTATGATCATTATGATAAGAAGTCTCATCGGTTTATGAATACTCACACCTAATAGTCACATTCAATGTGTCCCATCGTAGAATTTCATTCGACCATAGAACTATATTAATAATATTATCATAACATTTTAAGGTTCTTATCATAGCAGGGAAGTACTATGACCCTATCAAAGTGACAGATACTCTTAATTCATGCCTAACAATCATCAATATGTAATGAGATATTATTATTAATATTCTTACTATTTAATATACATGTAATAAATGTAAAAACAGTTTTTCCTAGTACACCAACTCTAACACTATACATAGATCTATTTAATCATTATTATAACATTTCCATCCCTAATCATTACTATCCCTAATAAGGGTCTAGAGAGAATTCCCAAAAACACTAGAGATGTCTTCCCCTATAACGCTCTCAAGAACAAAGGGAGGTCCTCCACCGACTCTCAATCAACTCTAAATAGAATGATAATAATCCTTTTGACCAAAAAAAGATTCTTGTGGTGATCATCAACGAATAATGAAAGTGTCAGAATCTTCCAGGTAAGAACCTGAGGATTCCTATGGTGGAATTCAAAGGTATATGGTGCATATTTGGATCGACACTAGGTATGTAATAGAAAAACCCAGGTCAATCAATCCATACACCCATGTAGGACATCACATATTGAGTTAAAGAATGAAAATGGAACAAGGTATTGTATATAATGAAACAATAGATACAACTAGAGTGTTATGTAGATGATAATTATACAACCAAATCTATACAATAAAATCCAAATCGTCTAAACCCAAAAAGAGGAATAAAACAAGACTAACATGTCTCCATGTGACCAATAACAACTTCCAAACCACACTAAAATGAAGGAAACGACCAAAGGAGAAGCCGACATGCAACAAGATTCCCTTTCCATTACTTGTATCATGAAATATAACATTTACAACCACCCAAAGGTCAAAATTTGGGTGTGAGTAGAACTCTCAGTATGATACCACCATAGATACAATATAATTTATAATAACAAGAATGAAACAATTATAGCTATTAAAATATAAATAGTTTTATGAAGAATTTTCATAACTCCAATTCACTTGTAAATAATTTTCACTTTAGTTTTCATAAAATGCCTTCACATTCTCCAAAACCAGAAATATGACCAGTATAAGTGATATATATTGGAAATAATTTTCATACATAAAGAGGTAAGTTATTAAACACATGTCCATGAAACTATCATGTGAAGCTATGTGATACAACCTCATATAAAAAACCTTTGAGAAACAATCCAATATCAAAATAACCATGTGATAAATAATTGAAAATGAAAAATCACCACACATTGAGGCCTAGAAAATTTAAAAATACATACTAGACACTCAAGATCTTAAATAATAATAAAATTGGATCCTACCAATGTCTATTCATGCCTCCTTCCATATATTTCCAAAAGGTTGCATCATGATGGTTCCACACACACACAGGCTACCTGTGTCTCTTTCCCAAGAAACCCAAGGTTCCCAATGTGACAATTTTCAAGTACATTTAAAAACCATGCTCAAAATTTTAAAAAACATTTTTCAAATATAATCCAATATACTTCGTTGTTTGAAACCTATTTCAAATCAAGTAAATTCGTTTTCAAAGTAAACCCCTTTATGAAAAAAATATCCTTTCAAATTAATCCTTTTAAAAAAACATATCACTTTAAATCAATAAACAACACAACGGAATTTTACATAGAAAAACATGAAGATCAATGCATTAACCTATTGGATAGAAACACCTATCTCAAACTGGTAAAAATATATCTTTCTTCGAAAATGGTGATTTGAAACCATGAGGCAGGCCTTTGAAAGACAAGGCATGACAATAAAATGAAAAGGATCGATATAAAATACTATCCAATCATGAACTTAAAACCTAATTTCAACCAAAAGAATAGTTGAAACCAAATAAAAAAAACCTATAAGGAAATATTACCCATAGAAATACAATGAAACTGCAACTACGATCAATTTTTAAATGAAATGATCCAAAAGGTTTGGAGGTCTCCAAAATCTCCCTGGAGATATTCTTGGTCGGGAGGGGGAAGTACTGTAATGAATTAAATATGAAACCAGCCATGTAGCACCCTTAAATTACAACTCTTGACTATTTCATGTAATATAGTACCATTACATGACATGTAATCCATGAAGCTAAAGTACATAAAAATCCCATCATATTTTTTATTAATTAATCAATTTTTTATAGTACTTGACAATAACCCTTTACACAATGTGTAAACCCTTAATGTCCTGAACCTTTTTCATGGAATCTACCTACAAAACATTTCATGATGTTTAATACCTTTACATGGAATTTAATCACCCAGTATACTACAAAAAATATAGGTTTTAAGTAGAAAACTCAAAGACCCTAGTTCGATAATTATCTAAACATGGGATGAATGCTGCTAATTCATTAACACATTTATACGAAGACTCCATTAATGAAAATAAAAATATATCCTTTATATTTAGGTGATTTTTTTTCAAAAAAAGACTCTCTATCCCTAATAATCCCACAAACACAAACAAAATAGATGATAAAGAAATCAATATTAAGGGAATATCTGAAAAATTCAACTGGGTGTTACAATCTCCTCACAATAAATGATAAATTCCCCGAGAAATCCCTTATATTCCTATACTCAAAAAAAAGTGAAGGTCACAATCACTTCATCACCAATTACCTATCCCATGTCTCATGGATATATTGTCTACACTGCCAAATTACCTGAACAAAAGGAATCATTTTACCATGCATTACCTTCTCTCACCTATCCATAATCTAAACTGGTTGCTCAACCAATGTGGTGTCAGTATCAGGATCAACATCATTCCAATCAATCACATGGGAAGGATTCGGTATATACCTCCTCAGCTAGAAAACATGAAACAAATCATGGTTACATGTCACACCAAATAGTATGTCCATCCAATAAGACACATTCCCCAGTTGTCCAATGATATCACAGGGTCCCACAAACCATGGTGTAAACTTACCCTACTTACCCAAACAATGATTTCCCAAGTGAGGTGAAACTCTAATAAAAACATGATCATTATCCTCAAACTCTAGAGGCCTATAATGACAATCTGCATACCATTTATGATGACTCTATGTTTGATTAAAATGACACTAGATCAACTATACCCTCTTATTCATCTATTAAACAAAACTCAGCCTAACCAAGGACCCCTCTCCCAACTCTTTCCAGTAAATTCAAGATTTATATGGAAACCCATACAAAACCTCAATGGTTGTCATACTAATTAAGTCTTGATAACTATCATTATAGGAAAAGTCTTCCAAAGACAAATGATTTTCCCAAGATCCTCCAAAATCAAGAACATAAGCCTAAATCATATCCTCAATTACATGGATATCCCTCTCTATCTTCCCATTTATCTACAGATGATAATCCATGATCAATATAATTTGAGAACCCATAACCTCCTACCAAACCTTAAAGAACCTATATGTGAACCTCAAGTCCCTGTAAAATACAACTATAGTGGGAACCCCGTGAGGTTTCAAAATCTCTCAGACATACAAGACCCCAAAATGTTCCACCATTTTTTGCCTCCTTGATTGGGACGAAATGTGATGATTTTTTGAGTTGATCAATTATCACCCCTATCAAATCCTTCTCACTTGGATTCCATGGAAAACCACTGAATAAATCCATGGAAATACCATCCCATGTCCATAATGTAATGGTTAATGGTTGTAAAAAACTGACAAGTATCTTGTGTTTAGTCTTAATTCTATGAAAAGTAATACACAACGATACGAAATCCAAAATAGACTGTCTCATCCTCTATAACCAACACTGATGCCTTAAGTTTTAATAAATCATGGTAACCCTAGGGTTCATTGAAAAACAAGTTTCCACTATCCAAAAACTCCTTCCTTAGGTAAAATGGAACAACAAACTGACCACAGAATCACAAGGTGTTATTGAGAGACGGAGACCACTCACCTGAGGTCTCCCCACCAAAAATGATTTCACTAAATCATTGTCTATTGGTTTCTTCCACCTGATCAAGATGAAATCTCTCATAAAAATATTAGTCAGCTTTCATTTAATCCAAGAACGCCTATCCAAAAACCTCTTCCACTCCCAATCTAAACTCAGTAAAAAAATTCATCAGATACCACTACTCAAGTGATTCCTTCATGGATTGTATCATTAATTTTCTACTCAATGCATTTATAACCACATTTTCTATCCCATGGGTGTAGGCAATGTCAAAATCAAAATTTTGGATATAATCTACCTAATATCCTTATTGAAAGTTCAAATCTGTCAGAGTAAAAATATATTTAAGGCTCTTATGATTTGAATACACTATAAAATAATCCAAAAAGAGATAGTGATTCCAAATTTTGAGAACATATATAATCATTACCAACTCAAGATCATGGGAAGGTAGTTTTTTCCATGATGGAATAACTGGTGAGAGCCATAGGCCACCACCTATTTCCCCTGAATCAAGAAAAATAACAAAAGTGTACTAGAAGCATCGTAGAAAACATCATAACTTAAACTCAATTATAAATGAATCAGAATTGGTTATAATGTCAACCTCATCTTTAACCCCTCAAAATAACATTTACTATTTTCATTCCATTCAATCTTCACACCCTTACAAGTTAATGTAGTCATCTAATATGAGAGGTTGGATGAATCCAAAAACACCTATCAATATTGACCATCCAAAACCAAGAATCTTCAGATCTCAAATACATTTCTAGGATGCTCCTAGAATATAATAGATTATATATTTATATTATCCATTGATACACCCCTTCCAGATATCAAATTCCCCATAAATTTCTCTTCCTAGATCCAAAACTCTCTTTTGGGAAGCTTATCATAAACATGATGTTCCTTCAAGGTTCTAATAATGATACCCAAATGGTCTATGTTATCTACCTTTTACTTGGAGTAAAACAATAGATCATCAATGAAAACATGAAACGCATGGTCGATTGTCTCCTATCGACCGGTCAAGGTTCCGGTGCTCTGCTAATGTGTATAGCAGCACTCGGGTCGAATCCTCGACGATGATACTTTCAAATAGTCATTTGTTTTTAGTTGATTGTATTTCGATTGGGGGTTTGTTTGCAGAGCTTAATTGAAATGACTAATTGATTATTATTGATTTAACAAATTGATAATGATTGGGGTGAGTTAATTATTAGGTTAGTTAAGCTTGTGATATCCTTGAGCTTTTCTTTATATTGCATTTTAATTAACACCCATGTCACAAGTTGACGTTGATTTGAATTCCCAAGTGTTAAGGCTTTAATCCAAGCCTTAACATAACATAGTCTTCTAATATTGATCATATATTGTTTATGGTAGTGTATTTATGGTTCCAATAATCCATGGAAACCACACGTTAAACAAAACAAGTCATTAATCCATGACATGCTAAGTCCAACATAAAAAATGTTAATTCAACGAATACTCATCGAGAAAAAGCTCTAAATTGCTTAACATAACTAAATTAAAACGCACCCTAATGAGATATTTACTCATCCATTATGATTTTAATTAATATGGTAATATATTTTTATGGTGATAAATTATAAAGAGAAGAAAAATAAAGGGACAAGATAAGAGTTGTGTGCCGAACACACACACGAATTATTTTGAGAATCAAAAATGGAATTTCGATTGAATGTGGAAGCAAAATAAGGGACTGTAATTGAAAATGATTCAAACTATTTTAAGACCATGAATATTATACTACATAAGGTGGATAAGAATAAGAGGTATTGAAGAAGAAACAGGCACTAAAAGTTGATTGAAATGAAAACAATGTTACACAATTACAATTGAAAGCAAACAAAAACAAACATGAAAGAGAAGTGGAGGAGAGGTCTCTCTTGTTGAAACAAGATTAAGGAATATCCTCCCAGAACCTTTTCAAGGCTCTATTAATTCCAAACCTCCTCCTTAAGTGCTGAAGTCCCAACCCTTTTGAAAGGAGAGGAGGGGGTGTATTTATAGCCCAAGGTCGTGGACTGTTTACATTCCAGAAATACCCCTCCACTTGGCTCGCCGATATGAATATACAGACAGCCGAATCCTGAGAAATCCCATTCTTTAAAGTTGTAGAAACAAATTTATTCTGTCTATTGTACAAATTTAGCGGCCATCGGACTTATTTAACCAATGTTATGGCAGTTTGAGTAAACAATTCTGATCTGTCCATTTCAATACAGACTTTTTTGATGTCCATAATGTGAATGGGTTTTGGAATAGGGATATGCCATCAAATAAAAATCATTTCATCAACAATGATGGCCGCCTGAATTGTCTCTTTCACACTACATAATCTCAGCTCTAATGGATGTTTAAATCCGGAGAAATTTTAATATTAGTGTGATGTTTGTAATTCCCGACCAGAATGGTGGGCTGGACATCAATGCATCAGTTGGGCCCATTTTATTTGTGATTAGGTTCTGAAATTTTTATCATGGACTACATTAAATTTCCTACGATCTTGGGAGGAGAATTAAGGTATTTGGACTTCTTTATTGAGCCCAGTAATTCATCGTTCATATATGGTCCAGTTTCTTCACAGTTTCCTTGGGCCTTCTTGTGGGGTCCATATGACCCTTTAAATGGACGAATTTTCCCAAGGTGACTTGTAATGAAATGTTGGAATTGGAATTGAGAACCCTAAAAAACAAGAATCATGCAATTTGGATAATTAGGGTTATAGTTATTGTTAAAACATTAATAATACTTGAATCTGGATAAATTCAAATAGTTCTCAAAAATTATATTTAATATTTAAACATTAATATTTCACAAAAATTATGCACATTTTATATAAAATCAGAAAAGGGAGTATGTAAAAAGATATTAAAATATTAATAACATCAACTCCCCCACACTTAGTCGTGTACATGTCCTCATGGGCAAAAAATATAAAAATAATACAAACTCATTTTCACTCACCAACAAATATTAAATTTTTTTCCCAAATCAGGGGAGGATTAGACTATTTCAATCATCCATATTGAATTCCACCAAAAATTGTTACAGAATTAATGTTCCAAAAACAATTCATTTTTTCATTCTCAACTTAAGACATAGAAAATGGTGGCACACAAAACATACTCCTCTCAAGATGATAAAATTCATTTTTGGAGGTTTACTCTTTCACCACCCAAAAGTGAAAATCATAGAGTTTGAAAAGAGACCTCAGCTTCCAATCTCTATCCATAGTGAACAATAATCAAGAGTTATTTTTAATGGGGTTTTCTAGGGCTATGGGATGGTAGGGATATAGTGTCCAATAGATAGAAGAAGAGGGTTTAAATACCAACATAGGAAAAGCAATGAACATTTTTTTGAATTAAAACATGGAAGGAAATGAAAACACATATTTACAAGGGAATGATTGTGTGAATAAAGACACAATAGAGGAAGAAAATATGAAGCTAATGAGAAGATTAAATATTTACAAAACACAAAACTTCTCCCAATAATATAATAATATAATGCTAGTGTTCTTTTTTTCATTATTTTTTTAAAAGTTGACCTTGAAACATATATCACACTCACATCCCAACCCATGTATGATCTTCTCATGACACTAATTGAAATAGTTATAACAATTTCAATGGTTGATAAAGGGTGATTTTTTACATACCCAAGACACAACCCATTATTTCATTTTTTTAATGTTTTTTATTGTGTTTTTTTTGAATTTTTCTTGAACACTTTTCAATATCATTTGTACAATACATTCCCAAATCCCACTAAATGACAATATCCCCCACACTAAAATGGATTTTTGCCCTCAATCATATGATAACACACCGGAAAGTAAGGAAATTATACCCAAAAATGAAATCTATTCCCCCCCACACTTAAATTTCAAAAAATTACGCAATGAAATTCCATGTTGATATTGGGTGGGGTAAGATATTGGGCTTGTAATGTGGCTATCAAAGAAAAGGTTTTCATAGGCTTGAATGGGATTTCAAAAGGAGGATTAATGTAAGGGAAATGGGAGGCTATTTGGCTATTGTGATTCTCATGTGGTTCAGAAAATGCCTCTATCATATTAATGCACACTAAGGTAGGAAATTCAGCTCGAAGGTCCACAAACTCAAGACTCACAAATGGTGGTGAAAAACACACATTTTGAATAGATGGACATAGGTGGCCTTGGAATGAATGAAAATTTTGTTCCTCACAATTTGGTAAAACCATTTTCCAAATAAAAAATAGGGAATTCAATTTTTTTTGTTTTGACACAAGATTCTTTATCCAATTTTATGATGAAAACAAAAAAATTTTGAAATGAAACATATCTATTAACTCCCCAAAATGGTTGGACAAAATTTAAAAACTAAATGGTGAGTAATTATGAGTCCATGTTTTTGTTTTTTATTTTTTTTAGTTTTTTTATTACTTTTTTATAAAGACACACCCACACAAAAGAGAAAGAGTAAAAAGGAATAAAAATGTTATGAGGAAAGTGGTAAGAAAAACAAAATGAGAATAAGGGAGGAAAAATAAATAGAGAGATAGGGATAGAGGGAGAAGAAGAGTCAAAGGAAAAGAGGTTCCCCCTGGTTTGGATTTGGTGGGTTGCATATCCATCCAGTGGTGGGTCTACTGTGGATCCAATGGAAGTTGATGTTGTTCCAGGATTGCATGTTCTCTCATGGTGATGTTTCAACCGATGTCCATTTACCGTGAATTTCCTTTTGGAAGAGGGGTCTTGGACATGTATTACACTAAATGGGTAAACATTAGTAATAACCAACGGACCATCCCAATGGGAATTATGCTTAACTGGGTGAAGCCGAAATTGAGAATTGAAGAGCATTACCTTTTCACCTTCATGAAATACCTTTCGTAGGATGTGTTTGTCATGGATCACCTTAGCCATCTCTTTGTATAGATTGGAATTCTCATAGCATTAAAGTCGAATCTCTTCCAGTTTAGCCGATTGAAACAATCTTTCTTCACCATATTTTTCACAATCCAAATTATAAGTTTTCACATCCCAAAAAGACTTATGTTGTATTTCAACTGTTAGATGACATGCTTCACTAAAAAATACCCTAAAAGGAGACATCCCAATGGGTGTTTTATAGGCAGTTCGATAAGCCCAAAGTGCTTCACCAAGTCCTTCAGGCCAATATTTTCTGGTGGGTTTTACAATTCTCTAAAGCACTCTTTTCACTTCTCTATTAGAAATTTCATCCATGCCATTTGTTTGGGGGTGATATGCAGTTGAAGTTTTATGAACAAACCCATTCTTTTTCAAAAGAGATTCCATGGTTTTATTACAAAAATGGGTTCCTAAGTCACTTATCAGGGCACGAGGTGTGCCAAATCGATGGAGGATGTGTGTCATTAGGAACTCACTAACAGTATGTGAATCATCCTTTCTAGTGGGTTTGGCCTCGACCCACCTTGAAACATAATCGACCGCTATAAGAATGTATGAGAATCCATTGGAAGGGGGAAATGGTCCCATGAAATTGATGCCCCAAACATCGAAGATTTCAAAAAAGATTATGGGATTTTGGGGCATTTCATTTCTTTTGGAGATTGTTCCAAACATTTGGAAAATGAGACATGATTAACAGAACTCATGTGAGTCCTAGAAGAGTGAAGGCCTGAAGAATTCAGAGTCTAGGACCTTTCAGGAGGTCCTTTGTGGTCCAAAGTGGCCACCTCTGGGAAGTGAGTGATAGAATTCTAAGATGGGAGGATGGTCATTTCCTTCAACACATCTCCTAATTACCATGTCTGCCCCAGTTTTCTGTAACACCCGAGACTTTTTAAATCATCAAAGGAATCTTTTTCTACACAACACTTACTTAGCTTGCTTTACACGCAATCGCGACCTTCCTCGATAGCTTGCGTCGTACGCAATACCGAGTTTCACTAAACAACAATATGCTATTAAAACTAGCCGTTATGAATAGTAATAACCACTTTTTGAAATTTTATAAATTTTATTTTTCAAAATGGACTTCATTTTTGGACTCAGAATATCGAAATTAGCCTAGGGTGAAATTTTGGTATTTTTCTGAAAACTTTCAATTTTTGATGAATAGTGAAACCACTAAGTGGTAGGTTAAAAACTGGATTTTGCATAAAACTTAATTTTACCGCTTCTGTGAATGGAATTTCAAAAATCCGACAGACACGGTTAATATCAAGGACTAAAATGTGGTTCAATGAGATGAAAATAATTTTTGGTGAATAGTAACTTTTTACTTTTTTTTACCACGGTTAATAGTAAATAGGGTAACTAAGGGTAAATATGATATTACTATTACCCTAAAACGTGTCCTAATCCTATTGTACAAGTGTATTTCGACCAAAAACAAACTTAGGAATAAAATATGACCATTTAGGCCCACTTGGGTTAGATTAGGACATTTATTATTAATTTATTTAAAGAAGGGTTAAAAGAGTTAAAATCAAAGTATATTTACTAAAACATTTTTAATATGGGGTTATACATAAGATAAATTCGATTGTAAATATTCATTAGAAAGCTAAAAAGATTTCCTACATTATGGTATTTTATTTGTAATTTTTAGACATCAAATAATTTAATTTATTTATGACACAAAGATGATGCAGTAATTATCTTGTTAACGAAATATTGACATAATCGATGTTATAAACACCAAAATAAATGTAATTTGAGACTTTTTATGAATTCCACTAATTTTATAGGTTACTATGATATATTAATGTTGATTTAATAAACTTGGTTCGAACATTTAATTCTGTTATGACTTTCACAAAAATCATATATCAAATAGTGTCAAAATTGACACAAAATAGTTTTTAAATCAAATATTATATTATTAATTGTTATTGTATTCCTAAAAATCTAAGGTTCGGCCAAATGATTTAGATAAGGATATATATATTAATAATAAACAATTTGGGGTTCGTTTGGCATGTTATTGTAAGTGTATTAACCATATAGTGGAAGAAAACAAAAAGACATGGTAAAAGTTAAATTATTTAACTTAGAGTTAAATCTAATTGATAAGGTTAAAATAATATCCTAAACTTGTCTAAATTCTATTGGTTGATAGGATTTCGACCCCTCCCCACCTTATCTTCGAAATAAGACCCTTTGGAACCATTATAAACCGATTTTGACTTTAATATAAAATAATATTTTGAGATATTCCTAAGGTGCCCCTCTCCTCCCTTATAAAAGGGCACCTCCTCCCCCTCCTCCTCACACCAAATTGAGCACTCAAGCTCGGCCAAACCCTGCCATTTTCCCCTCTCCACTTTCCTAGAATATTCCTAGAGGTCCTGGTCTTCTCCAAAGACCACTCTTAGTTCCCTAAGTGGAGGATTCAAAGAGGCGTTCCAAAGAAGAGGTAATATCCATTACCGATCTTTTCAATTTCTTTCGTCTTCAACTTCTTCTTCTTTAGTTGTTTCATGAAAAAGTAATAACATCAGTATTACTTAAATACTGATATGTTATTATAAATATGAAACAACCCTAATTCACCTTCTATCCATCCTACGGAAAAATGAAATCACCGCGCGTGCGTACGTACGGAATACCGTCTCCATGCCGTGGTGTAATCTATTTTCCACCATCACCTTACAAAGATGGGTATAATGGTGTAATGAGTAACTATATATGATTATTATGAAGTAATTTTGATACTGAAATAATATATATATACTCCAATACAATTCCACGATCATAGGAACGATATCATCACTCGTGCGTACGTACGGAATACCGTCTCCACGATGTGATGCGACTCGTTCTACATGATCTTCATTTCATAATAATTATATAAATGAATTGAATGAATGAATATGGTATATACTACACTAATACCATTCTGGAAATGAATTATCTATAACCTAAAGATAAGAATAAGAACTTATTCGACAAAACACGTATAAGAACAAAAAGTTATAAAGACCCGAGTAACAAGTAACAATGAAATATTACTAACAAGAAGCTAATAATATGACCATATATGATATCATATCAATATGTATGATTCTGGAATAAGTCAATAACATTATTTAAACCATTATACAGGAGCTTCGGACACGAACAAAGCAAATCGGACCTAAGGTAAGGGAAATATCACAATCTCATTTTTATTCGAGATTGTTTATTCGTAAGTATCTACTGGGGTGTATTTTATCATCCACATCCATGTTCCCTCAATATTTAATATTGTTTCCATCCACTTGCAATAGTTTAAATACAATTTTACCCTTAGGTGAGTTTTTAGTAAAGAATATGAAAGGAATCTTTTGTCGTTTTTCGTACGAGGTACTTTTTGACTTTTCCGACAAAAGTACGAAGAATGTTTTTTTTAACTTATACGGCATGAATGGATTTTTAAAACATTATTTCCAAGAAGCTTCCTTTACAAGTTTTCAAGTTTATTTTTAATCAACTTCTTTTAGTTTATAATTGTATGACATGTTAAGAATAGAAAAGAGTTTTTGAAGAAGAAAGGATATTTTCTTCAAGAATGGAGTTCAAGTGTTTTATCAAAATTATTTTCCATATAAGATAATAAAGGGTTCTGTTTTTATCCCTATTATTACATTGATTTGATTATGTTGTAAGTGAATTATTTTTATGAAGTCATTTACCTTTTAAGATTTGTTTTTGATGTCATGATGTTTCAAGAATCCCATTTTTATTACATGTGTTATGTGACGATGTATGATTTATGATTTATGTGGCACACATAAGAAAGGATTCATTATAAGATGGGTGGGACCTATATCTCCCTCCAATGCATTGGGTAAAGACTTTATATCTCATGAGATAGACATGGCTGGAACGGAAGGTTATTTCGGTTCAGTGATACAGGACTGAAACGAGGAGTGAACTCGGTTCAGAAAGGGACTTTGTCCACTAAGATAGTCTTGGAAATGAGTCATGACTAACAAGAAATGATTTTCCATGATTATGTGTGCATGCCACAAAGTTTAAAGTTTCATGTTATGATTATGGGGATCTCATTTTCACTTCTATGATTTATTAAGATTTTATGATCTCTTTTGCAGGTTTTGATTTTCAAAAAGATATGATATGATTTTTATTTCCTTTATTGCCCTTGCTGATCATTTGAGCTCACCCTTTTATGTTTTCTTTTCCCCAGGACAGGAAGATGGATATTAAGTAGAATATGCTAAAAGGGACCCTAGATATGATGAAATAAATGGGAGACACTGTAGAAGATTTATGAACCAGTTGTTTATGTTTCCCAGTTTCTAAAGACACTATACCTATACGGTCCTTTGTGGTTTTATCATATGTTGTAATAAGTATGCTTCAATTTTGAAGTATTAACAATGTATGTAAAGTATGGGTCGTTATAGTTGGTATCAGAGTAAAGGTATAGTCAACCTTTGGAAACTAGGATGTGAAAGCCTTAGTAAGAACCCTAAGGATAAGTCTAAGCATAGAACACAATCTTAGTGTTTTAGAAATGGCCTTTAATAACCTAGGATAAGACCTTAAGCATGAAAATTTTATACTTGAATTATGTGGTTTCCTATTATAATTAGTGTTGCTCACACTATTCTTCTTGGTTTTAGTCAATGGCTGGAACCCGAAGGAACCGTGTTAATGCGGAATGCGATGGGCAATGCAATGATTGTCCCCCTGAGCAACCAAACGATATGGGAGCTGGAATGCAAAATCTTGTAGCCATGCTCACACAACTTTCTCAAGCTATGAATCATGCAGGATTTCCAAACGAACAAAGGAGGGAGCAACATTCTGTTGAATCCTTCATGAGGCAGCGTCCACCTTCTTTCAGTGGGTCTACTGATCCATTAGTTGCTGAACAATGGATTAGTACTACTGAAAAGATATTTTCAGTTCTTCAATGTTCTGAACATGATAAAGTCATCCTAGCAGTGTATCGTTTGGAAGGAGATGCTGATCAATGGTGGAATCTTGTTAAGAATACGAGGCAAAGGGATGAAATTGAGTCTATGGAATGGGACGAGTTCAAGAACTTATTTTTCAATAAGTACTTCCCTCGTATTCTCCGAACAAAGATGGAGAAAGAGTTTCTTGAACTGAAGCAAAGGGATGATGAATCTGTTAGTACCTATGAAGCAAATTTTACAAGACTTGCAAGGTACGCTTCTGGTATTATTATCCAACCTGAGAGCAAGATCGATCGATTCTTTAGTGGCTTAAAACCAAGTCTTCGAAGGGCGTTAGCCATAAGGGACTTCAATAGCTACGAGGAAATCGTTCGATGTGCTCTCAAAGTCGAGATGGAGATTGGAGTAACCCATCAGTCACATGGGTTTGATAAGAAGAGGAAGATGGAATTCAAAGAAAAATCTAAAGAGCACACGGAAAAGAAGATGAGCTTTTCCTTATGCTCAAAGTGTGGAAAGAAACATGGAGGGAGTTGTCTTAAAGGGACAAGTAAATGTTTCAAATGTGGAAAGGAAGGTCATCGGGCATTTGAATGCCGCGATAATGGGAAGAAGATGTCTAATGATTCAAACAAAGGAAGGGATACACAGAATGATCCTACTACACTTCAATGTTTCAAGTGCAAGGAGATGGGGCATTATGCCAATCAATGCCCAAATCCAAGGGTTGATGATGATGGTCGACATCAACAAAATCTTAAGGCTAAAGACAAAGGAAAGTCACATGCAATTTCTATCAGCGATGTGGAGTACGATAACGAAGTGGTGAAAGGTACACTTACCATCCACTCTAAAGTAGCAAATGTTTTATTTGATTCTGGATCCACCCAATCTTTTATTTCTAAAGAATTTTCTAAGGGTATCACCGTATTACCTCAACAATTAGATGTTGAGTTAGCTGTGACAACACCTAATGGCACAACAGTCACATCAGAAGTTTATAATTCTTCTCCGATCGAAGTTTGTGGGAAAGTGCTTCCTGCAAATCTTGTGATCCTTCCTTTAGTGGAATTTGATGTGATTCTTGGCATGGATTGGCTTTCTCTACATGGAGCTCATATCAATTTCCAAAGAAGGGAAGTCACATTTCATATTCCAGATCAATCTACGATCGTCTATCAATGCAAGGATGAACATAACCTTCCAGTGGAAATTTCTTCCATCTTGTGGGTATTGATTCCACTAAATGAAGGTTATTTATCTCAAATAGTTGGTGAGAAACTCACGATTAAGAATATGCCCATTGTACGGGAGTTTGATGATGTCTTTCCGGAGGAATTACCGGGTCTTCCACCAAATCGTGAATTTGAGTTTTCAATAGAACTCGTACCGGGTGCTTTGCCTATTTCAAAGACACCTTATAGAATGGCCCCAATTGAGTTGCAGGAATTGAAGAAGCAACTCCAAGAGTTTCTTGATAAGGGATTCATACGCCCTAGTGCATCACCTTGGGGAGCACCTGTTCTATTTGTTAAGAAGAAAGATGGATCAATGAGACTCTGCATTGATTATCGAGAACTTAACAAGATCACTATCAAGAACAAATATCCTCTCCCACGCATTGATGACTTATTTGACCAACTACGCGGAGCTCAATACTTTTCCAAGATTGATCTTCGCTCAGGGTATCATCAATTAAGGGTCAAAAGGGAGGATATACCAAAGACGGCTTTCCGTACAAGGTATGGACACTATGAATTTATAGTAATGCCATTTGGTCTTACTAATGCCCCTGCTATCTTCATGGATCTAATGAATAGAGTCTTTAGAGACTATCTTGATCAATTTGTGGTAGTCTTTATAGACGATATTCTTGTCTATTCAAAGAGCAAGGAAGAGCATGAAGATCACTTGAGAATTATATTGAAGACCCTGAGAAAGGAGAAGCTTTATGCCAAATTTACCAAGTGTGAATTTTGGCTTCAAAAAGTTGCATTTTTGGGTCATATAATCTCAAAAGAGGGGATATCTGTGGATCCAGCAAAAACAGAGGTTATCGAAAGATGGTCAAGACCAACAACAGTAACTGAGATCCGAAGTTTTCTTGGTTTGGCTGGATATTATCGACGTTTTGTAAAAGATTTTTCACGATTATCTAATCCACTCACCAAGTTGACTCGGAAAGGAGTTAAGTTTGTCTGGACAGAGGAATGTGAAGAGAATTTCAAGGAGTTGAAAAGAAGGTTATCCAGTGCACCTGTGCTCACACTTCCTTGTAGTGGAGAACGGTTTGTGATCTACAGTGATGCATCCAAGAAGGGATTGGGGTGTGTTCTTATGAAAAATGATATGGTGATAGCTTATGCCTCACGACAGTTGAAAATCCATGAGCAAAATTACCCAACACATGATTTGGAGTTGGCTGTGGTAATCTTTGCATTAAAGATTTGGAGGCATTACCTTTATGGTGAAAGGTGTGATATTTATACTGATCATAAAAGTTTAAAGTATATTTTCACACAAAAGGAGCTGAATATGCGTCAAAGAAGATGGTTGGAGCTGATTAAGGATTATGACTGCTCGATCCATTACCACCCTGGGAAAGAAAACAAGGTGGCAGATGCATTAAGTCGACAAGACCATGCTAGTTTATCCATGATGAGGATCACAAAAGATCCAATATTTATGGATTTACAAAGGATGGATCTTGGAATTATAATGGAAGGGGAAAAATCTTATCTTTCTCAAATGAATGTTCAACCATCTATACATGTGAAGATTAAAGAGGCACAAAAAGAAGATGCCGAGTTACAAAAGAAGGTGAGAAATGTTCCTGAATTCAACCTTGATTTTGATGGGATAATAAAGTTCAGGAATCGGGTTTGTGTTCCTCCCATCCCTGAATTAAAGAAGGAGCTGCTGGATGAGGCTCATAGTTCTTCATTCTCTATTCATCCTGGAAGCACGAAGATGTATAGGGACCTGAAAGAGTACTTCTGGTGGGATGGCATGAAAAGAGATGTTGCTGAATATGTCTCTCGATGCTTGGTTTGTCAACAAGTTAAAGCTGAGAGACAGAAGTCTAAGGGGATGTTACAACCATTACCCATACCCGAATGGAAATGGGAAAACATCACTATGGACTTTGTCACCGGACTTCCTAAAACATCCAAAGGCAATAATGCTATTTGGGTCATAGTTGATCGTCTTACAAAGTCTGCACACTTCATTGCTATTAGAGAGGATTTCTCTCTAGATCAGCTTGCCAGGATATATGTAAAGGAAGTGGTAAGATTGCATGGAGTACCACTTTCTATTATATCTGATCGGGATCCGAGATTTACCTCGAAGTTCTGGCGAAGTCTTCAGCATACTCTGGATACAGAGTTGAGTTTCAGCACTGCTTATCATCCCCAGACAGACGGTCAGTCTGAGAGAACAATTCAAACCCTAGAAGATATGTTGAGAGCTTGCTCTATGGATTTCAAAGGAGGTTGGGATCAACACCTACCTTTGGTGGAATTTTCTTATAATAATAGCTTTCACTCCAGTATTCAGATGGCTCCTTATGAAGCTCTCTATGGAAAGAAATGCAGGACTCCAACTTGCTGGGATGAAGTTGGGGAAAGAAAGCTATTAGGACCTGATCTCGTTGATGAAATGGCAGAAAAGGTCAGATCTATTCAACAACACATAAGAGCAGCTCAGAGTCGACAGAAAAGTTATGCCGACAACCGAAGAAAAGACCTAGAGTTTGAAGTGGGCGATAAAGTGTTCTTACGAATATCTCCCTGGAAGAGGGTTATGAGATTTGGAAAGAAAGGGAAGTTGAGCCCTAGATATATCGGTCCTTTCGAAATACTAGATCGTGTTGGGAAGGTAGCTTACCGATTGGCGCTTCCACCGAATCTCTCTCAAGTTCACGATGTGTTCCATGTATCTCTCCTGAGAAAGTACATACCAGATCCTTCACATGTACTCAGCTCAGAAGTTGTACCGCTGGAGCAAGATCTTTCTTATGAAGAACAGCCGATAGAGATTCTGGATCGTAGCGAAAAAGTCCTACGAAACAAGACCACTCGCTTGGTGAAAGTTTTATGGAGGAACCACCAACTTGAAGAAGCTACATGGGAGCTTGAGGATATGATGAGGGAGAAGTATCCTCATCTGTTTGTTACAAAGTGACGAATTTCGAGGGCGAAATTCTTTTTAAGGGGGGTAGAATGTAACACCCGAGACTTTTTAAATCATCAAAGGAATCTTTTTCTACACAACACTTACTTAGCTTGCTTTACACGCAATCGCGACCTTCCTCGATAGCTTGCGTCGTACGCAATACCGAGTTTCACTAAACAACAATATGCTATTAAAACTAGCCGTTATGAATAGTAATAACCACTTTTTGAAATTTTATAAATTTTATTTTTCAAAATGGACTTCATTTTTGGATTCAGAATATCGAAATTAGCCTAGGGTGAAATTTTGGTATTTTTCTGAAAACTTTCAATTTTTGATGAATAGTGAAACCACTAAGTGGTAGGTTAAAAACTGGATTTTGCATAAAACTTAATTTTACCGCTTCTGTGAATGGAATTTCAAAAATCCGACAGACACGGTTAATATCAAGGACTAAAATGTGGTTCAATGAGATGAAAATAATTTTTGGTGAATAGTAACTTTTTACTTTTTTTTACCACGGTTAATAGTAAATAGGGTAACTAAGGGTAAATATGATATTACTATTACCCTAAAACGTGTCCTAATCCTATTGGACAAGTGTATTTCGACCAAAAACAAACTTAGGAATAAAATATGACCATTTAGGCCCACTTGGGTTAGATTAGGACATTTATTATTAATTTATTTAAAGAAGGGTTAAAAGAGTTAAAATCAAAGTATATTTACTAAAACATTTTTAATATGGGGTTATACATAAGATAAATTCGATTGTAAATATTCATTAGAAAGATAAAAAGATTTCCTACATGATGGTATTTTATTTGTAATTTTTAGACATCAAATAATTTAATTTAGTTATGACACAAAGATGATGCAGTAATTATCTTGTTAACGAAATATTGACATAATCGATGTTATAAACACCAAAATAAATGTAATTTGAGACTTTTTATGAATTACACTAATTTTTTAGGTTACTATGATATATTAATGTTGATTTAATCAACTTGGTTCGAACATTTAATTCTGTTATGACTTTCACAAAAATCATATATCAAATAGTGTCAAAATTGACACAAAATAGTTTTTAAATCAAATATTATATTATTAATTGTTATTGTATTCCTAAAAATCTAAGGTTCGGCCAAATGATTTAGATAAGGATATATATATTAATAATAAACAATTTGGGGTTCTTTTGGCATGTTATTGTAAGTGTATTAACCATATAGTGAAAGAAAACAAAAAGACATGGTAAAAGTTAAATTATTTAACTTAGAGTTAAATCTAATTGATAAGGTTAAAATAATATCCTAAACTTGTCTAAATTCTATTGGTTGATAGGATTTCGACCCCTCCCAACCTTATCTTCGAAATAAGACCCTTTGGAACCATTATAAACCGATTTTGACTTTAATATAAAATAATATTTTGAGATATTCCTAAGGTGCCCCTCTCCTCCCTTATAAAAGGGCACCTCCTCCCCCTCCTCCTCACACCAAATTGAGCACTCAAGCTCGGCCAACCCCTGCCATTTTCCCCTCTCCACTTCCCTAGAATAGTCCTAGAGGTCCTGGTATTCTCCAAAGACCACTCTTAGTTCCCTAAGTGGAGGATTCAAAGAGGCGTTCCAAAGAAGAGGTAATATCCATTACCGATCTTTTCAATTTATTTCGTCTTCAACTTCTTCTTCTTTAGTTGTTTCATGACAAAGTAATAACATCAGTATTACTTACATACTGATATGTTATTATAAATATGAAACAACCCTAATTCACCTTCTATCCATCCTACGGAAAAATGAAATCACCGCGCGTGCGTACGTACGGAATACCGTCTCCACGTCGTGGTGTAATCTATTTTCCACCATCACCTTACAAGGATGGGTATAATGGCGTAATGAGTAACTATATATGATTATTATGAAGTAATTTTGATACTGAAATAATATATATATACTCCAATACAATTCCACGATCATAGGAACGATATCATCACTCGTGCGTACGTACGGAATACCGTCTCCACGATGTGATGCGACTCGTTCTACATGATCTTCATTTCATAATAATTATATAAATGAATTGAATGAATGAATATGGTATATACTACACTAATAACATTCTGGAAATGAATTATCTATAACCTAAAGATAAGAATAAGAACTTATTCGACAAAACACGTATAAGAACAAAAAGTTATAAAGACCCGAGTAACAAGTAACAATGAAATATTACTAACAAGAAGCTAATAATATGACCATATATGATATCATATCAATATGTATGATTCTGGAATAAGTCAATAACATTATTTAAACCATTATACAGGAGCTTCGGACACGAACAAATCAAATCAGACCTAAGGTAAGGGAAATATCACAATCTCATTTTTATTCGAGATTGTTTATTCGTAAGTATCTACTGGGGTGTATTTTATCATCCACATCCATGTTCCCTCAATATGTAATATTGTTTCCATACACTTTCAATAGTTTAAATACAATTTTACCCTTAGGTGAGTTTTTAGTAAAGAATATGAAAGGAATCTTTTGTCATTTTTCGTACGAGGTACTTTTTGACTTTTCCGACAAAAGTACGAAGAATGTTTTTTTTAACTTATACGACATGAATGGATTTTTAAAAAATTATTTCCAAGAAGCTTCCTTTACAAGTTTTCAAGTTTATTTTTAATCAACTTATTTTAGTTTATAATTGTATGACATGTTAAGAAAAGAAAAGAGTTTTTGAAGAAGAAAGGATATTTTCCTCAAGAATGGAGTTCAAGTGTTTTATCAAAATTATTTTCCATCTAAGATAATAAAGGGTTCTGTTTTTATCCCTATTATTACATTGATTTGATTATGTTGTAAGTGAATTATTTTTATGAAGTCATTTACCTTTTAAGATTTGTTTTTGATGTCATGATGTTTCAAGAATCCCATTTTTATTACATGTGTTATGTGACGATGTATGATTTAAGATTTATGTGGCACACATAAGAAAGGATTCATTATAAGATGGGTGGGACCTATATCTCCCTCCAATGCATTGGGTAAAGACTTTATATCTCATGAGATAGACATGGCTGGAACGGAAGGTTATTTCGGTTCAGTGATACAGGACTGAAACTAGGAGTGAACTCGGTTCAGAAAGGGACTTTGTCCACTAAGATAGTTTTGGAAATGAGTCATGACTAACAAGAAATGATTTTCCATGATTATGTGTGCATGCCACAAAGTTTCAAGTTTCATGTTATGATTATGGGGATCTCATTTTCACTTCTATGATTTATTAAGATTTTATGATCTCTTTTGCAGGTTTTTATTTTCAAAAAGATATGATATGATTTTTATTTCCTTTATTGCCCTTGCTGAGCATTTGAGCTCACCCTTTTATGTTTTCTTTTCCCCAGGACAGGAAGATGGATATTAAGTAGAATATGCTAAAAGGGACCCTAGATATGATGAAATAAATGGGAGACACTGTAGAAGATTTATGAACCAGTTGTTTATGTTTCCCAGTTTCTAAAGACACTATACCTATACGGTCCTTTGTGGTTTTATCATATATTGTAATAAGTATGCTTCAATTTTGAAGTATTAACAATGTATGTAAAGTATGGGTCGTTATATTTTCCATAGTTTATTTTCTTCCCAAAAATAGAATTTTGAATCACTTTTCAGCTTCATTTTTTTTTCTTTTGAAAATTTTCAGGAAAAACACCAGAAACCAAATAATTTACAATTGGGGCATACAAAGGCACTACTGGAAAAACAGGTATTTGCGACGGGGTCCCGTCGCAAATAGCCCGTTGCGGAAAACGCCGTCGCAACTAAACTTATTTGCGACGGGACCGTCGCTAAAGCCTTTTTTTGCGACGGGCATTCTCCCCGTCGCAAATAGTATTCCGTATTTTTTGTAAAAAACTTTTTAAACAGTTATTGCGACGGGCCCGTCGCAAATACCTTTTGCGACGGGACCCGTCGCAAATAGTTTTTGCGACGGGACCGTCGCAATAACGTTTTTTTTAAAAATAAAAAAATTAATAATACTAGTATTTTCGACGGGAACCGGGACCCGTCGCAAATACTATTCATAGTAATTGCGACGGGACCCGTCGCAAATACTCTTTTTAAAAAAAAATAAAAAATTATTAATAATACTAGTATTTGCGACGGGCATAGTATCCCGTCGCAAATACTATAAAAAAAATAAAAAAAATAAATTATTAATAAATTATTTTAATTAATATAATAATAGAATTATAATTTACAAATGAAAATAATAAATTATTTTAATTACTATAATAATAGTATAATTATAATTCAAAAATAAAAATAATAGAATATTAATAAATAATTTAATTAATATAATAATATTATAATTATAATTCATAAATAAAAAAAATATTAATAAGTTATTTTAATTAATATAAAAATAATAGAATTATTTTACATTCAAATATTAAAATAATTCAAGTATTACAAAAAAATAATTAAATTATAATATTATAAAATTTTAATATATATATAAAATTTTAATATATATATAAAATTTAATATTATAAAATATAAATATTATTATTATTCATATTAATATTGTTATTTAAAAATATAATATTATTAATATTTTATAATGAGACAGAAACTACGAATAGAAAAAAAAAAATATTTTGATTTCACAAATTTTATAACAGAAATACAAACTCTAATCTGTAGGAGGGGGGGGAGGTGGGGGATCTGCAGATGGTGGTGGAGGAAACTCCATCCCTAAAGCATGAGTGAGTCGGCGCATGTACTCCATCTGCTCCTGATGCTGCTGCTGCCACCGACTCGTCTGCTCCTCGTACAGCTGCTGCTGGCGTCGACGCTCCTCCTCATGCTGCTGACGTATCTGCTCCTGCTCCTGTCGGAGACTCTCTATCTGTGCAGTCTGAGATCGCAACAGCTCCTCATACTGTGTAGAAGAAGATGCACGAGCTCCCCTCGAGCTGGACGCCGACATCGCAACACTGCCATAATAATCTCCGGGAGTCAGTCGAGAGCCGATACCAACTACCCGGCCCTTCTCGAAGGCATACTGGGTGGCCTGCATCCATGCCGCCTCATCAAACTGACGGGCAGTGGTCTGATCTGATGACTCGGCCTGACTCTCAGGCCGGGCCTGTGCCGCTGCGGCCTCATATGACTCCTATAGTTGCAATTTAAAATTAAAATTGTGAATATATTATATGCAGTTAATTTTTAAACTTGAAAACAAATAATACTGACCACGATGTGATGCTGACGATCACCTCTGAGCTCCCCAGTAGCAGGATCACTATACATCCTCCGATATACGTCGTACTCTGTAATATCGGGGTGCTCGACAGCCTATAAGAATAAAAAATAAACTGTTAATATTTATAGTTATATAAAATATTTATAAATAATGTACGTACCAGATGCTGTCTATGAGTACTGAAAGAACGACTCCCAGCTCGATGAGTCACCTCCTGCCTCCCCCGATTCTGCCTCCCCACCGATGATCTCCTCTGAAAGGCACCACTCAACCAGTGCGCACATAATCCATCCCATACATGGGATGAAATGTACTCTGGTCGGTGTGCTCTACATGACTCCTCAAAATCTGACACTCCTGCTTTCTTCATCGCAGCTTTTCTTAAATTGTGCAAAAACTGACGAAGGCGATCACGCATGGCCACCTCCCATGCCTCGTGGATGGCGTCACGCATGGTATCCTCGATCGGATACCATAAACCCTACAAATAAATCAAAATATCAAGTTAGAAATGAAATAATTTTCAAAATAAAAATTATTTATTTACGTACGTACCAACCAATGGTCGAACATGGCCTGCTGCACATCAATGGGAATCTGCTCCCATGTGGTCCACGGCTGAGAGAAATAGTTGCGCAAAATAGCGCTGCCCTGTCCGACTGCTATATGCGAAAAACTGAAAAAATAATAAACATTTATTATGTGAATAGATTAATGAAATCTTAGTCAAATTCACAGGTTATTACAAAGGTTATCACACCTCCGGGTGCGCGGATCAAACCCAAGACGTGGACGTCGCTCGAGGACGGGGTCAGGAATCATCAATCGTGCAAGACCGCGCCCCCTCCGCGTACTCCCTGGAGCGCCTGCAGGCTGAGGGTCATCTGCCAGCAACTCATCTGCATCAAAAGGCAGGTCAGCCTCCGCCAACTCACGAAATGTGGCCTCGTCCATCTGAAACAGAAAATGTTAATATTAGCAAATAATTGATAATTACTATTATATATACATATATATACATATTATGATTGTATATAAATACCATGGAATTCTATAAGTGTTCATCTTCATCATCATCTTCATATATGTCAATGTCATCTTCATATTCCTCCTCAACATCATCGATATCCATTCGAGTTGCAGTTGCTTCATCTCTTACCATTTCAAATTCATGTGTGACATCATTAACATCATCGTCATCACCGACTCTTAAATGTGGGGTGTCGTCATCGATACTCATATCTCTTTATAAAAAAGATTGATTTTGAGTACTCTCTTGAAAAACTTCAATTCTTTGCACATCAGTGAAAGCACATTCACTTTGACTAAACTGATTGTCTCGAATTTTGATTTTTATTACACTCCACCAATCAGTCAAGTCTCTTGATGTTGCACAGTACTTTGCATAATAAACTTGATATGCCTGTTGAGCCAATAAGAATGGTTCATTTACTGCGAGAACACTTTTACATTTAATATCGATGATTCCATGAGTCGGATGAACACGCACGCCTCTCTCTGTATCCAACCACTGACATTTGAACATGGTTATGTAATGTTGTCCAAGATAACAGAGTTCAATGATTTCATCAAGTATGCCATAAAAGTCAACTTCATTTTCTCGATGATGAGATCCTCTCAAGCTAACTCCACTGTTCATTGTTTTTTTCGATTCCCCATATGCATGCGTGTGGAATCGAAATCCATTCACCACATATGCATTATAAGTTTTAACAAGGAAAACTGCTTGAATAATGAAAGGAAATTTGATAATCATCGTTGTGGAGATGGTTATAAATTTTCCCTTCATTATCCAAGCAGATTTCGTTTACTAATTATTAGTAATAAAAAAAATATTATCAATATTTACGAAAAAACAATATTAATATTATTAAAATAATAAAAAATATTAAAAAATATTAAAATTATCAATATTCAGAACAAACTTTGTTCTATTATTAACATGTTCAAATCTTAAAGGGTCGTCAATTATCAGGTCATGCGCAATAAAAAGTTTGTGTCAGCCATGTCTAATGTAAACTCTATAATTGTCCTTACATGGTTGATCACTTCGCAAGTAATGTTGCAATCAGACAAACCAAGTCATTCCCTTCTTAACTATAAGAATTATCTCACATGAACCTTTACATAGATCATTCTTCCTTAAAAATTTGAGGGGATATCATTATTTTTCCCTTAAATTTTCAAGGAAGAATGGTCTATGTAAAGGTTCATGTGAGATGATTCTTATAGATAAGAAGGGAATGACTTGGTTTGTCTGATTGCAACATTACTTTTGAGGTGATCGACCATGCAAGGACAATTATAGAGTTTACATTGGACATGGCTGACAGAAACTTTTTATTGCGCATGACCTGACAATTAGCGACCCTTTAAGATTTGAACATGTTAAGAATAGAGCAAAATCTGTTGTAAATATTGATAATTTTTATATTTTATAAATTTTTATTATTTTAATAATATTAATATTTTTTTTCATAAATATTGATAATATAATTTTTTTTGCTAAGTGTTCTTGAGTATTCCTGAGTATTCCTGAGTATTCCTGATTATTCGTGAGTATTCGTGAGTATTCGTGATTATTCGTGAGTATTCGTGATTATTCGTGAGTATTCGTGAGTATTCGTGAGTATTCGTGAGTATTCCTGAGTATTCCTGAGTAATCCTAATTATTACTAATTATTCCTAATTATTCCTAATTATTTTCAATTATTGGTAATTATTGGCAATTATTGGTCATTATTACTAATTATTACTAATTATTGGTAATTATTACTAATTATTGGTAATTATTACTAATTATTCCTAATTAATCCTAATTATTCCTAATTAATCCTAATTAATCCTACTTATTCCTAATTATTCCTAATTATTACTAATTATTGCTAATTATTTCTAATTATTGCTAATTATTTCTAATTATTGCTAATTATTTCTAATTATTGCTAATTATTTCTAATTATTGCTAATTATTTCTAATTATTCGTAATTATTGCTAATTATTGGTAATTATTTCTAATTATTCATAATTATTGCTAATTATTGGTAATTAATACTAATTATTGGTAATTATTGCTAATTATTGGTAATTAATACTAATTATTGGTAATTAATACTAATTATTGGTAATTAATACTAATTATTGGTAATTATTACTAATTATTGGTAATTATTACTAATTATTCCTAATTAATACTAATTATTCCTAATTAATACTAATTATTCCTAATTATTCCTAATTATTCCTAATTATTCCTAATTATTGTTAATTATTCCTAATTATTACTAATTATTGTTAATTATTCCTAATTATTACTAATTATTGTTAATTATTCCTAATTATTACTAATTATTGGTAATTAATACTAATTATTGGTAATTAATACTAATTATTGGTAATTAATACTAATTATTGGTAATTAATACTAATTATTCCTAATTAATACTAATTATTGGTAATTATTACTAATTATTCCTAATTAATACTAATTATTCCTAATTATTCCTAATTATTGTTAATTATTCCTAATTATTACTAATTATTGTTAATTATTCCTAATTATTACTAATTATTGTTAATTATTCCTAATTATTACTAATTATTGTTAATTATTCCTAATTAATACTAATTATTGGTAATTAATACTAATTATTGGTAATTAATACTAATTATTCCTAATTAATACTAATTATTCCTAATTAATACTAATTATTCCTAATTAATACTAATTATTCCTAATTAATACTAATTATTCCTAATTATTACTAATTATTGTTAATTATTCCTAATTATTACTAATTATTGTTAATTATTCCTAATTAATACTAATTATTGGTAATTAATACTAATTATTGGTAATTAATACTAATTATTGGTAATTAATACTAATTATTGGTAATTAATACTAATTATTCCTAATTAATACTAATTATTGGTAATTATTACTAATTATTCCTAATTAATACTAATTATTCCTAATTATTCCTAATTATTGTTAATTATTCCTAATTATTACTAATTATTGTTAATTATTCCTAATTATTACTAATTATTGTTAATTATTCCTAATTATTACTAATTATTGTTAATTATTCCTAATTATTACTAATTATTGGTAATTAATACTAATTATTGGTAATTAATACTAATTATTGGTAATTAATACTAATTATTCCTAATTAATACTAATTATTCCTAATTAATACTAATTATTGGTAATTATTACTAATTATTCCTAATTAATACTAATTATTCCTAATTATTACTAATTATTGTTAATTATTCCTAATTATTACTAATTATTGTTAATTATTCCTAATTAATACTAATTATTGGTAATTAATACTAATTATTGGTAATTAATACTAATTATTGGTAATTAATACTAATTATTTCTAATTAATACTAATTATTTGTAATTAATACTAATTATTCCTAATTAATACTAATTATTTGTAATTAATACTAATTATTCCTAATTAATACTAATTATTGGTAATTATTACTAATTATTCCTAATTAATACTAATTATTCCTAATTATTCCTAATTATTACTAATTATTGTTAATTATTCCTAATTATTACGAATTATTGGTAATTAATACTAATTATTGGTAATTAATACTAATTATTGGTAATTAATACTAATTATAGGTAATTAATACTAATTATTGTTAATTATTGGTAATTATTACTAATTATTCTTAATTATTGATAATTATTAGTAATTAAATGAATAATTATCAATAATTAGAAATAATTACCAATAATTACAAATAATAACATTATTAATATATTTTATTATTAATATTAAAATAATATAATTTTCTAATTTATATACAGTTCTTTTTTCATCTGTGCGTTTTCTATCTCCACATACAAATAATACATGTGAAGACAGCAAACACACAGATGAAAAAAGAACTGTATATATATAAAAAATTATATTATTTTAATATTAATAATAAAATAAACTAATAATGTAATAATGTTCTTATTCCTAATTATTGGTATTTATTACTAGTTATTAATATTTATTCTTAATTACTAAAAATTATTACTAATTATTCCTAATTACCATATAAACAATACTTATAATTTAAATTTATTAAATAATAAAACAATGTAAACATAATTAAATTACAACTAATTAATAATAATAGAAACTAATAAGAAATAAAAAATAAATAAAAAATAAATAAAAAATTAAAATGAAGATAAATACCTTGAAAATTGATCTGTTCTGATCGTTCTTCAAAACTTTAATATCATCTCCGGAGAAAAAACTTAAACTGGAGAAAAACTCAACTCTAGAAATATGATTCTGAGAGAGAGAGAAGATAAGGAATGAGAATGAAATGAAAAAAACGAATGGGGGTATTTATAGGTTAGATTAGTTGCGACGGGCCCATTTGCGACGGGATTCCCGTCGCAAATAGTATTATTTACGACGGGACCCGTCGCAAATACCTTAGCCAACATTTATTACGGTCAACCGGTAAATAGTTATTTGCGACGGGTCCCGTCGTAAATAATCCTCTGCCGACATAGTATTTGCGACGGGGGAATATTCCCGTCGCAAATACCTTTTACCGCCGCCGGTTATTTGCGACGGGAATATTTCCCCGTCGCAAATAAGTTTCCCGCGATTTGGCGTGCATCGCGGGAAAACTATTTGCGACGGGGAAAGCAATCCCGTCGCAAAAGCCTCCTTATTTGCGACGGGGAAATGCCCCCGTCGCAAATAAGTTTTTAACATGACTATTTGCGACGGGATTTATTCCCGTCGCAAATAACCCGTCGCAATTGCTCATTTTTCCCGTAGTGAGGTAACTTCGGAGTGAGAGAAGAATGATTCTCAACAGGGAATTTAGGATCAATGATTTCTGAATGAGATGAAATATAAATTCTACTCAAGTGATCAGCCACGGGGTTTTCTTTTCTAGGTCTATCTTTGATTTCAAGGTCAAACTCCTGGAGCATTAGGATCCATATTATTAGCCTCGATTTGGAATCACCTTTCTTGAGTAAGAACTTTATAGCAGAATGGTCTGTGAAGATGATGATTTTGGAACCTAAGAGATAGGGTCGGAATTTATATAAGGAAAAAACAACTTCTAAATGTTCTTTTCCAGTGACAGTGTAGTGAGATTGAGTTTCATCCAATGTTTTTGAGGCATAATAGATGACGTGAGGAATTATTTCTCTTCTTTGACCAATAACAGCCCCAAAAGCTCTATTAGAAGCATCACACATCAATTCAAAGGGTAAGGACCAATCAGTGGGTTGGATTATCGGTGAAGATGTGAGAGTAGATTTGAGTTCAATGAAGGCTCTCTTGCAAACCTCATCGAAATGGAAAGTGACATCATTTTGGAGAAAACGAGTGAGTGAGAGGGAAATTTTATGGAATTTATGGATGAATCGCTAATATAAACCGACATGACCGAGAAATTAATGGATTTCCTGAACAGAAGTGGGTTCAGGAAGTGATTGGATCACTTCAATTTTGGAAGGATGAACTTAAATACCATCTTTTGAAACTATGTGCCCTAGAACAATCCCATTTGCAACCATAAAGTGACATTTTTCAAAATTTAACACAAGGTTGCACTTGAAACACTTTTTAAGGACTAGAGAGAGTGAATGCAAGCATGACTCAAATGACTCACCATAAATGGTGAAGTCATCCATGAAGACTTCCATGTAGTGTTCAATGAATTCTGAAATGATACTCATCATACACCTCTGGAATGTTGCAGGAGCATTGCAAAGTCCAAAAGGTATTCTTCTATACGCATATGTTCCAAAGGGGAATGTGAAAGTAGTATTTTCTTGATCTTGAGGTGCGATTGGGATTTGAAAATAGCTGGTGTATCCATCAAGAAAGAAATAGTGTGACTTTCCAGCCAATCTTTCTAGCATTTGATCAAGGAATGGAAGAGGGTAGTGATCTTTTCGGGTTTCGACATTCAATTTCCAATAGTCAATGAACACACTCCATTTTTTCGTCACTCGAGTTCTGAATACCTCTCCATGTTCATTGTGACAATAGTTATCCCACCTTTCAATGGTACAACTTGAATTGGACTAACCCATTCACTATCAGAAATTGGGTAGATAACACCAGCTTGAAGAAGCTTGGTGATCTCTTACAAAACTTCCTCAAGTATAAGTTGATTGAGTCTTCAATGTGGTTGTCTGATTGGTTTGGATGACTCCTCCAGATGGATGTGATGCATGGAAAGGGCAGGGTTGATTCCTGGCATGTCATCTAGGGTCCAACCTAAGGCTTTTTTGTTTTCCTTTAACACTTGAACAAGTTTGGACTCCTCGGTTTCAGTAAGTGTGGCAGAGATAATGACAGGATATGAGTGATCATGGAAGAGGAATGCATATATCAAGTGTGTATGAAGAGGTTTCAGATCAGTCTCATCTATCACTTTTGGGATAGACAACTCAGGAATAGAAGGAGGGACTTTAGTTGCTTCAGATTCATTTTCCTTAATACTTTCCAAGGTGGAGCAGTAGAGATTAGAATTGGTGTGGATTTCCAGAGAGTTTTCAAGTTCCTCTAGATTGATGGAGTCTATGAATGAAAGGTCCACATGAACTTCACCATTTATGACTTGGTTAATCCTTGTGCAGATTTCACAACATCCTATCCCTTCAGAACAGTATGAACATGATGGAATGGGGTTTAATTGACTCTTAGAAGTGTCATCAGAAGTATGGATTGGGAATGCAGAGTGATCCTTAGATGGGTGTCGCATGGATTGGAAAATGTTGAATTTGACCAGCTGGTCACCAAATTCCATGGATAAGATGCCAGAATGGACATCAATCTTGGTTCTTTCAGTCATGAGGAATGGTCTTCCTAGAATTAGGGGAGATCGAGAAGAGTTCGTCTCACCTTCCATGTCAAGGACATAGAAATCAACAGGGAAGATAAGATCATTAACTCGGACAAGGACATCCTCAATTATTCCCTCAGGATTGGTTGTGTTATGATTGGCTAACTCTATGACATCACCCGTTGGGTGAAAGGGACCTAGACCAAGGTTGGAGAATATGGATTTGGGCATGACATTAATTGAGGCTCCTAGGTCTATGAGTGCATCATCAAAGTTGGAACTTCCAATTTGGCAAGGAACCGTAAAGGTCCCTTGATATTTTCACTTTATGGGAATAGAATGCTGTGTGGAAACATTTTCAAAGGGCCTAAGTTGCCTCTTGTGGGTGCACAATTCCTTAACAAACTTGGCATACGTAGGAATTTGTTTGATGGTATCTAAGAGAGGAATGTTGACTTCAACACGTCTAAACATGTCGAGCATTTCAGGATCTGGTTCAAATGACTTCTTTGGCTTAGAGATAGCTTTTGGAAAAGGAATTGGATTCCTATGTGGAATGGAAGGAGGTGAGGCAATGGTTTCAGGTTTATTTTCAAGTTTCTTTTTCATTTCATTTTCTAGGTCAACATTCAAAGGAGGGTTGGAGGACATATCTTGAGGCATAGCAATTTTATTTCCCGATCTAAGTGTAATTGCACTTACATTACCCTTGGGGTTGGGTAATGGTTGAGCTAGGATTTGGGAAGAATTGGATGGTTTCTAGTGACTAAGTTGGGATGAAAGTTGACCAAGTTGGGTTTCAATGTTCTTGAGGCATGAACGGGTGAAGGAGGCAAGATATTCAACAACACTTTCCCATGGATGCATGGAAGAAGAGGCTTGTCCCAAATTGGGATTTCCTTGATTTTGGTTCTTGGGAAATTGATTCAATTGGTTTGGTAATTGGGAAGGCTCACTAGGATAGTGAAATCTAGGAGGAGGAATATGGGGATTGATCCTTTGAGGTCTAAGGACAAAAGGGTAAGGTTGTTGGAAGTTACCAACACCATGACTATATTGAAACTGGTTTTGGTTTTGAGGAGGGAATTGAGGGGGATGAGAGACGGGATTACCATACCTCAGGCCTTGGGTATAGGAAGAAGAGAAGGGCTCATAGTGAGGTTGGTTGAAGATTCTAACAAACTGATCTGATAGTTGAGGATTGGTGTTCCGCTGAGCATATGTTGCATTGAGCTCCATTGGGCCAGATGAATTGGATTTATCCTCTTGAAGTTGTGGACATGTGTCAGTTGGATGAGATGGAGAGTTGCAGATTCCACAGTTTTTGACAGGTCCAGGAAACATTGATTGCGGAGAAGACGAGGTTGGGGATTTGGTAGCCACAGCTAGTTGTCGCACAAGACCTGTAAGTTCACTCATCCACTCGGTCATTTTGTTCGGCTCAATTGATTGATTATCATTGGATTGTTTGACTTGAGCATGTGCTAGAGTATGGAATTGTTGTGTGTTTGCAGCCATGTTACTTATGAGATCTCTTACAGCTGTAGGAGTTTTATCAACAAGAGCACCGCCAGTTGCAGCATCAGTGAGAGTTCTCTTCGTAGCCAATAAACCCTCATAGAAGTATTGGATCAAGAGTTGGTCAGGGATTTGATGGTGTGGGCAGGTTGTAACAATCCTTTTGAACCTATCCCAGTACTCATGGAGTGATTCACTTGGGAACTGACAGATACCACTTATTTCCTTTCGGATAGAAGTAGTACAAGAAGCAGGAAAGAATTTCTCTAAGAATAGTCGCTTCATGTCATTCCATGTGGTTACGGAACCACGAGGAAGGTAGTAGAGCCATGACTTAGAATTTTCAGCTAGGGAGAAAGGGAATGCTCGATGTTTGATTTGTTATTCGGAAACCCCTTGAGGCTTCATGGTAGAGCACACCACATGGAACTCTTTAAGGTGGAGATGTGGATCCCCACCAGCTAGCCCGTGAATGTATGGGAGAAGATGAATCAAACCCTATTTGAGTTCGAAGTCAACTTCTATGATTGGATATTGAATACCAAGTGATTGGCAATTCATATCAGGGGCAACGAGTTCTTTAAGGGTTTTTTCCCTATGATTGGCCATTTCAAATTCAACTGGTTAGATGAGGACTGGTTCTTGAATGAGTTGATTAACTCTTATGTTCCTCCTAAGTTGATGAAGTGTTCGCTCAATTTCAGGGTCAAAAAAATCTAAAGGATTGTTTGGAAGGCTACAGGGCATTCAGAGAGATTTTGGAAGAAAGAGGAAGATGGGTTTTTCTTTATTTTTTTTTCAGTTTATGATTTTTCTGAGAAGACGGGTTTTTCTTTGTGTTTTTTTTCAATTTCTTTTTAAAATTTTGTTTTTTTTGGTTTTTTATTATAATAACAAGAAACTAAAAAATAATTAAAGAACCATCCCTGACAATGGATCCATTTAAAACTTACGGCCGATTTTCACCTATCGACCGTTCAAGGTTCCGGTGCTCTGCTTATGTGTATAGCAGCACTCGGGTCAAATCCTCGGCGATGATACTTTGAAATAGTCGTTTGTTTTTAGTTGATTGTATTCTGATTGGGGGTTTGTTTGAAGAGCTTAATTGAATTGACTAATTGATTATGATTGATTAAACAAATTGATAATGATTGGGGTGAGTTCATCATTAAGTTAGTTAATATTGTGATATCCTTGAGCTTTTCTTTATATTACATTTAAATTAATACCCATGTCACAAGTTGACGTTGAATTGAATTCCCAAGTGTTAAGGATTTAATCCAAGCCTTAACATAGCTTAGGGTTCTAAACATGATCATATCTTTATTTATGGTAGTGTATTTATGGTTCCAATAATCCATGGAAACCACACGTTAAACAAAACAAGTCATTAATCCATGACTTGCTGAGTCCAATATACACAATGATAATTCAACGAATACTCATCGAGCAAAAGCTCTCAATCGATTAACATAACTAAATTAAAACTCACCCCAATGAGAGATTTCCTCATCCATTATGATGTTTATTAATCTGGTAATATATGTTTATGGTGATGAATTATAAAGGGAAGAAAATGAAAGGGACAAGATAAGAGTAGTGTGCCGAACACACACACGAATTATTTTGAGAATCAAAAATGGAATTTCGATTGAATGAGGATGAAAAATAAGGGACTATAATTGAAAATGATTCAAACTATTTTAAGAACATGAATATTATACTACAGAAGGTGGAGAAGAATAATATGTATTGAAGAAGAAACAAGCACTAAAATTTGATTGAAATGAAAACTAAGTTACACAATTAAAATTGAAAGAAAACATAAACAAACATAAAAGAGAAGTGGTGGAGAGGTCTATCTTGTTGAAACAAGATCAAGGAATATCCTCCCAAAACCTTGTAAAGTCTCTAGTAATGCCAAACCTCTTCCTTAAGTTCTGAAGTTCCAACCCTTTTGAAAGGAGAGGAGGGGATGTATTTACAGCCCAAGGTGGTGGACTGTTTACATTCCAGAAATACCTCTCAACTTGGCTTGAAGATATGGACATTCAGACAGCCGAATATTGAGATATCTCTTTCTTGAAAGTTGTATATAAAAATGTCTTCTGTCTACTATGATGATTTAGCGTCCATTGGACATATTGAGCCAATGTTATGGCGGTTTTAGTAAAAAATTATGATCTGTGCATTTCAATATTGACTTTTTTGAAGTCCATAATGTGAATGGGTTTTTGAATAGGAATATGCCCTCAAATAAAAATCATTTCTTCAACAAAGTTGGCCGCCAAATCTCCTCTTTCAAACTGAAACATATCATCTCGAATGAAGGGATACATTAGGAGAAATTTCAATATTAGTGTGCTGTTTTTAATTCCCAGGCAGAATGGTGGGCTAGAGTTCAATGCATCAGTTGGGCCCCTTGTATGTGTGGCTGGGTTATGAAATCTTTATCATGGACCCCTTGAAATGTCCTCCGAACTTTGGAGGGGAATTAAGGTATTTGGAATTCTTGATTGAGCCCAGTAATTCAAACTTCATATATGGTCCAGTTTCATCACAGTTTCCTTCGGCCTTCTTGTGGGGTCTATATGACCCTCTAAATGGACGAATTTTCCAAAGGTGACTTGTAATGAAATGTTTTAATTGGAATTGGAACCTTAAAAACAAGAATCATGCAATTTGGATAAGTAGGGTGATAGTTATTGTTAAAACATTAAACAGACTTGAATCTGGATAAATTCAAATAGTGCCCAAAAATTATATTTAATATTTAAAAATTAATATTTCACAAAAATTATGCAAATTTCATATAAAATCAGTAAATGGAGTATGTAAAAAGATATTAAAATATTAATAGCATCAACACTACCTTAAAATATTCCAAGAACCAATGAAAAATATGTTTCATCAAATCCATAAGCACCTAAGGAGTGTAAGTCAAACCGAATTTCATAACCAAAAATAAAAATACCCATATCATATCCTAAATGATGTATTAGGTATATCCTCTTTTTTGAACCACAATTGGTGGTACCCTAACTGTATATCAATCTTGTAAAACCATCATTCCCCTCCAAGCTGGTAAAAAATGGCATCAATCCTAGGAAAAAGATATTTTTTCTTAACAGTCACATGATTTAACTTCTGATAGTCAATAGAATGTAAAAAACTACCATATTCCATATTATCAAATAGGATATAAGAATACCATAGTAACACACTAGAAAAAATAAATCATTTAGCCTCTATATCCTCAATCTAAACCTTATGTTACACCAACTCCTTAGGTTCCATTCAATAAGATGGCATAGAAATGGGTATCATACTAGGGAGTTGTTCAACAATAAACTCGACCTCTCTCTGGGGTGGTACACTTGGAAAATAATCTCGAAATACCTCGGGGTATGTACTCACCAATATAGGAATCTTACCTCCCAAACACGTGTCAACGGAATAAAGAAATATCTTTGAAAAATGATAGGACATTACCCCAACATAAGGAATAAAAATCCCTTACAAACATGAGTGACCCCACATGTAGATAATAATGGTTCCCATTAACAATAACCGTCTATTTTTGCCTTAACACCAAACAACCAATACATACCGATAATCAAGTAGAATAGGTCAAGATCATGAACCAAAAAGTCTCATTCTACCTCAAATTTAGCTATTATCACCTAACACATAGGACACTTAAGACCTTGTTCAGACCTCATTCTCTAAGGTGTGGAAAGATCCAACAAGTACGACATATGTTTTTAATGAAATCCCCACATGTCAACTAACTTTGATGATATAAATGAATGAGTATCACCTGTATAAAACAAATCAAGCACCAATGAAGATAAAATAAACATTGTACCTCTATCATTTGTTGGCCATAATTTATATTCCTCTAGAACATACATACATCCGAATTTTTCTCCATGAACACCCACCTTGGCCTGAGGATTTTACCCACCACCCTTGAAAGCATCAGTATGAACTTATGAACCCTTGGTGAGAGTGTATTATTTCCTATTTCACTGGGAAATATCTTCACAAAAACACTTCCATTGGCCTAATAATACACAATGATGACAAATACTTAGTGCCTCCATACAGTGAGGCCTACTATGACCAGATTGGCCACACTGATAGAAAACAATGTACTGCTGTCTAGATGAGGCCCGTAAGATTGGTCCTAAAGAGATCTGCTCACCCTTGAGATTTTTTATGGCTATAAGATACACTACGACTAAAAAATTCACCAACTAAAGCTTCACCCAAACATACCTTTCAAAATACGTCTACCTCATCCAAAGCTTCTTTGTCAAATACCTCCAAAAATTACATAAGGTGAATGGGAATGAACATCAACCTAATATCACGACTCATACCAAACTCTAACAATCCAGCCTTCGGGTATTCTTTAGTAATAATATTTGGTTTTTGATAAACCAACTAATAAAATTTGTAGAATACTCCAGAACAGTATGATCCTCCTACTCCAGGTTTTGAAACTCACAGGTCTTTTCCACACACAACATCTCAGGGTAAAACTTATGTTTAAATATTTTCCTAAAAGAATCCTAGGTAAGGTCCTCATTAAACTTATCTTATACAATAGATTCCCACCATCTCCTTCTTGATTCCTTGAGTATGTATGTGGAAAACCCCACCTTTGAGTCTTCAGATTCTTTAATATTTTGAAGATCCTATCAATCTGCTCAAGACACTCCTTAGAATATTGTGGTCCTTTATCACCGTGGAATATAGGTGGATGTAGATTAGTGAATTCAGATCCATGAGAAACCACACATCCACGGTTCCCGACCTAGAGTCTGAATAGTACAGATAAGAACTTCTTCTAAACAAGGGTCCACTAGAGGACTATCCAAAAAAACCTAACTTGTAGCTTCCTCTCTCGGATTTAGAAATGATCTTCTTAGAGGAATTTTATAATAAACCCAATACATTAACCAATTATATCATGATCACATTCCAAAAATATTATCACCACTTTCTGAATTAAAACAAAAGCTTTAAAATAAAAATAATTTAAATCATTTAAGAATTCTTATCGATGAGATACATTTCAAAAAGGAAAAAGTCAATTAAAATAAACTCCAGATATAGTTCATTAAAATGACACTAAACCCCAAGTCTCAAACCTATTAAAAGTCACTAACCACCCATGGTAACTCTGGTTCAGTCACAGAAGTGAGCTGGCCAGGCCCTTTTTCCGCACTTACTATTTGAATTATGATGGTAATAATTCTTGTCTACCCAGGTCACAAAACCAGATTTAGGTAGTGTTAACATAGTTAGGATGAGCCTTCCCTTTAATAATAAACTATAAAATACCAACCTAGGTTAATAAAATCATACACCCGAGCCATACATCACATGGTGAAGTAAAGAAATATAACATAACAAGGTCTTGTAAATAATGAAACAGGACATAAAACCAGTGTACTATATAGATGAAAAAGATACAAACAGATCAATACAATCCAATACAAATTGGATAAACCCAAAAGTATGAATAAAACAAGACAAACATGTCTCTATGTGACCAATAGTTACTTCCAAACCACCTCTCTTTGAAGGTAAAGACCAAAGTAGAATCAAACATGCTACAAGATTCCCTTTCCATTACCTGTATCCAACAATACAACATCTACAACTACCCCAAGAGGAAAATTAGGGTGTGAGAGCAATGCTCAGTAGGATTTGACCATATAATCTATACATGTTCTAATAAAAAGAATAAAATAGTTTTATATTTTAAAACAAAAATAGTTTTAAAGAGACTTTTCATAAATCCAATTCACTTATAATTCATTTTACCATTGGTTTTCATAAAATTCTTTAATATTATCCAAAAACAAAAATATGAAAAGTATAAGTGATATAAATTGTAAATCGTTTTCATGCATCAAGAGGTTATCAAGTAAACATATATCCATGGAATTATCAGGTGAATCTATGTGATAGAAGCCCATATAAAAACATGTGAGCAATAATCCATGACAAAAAAACAATAAGATAAATAACCTTAAATGAAAAAGAACCTCACATTGGGACATAGAATATGGGAAAATTTTATTAGACACTCATGATCATAAATATCCATAATATTGGATCCAACCAATATTGGGTCATCCCTCAATCTATCAATATCCATAAGGTTTCCTCCTAGTTGTTCCGCACACACTCAGGCTACCTATGTCTCCTTCCCAATACACTCTAGGTTTCTAATGTTCTAACTATCAAATACATTTTAAAACCATGTTCAGCATTCTGTAAAACATTTTCAAATATAATCCAATCATCTTTGGATTTTGAAAACCCATTTCCAAATCAAGAAAATATGTTTTAAAATAAAAACCCTTTTCGAAAACATTTTCCTTTTCAATCAATCACTTTTAAAAAATATCACTTAAAATAAATGAAAAACCCAAAGTATTTTTACCAAAATCAATAAGAAATTAATTGAATTGACCCATTGTATTTAAACACCTAGCTCAAGCCCGTAAAAACCTAGCTGCATTTGACTATGGTGATTGGAAACCATAGATCATCCTTCTAAAAATTAAATTTATCTTATTAAAAATAGAAAATAAATAAAAATTACTAAAAAGAAACTGAAACGAATAAGAGTCAAGGTGGTATAAAGTGGTGTAGGACAATTGAATCCACTCATACAGTGTTAACACCCTATGAGGTAAAGGACCCATATTCAGAGAAAAAAGAAATCTACATGCCTTGGACTGTCATGGAAGCAAGAAAGTCAGTGACAGTATTCCATTTACGCCTTGTATAGTGCACATCGATGTAGTTATTCATGACCCCTTAAACCTATGGATGATATATTCCATAGTACATGGGATAGATCCAAGGCTGCAAAAATAATTTTAAGCCACAAGAGTATCTATTTCAACTACTACAAGGTGAATTTTATTCTAACTACATAATAATAACCTAGTGATCATTGCATTATCCTATTATTGTAGATAATATCCACTACAAGGAAGAACAAAAATAAATAACCATTGAACCCCTTGTTTCCTAGATAACCCCACCTCCGTGCATATCTCCCTTGATTCATGTGCCATCAATGTTCATCTTAAGGCTTGTTTAGTGGGGAACCCAACAGACCCATTTCCCACACATGATGTTGTAGGTGTTGTTTTAGGTTGGGGGTCTAGTGAGAAGTGGTTTGATGGAGGTCACATCCTTAAAAACAAGTCACAACTAAATGAAATCAAACAAATCATTTCTGGTTTTGAGAATGAGACCTGCTCAAGTACCCAGGACTCCCTTTTGTAGGGCTCTGTTCCACTATTTCCACATAACCCAACAACCTTCCATAATTACGAGTTCTCTCGCAACTCTCTCCAAACCCCTAAGCCCTCCTCCTTGAAAACACCACATAATAAAATTGTTACCCAAAGCCTATTGAGTGCTCATTCCAATGAAAACTTTCAAATCCTGATGCACTATGTTTTCCCAATCACTCTTAAGAAATAGGTGATCAATAATTTTAGTCCTTGGCTCCTTAAAACAAATAAATTTAGAAGACAGGCTCACCCCTAGTCATTTGATTTTATCTTCCATGGTAAAATCATTGTTCTAAATCCACCACAGCAAACAAATCACCTTTTTGGAATCTCTTTATGATATAGTACTTTTGCATAAATATCATGCTCCTGGTTCACAACCAAAAGACCAAGTGAAACAATAAACTACAAAGGATAGATACAAAATATTATTTGATCATGAATCTGAAACCTAATCGAAACCAAAGAAATATCCTCAACCAAAGGAAAGAATGACTAGAAGGAACGCTTACGTGGAGAAACACAGCGCAACCTCAACAATAATCAATCGCCAAATAAAATGATCTAGAAGGGTCAGAAGTCTTTAAAAACAACCCTGAGAGCTTCCAAGTCAATAGGGAGAATGGATATAATGAATGAGATAAGAAATCATCCATGCAGTACCCTAAAATCCCAAATCTAGACTATTACATGGAATTTAATACCATTGCATGATGTGTAATCCAAGAACATCAAGTAAACCAAAAACCCATCACCTTTTTATTAAGAACCTGATTTTTGACACCATTACATGACATGTAATACCTTTATATGGTGTGTAATGACCCATCAGACTATAGAAACTATATATTTTAAGAAGAAAACTCAAAGACTCCACTTTGATCATTACCTGAACATGGGATAAAACCTACCAAGCCTTTAAAACATTTATACCCAGAATCCATTATGTCAAATAAACATATATCCCTAGAATTTAAGTTAATTTCCCTATTAATGGCTCTACATCCCCAATAATCCCTCAAACAAACCCAAACAAATATGATAAACAAAGAACAAACACATGAGTTCCATAAAAGTGTAACAGGGTGTTACAAGATGGATTCTAACCTTAAATCCTCACACCATAATGAAAATATAATAATAATTGGTCTATAAAATATTCAATGAAGAAATAATTAAACTAAATATAATTCTCTATTTTCATAAATTAATTATAAATTATATGTGATGATCATTTCATCTCTGTTCCAGTGTTTATAACAATTAATCTTTGAATTGATTTCATTGGTCATGATATTCTCCATCTTGTACATATCAGATTATTAATTGATTGTAACAAAATTTCTGAGTTTCATACTTCCCACTATACTCATTCATTAATCTTTGATCCTTCATTTTTTGACATCTTACTTGATACTTGATAATAATATCTTTGTTATATTCCAAATTATTGATAATATGTATCCATGAATAGTGTCTCTGATTCCATTTTTTCATGGACAAACCCAGTCTACCCCAGTCCCAAGCACCCGAGTCAGTCTATGGCAACGCCCAAAGGGTGTTCGTAATCCTTATAGGATAGAAACTAGTTCCTGGGAATCAAAATGGTACCCTATTAATGATTTTCCAAATAAATCCATCAATTCAATATAAAATAACTCAAAAAAATTAACCATAACAACCCATGGTAAAAATATACTTCAAAACATGGAAAAAAGGAGAGTCAAGAACATGTATAAATTGGAATATGATGGGGACATATAAGAATATAAAATAGAGTAGATCATATTCTAAAACAAAAACCCAATATAATGAAAAATTTCTACCCATATTTGTGGGACACGGGGCTGAACCTCCCACCATGAAACCACCATCACCTAAATAAGATCTGTTATCAAGTGTAAGAGATGCCTCTAAGTGATGCCTTTCTTTTACCTGTTTCTGATAAAACAAAGTCTATATACACCCATTGGTTGTATATAGGCTGTGGAAAACTATCATAGTAGTATCCCACCAAGAATTTCATTAATGAACATTGTTAGAAAAAAAATTCTAGATTTAATGTAATTTAATTGGAAACATGGTCTTCACATTTTAAATTAAAATAGGAATAATAATAAAAAGACACAGTAAAGAACCATGATACAACCTTAAGGTAGCTAAGCTGTGGACTCATCCAAAGATCATAATACTCATGATGATCAAACCATTTACAACTATTACCATGAATGATACACTAGGGATGACCAAGCCAAAGTCTTACATCAAACCACATCTATAAAATAATTTTTTTATTAAGTGTTCTGTTGTAGTCCAAGGTCTAGTGAGGGTGTACCTTTGACAAGTGGTACTTTTCCTATTCATCCCACCTAGGAACCTAAGGTTACCAAGTGCTATCCCATTTTCAATAAATAAAATTTCAACTTCTAAGGTATCCAATAAACAAAGCATTCCAATTTTCAAACCATTTCCACTCCAAGGCAAAAGGAACAAATTTTAAAATCCATCAGAAATGAACCAATTGTTATAAAAATATCCTTTTTATGCTTAAAAATAATTAAAACGTGATTAATAAATCTACTAAATCACTTTTAGTTTATCAATCAGTGATGTACCATGAAACTAACTACCTTTAATCATTGCAATCATTGACAACTTGATGGAATCATCATGTGAGAGAGAAGGAATACATATGGAAGGAATAAAAGAGCATAAACACTGAAACCTGCACCATTAAATTCATATTACACAATTATTAGGACTACATATCCATGGGTAAGAGAAAAACTAAGATAAAAAAGAAAATAAAATCCATGGGAGGGGAGAAGGAGGACCTTACTTCAAGAAATATTAGAGAAACTTGATATGTTCTTGATATAAATGTTATGAACCATCCCAGATACCCTATTACTATGATACTTGAGTTTACCCTTACATATCTCTAAGGGAATTCATGATCCTAATAGCTTGGAGACTAGCACCTGGTATCACATCCAGATAAATAGGGAACAATTTTTTCTACAAAACAATTGAAGATAAAGATACAAGGTGATATTATCAATAATCCACAAGGAGAAGGTACCAGAAAAAAATAGGTAAACAAAACCAAAAATAGTATATCATCAATGTTATCAACAACTGTCAAGATAAATATTGTAGATAAACCCATGAAATATTTGGATAACATAGCCACTGTTCACCTCCATCACTACAGATCCCACGAATCTTGTAAATCTTCCACCTCCAAGTGGTGCATTCCCTTTGCTCGGACCTATCATAAGATAATCTATAAGATCCCAAAGAAAAATATAGGGTGTGAACTAAACATTAAAAGAGGGTATCACTAATTATTTCATAAAAATATACCAAACAATAAACCAATTATGATTTCAATTAAAATAAAACATGGAATGAAAATTCAATTACATATTTTTAAGAAAACATGCTTTCAATTTCAAAGATTTTGTAGATATATCGAAACAAGATTCATTGACCATTTCATATAATAAATTTATATAAATCAATTGGAATGGAAAAATAGATCTCCAATTAAGGGAATGAAATCATAAAATCAAAACATATCATGGCACCATAAAATAATCTCTATGATACGTTAGTTTGAATTAATAGGATCCTCGCACTTCTCATTCATCAATATGGATCAGGATATGTGTATACACTAGAATCAACACCCAATTATGGGATCCCATTGTGGGAAATCATCTAGATATTGGTTTAGTCAGTGTTTTCAATGTCAATACATTGATCGAGAGTCATATTCCTAGAGTTCTTATCCCATTTACCTACTAACTACCATGGATCACATGTGCTTCAATAAATAAATAAATCAATAATGGGAAAATTAATCATTTCAAATTAGTTGAAAATATAATTTCCCAATTTTAGTTTTCAACATTCCTTTTTCATTTAAAAACCAAATAAAAGTTTTTACAAAAATCATTTCCTTTAAATAAACTTTAAATTTACGAAATTTTACTCTAGGATCAACACCCAATCATTTCCATCCAAGTAATTTTTCAAATCAAACCATCAATTTTCTGAAATCCACCCAGTTTTTTCAATTTCATTGAAATTGGGGGGGTTTATCAATTTTCATAACCATCATAAAAAAAATAAATCATCTCAAATATAGGTATTTAATCATTTCAAAACTCATCTCAAATAAATTATTCAATTAAATGTTTCAATTGTAGGAAAATATTTATAGAAAAACCTACCCTTAATCATGAGATCAAAAGCACAACCACAATAGGAATGCCAGTGAAGAACAAAGGTAAAAGAGATCAATGAATTAAGTATTGAATCAATATTCATCATAATATGTATTATATTAATAAATTACATGATGATATATCACTCTCTAATGACTAGATAATTAGATATCGGTACAAAGCTTGATATAGGAGATCCATTTACCAGGAGGAGATCAAACACAAACACTAGAGCGTAGTTCTTCAGAGAGAAAGGTGTTTGAGGGGCCAAAAACAATTCTTGAGAGCCTCCAAGACTAATGAAATAAATTTAGGGTTGAGATGGGTGCTTATAATATTTAATGGGGGTCCTAGTATTTATAATTAATTTCTTGAGGAAATTAAAAACCGCGTGTATAGTTTGATAGAGTGGCTACTTGGTTAGGAGTAATTGTACACCATAGCTATGTGCCCCTACTAAACTTCTGTATGGAGTGCATGGATTAGACACATGATTAAACTAACCATGTTCTATACATAAAAACCATTACTATCCAAGTATGTACGGTTTGGAGGGTTAGCCACACAGTTTGGAAAAACTATGTGCCACCTTCTAGTTGTTTTTCAAAGGGTTTATTGTTTTCTATGACAAAATAAATGGTTTTCCCTAACCATACTCCATCTGTGATAAACCCCATGATCTTCAAAATAAAATTCAACATCTTAAAAAACAACTTGAAATAATCCACTTTCAATTTATAATCAAAACAAGGGTCAATGAATACCTTAGAGAATGTAACAGGATGTTACAACCTCCCCACCATAAAATAATTTATATCTCCAAAAATACCATCAAGAGATATCAATGTTAAATAGTTGAAGAAGCTTATGACCCATAATTTCCACACACTATCACGTATCATGATAATTTTTACCATACTTCTATAGAACATAGACCAATGGTATTTTCATCCCACAAAAAACCTTGGTATCAAAATCTAAAATCCAGACATGATGCTCAGACATTGATAAATCTTGCTCAACATAAAGATCCACCAAGATCAGAACATGAGAAGGGTAAGAAAGATACATTCAAAGATATGATATATGAAACACATTTTTCATCAATGTCAACTATATTGGAAGTTCCAAACATTAGTCCACTTTCCACACTCGCTCAATAATCTCAAAAGGAACCAAAAATCTTGGCACAAGCTTTCCCTATTTTTCAAGACATTGCTGAACCAACTCAGGTGAAACTCTCAAGAACACCTTGTCACCATTAGAAAACTTCAACAGTCATTGATGATGATTAACATAAGATTTATGTTTAATCTGTGTCATCAACATCCTATGAAAAACCTATTGAATCCTCATCATCATCTCTTGGAATTGTAATATCATAAAATTTTAAAGGATAATAAAACCCTATTTGTGAATAATTTATGTGTGTTTTTATGTTAGAAACGTAAATTTTCAATAAAAAAATACGTAATAAATGTTTTAAAGGGTTTACATAAGGGTAAAAACCCTGTTATCATTTTGTAATATTCTATGAAATATTTTTGGAGTCAGGCATTGAGTTGGCGTGGGATTTTGAGGATCATAAATGCTAGGTGTTTATTTAATTAAAATATTAATATATTATATTATGTGTGTGTAATGTTTTCAAAAAATTAAATATCTCCCAAACAGTGTCTTTTATAATAAATCTAAGACTATAGTTTGGTCCGATATAAGGTGTTTACCCTAGGAGTGATATAAATTTTAGGCATATCAGGTTTTTAGTAACACCGTATGAAAGGATAACTTATTTATTATTTTTATTTATATATTTCTTAAAAATAACTAAATATATCCCAAAAAATGCGTTGTATGAGAAATCAAAGACCACCTTTAGGTCCAAAATGAGGGTTTTACCATAGGTGCGACATAAGCTTTGTGTGTGTTGGGTGTATGGTTACATCACATGTAAGGGTGACGACAATTATATTGTTATCTTTATTTGTGTTGAAAAAATAGAAACTACATGTGTAATTGAATTTTCTTAATTAATGAGTGATTTTTCACCATGTGTGAATATTTACAAGAAGGTTATTTAATGTCAATCATATTATTAACTTATGCTAAATAAATTCAAATATGTGGTTAATGTTAATTTATTAACTATTATGAGCATTTAATATAAGTTTTTTTTAAATATATATGGTGGATATGGGGAAGGTGATTTAATAACAATAATATATTGTTGTTTTCATTGTACTTAATTTTTTAAAAACAATATTTGTGTGTAGAAAATTAAAATTGTGTGCGTAAATGATGACTGTGTGTATGTGTGTGTGTGTGGGGGGGTGTGTGTGTATATTATGTGTGTGTGTGATTTAAATATATATGCGTGTGTGGGGGTGGGTATGTATATAATGTGTATATATTGGGTTAAATATGTGTGTGTGTCTATTTGTATATATATGTATATATATATATGGAGAACATTTAATATATTTTTAAATCTATGTTTAGATTTTTTTAGGGGAATTAAAAACACAGATGTAATTTAAGGGATGGATCATGGCATGGGTATAAGAGGGAAAATATAATTTTTTAAATTTAATAAAAGGAATTAAATAAAAAAGGGAAAATATAATATATAAAAATGGATTTTGGGCCTTTTTAGTGCACCATAGAGGGTTTTCCTCGCCAATATCATGAATACCTCCCAACTATTCATCCCTATATTTTATTCTATATTTTATTTTATTGTTATTTTCAAAACATCATTCTTCAAAATCTCATGCGATGTTGATCAGAATTATGCACCATCTGTGTTATAAGATTCGTGTCGACGGACAAAAAATTTAAACCCAATATTTTTCTGAACAAGGCAACGTGTGTTTTTAGATTTAAATTAATAATTATTTTTAAATGTTTTATATATAAATGATAATAAACTGTATTATCAAAAGAAAATTATCAAGAATTTTCAAGAGGTAATTACACTAAATTATCAAAGGATAATTTATAGAAAGTTATCAAAATATAATCATACCTTTTATCAAAATATAATTTGTAAGAAATTATCATAGGATAATTGTATGGTTTTATTGAAGAATATGTATAATTCATACCACATGTGTTCTTGAATTAATTTAGATATATAAATTAACAAAAATGGTTTTATAATTATTCTTGAGGAGAATATTGTGAGCACATGCATTGGTCAAAAATTATATTTTATAAATTATATAAGAGAGAGAGAGTATTATGATATGAAATATTTTATTTATTTTTGAATTAAAATATTTTTTTTGGTTCTAGGAACCCTTGATAAACTGTGATCATTGACATGTCGGAGATTACGATAATAAGTTTGTGGGGAGGTGTATCAAACCAAACAAGGTGGTTTGTCATTTATGTTGATGTTGATGACTTTAAAGTAGGAAGTTCCTTACAATTTCGATCCAGGAATATTATTTTATCATGTTATGTTATTTATTCTCAACTAACCCATTATTGTTATATGATTCATGTGGGTGTGGGTGTAGTCATTCTTGCTTGATTGATATATTATGATTATCCATGATGATGTGATTTAGAGCATGTTGAGTTGTTTTCATGTGTGTGTGTATTGATTTTCTCATACTCATGAAATTTAATGTAGGATTCCACTATTTCCTTGTTATATTCTTGGTATATGTTATGTTGTTGTGTTATGCATGTCACCAATGTGACAGGTGGTCCCATCATGACTCGATATCCCTTGAGGTGGAGCATGTTCGTACACTGCATGTGACTTGATAATGAGACTGAGATGGGTGACGGGGCATGATGGACTCATGTGTCCTGACCTGGTGTCATGAAGATCATGAGTGATCTGACCCATTTGTGATGATGAGGGGGTATAACAATCAGGACTGGTCATAACTTTATGGAAATAGTGGTGTATGATGGTCTATTGAACATAGACTGGAGATAAAATTGGGGCATGATGGCCTAGTGTGGTTTGACCTAGAGGTCTGGGACCTATACTAATATTTAATGATAGGATAACATTGATGATGATATATTTCAATGACTGTTCTATTGTTTACCTGTAAGGCATTGAAGTGGTTATAAGGAAGGTATGTAGTGGCTTAGGTAGTTCTTGGACGCTCTGCATGATTGTTGCTTGTGTGCATATTTATTTATTATTTTGTTATACATTCTTACGAATAGTTACACTTATTAGGTTCACATTTATGGTGTTGTATTGAGTCTATTTACTCAAACCAAACTCATTCATTCGTGTGCGCTTGTATATTTCATGACCTATGATTTAGTGAAGGGAAAGGGCCCTATGGTGGATGGTTTAGTAGTAGATCATGGAGAAAGAGTGGGTTGGGTTAGAATCTAGAGGACCTATGGATTTTTATTTTTATATCTATTTATTTATTTATTTAACAATTTATATATAGTATTTCGACATTGGTAGCTATTTATTTGGATGATATGTATTCCATTTTTATATTTACACATGTTACTCTGATTATTTTTTATATTTTGATGATTTATTATCAATCTTATAACATGATACATAGGGTATAATCTCCAAAAAAATAGAATTAGACTCTTGCTTCTGGTTGGAAGCCTCTTTAATATGGGGAGGCATGCATGATGTCATGTGGCACTTTGGATCGGTCTAGGTGGTTCAGATTGTGATGTTACAAAATGGTATCAGAAAACAAGATCCACTAACTTATTATTCTATTTACCATGGGATGGTACAAGATATAAAAGAGATGGGGTAGTTGAAACTCATTCATGGGGGATATGGAAGTGCCTAGTCAGCACTGTATAGTGGACCTCTGAGTTTCCATAAAGTGGGAAAATTTATTTTTTCTGTTACCATTTATTATATTCACCTTGGGTGATGCACATGGTAATTCTACATGATTTATGGGATTTAATATGCATTCAAGCATCCTGACATGGCACATAGGTTCACATTCCATATATATACATTTATATGCTACATAGTAGTTCATAAATTAAATTTATTAGCTTATACTCTCTATTTAGGATATTTTCTCCTTATGTGATATATCTAATTTCCATGTTATTGTGATATATATTTATTAGAATTAATTAGTTAAGCTGAGCATGTTGTTGTTTTAGTATATATACGATGACCCTAACTAATTTTTAAGGACTGAGACAAGGGTTAGTTTTAGGAGGGTTATACATTGGGTTAAGGGTATACTCTTAGGGAATCATTTATGTGATCCCAAATATTGGTTTGGAATTTTTATGTTCCTAATGTTCCTTTTGTTACAGAAGATATCTCTTCATAGATGTTTGGCATGGCCACCAACTGATCAAACTGATGTTGAGTATTTTTCTACACCTTCCCCAGTGGTACATATAGTAGGCCTGCTCCATCCAGGAGTCCGACCACCAAGGTCTATGGTTGACTGTGCTAGACAATTACAGCTTCTGTATCTTCCAACATTTTAGGGAACTAGGGTACCACATGATGCAAAGGACTAGATATACATCATGACGTATTTTTTCAATGTCATTAAAATTCAAGAGTTCTGGAAGGTGTAATTAGTATCTTTCATGCTACTAGGTCCCTCCAAGTGATGGTGGGGTGTGGTTAAACATTCAAGTAGATATGAAGGTTTGACTTTAATAGTATTCAAAATCATTTTATTATAATATATCCTTCTAGGTACACTGAATCATTAATATTCCCATGAACTCATTTAACTTCAACAGAGCTTAAAGATAATTATTTACCATGTGAAATGAATTAAGGAGTTATTTTTAAATTCCTTGATAGACAATAAAGGACTGGAATGTGATAGAGTTGTGTGACTTCCCCTAGTTTCCAATAGACTTTCTCATGATACATTGGGAAGGAAGAAGAGGAAGGCTATGATTTCATACCATAGTAGTAGTGGATAGCCAGTATAGAGTAACGTATTGTCATCACCTCTTATTACTATATGAGGTATGGTCTTAAAGATGATGTTTTTCCCTTCTTCCTTGATTAAAATTGGTGATTTACTTATATCTAAGAATTGGTTATGGACTTGAATTATAGGTAGAGTTATGTTTCCCTAACTTACCTTTCTTTGATACATCATTGAATGATGACATAAAACTCTAGTATATGAGAGAGTGATAGTTAGTGATTCCATTAGTGAGATCCTAATGATGTACTAACTCAATGGAGGAGCTGGATAAACTCTCTATTCCAGAGATCGTATGCCTACATGATGTTCTCTTTAGTATTGTTTCATATAAAGATACATGTTTTACACCACGATTTTGGTAGGGATAGAAAAAAACACGAGGTATTCATCTGAGTTTGAGAATAGAATACCATACTCAGATCTATGGATTGTCCAAGCACACTATACGCATATTGGAATATATGCTTGAGACTACGCGCTAGACATCAGGGGATTATGAGATGATAACCTAAACATATAACATTAAGAGGAGTTTTATGGGAGATCATGTTGTACACCATCTAGATAGCAAGACGTGGGTAAGGCATTAGTTGTGGGGCCCATTTTGGTTTGAGATGCCTCTTAGAGATCAAAGTTGATATAGAAGAGGTTAATCACCGCTCAAAGCAGACAGATATCATATGTCAATTATAGGAGGAGAAATTTAGAGCTCACTAAGGCTGATTGGGTGTTTCTTGTGAGTGACTCCTTGTTTGGGGCACTGTTGTTTGGGGAAGTAAGATAAGTTTTCCCAAATATATTTGGTACCCTTTTAGATCACTGAATGATTGGCGATAGTTTCATTCCATGTAGACTTTCCAACATATTATTGAGGCATGCATGATATGTTCCATGTTTTTCAACTTCAATGGAACACATCCTATATTTCACGTATTATAGTTTGTGAGGAAATTTTAGGAACTAGATACATCGTATGAGGAGAATTTTATGTGGATATTAGGCTACAGTTAGAAATACCTCTGAGGGAAGATGGTACCACTTGTCGAAATTTGGAGGTAGTATAGATTGATCCAAGAGGATACATGAGAGATGGAGTCTAATTTTTGAACTTAGAGGAATGAGTTGTTCGAACAAGAATTATAGAGATACTTCTAATGGATCAGAATTCGATACAGGGGGATAATTTTAACATTCCTAAATTTTTAAGGATAATAAAACCCAAATTTTGAATAATTTCGGAGTATTTTTATGTGAAAATGTAAATTTTCAATAAAAAAATACTTAATTATTATTTTAAAGGCTTTATCTATGGTTAAAAAATTTGTTAGCATCTTGGAATATTCTGTGGGATGTTTTTAGAGTCAGACACTGAGTTCCATGGGATTTCAAGTCCTGTAGAGGCTTATATTTGATTTAATTAAAATATTAAATATATTATATTATGCATGCATGTTTTTTCCAAAAAAAAAATAAATATATCACAAACGGTGTCTCATAGGAGAAATTTGATTCCACCATTGGGTTTGAGATTAGGGTTTTATCTTAGGCGCATCATAAATTCTTTATTCATTGAGTTTTTGGTAACATAGCACATGAGGATAACTAATATATTATTTTTATTATTAAATTTACAAAAATAATTTAATATCTCCCTTACGGTGTGTCATATGAGAAATATGAAACAACCTTTAGGTCTATAATTGGGGTCTTATCCTATGTGCAACATAATATTTATGTGAATTGGGTATTTGGTTACATCACACGTAAGGGTACTGATAATTGTATTATTGTCATTATTTGTATTGAAAATAAATTGGAACCTACATATGTATTTAAATTCGATTAATTAATGAGCAATGTTTCACCATGTGTGAATATTTATTGGGAGATTATGTAATAATGTTGATATTATTACCATGTGCTAAATAAATGAAAATGTGTGTTCATGTTAATTTATTAACAATTATGAGAATTTTATAGAACTTGTGTTTAAAATATAAATGGTGGAAATGGAGAATGTGATTTAATAATAATAATAATAGATTATTATTGTTTTTGTTGTTGTTAATTATAAAAAATATATTTCTGTACGGAAAATTAAATTTTTTCTGTGTGTACAGGATGAATATGTGCGTGTGTGTGTGCAGATTTTTATATATATAATGTATGTTTATATATATAATTTAAATATATATATCTGGATGACATTTAGTATATTTTTAAATGTATGATTAAATGTTTTTTAGGGGAATTAAAAAACAAAAATGATGGAATTTAAGGGGGCGGAACATGGCATGGGCATGAGAGTGAAAATACAATTTATTGAATATAATAAATGAAATTAAATAGAGAAGAGAAAATATAATATATAAAATGTATTTTTGGGACTTTTGTGCACACCGTGAAGGTTTTTCCTCTGAAATCTCATGTATCCCTCCCAACTCTTCATCCCCATATTTTGTTCTTTTTTTATTTTATTTTTTTTCAAACATCTTTATTCAATATAGCATGTGATATTGATCAAAATTACATGTCTTTGGTGTCATTGGATTTGTGTCGATGAATAGAAATTTAATCTCAAGTTTCTTTCTAGAGGGGGCAAGGTATGTTTTCAAGATTTAAATCAATCCTTATTTTTCATTTTTAAAATATCAAGGATAATAATGCATATTATCAAATGATAATTATTAAGAATTATCAAGAGGTAATGACGCTAAATTATCAAAGGACAGTTTATAGAAAAGATGTCAAAATATAATCACACTTTTTATCAAAAGTTAATTTATAAGAAATTATCAGAGGATAATTAGGAAACATTCAGGGATAATTATATGGTGTTATTAAAGAATGGTTAAAAGTAATTCCACCTAAGTTCTTGAATTAATTTAGAGATATAAATTATCAAACATGGTTTTATGATTATTCTTGAGGATAATGTTGTGAGTGTATGCGTTAGCATAAAATGATAATTTAGAAATTATCTAGGAGTGATGTAGTATTATTGAATAAGTTATTTTATTTATTTTTGAAAGAAAATTGTTGATTTTGGTTCTAGAAACTCATGACGAACCTCAAGAATTGAAATGTTGATGATTAGGATAATAAGGCCATGATGAGGTGTATTGAACCACACAATGTCGTTTAATTTTGTCATTGACGACGATGACTTTGAAGAAAGAAGTTCCATACTATTTTGGTCTATGTGTATGATGTTATCATGATATATTTTCCTGACTAAACCATGCTTCTTATGTGATGCATGTGGGTGTATGTGTTACCATTATTTCTTTATTCACATATTATGATTTTTTGTGATGATGTGCTTTAGACCATGTTGAGTTTGTCACATGTGTGTATGTATGTCTTTTCTCACATTATAACATGTTATGAATGATTCCACTATTGTCCAGGGATATTTTTGGTATATGATATGTTTTTGTGTTATTCCATTTACCAAAGTGACATATGGTTTTTTCGTGGCTCGGTATCCCTTGAGGGGGACTCTGTTCAGATGGTGCATGTGACTTGATGATGATACTAAGATGAGCGATGGGGAAAAATGGCATAGTGTGGTCTGACCAAGGGGAATAATGATCATGAGTGATTAGACCCCTATGTGATGACCATGGGTAATAAAAATCATGAGTGATCATACCTGCATGTAAATATTGGGGCACGATTTTCTATGTGACCTGGCCTGGAGATAGCATCAGGGCATGATGACCATGTTTGGTTTGACCTAGAGGTCTGGGGCTTCTATGAATATTGAGAAGATCAAGGATGGAACTGATGTTGAGATGTTTCCCTTATTTTTACAATGTTTTCTGGCAAGACACTGAAGTAGGTATAACTGAGGTTTGTGGTGTCTTGGTTAGCACATAGACACTTGGCATGATTGTTAATTGTGTGTGTATTTATTTATTATTATGTTATAAATTATTATGCAAGCAAACAATTTTTAAGGATGCATTGGTGGTGTCCTGCTAAGTCTTCATACTCACACCGTACTCGAGTATTTCGCTATATTTTTAGATTTCATGACTCGAGATCAGGTGAAGAGAAAGGGACCTATGGTAGATAGTTGAGCGATGAAGCATGGAGAAAGAGTGGGTTGGGACAGACTCCAAAGGACCTGAAAATGTTTTTTTATTTTTTATCTCTTTATGTATATATTTATTACTTTCTGGATAGGCTTGACTCATTGGGATTTTTTTATTTGTATGACATGTATGAAATTTTTAGATTTTCATATGTTACTCTAATTATTTATTATTTAATATATATTTTTATAATTTATTATTGATCATATTACATGACATAGGAGGTATAGTATCCTCTCTGATGGAATTAGAACCTCACTACTAGTTGGAAGTCTATTGAATATAAGGAGGAGTGCATTAGGTCATGTGGAATTTCAGATGAAGATCAATGCTTCAGTTCAGGATGTTACAATAAAAAACTTGGTCTCGCGAAGGAAATTTCACCAATATCTAACCAACATAAAGGATATTTTCAAATACAACCACATAAGGCCTCAAAAGGATCCATTTTGATGGCAGACTTTTATCTTTTGCTGTAGGAAAATTCAACCAGTTCCAAATGGTTACCCCAAAGTCCACCAAATTCATGAACTATAACATGAATCATATCTTTTGGAATCTATATAGCTCTCTCTATCTGGCCATATGTCTACAGATGATATACCATACTCAAATGTAGCTGGGATCCCAAGGACTCCTAGAGGCCTCTCCATAAGTGAGAACTGAAATGGGGATCCCTAACAGAGATTATAGTTGATGTAACTCCATGAAATCTTACAATATCCTACACATAGAGATGTATCATGTCCTCAACATAGGATGCATGTCAAATGGGTAAATATTGAACCTATTTGGTCAGAATATTGATCAAAACCCATATTGTATTATTCCATTTAATGATTCAGGTCAACCCAACCACAATGTCCATAAAATCTCATCACACTTCCAAGTCAGTACAGGAAGATGTTGAAGTAAACACAAAGGTCTCTAGAGCTCAGTTTTCACCTGCTGGCAGGTATAACAAAGAAAAAAAGTATGTGATGTCTCATCTCATACATGGACACTAGAATTGTCATATCCTATCATATTACATCTTCATGGTATCTAGGTGCACCACCCACTATGAATTATGGAAATACCCTATCACCACATATCTCATGGGAAAAGGAACAACTTGATAGTTCTAAAAACATAGGATACCCCTGGAGAAAATGAACACACAACAATGGGTTCCCCCACTATAAAGAGAGTATCTAATTCCATGAAATTCCTCATCATGTTATGCTCATGAAGATTCATCCCTAAAAGAGTGTAGGTTAACTGAACCTTGTCCAAGACAACCTCAACCTCCTCTTGTATTTACAAATTCTATTGGGCAAAGAGAGCCATTAGATTCCACTCTTCTGGTGATTCTTTCATGGACTAGGTTGGAAGTTTCCTAATCAAAGCATTGGAAAAGACATTCCCTTCTCTGGGGTATAGGAAATGTCGAAATTAAAAGTATACAGATACTCAACCTAATTACCCTATCAGAGATTAAAATCATTTTGAGATAAGATATAACTCAATCATTTGGAGCCAAAATAAACAATAAATATTATCATAAAAGTCAATGCTACCAACTCTTAAGAGAATGTATCACATCTATGAGCTTGAGATCATGGGACGAATAATTTTACTTGTGTGGACTAAGATTTATAGATCCATAGGATACCATGTGATCAACATATACAAGTACATATCCCAAACCCAAACCTGATGTGTCGCAATATACCACATAGCCTTACCCAACTTTTGGAATATTCAACACTAGTGCATTAGTAAAAAGATGTTTCAACTCAATGAAATAACTATAACATTTCTCATCCCAAATGACCTTTACTCATTTACTAGTGAGATTATCGATCGCATAATCCAACTTCAAGAAATATCTAATAAACCTATGATAATACCCCACTGAACACAAGAAGATATGAACCTTGAAAACATTATAATATTTCTCCCATGCCATAATTGCTTTCACCTTCTCAGCATCAACTAAAATACCATGTTTTGAGACAATTTTCCCCAAGAACCTCACTTCACACATTCATAAGTCACATTTCAATAACATGGAATAGAGCCAATGGTTTCTCAACATTTTTAAAAATGAAATTAGTTAATGTGCATAGTCATCATAAGACATAGAGTAAACATAAATTTCATCCATAAAGACCACCAAGAATGAGTCAAGTTACTCATGAAATATCCTGTTAATTAAATATATAAAATCTGTAGGATCATTTTTAGACCAAATATCATAACAAGATACTCATAATGTCTATACCTACTTCTAAAGGTAGTCTTTAAAATGTTAGACTCCATTACACTCAACTGGTGATAACTAGATCAAAAATCATTCATCGAGAAACAATTCACCCTTTGAAACTGATCAAACAAATCCTCAATACATGGTAACATATTCTTGTTTTTTACTGAAACTCGATTAGGTTTTGGTTAATAAACTCACAGGAAAAATTCCCCCCTCTACATTCTTTTCAAAGAGAATAATTACCACCCAAGGCGACACATGAAGGCATATTAAACCAATATCTATAAGATCATACAATAGATTTTTCATCTATTTCAACTTTACTATTTCCATGTGGTAAGAAATAATACGCATTCAATGAGTACTAGGTGCCAAATCAATAAATAAATCCACCTCTCTTACTGGTGGAAAACTAGATAAATCAAAAGGAAATAGTTTAGGAAACTCAACAAGAACTGGAGGGAGATCATTGCTCAAATATTCCCAATCCAAGTCAAAATCAAACATCGATATTACCCTGACCAACTATGAGAAATAAGGTTTATCTACACTTGACCTTAGATCTTATTCCCTCTGGAATACAACGAACACCTAATCATGCACAATAAATGAGACTCACATAAAATAAAATTCAATTCAGGTCTTATTAACAATCATCCAAGCCATCTTGAAAATGAATTTATAAGGTTTCATGTCAAGAACCATAAAATTCCATGTAAGCTCAATTTATAATAGAGAGAAAACACAATAAAAAAAATCTAAGACCCTAATCTCTCTTCATTCTAAGGGTGTGGTAATATCCATCACATAGGATAAAATAATCATAAGAATATTTAGTAGGTTCAAAATATGATTTAAATTAAATGATTGAAGTGCACATATATCAAATAATGCAGTCACTAAAGATAAGATTATAGTGATGGTAGCTCTTAATGTCATTGGACATGTATCAAATTCTTCTATAGAACCTTCCACTACAAAAAAATCCCCAATTATAAGGGGTTATTTTTTAGTTTAGCTGAGTTTATAACCCCCTGTAAATACATTATCAATAGTTTCCATAACCAGCGCAAATGTTCCTATCTACTTCTATTAGTGGGGGTTTTGTGAATCATTGGTAAGGTGAAGCATAGTTAGAGGTTGTTTTAGTAGAGGAGGTTAAAACCTCCTCTAATTGCACCATGAAATCTTAAAAAATATATAGTTTGTAGGGGTTTAATACCCCATCCAATTTATTTTCCAATTTAATGGTGATTGAAAACTTCTTCTAGTTGTGCTGTAAGTAGTATAATATGGGAATTTTTGAAAATCTTCCTCGATTTATCACATAATTAGAGAGTATTTTAACCCCACTCTAATTGAGTCACAAATTAAAGGATGTGGATTTCAAAATAACCACTAATAATAATTATATTTTTTATAAACTCACTACCCACACTCCTAGCTGCCCCATAAAATTCTCCCCTAACCTCTCCCATTCCCCAAGTGCTGGTCTGGCCTCCCATTATGCCCCCTCACCTGGACATGGCCCTGACAGCTCTGATTCCCATGCATGGTTCTTCCACCTCACTTTTCCCTAGTCCCTCCAATTCCCAGGTGTGGGCACCCAAACTCTCAATCTCCCCTCAAAATTGTCCCTTTGAGAAATGTCAACATGGGGCCCTATTCCACCTATGCGTTCATGCCTGTGCTGAATCACTATCCTTGTAAAATACAGGTGGTGGTGGGTTTTAAACCTGCCATTTCAGATAACATGGGTAGAACCTTGATCACCATGGAAATATAATTTCATGATAATAAATACAAATTATTATTTTTACATATATTTTTTAGGTTATTAAAATAAATATTATTTTAATATATATTTAAATACAAATAAATTTATATCATATATATATATATATTTATATAAATATAAACTTGAAATATATAATAATGGTGAAGTTATAAAAAATAAAAAATCTGAGAATGCTTTGAGTTATCCTCAAGCAACACCTAAAAAAGAGTGAACTTCCATTCCTATCTAGGATTGAAAACCCTATACTACCCAAAATTTGTAAACTACCTCTCTTAAAAGAGCAAGGGGAAGTGATGACCATGTTAGAAGCTCCACACCAAGAACCAAGGGGGAATGATCAACTGGATCTTCAATCCATGATGAAAAATAGAGGATGGAAATCAGAAAATATTTTGAGAAAAAAAGGTTGGAGGAACTTAAAATGTTGATTCTACCCCCCCAATATAAATGATTATGAGAATCATGTTTCGTAACTTTCAGGTATTATAAAAACCTAAAACATTCACTACTCTTATGTTATTATCTCAAAAAACCTTCTTTGATTAGTTTGCCTAAGATAAAAAGGAACTTTCCTTTATAGATGGATTCCTTTGAAAATTAGGGTGACTATATTCATGCTACCAACCAATCATCAATAGAAATAAAGAGGATATGGGTTTTTTCTCGTCATACTCTATTAGATACGTGAATTATTTTCTCAAGTGAGTAAATGGTCACTTATAGGGTGACTGTTGGAGAGGTTATACATTTCTTTTCCATTATCTATGCTCACAATTATTATGAAGGACGAAGAATCCTATGGCATGAAATCAGCTATCTCACCAGGTTACTCAATGGATCATGGTCCATCATTGGAGACATTAATGATATTCTTATCCTAGATGAAAAACATGGAATATTATTACAACACTCATCATCTAGGGAGTTCAAATCCTATATTGAAAGTAACAACCTATTGGAAGTCAATATTATAGTAGCCAAATGCACATGGTATAGAAGGAACCTCAGAAAAATGTCTACTAGAAAGCTTGATAGAGCCTTCACTAGTGGTTCATCTTCTAATTATTGGAATTCAATATCTTACTCTACTCTTTTTAGAGTTACATCAGACCTTCATTTTATCCTTTTTAATATTAATGACAGAGGACTCAAGACCCTGCCTCCTTTCAGGTTTTTTAATTCTTGGGTCTCTATTCTAAACAGAGATAAATTGGTCCAAGATACTTGGAATTCTATAAAATGATGATATGATTCTATAGCCTATATCCTCAAAATGATTATTCATAAAGGGAGAATGAAATATTGGAGATGGTCTTGCCTCAGCGTCAAATATAATGAAATTTACTCTCTTGAAGTGTCTCTTAAACACATGTAGGACTAAAACACTGGTCAAGACTTCTCTTGTGATCTTGATCAAAAAGAAAGAATAATTTCAGATCAATCTTTCTGTATCTATATCCAAGAGAGCAATCAAATGTAATCTTATAAAATAAAATAACTCGAGGATGGTGATTGGAATTCAAATTTCTTCTTCTCTCTCCAAAGGGACAGGAAAGCCAAAAAAACCCCTATTATTCATCAATAATGGTGACTAGATAATTGAAAATAGGAAAGATATTACGGATCAAATTGTCTCTTACTACACAGACCTTTTCAATGAAACCACTTCTAACTTTGATCCACTTATGGATGTCATTCCTCTACTGGTCAATGAAGAGGACAACGGAATGTTATCATCTATTGTTTTAGAGATTGAAATTAAAGAGGCCACTATTGGTCTCAATAATCAAATTTCAATAGTTCTAGACATATTCACTAATATTGTTTTGAATCGTTATTGGGATGATACTCAAGGATATCTTTTCATGTTTTTTCAACACTTTTTCAGAAATGGACACCTTTCTAATGAATCCAATGCTCAATTTCTCACCCTTATCTCAAAAATATATTCTGCTAATGAGACTCATTATTTTAGGCTTGTTTCCCTAGTTAACTCTATTTATAAAGTTATTGGATGAATTTTGGACAACAGGTTATCCATCATCTCTAAAAACATTATCTCTTTGAACCAATATGGTTTCATCAAATAAATAACAACTCAATATTCCATCATATCTACATTTGAATGTATCAACCTTCTCAAGAAATAATATAAAGGTGGGAAAATTTCTCTCAATATCGATATTAAAAATCCTTTGGATACCATGAATTGGGACTTCATATGCAAAATTCTCACTAAAATTGGCTTCAACAATATTTTCATTGACTATATCAAAACTCTCTTTAGCTGAGATCACATTTCTATGTTTACCAATGGCTCCCCATAAGGTTACTTAACCTACTCGAGAGAAGATATATAGGGTGATCCTCTATAATCCATCATCTTTTCTATTGCATAAGGCAACCTAAGTAGAATTATTCTTTTTTATGATTGAAATAGGAGAACTTAAACCTATAAGGGCCTTTAAAGATTTTTTTCCTGCTATCATATTTTTTTTGTTGATGATATCTTTATCACCATTCAAGGTGATAAAAAGAGTGTCAAGCAACTAAAATACACTTTTTTCATTATGAAATTATTCCTGGCCAGATGTAGAACTGGTACAAATCCTCTATTTTCTTCAGTAGGAATTTTTCATCTTGGAGAAAGGATGAAATTTCCAATGAGTTGAACATAAAACAAGGAAACAATACATTCATTCATCTTGAAGTTCATATGTTTTGGAGTAGGCCTAGATCCTCATACTTTACTCACACAATGAGTCAAATAGAGAATTAATTGGCTTCATATAATGGAAAATCTCTTTTTAATTTCTTGAAGATTTTTCTTGGGGAAACATGTCATTTTTTAAAAGTTTTTATACTCCTCCATGATAAACAAATGTCTTAATTCCTTGATAAAAAAATTGAACACCTACATAAGGAATTTCATATGTAGTGAAAGCATTCTTGAATTCATAATAATTATAGTGACTTGGAAAAAAAATTTCAATTCCATCTCTCTTGGAGGACATGGAATAAAAAATATCTTTAAATCCAATCTCTCTCTCCAAAAATGTGAAACATGGAGAATTGTCAATGAAAAATCGGGTGGCCTTGATTTCATTATATCTAGATTTTTTACAAGATTAAGAGTAGAATTTCAAGACACATGGACTCCTCTATATGGTCATCCATCAAGGAAACCTACTCCAATATCATCTATAATGGGTGTTGGTTGTTCAGAAAGAGATCCTACCTCAAAAATTATCATGATGAGTGGATTCATATTCATCTATTATCTCTATTAAGCTCCAATGATGTAGTGGAATAATTCAACATTGCAGAAAAGCCCAAATGGTAGCTTTATCTCATGGTCTACCTAAGGCTAACAAAGTAGTAATGAACCAGCATATTGTTTTTAATCAAGAATATTTCCTCATTTGGGATCCTTTAATATATGGAATTATTACTCCAATAATCTTCTACCGTAATAACATGATTTGATAACATTATAATTTGTTGGGTAAGATGAACAAGAAATAGATTCCTCCTTCTAGGTTCAGTATTTTATGGAGATTGGATTATTATAAACTCTTAGTTGATTCTTTTTTGTACGTGGTGGGAATATACTTTTGCTTTAGGTGTAATATTCTCCATCAACATAGGGAAGAAATCAATGAATTTTTATTATCCTATGCCACTTCCTTAGCCTTATAGAATATCGTGCAAAATTAATTTGACATTCAACCTCTATAGTGAAACAACATCCAGGATCTCTTGGACATCTGCTCACGGTCTCATCTATATCCTTAGATTATGATTTCTATATGATAACATGTGCAGAATCAATCAACATAATATGGTATAGTAGGAATAAAACTATAAAATAACAAATTCCTTTCAATCGTTAGCGGGATCTTACACGTGTCATGACCACTGTGAAGGCTGCTAGCTCACTACAACAGGGAAAATGAAATAATTCCATACATGACTTCACAATTCTAAAGAAACTTGGAGTGGATGGATAATTCCCTCCTCCTCACATGTATTTATAAATTATTTGGAGCTCCCTTTTATTATATGGTTGGAATGAAACTATGATGGAGCCTCTATAGGAAACCATATGCCATCTAGCATGGGGGTATTTTTCAAGAAGCATGATGGGAAGTGATTGGGATTATTTATGGACCATGTGGCTTTGCTACTGATTAAGAGGTGGAAATGCTTGGCTTCATCATATCTGTTGATATGGATAGAATAAGGGGATGGAAAAACATATAGTTTGAGTGCGACTTGACCATCATTGTGCATGTAGTTAAAAGTGGGAAGATTCTTCTCTCAAGGAAGATGACATCTAGGTGGATCAAATGATTGAATTATATCTCAAAAATGAACTATAATATCACACACTCTTATATATAATCCAATTAACTTGTTGATTCTCTATACAACAAAGGTATATCCAATGATGATCTTGTTTTATCCAATGTTTTTCCTCCAGAGTTTACTTCCTTACTTAGAATGGAGATATGTAAAATACCTTACTTCAAACTCATGTAACCATGTTTTTAATCAATGAAAGAGTTCTCCCCTCGTGGGTGAGGTCTCATCCCTTTTGAATTTTTTTTTTAAAATATATATTTTATATAGTATTTAAATACATTTGAGTAAATATATTTTGTACATATATTTATAATTCTATTTATGTTATGTATACACATATAGTTATATATTTATAAATATATTTATGTAAATTATTTATATATTTAAATACATTTTTATATATTATGCACATGTTTATTTATAATATATATATAATTATTTATATAATATATTTATATAATATCTTTATAAATATATTTATATAAAGTATTTCGATGCATATATTTATTATTATATTCATTAATATATATTTATTTGTATAAATTGCATAATATTATATGTAATTAATTTATAATTAATATTACATGAAATACATATATATGAAATAAAATTTATACAAATATTTATATTATATATAATTACTATTATATGAAATATAATATATACAAATATTTTATATGAAATTAAATTTATATAAATATTTATATAATGCTATATGAAATACAATTTTATATTATAAATAATTAATATTGTATGAAATATAATTTATAAAAATATATAATTAATGTAACATGAAATAAAATTTACACAAATTATTATAAAATGTATTTCAATAATTATTATTAGTCATATTAATGTATATATATATATATATCAATAAATATAATTATATAGTATTTTGTACATTAATATATATTTATTTGCATAAATTCTATTTCATAGGTGTAATAGGTTGGTTGGTCATTTCTTGGGGGTTTCACTAGTGCCGGTGTGAGAGAGGGTTTTCAATTTATGAAAAGAGAATATCCTTTCATAGAAGGATCGAAAAAATGCTATGAAATAATATGGAGATAGTAAAGGTTGGGTTTTGGGAAAGCACTGCAATGGTAATTTAGGTGGTCATATTTACGGTTATTCAATCATGTCAATCCCTCACTATATTGGGTATGTGCTTTTGGCTAGAAATGAGCATCGATCTTTAGAAGTAACAAATATTGTGGTGGTGAATCCTGATGACGATTCATATATATCAGATCTTCTCAATGTTCAAAGGGTTGTTGTGATACTAACTGAAGTAGGTTACAAGAACCGATCTCTGGTGATAATAGTTGTTGTGGTGGTAAATGGAGAAGATGATGCGCATAGATCAGATCTTATCGGATCTGAAAGGGATGTTGTAATGTCGGTCGGGGTGGGTGGCATGTGAATATATATAGTGATAATAGATGTTCTCATGGTGAATGATGAGGATGATGCACGTAGACCCATGGTGACCTGGGCGCCACCTTTGATTTTTACTGCTCGATGCGGGATTATGGGGGTTTCGGTTGTTGGATGGAATTTGGGTGATGACCCTAACCAAAGGTATGGTCCTGTTTAGAATCCTCTAGTAGTCTTGACAGATTCCCCTAGTTGTAGGATCCTTTTGAAAGGATCATCATACCATATTGAAGATAATTGTGAATCATTCTCGAAACATCTACTATTGGGTAAGAACTCGCTAATTTGTATGGTTGTTCTTGAAATATGTCAGAATCCATGGAAGGTTGAAGATCTTGTTCGTAGGATCTTATTTATGTGGGGTTTTTCAAATTGTAAGTGTATTTCATTAGGCAAAGGTTTTTTTCACTTCTTGTTTCAAATAGATGAAGCCAAAATCTATTTTTGGTCCTCTGGTTCATTATTCTTGCAACTGGGAATAATTCATCTCCATGAATAGATGATGGATCATAATGTATCAAGGGTAAAGAATGATTTTTATGGGTGTGTAGCAGGTTTCCTGACCACAATTGGATTTTATGGCATCTAAATTTTTTTCATGATATTTCTACTTCCATGGGAATTCTTGTTCGCCTGGATAAGGAAACATAACATGTTAGGTATGGAAACTTTGTGAGAATGTAGGTTGAAATTGATTTTAGTTCCACTAATATTATAAATTTGACTCTCTCTACTACTATTGATGATATAAAAATCAGTGTTGAGTATGAGAACCACCCTAATTTCTATTAGAATTGAAAATCTAATAGTTATATGGACGAGAATTGAATGAGGAAAATTTGTGATGTTTTTTGGTTTGAAGGGGAATCCTTAAAAAAGAATATGATCGTAATAGAGAAAATGAATTCATTTAGGTCACATGGGAATTAAGTACCTATGTATCCTAAGAAGTAACAGGTAGAATACCTAGATAATTAGTCTCAAAATCAAGGGCTGCAATGTACACTAATAAATCACTGATGGTGAATTGAGAGCCGGTAGAAACTTCATTGGCCACTTCTAGTTCATTTTCCATGCCTCAATAGAAGTATGGGAATAATAATGGGATTCAAATGGCCATTTTAGGCACTGGGCTGGAGAAGATTTAGGTTGACAATGTTATTAGTGTGATTACTGCTAGAAATGGGGAACCAAATAACAGATGTAGTGATTTTTCATCGAAACATGTTCAACAGATTGGTAGCCCTAATTTGATTGTCATAAATATCACTGGTTGGGATAGGATTCACACTGGTGAGGTGGGAAATTATACAAATTAGGTCATTAGTATTGTTCTTAGATGTTCTTCTACAACAACTGACGAGAAAGGTTCTATTGTGCAGTCATTGGATGCATAATTTTCAGGGCATGTTCTATAGGATAATAGGATCAGAAAATCTGATGTTCTGAAGAGATTGGATTATCTTCAACATATTTTGAATTTCTTCTGTTCTTAAAGAATTTATAGTAATTGGGGAAATGTTTCGGATGATGGAAGTGACAATGAAAAGAGTATGGTTCAAATTGACAGAACACATCTCTGATCAATATGTAGCGATGATCCTATCTATTTTAAGGATGTTTTTTAAATGGAAAGGGAAAGATGGTCAGTAGAGATGGTATTTCTCTGGTTCCTCTTAAAATAAGGTTAATGATAGATTATTCTAGTCTATCCATGTATGTGTCTACCATGTCATCTTCTAAGGCATCAAAGATCTAACTCACTCATGAGATGGAATGGTCTAAGGAGAGGATTCTTGGGATCCTCAATCAAGGAAAATCACAGTCATAGTGGTAAATAGCTGATGATGATGATGATTCTAATTATTATTATGGAAATGATCCTTCTTTTCTTGATCTTTAGTTTTCTTTTCTGTATGAGAGAATGTCTCTTTGAATGGTCTCATCCATTTTCTTTCTTTACTTTTATCTTTTTATTTCATCTTTAATAAATGATCAGGTGTTTTGGATTCTTGTTTGACCTTTTTCATATAATTTAAAAGCATAAACATATTATTTAAAAATGTAATTATTACTATTACTATTTAAATTATAACTACAAGCTTATATTTTTATATGATATGTTTTTTAAATAAATTATATTTTTGTATATATTTATATAATATTTTATTATTTTATATTATATAAAATTAATATTATATGAAATAAAATTTATACAGATAAATATATATTAATGTACATAATATTATACAATTATAATTATGTAATTATGTAAATACAATCAAATACAATCATATAAATTTTTTATATAATATGTCCATATAATGTATTTAAATACGTTTATATATTGTTTTTTAATTATATATATATATATATATAAAGGAATTTTTGTGTAAATAGTGGGGGTTTTGGACCCCCTCTAATTTAAGACATTAGAGGGGTTTTTTAATCCCCGCTAATTTAAGATATTATAGGGGGTTTTGAACTACTTCTATACTCATTGATTAACATCATTTATGAAACCCATTAAATTTCATAAATTATAAAAGGTTCAAAACCCCCTCTAAAATATAGCTGGATATTACAAAAATAATGCAAAATAATTTAGAAGGGGTTCATAACCCCCACTAAATTTGATGATTAGAAAGGGTTGTACATAACCCTCCCTAATTTATAAAAAATAGAGGGGGTTCATAACCCCCTCTAAATTTTATGATTATAAGGGGTTATACATAACCCCCTCTATGTATATAGAAAATGAATTTAGAGGGGTTTGTGCATAATTGCCTCTAATCTGCTATTTTTTTGTAGCATTCCATTGCATGAAGAAGCTTAATTCTGGATATCTGTGGATAAAACCCCTTAATTATTGAATCATATAATTTCATCCCAATACTTTTTGGGGTTGATGAGATAGTTCCACAAAAAAAAGATATGGAATAACTTCTACAAGCAACCTAACTGTCTATATGAACTACATATCTTGGCTGCCTCAGTGAAAACCTATTTCGAATGCCCAACCACATCACACAGGAAGCATGTTCAAGGGTATCAACTAGGTACTGCAGGAGTTCTATATGAAACCCACTATCAAGATCTATCATGAGAATCATCACATCTTCTATTTCCTTTAAAGGAACTCATGGAACTACTACTAGGAGAAAAGGGAACTCTTATTAACCCTAACATACAATCGCGGTCAAGCTTGGACATTAGTACTCTATCTAGCTCATCAATATAAGAAGTGTGATTCTACATAAAAATTTAGGATTTAATATTGGATATAAGACACATTTCAACCCTTCAAGCCTTCAGTTTCTCATTTTTCTCCATCTCAATATTAAACTGGATAATCTTAACAAAATAGTTCACATATTGTGTCACATTATTATCACCCTAATGGAGGTTAAGAAAATCCATTGATTTATCCAAGACCTTGGACTTTGGATATAACTAGTTGGTGAAAATAATTTTAAAGTCTTTCCACTATAATTCCTCATGAACTTTCACTTTCACCATCAAATCCCACCATCTTCTGATAGGTTTTTCAAGCATAAAGGTAGCACATTTAACATTAATCGAATCAGGAATTCCTAGGAATCAAAAACAAATCTAAAAATTTATCATCCAATCTTCATCCAATTGAGGATTATTAGATCCTTAAAAATTAGTTTCCTTCTAGTGATGAAACTCTTAAGAAGAGAAGTTCGAAATGATCGAATACCAACTGAGAAGGGGGGTTGTATCAGTTGCATTACTTTTTATATGTTTAAATACTTTTCAAAACATAACACCTACAACCTATTATGATTTATTTTCCAATCATATTTTATGAAAACTCTTCCATGAAAATGTATTAAAGAAATAAAATTGGGCGAGATTTATAATGTTCAGCCTTAGTGTGAGAACTTACATCCTTTCTATAGTCACCCCTATGGGTCTATGGAAATCCACTATTATAAAAAAGTGAATAAAACTTATTACAACACACATTATATACCTTATATCTCCTGATAGAAATGATTATACTGAATACCATTAGTTTAAATAAATTTCTTAAAAATAAATTGATTCGAAATAAAAATAATAATACTTTGTTCAATTTAAACCACCAAAGCACAGTCTAGATCTGATTTTTTTGGGTATCATTATCTCAATCCGATGAGGTCAATATAATTCTCCCTTACTCAATCTTCAAAACTCAAAATCTACTCAAATTCTCAATATGATCTTCTTGAGTCCAATTGACATAATATTATTGACTTAATAAGGTTATTCTCAATACAATTCTTTCATCTGGTAAAAAAAACTTTTTGGTGTCTGATATTTTTCTGAGATCTCAGTTCGGAAAGAACATTCACTCAAATTCTTCAGTACTCAGCGTTTTCCTCTTATGTAAAAGTTAAAGATGAACAAAATTATATTAGAAAGTATTTATAGGCAACTCAAAAAACAAAAACTGGAAACTTTAAAACGTTCCACACTTCTTAAAATTTGAAAAAATTGGAAAAACACTCACATTTAAACTTCAACATGGAATTCATAAATACTCCTTATATTTCTATGAGATTTCTGACAAATTTAATTTCAAGTTTATCCTCTTCAACTCTTTATAAAGAGTCTAAAATTTTTTTAGTCTTATTCATAATTAGAAAATTACAATCTACCATTATTTCTCATTTCATTATGATATGTTTATTTCTAAGCTTCTTATGAATATATTTAATTCTCACATAATTATGAATCTGTTTCTATATCATCTCATTATTAATTTGATTCCTTCATAGCTCATTATAAATATGTTCCCTTCCCATCTCATTATGAATCTGTTTCCTTCTCAGCTCATTACGAATTATGTTTCCTTCTCAACTAATTATAATTTTTTTCCTTTCTTCTCATTAGGATTTTTTTTACTTCTCATCTCATTATGAATTCGGTTTCCTTATCATCTCATTAAAAATTCATTTCCCCTCTCTTCTCATTACGAATTTTTTTCCCTCCCATGTCATTAATAGTATGTTTTCATCTCAACTCATTATGAATTATATTTCCATCTCAAATAATTATGAATTATAGTTCTTTATCAACTCATTATGAATTTAATTCTTCACTCTATAACATTAAAATTATTCAAACTTCATCAGATTCAAACATTTTGACATAATATAGCTTCTGATTCTGGTACTTGTGGAACATATAAAATCTTTATGATTCTTCCATTTCTAAAAAATATTTTATCATGAGTATGTTTCATGATTTATGATAACTTCATGATCATAAAAGCGTCACCTAACTTTGATTAAAAATATTTAAAAATTTCTACCTCCTTACTTCACAATATTTTTTCAAAACTCTTCAGCAACAATACGACTTATTCAAATAGAAACATCTATCTTTCTAACAAACCTCGTTATGAAAGACTCAGACCGATTATTAAATAAAAAAACATTATTATACAAAAAATTTAGTTGTCAAAAAATTCAAAAACATTGTTAAAACAATTTATCACAAAATTTCTCCAATATCCAGCTTTGGATTTGTTGACAGCCCTCATTAAAAACTTTTCTAACTCTCATAATATTTTTACAATTGACCATTTTTAAATAAATCATGTTTTTTTAATTTTAACAAAACACATCCTTAATCAAAAGAGAATGTCTTGAAACCACACTACTAGATAAATTAATTTTTTTAAGGAATTCCATACCTCAGTGGGAAGAAATTTTTTGGGCCATATAAAGATAAACTCTCGATAACTTTTAATTTTCTCTCACTTTTCTTTTTCTCTCACCCATTTTATGGTAACCAAATATTTAGATTCATAAAATAATGATAAGTAAAATCTTCTTACAAAGTATAAAGATGTTACTTTATCTCCCCAATTGTTTGCATAATCCAAAGCATGGTGGGGGTACTTCCTTACGGCGTTTAGGAAGACATGGGAGGAGGCTGAACATGAAGTTGCAGCATCAATTTCAAAAACCTTTCTTTAGGTTTTACTTTACTTCATTGCAATGTATTCCAGAAAAACATCTCCAATACCAACTATCTATTTTATAAAGAGAAACATTATATCAATATGTTTTAATCTTTAACGTTGTGTATGATTTTTATAAATATCAATATCATTCTAATTATCACAAAATATCATCAATGGTTTATAAACATTTACTTTCAAAACATCCATCATAACTTTTATCCAAAAAATTTGAGTACAAGCCTGAGTAGTTTAAACATATTTCGATTCATATGTGCTCAAAGTTACTGAACATTGTTTCTTACTATTCCAAATCACATAATATTCACCCAAGAAGAATGTTCCTCCTGTGGTTGATTTTCAATAATTATAATCTCCAGCCTAGTAGACATTAGTATAACTCTGAAACTTTATCTCATAATTTATTTTCTATAAAAACTCAATTGATTTTGTTCCTTTGATATATATCAAAATTATCCTTGCTTCCAAAATATGTGATTCTTTTTTATTACATTGATACCTAGCACACAAATTCACATAAAAAACAATATCATGTCTTGAGGCTATAAGGTAAAGTATACTTACTATCAGCTTCCAAAAATCATTCTAATTTGTACTTTTATTAGACTCATAATTACTCAACTTTGTGTTCAAAAATATAGGATTAATAACTTATTTGGATTTTTCCATCCCAAACATCATTAATAATTCTCTGGAATACTTTTATATAGATAAGAAAATGTATTTTTTGAACTTGTAATCCAAGGAAGAAAGTTAATTCTCCCAACATTGACATTCAAAAATTCTTCTTTATTTATTTAGTAATGGTTAAAAAACGTCTTATATATCCCCATAAAAAATTATATCATTAACATAAATTATTACAATTAAAGTTCCAGAGTCAACATATTTCACATATAAGTTACTATCGACTTATCATTTATAAAAATTTATCATTCTCAAACAATTGTCATGTCTTGGATACCAAACATGTGGATATTGTTTCAGCCCGTATAAACATTTCTTTTGTTTACATACATTATTTTCATTAGTATCAAGTAGAAACCCACAAGGTTGTTCAATGTAAACTTATTCATCAATCAAAATATTTAAGAATGCTGAATTTATATCCATCTGATAAATTTGGTAATTCCGATGTGCATACACTGAAAGAAACATTATAATAGTTTCTATTCATGAAACTATGGATAAAATTATTAAAAATCCACAACTTCTACCTATGAATATCCATTACAAACAAGTCTGGATTCTTTTATTATAACTTATCTGTGTTCATATAACTTGTTTCTATAAACCCACTTCGTTATGGTAAAATTTTTATTTGTTGGTCATGAAACAAGTTCCCATGTTTCATTATTCTCAATCTGATCCAAATATTCATTCATAGAATCTACCCATTCGTTGTGTTGAAAAGATTCTGAAACTAATTCTATTTTAACTTCTAATATAATTGATATATGATTATCTAATCCCAACTTTTTTCTTGTCTGAACTGTAGCCTTTTAATTTCCAATAATGTTTTTAGACTAAACATGTTTTTTTAAGTAGTAAATTTCAAAAGTTTCTATCCCAACAGAACTTTCCTCATCACATGAAATTTCTGAATCTTGAAAATGATGTTTTGACTTACATTCAATATTTTTGGAAATCTCTAGTTTATCCTCATTTTCATTCGGAATGACTTTTGTTAAGGAATTTTTATTTTCAATTACTTTCACATCATATAATTCCACCAATGTTTGTAAATTTTTGTTCTATCATTTGTAAATTATTCCATTTGGTGAATAACCCACAAAAGTTCATTCCTTATCTTTCTCATAAAACATTCACAAATATAGATTTTTTATTTTGAGAAAACATGGACTTACAAAAAAAATTAAAGTATTTCAATGAAGGTTTTTTGTTATACAACATTTTGTAAGGACACATGTTGGTTTATGGTCTACAAAAATATCTATTTTGAACATGTACAACAACCCTAATATATTTTCTCCAATATAACATTGAAAGTTTATATTCTACTAACATAATTATTTTGATTTCTACTGAGCTTATGTCCATTCTTTCTACAACTCCATTTTTTGGATTAAAGGGAGTATTGTACTGATGTTTGATACCGTGTTTTCTCATATAATCTTAAAAGTTATTGTTTTCAAACATTGTTCCATTATCTATTCTCAATTATTTCTATAAACCTTCATTTCTTTCTCAAATTATTTTCTAAAAAACTTAGAAATTCCCATGGCCTCTCACTTATGTTTCATAAACATGATGTTTTTTATCCGAGTGAAATCATCTATAAAAGTGATAAATTATAAATCTTATTTTTTTATTGATGTATCATCAGCCCGCATAAATCATAATAAATAAGTTAAATAGTGCTAGTACACTGAATCTCCACTCCCTTATGAATTTTATTAGTTATCTTTCCTTTCTGACAAGTAATACAAACATATTATTCTCTCCTTTTAAATTTTGGAAAGCTTCTCACAGTAACAACTTTAGAATGTCTATTCATGTTTTTCTAACCATTATAGAAATTTAATTTGTGCCACAACTTATTTTCATCTTCAGCACTTAATTAATTGGAGTTGTTATATTCTCCTATTTGGAATAGATTCTTGTCGGTTCTTTCTCCTTTTATAATAACTTCCCCATATTTAACACTTTTGATAACATAAGAATTTTTTCTAAATATTAATTCTTTTCCATCATCAAAAAGTTTACATACATTAATTAAGTTATTTTTTATCCCATCAATGAATAAAAATTTCTTTTATTTCATCTTTTCTACCTCAATCTTAGCAGTTTTGATTCCTTTTATTTTTAAGGAGCTCTCATTACCAAAACTAACTGCTCCTCCATCATGACTTTCAACATGTTTCATGATTTTTATATCACCTATAATTTTTGAACAACAAACACTGTCAAGTATCCATGGGTTTTTCCTTTTAATTTATTTCAAAGTCATCTCAACAACAAAATCTCTTTCTTTAACTTTCTTCTTTACAACAATCTTTTCTTTACTATTGTAATAAACATGTTTCATAAAGAGTGGCATACATTTGTTAACATCATGAACATCCATATCACATCTTCTATAAACATATTCTAGATATTCAAATTGATTTCCTGTTTTAAATTTTATAATATATTGATAATTCAGCTTTTCAACTTTCTATAAGTTAGGAAAGCTACTCATTCTACTTCCATTATTTCTTCAACTTTGTTCAAATCTTCTTCTATATAGAGATAAGTTGTGTAGAAACTTATAAGTTATGTGCCCATAGATTCCACAACACCAGCAATAGCCATTAAATAAATATTTTCTATTTAATATTGATATTTATCTATAGAAACATTGTTGAGGTTGGTAACTTCTTTTAGCTCAAACATACACAAGATGTGGACCATCTTTGCTCCTAGGTGAGATTTCAGCTTTTGTAGATGGGATAGGTTTATCACATCCTTTTTCACCCAAAATTTCCCAGTACTTATTCTGAACCCTTTGTGACATCCCAGATCCAAATTCCACTTTATAGGTTCCTAGACCCTAGTGGGCCACATGTCCAAAAGCGCATCTCCCCAAATGTCAGAGGTTTCTGTCCATCAATGAGGGACTAGGCTGTGTCTATGTGGAGACTATTATTTCATTAGCAAAGAGTAGCATAGTAGATAAATATAAATATAGGTAAATAGAGGAATAAATATAAGTAAATATATGGAACAACAAAAATATACAAGGATAATAATAACTAATATAACTGGAATAACATACATCAACTGATGATGATATGTCATGTATCTAGTAATCTGGAAAACAAGGATACAAAGTAGAAGAGTACATGAAAAACCCAATGTATTAAATGGAAATACATAAACTATCTCAAGCATCCCAAGCCTCATATCATCCATCTACTACTAGATACATCCTAACACATCAAGAAATCAAGGGTCTAAAGGATTATGCTTCCAATTATCAACACCCGCTTACATGTGATTTTCCTCAAGTACCAAATGACACCTAAAGATGGTTTGAGATAAATCTTAGTGGGACATAACCAACGCTGTCTATAAAATCTGCATCGTGTAATGGAAATGTAACAGTGTGATAGAATGCATATTTAATGTAAAGTAGTACAATGTAACAAAATACCCAAGTATCTACTTCATCCCTTAGTTAGTGTCTGAACATGTAAGTAGTTAATTATTTTATTTTTACTAGTTTATAATTAAATCTAATGTTAGAAATAGTGAAGGTTCCAAGATGTAACTAGGAAACCTATAATGATATTGAATATTGATTTTCCAAGGTAATAACCAAGGCCACATAGACCTCAAGGGTCACCAACTCGATAATGAATATATTCTAGATAAGCGTAACAATGTAACCCATGGATTATAGTCCACGGAATTTCACAATAAGATACCTACCTGGTCCAAGGAGCTTATCCAAGGTAAAACAGGTCTAAGAAAGGACTGAGCCCGATGGGATTTATCCATGGAATGTACTTCTCAATGCTATATCAAAGGAGTGTATCCAAGGAATCCTTTAATATTATTGAAGGGATCCTACGGTGTCATAACAAGCATCCAAGAAAAAATAAGGATCAGGTTCTATGTGGGTATCCACCAAAATAAGATGCATCCTTGAATCAAAATGGGGTTCCCAAGTGCTCAAGGAATTCCCAATGGAATCCAAGGAAAGATCGATTGAGGACACTCCTAGTTGATAATGATGTCATATAATATTCCATTTTGTTCATGACATTCCTTTCATTACTGTGAAAAGGCTCAGTAGCATGAAATCATTCATTTAATAAATTTAAATCATTTTAAAAAATCATAGATCACTTCATTACCTTCCATTAACATGGAAAGGGGTGCTACAGATGAGAAAACTATTAATCAATTACATTTAAAAGGAATAATTTTTATACTGAGTATACATGCCAATTTACATTTCACATTTAATTTCCAAATTAAATAACTTGCCTTATGTGGGTATAGTGGTGATCACAAACAGTGCTTTCCATTATAAAATTACCAATTTAAATCAATACATTTAATATAAAAATGCTTACCCTTAGAAAGGTCCAGCCAAGGCACACCAGAATGGTGGATCAAATGTGTTAATACACTAAAACAATAATTATGGAAAAACATCCTTCATGAGATGGATGGATATTTGGTCATAACCACTAAAAACTAATTTCTTATTTGGAAGGAGCATGACCATATGGTTCTAATGATTATAATAATGACATATATATTTAGTAAATGGCACCCGATGAAATCGTTGAGCCCCACTGGAAAATCTAAAAATCAATGAACTTAAGGGATAAGTTATAGACACTCCAAATTGGACTTGTTATAAGGCCCCAGCCTTAAAACTTACTTAATCTTGAGTTATTACAAGATTACACATTGATGATCTTTTCAGGTTTAGAGTTTTAGAGAATTAGATCATAAAAAATACATTACATTACACATTTAAACAAAGTGGTTACATAAAAGATAATATTCTTTTTTTCCCATCAATGGAAACATATTTAAAATAAAACATGGATTCTTTCTTGACACTTCCTTTACACTATCATCATATCATGTACCTTTCCCTTGACCTGTGGAAAACATTTTAAAAAACTTGGTATGAGCATAAAAAGCTCAGTAAGGGTTATAAAAATATGGAAAGGAAACATTAGTTCATATATACATAAGAATGAAATCATACTTTACCCATAAAACATAGGAACTTTAACATACCTCATCAAATCATGAATAAATCATAGAAATCATAAGACATAAATGTAACTTGAGGCATTCATAACATTCTTACGTAGGGATTTACCCTCTTGGTTACGTTTGGAATACCCATCACAGTATATTCCCTAAATCTCTTCGTGAAAACCTTAACATTTAACCCCTTCGCGTTACCCAATGCATTGGAGAAATATATTAGGCTCACCTGCCCTTAGTTTATCATGGAGCAACCCGTCTTCATAATAATTCCCAAGAACCTCAACATAATCGTATCACATGAAACATGCATAAAGGAAACATAACATTTCCACCTTTCAATCACGAGATATCAATACAACACATTGATATAAAAACATTATGAAAAACATTTTCAATACCAAAATAAAAGAAAATTAAAACATGGTATTTATTTTTCTTTTAAAAAAAGGTATGGCTTGTAGAGGAATCCGAAACTCAAATAATGGTCACGGCGGTGGAGAATTCGTTGTCGCCGCATACATACAACAAAAACATTCCCTTTTGTCATTTAGTAAACGCCACATATAAAAAAGATTCCTTTTGAATAAACGTAAAAGTCAAAGGGGTTTTTACACCATATAAAATAAGGTTGTGTATAAAACAAAATATGTCTCAATGAAAGGAGATTGAGACGAAGTCCCATACAAAGATGGTATCCTTGGACTAAGGATAAATCAATTACATAATTATGTGTGACAAACTAATACACCAAATATAAGTGGATATTAAGTGTAAAAAAATCAGAGGTTATTCACACATATTCATAGAACGACATATTCAAGGAGTTCAAGCTTATCCCAAAGAATCAAAATTGGGTTAAGAAGTTCCTTTGCAAAAATTTGACAGCCTAACGGCGTCGTAAAATGAGTTGATGAGAGATAAAAAGGGTATCTCATCACTTTGAAATAAAATTTAAATCACTAAGGATATAGAAGAACATATCCCAACATAATGTTATGTGAATTAAAATACATAACAAAAGAACTCTTTTAAAAAGAGGAGGGTGAAAGGTTCCCTTAACGACATGGGTATCTTTCGAAACATACACCCCGTGAAAGAAGGACAATAAAACACTGATGTAAATACTCATAAATTAAAGTATGTTACACAATGAGTAAAATAATGGTCAGTACATACAACACTCAAAGGAAATTTTGGAAAATGTAGCATAAATCTCACAGGAATAAAAGTGAGATGAAAAATCCCTTACGAAAACTCGGCAGCCTAACAGCGCAACTTAAAACTTACAAAAATGGATTGATGAGATCAAATTGGGTATCTAATCATATTAAAATAAAATGTACAGCAATAGGAATATAAAATAACATCCCCTGTCATAAAAAATAGGAGCTTAAAAGAAGTGACATAAAGGAGAGTACTTAAAAAGAAAGAGAGAGGTTAGATCTCTTACGAAAATTCCGCAGCCTAACGACGCCACTCAAAACATCCAAAATGGATTGATGAGAGAGAATAGGGTCTCTCATAATATGAAAATAAAAATTAATGTACTAGTATTATAAAAGAACATCCCAATCACAAGAAATATTAGCTTAAATGGAATGACATAAAAGAGTGTACTTAAAAAGAAAGAGAGGAGTAGGATCCCTTACCTCGGGTCCAACTTGACTCGATCGTTATTTAACATCCTGAATAATAATCTTGAGTTAATTTAAACTTTATTAAGATCCTTTTTCAAGTTCATTATTCTTTTTATATCACTTATTTCCATGTTATAAACATTATGTAATCATTTAAGTTAATAATGTTTGTTTTTTCAATATTTGGTTCTTTAGTCGAAAGTGGACTTCTTACAATTTCATGTTGTTCGTGTGGTCAAAGGTTCTTTATATCCAGAATTATATTCATGATTTGGATATCATATATATCATATATATCCAGAATATACATGTATTTATAATATTACATAATCATTTAGAGGTAAGAAATGAAATGCACCGTTCATGGAGACGGTAAGTCGTACGTACGCATGAACGCTACTTTCATTTCTATGTCATATTAATGGAATTAAAACCAAATTATATATATATATATATTAAAATTCCAGTATAATATATATTTTATATAGGTCACATATGTTCATTAATTTCATTATTTATACGTTCCATGTATTGCATGTACGAGTCACATCACTTGAGGGGGCGGTAGTCCACACTTCCTCATATGAAATTATCGCATTTACACAACATGAAAAGAATAAGTGTATGGTTTAAATATAAAATACAGAAGCATATAGTAAAAATAAATACCATATGTATAATATATAAAATAGAGTGACATCATAATGGACACCTTTAAAGGTGTTAAAAGAATATTGAACAATCATCGTTTCGTGAGGCAGAAAATCGTCAACCATAGAAACAGTATGTTCTTTAACCATTAGACGAAGGTGTGTGTAAGTGTAACTCGAATCCTTCTTATAACAACATCCCATTATATTGAAGATACTTTAGTTGTTACAAAATAAATTAATAAAAAAGAGTTTAGGGGGTTGGAGAAGCAAAATAAAACAAAAGAACACAAGTGAAGACATTACCTTAAAATCGGGTAACTCTTTTTGATTTGAGCTAAAAGGCTTCCTTGGGAAGACTTATGCCCAATGTGAGGCTTATAGGATTAAGAGAGGGATGTGGAGAGACAAAATAGGTAGGGTTTTCCGAGCCAAAGGATTTGGAATTGTGGGTAAGGTGGTTGAGGCGGGGGCCTTTTATAAGAGGAGAGGAGGGGCACTCTTGGAAAGTAAAGAAATGTTACTTTATTTGAAAATGAGTTTCAGATTTAAAAGGTCCCACATTGATATAATTCGAGTATAAGGTGATAAGGTTTCGAAATACTCCAATCCAATAGGTTTTCGACATGTGTAGGTCATAGATTTTACATTATCTTTTCATTTTATTTAAATCCTTTATTAATGAGTTAATCGCTGCATCATTATTATGTCATAAATATTTTTTTTATTTAATGTCTCAAAATTATAAAAAAAAGATCATGATTTAGTAAATCCTTTTAGCTTTCCAATGATTATTTATAGTCAAAACTCTGAATTGTATGACCCCATGTAAAAATTGTTTTAGTAAAACAACTCATGTTTGTGTCATTTTTACATTTACATTAAATAAAATGTTATTTATGTCATTTTCCAACCAAAGTGACTCCATGGGGTCCCCAAGTTGAACCATGGATTGTCCTGGTCGGCCATGACACATCCAATAAGGGTAGGACATGTTTCAAGCTCATCTCATATAATTAAAACATTATTTTTACCTTAAACTACACTAAATACCTCTAATCGCGATTAAGAACAGAAAAGTTACTATTCACAAAAACATTATTTTAATCCCATTGAACCACATTTTACTTCCTAAAGAAAACCATGTATGTTGGATTTTTGAAATACAAAACACAGAGGTGGAAAAGATTCATTTAAATGAAAAATGAGTTTCTTTAACTACCACTTAGTGGTTTCACTATTCATAAAATTGAAGTTTTTCAGAAAAATACCAAAAATTCACCCTAAGATATATTTGATCTTACGAATTAAAAAATGAAGTATATTTTAAAAAATTTAAAACATATAAGTTGAATTAATTAGTTTAGTAATTAATTCCCGCTGTCAAAACAAATAGCTTGTTTTTAAGAAACAATAAGTATCAAAAGATTGACTCTAGTTTAAGTCCAATTTCAAGATGAAATTAATTCCAACAACCACTATTGGATTAAATGGTAAAAATATATTCTAATTGATCTTTAAAACCAATTCAAAAGATAATCTAATCATATAAATAAATTAGATTAAAAAGAGGTTTTGTATTAAAATACAACATTTTTCACTATTCATAAAAAAATTAACTTTATCGAAAAAATACCAAAAATTTACACAATGTAAATTTTGATGTCCCGATTCTAAAGAAGAATTTTATTTTGTCAAATATAACACATAAAATTGTTAAAAAGTGGATTTTAAAGAGGTTCTCCATCGAAAGGCGGTTAATCGACCTTTTAAAGAATATTAGAATGTTTATGCTTAAAAATTGGATTCATTTGCATTTTTAATCCTCTAACATTTATTGTAGAGAGTAAAAATATTTGACAAACATATATAATTATTTTTTTGTTAGTTCTGTTCATTCCCACCATTACAATGGCTAGGCGTTAACTACCATTTAAAATAATATTATTTTATTATTAGAGTGCAACATAAGATTTCAAAGGAACTCGTTGTCGCGTATTGGGTACGCCATCGAGCATAGCATCCCATTTAAAGTAATATTAATATTTTATTCACAAATATGGATAAATATAAAAATTTCATATTCTTTATTTACTTGGGGTGTTACATCCTTCCCCCCTTTTGGGAATTGCGTTCTCGCAATTTTAAAATTTATTTTGGAAACATCCTTGAATGTCCCACATCGGAACACGAGTCGGTAAAACAATCACTTGAAAATAAAGATAGATAAGTACAGAGGTCACCCGAGTTAACCCATACTAGGATTCCATATAGGAAAACATGGACATGGAGGAGAAAACATAGGGTCATGTTCTGATGGAGAGTGATAGAAATCATGTTTAGGAGAAAGTTAACCACAAGAAAATCACAAACTTGTTATGGGTTAAATGACATTCGATTCCCCAGTAGGAAAAGTTAATAGACAAATTTTTTGTTTTAAGTTACTTTTTATTGAGGAATTTATTCATAAGGAAACATAATCACTTATCATGTTGACTTTAAACATTTATTAGATTCCTTACACAAACTCATATTTTCTCCAAAAGAAGAGTATTTAGGAAGACTTGTTCAGATTAAGATTACTATAATAAACTTTTAGAGAATCACCTAATCCACAAAAGAGAACTATATACTTCCCATTTCTTAAAACTTTAACCAAAACTGAAACCAAAAAGGCTAGTACAAGATCAGATATTCCAGAAAAGGATAACCCTTTATAAAAAGAAAATCTATTCTTAATCTCCAAAATTTGTCCAACAAAACCCAAAGTTCATCGAGGACCATTTGATAAACAATTTTTCCATAAAATTCTTCAAATTAAACCAAACTATGATTGAAACCCAAATATTTGAAGGATTTAGTCACATAGTCCTCCAAGTAGAATCGTAACATTTATCTCCAAATAACATCAGTTGCTCTTAAAGTCTCATATTGAAGAGTAATTAACCTAATCACATATCCTCCATGATAGGTTAATAAATTTCCATAGATAACCCGAAATCAACTTACTATTAATTCATAAAATCATCTAACTAAAAAGAACCAGTCAAACTAACCAGGGACTTCACATAGTCCAGTGGTAGGCGATAAATACCAGTTGCACTTTGGTTGTGGGTTCTATTCCTGCATCTTTGTCCGACGCGATGGGTTGTCACACGGTCTACTTGTTATCCTTTTTATAAAACTCCAAAAATAACACTAACATGTTTTAATCTCAATAGTTTCCTTATACCTCTGATTTTCATCCAAATTCGTTATGATCTCAGTATCTTAATTCTTGAAGTCTTATTTCACCACCATAAGATAAAATAAAACGATTCCCAAAATGAAAAACAGCATACCATGATCATGGAGTCCACTCAGTTTCATCGTCATCTTGTTCACGTAGGTATACGTCCCATGCATTACAATAATGATTTAGAGTTCCTTCAAAATCATTTCCTTCCTCCATCCAAATACACCTTGTACAACATGGGTCATATGGGTGTTCATAGAAAAACAGTTTTGGAAAACAATCATGTATGACATATAATTCCAAAACATCTGATGAAACATGATTTCTATAAAATAGTCAGACAGAATTTGAGTTGAAACTTTCTATTATTGGTCCTTTTAAAATACCATAAGTATGTGCTGAGAGACTATATTTTAAAATCAAATATAAATAGGTTGCGCAAGGGTCTCCTTCCTCAGCACCATTTTTAAAATCATAATATGCTTCAAATTCTTGTGATAAGGTAAAATATTTGGAAATTCCCTGATAATATTTACCTTTCTTGAAAATATGAGAATATTGTGAAAATAGTATTTGTCTAAAAACATCCCATGATCCACGATGATAATGAGGTATAGAGGAGGTTTTTGATATCTCAAACATATGCTTGCAAGTGAGTTGTATGCTAGAAAAAGATTCACAATCATCCGAACATGACTTTGCAATAATTATTGCAAGCATGTCATCAGGAAGAGACAAAAATTTCATTTGAGATCCTTCTCCTTCCATTCGTAACTGACTTTACTTGTCCTGAAAAAAAGTTATAAAATAAGGATTTAACTGAAATAATAGATATAGGGACTAACCATGTGTCTAACAAAAACTCCTAATCCCTAAAGTTATCTAAACCGACCTTTGATACCAACTATAAGGCCCCAGCCTTAAACCTTACTTAATCATGAGTTATTACAAGATTACACATTGAGGATCTTTCCAGGTTTAGAGTTTTAAAAAATTAGATCATAAAACTTACATTACAATCCACATTTATACAAAGTGGTTACATAAAAGATAGTATTCTTTTTTTCCCATCAATGGAAACATATTTAAAGTAAAACATGGATTCTTTCTTGAAACTTCCTTGGCACTATCATCATATCATGTACCTTTCCCTTGACCTGTGAAAAACATTTCAAAAAACATGAGATGAGGATAAAAATCCTAGTAAGGGTTATAAAAATATGGAGTGGAAACCTGAGTTCATATATACATAATAATGAAATCATAATTTACCCATAAAACATAGGCACTTTAACATACCTCATCAAATCATGAATAAATCATAGAAATCATACGACATAAAAGTAACTTGAGGCATTCATAACATTTTTACATAGGGAGTAACCCTCTTGGTTACGTTTTCAATACCCATCATAGTATATTCCCTAAATCTCTTCGGAGAAACCTTAATATTTAACCCCTTCGCGTTACCCAATACATTGGAGAGCTATATCGGGCTCACCCGCCCTTAGTTTATCACGGAACCACCCGTCTTCATAATAATGCCCACGAACCTCAACATAATCGTATCACATAAAACATGCATAAAGGAAACATAACATTTCCACCTTTCAATCATAAGATATCAATACAATACATTGATATAAAAACATTATGAAAACCATTTTCAATACCAAAATAAAACAAAACTAAAACATGGTATTTATTTTTCTTTTAAAAAAGTTATGGCTTGTAGAGGAAGCCGAAACTCAAATAATGGTCACAGCGGCGGAGAAGTCGTCGTCGCCACAAACGTACGACAAAAACATTCCCTTTTGTCGTTTAGTAAACGCTTCATGTAAAAAGATTCCTTTTGAATAAACATAAAATTCAAAGGGGTTTATTCACCGTATAAAAGAAGTTTTTGTATAAAACAAAATATGCCTCAATTAAAGGAGATTGAGACGAAGTCCCATACAAAGACGGTATCCTTGGATTAAGGATAAATCAATTACGTAGTTATGTGTGAAAAACTAATAAACCAAATATAAGTGGATATTAAGGGTAAAAAAATCAGTGGTTATTCACACATATTCATAGAACGACATATTCAAGGAGTACAAGCTTATCCCAAAGAATCAAAATTGGGTTAAGAAGTTCCCTCGCAAAAATTTGACAGCCTAACGGCGTCAGAAAATGAGTTGATGAGAGATAAAAAGGGTATATCATCACTTGTACATAAAATTTAAATCACTAAGGATATAGAATAACATATCCCAACATAATGTTATGTGAATTAAAAGACATAACAAAAGAAGTCTTTTAAAAAGAGGAGGGTGAAAGGTTCCCTTACCGACATGGGTATCTTTTGAAACATACACCCCGTGAAAGAAGGAAAATACAACATTGATGTAAATACTCATAAATTAAATTATATTACACAATGAGTAAAATAATGGGCAGTACATACACCACTCAAAGGAAATTGTGGCTAATGTAGCATAAATCTCACGGGAATAAAAGTGAGATGAAAAATCCCTTACGAAAACTCGGCAGCCTAACGGCACCACTTAAAACATCCAAAAATAGATTGATGATATCAAATAGGGTATATCATCATATTACAATATAATTTATAGAAATAGGAATATAAAAGAACATCCCCCATCATAACAAAGAGGAGCTTAAAAGAAGTGACATAAAGGAGAGTACTTAAAAAAAAGAGAGAGGTTAGATCTCTTACGAAAATTCGGCAGCCTAACAGCGCCACTCAAAACGTCCAAAATGGATTGATGAGTGAGAATAGGGTCTCTCATAATATGAACATAAAAATTACAGTAAGATTAATATAAAAGAACATCCCAATCACAAGAAAGATGAGCTTAAAAGGAATGACATAAAAGAGTGTACTTAAAAAGAAAGAGAGGAGTAGGATCCCTTACCTCGGGTCCGACTTGACTCGATCGTTCTTTAACGTCCTGAATAATAGAATTGAGTTAATTTAAACTTTATTAATAACCTTTTTCAAGTTCATTATTCCTTTTATATCACTTATTTCCATGTTATAAACATTATGTAATCATTTAAGTTAATAATGTTTGTTTTGTCGATATTTGGTTCTTAAGTCGAAAGTGGACTTCTTACAATTACATGTTGTTCATGTGGTCAAAGGTTCATTATATCCATAATTATATTCATGATTTGGATATCATATATATCATATATATCCATAATATACATGTATTTATAAAATTACATAATCATTTAGAGGTAAGAAATGAAATGCACTGTTCATGGAGACGGTAAGTCGTACGTACGCAGGAACGCTACTTTTAATTCTATGTCATATTAATGGAATTAAAACCAAATGATATATATATATATATATATTATAAATCCAGTATAATAAATATGTTATATAGGTCACATATGTTCATTAATTTCATTCTTTATACGTTCCATGTATTGCATGTATGAGTCACATCACTTGAGGGGGCGGTAGTCCACACTTCCTCATATGAAATTATCGCATTTACACAACATGAAAAGAATAAAGGTATGGTTTAAATATAAAATAAAGAAGCATATAGTAAACATAAATACCATATATATCATATATAAAATATAGTGACATCATAATGACAACCTTTAAAGGTGTTAAAAGAATATTGAACAATCATCGTTTCGTGAGGCAGAAAATCGCCAACCCTAGAAACAGTATGTTCTTTAACCATTAGACGAAATTGTGTGTAAGTGTAGCTCGAATCCTTATTATTACAACATCCTAGTATATTGAAGATACTGGAGTTGTTACAAAAGAAATTAATAAAAAGTGTTTAGGGGGTTGGAGAAGCAAAATAAAACAAAAGAACACAAGTGAAGACATTACCTTAAAATCGGGCAACTCTTTTTGATTTGAGCTATAATGATTCCTTGGGAAGACTTATGCCAAAAGTGAGGCTTCTAGGAGTATAATAGGGATGTGGAGAGACAAAATGGGCAGGGCTTTTCCGAGCCAAGGGCTTTGGAATTGTGGGTAAGGAGGTAGAGGTGGGGGCCTTTTATAAGAGAAGAGGAGGGGCACTCTTAGAAAGTAAAGAAATGTTACTTTATTTGAAAATGAGTATCGGATTTAAAAGGTCCCACATTGATATAATTAGAGTATAAGGTGATAAGGTTAATAAATCCACCAATACAATAGGTTTTGGACAAGTGTAGGTCATATATTTTACATTATCTTTTCATTTTATTTAAATCATATATTATTGAGTTAATCGCTGCATCATTATGATGTCATAAATAATTTTATTTATTTAATGTATAAAAATTATAAAAAATATATCATGATGTAGGAAATCTTTTTATATTTCAAATGACTATTTATAGTCCAATATATGACTTGTATAACCCCATGTAAAAAATTTTTTAGTAAAAGAACTCATGTTTGTGTCATTTTTACTTTTACATTATATAAAATGTTATTTATGTCATTTCCCAACCAAAGTGACTCCATGGGGTCCCCATGTTGACCCATGGATTGTCTTGGTCGGACATGACACATCCAATAAGGTTAGGACATGTGTTAAGCTCATCTCATATTATTAAAACATTATTTTTACCTTAAACTACACTAATTACCTCTAATCGCAATTAAGAACATAAAAGTTACAATTCACCAAAAAAATTATTTTAATCCCATTGAACCACATTTTAATTCCTAGTGACAACCATGTATGTCGGATTTTTGAAATTCAAAACACAAAGGTGGAAAAGTTTCATTTAAATGAAAAATCAGTTTCTTAAACTACCACATAGTGGTTTCACTATTCATCAAAATTGAAGTTTTTCATAAAAATACCAAAAATTCACCCTAAGCTATATTTGATATTATGAATTAAAAAATGAATTCTATTTTACAAAATTTAAAACATATAAGTTGCATTAATTAGTTTAGTAATTAATTCCCGCTGTCAAAACAAATAGCGTGTTTTTAAGAAACAATAAGTATCAAAAGATTGACTCTAGTTTAAGTCCAATTTCAAGATGAAATTAATTCCAATGACCACTGTTGGATTAAATGGTAAAAATATATTCTAATTGAACTTTAAAACAAGTTAAAAAGATAATCTAATCATATAAATAATTTAGATTAAAAAGAGGTTTTGAATTAAAATACAACATTTTTCACTATTCATTAAAAAATGAACTTTATCGGAAAAATACCAAAAATTTACACAATGTAAATTTTGATGTCCCGATTCTAAAAAAGAATTCTATTTTGTAAAATATAACACATAAAATTATTAAAAAGTGGATTTAAAAGAGGTTCGCCATCGAAAGGCGGTTAATCAACCTTTTAAAGAATATTAGAATGTTTATGCTTAAAAATTGGATTCATTCGCATTTTTAATCCTCTCACATTTATTGTAAAGAGTAAAAATATTTTACAAACATATATAATCATTTTTTTGTTAGTTCTGTTCAATCCTGCCATTACAACGACTAGGCGTTAACTACCATTTAAAATAATATTATTTTATTATTAGAGTGCAACGTAAGATTTCAAGGGAACTCGTTGTCGCATATTGGGTACGCCATCGAGCATAGCATCCCATTTAAAGTAATATTAATATTTTATTCACAAATATGGATAAATATAAAAATGTCATATTCTTTATTTACCTGGGGTGTTACACTTGTATAACTCTCCCTGTCCATTATTAGCCTCTAATTTGGCTTGGAATTGAGTAGACCTAATAAAATGGTAAACATCCTCACACCTTGAAAACTATATTAAGAGCAAGAGAGATTGGTAAAAGCTCAATCAAACTTGATTACTTACCATTGAACATCCAACATGATGATTGGAAGCTCGAATTGATCTCGGGTGAAGGAGATCTATTGATCCCTAAGTTAGGCCTTAAAAAATATCCAAAATTAGAGAAATTTAGGTTCATCCCACAAGAAACCGTATTAAGGAATAAGGTTTTAGTTAATTAGATCATTAAGGAAAATAATTTAAAATTACCCAAAATTTAGCTTGTGCGTATTTTGGCTACACAGTTTTCCAAACCATGTGAAAACCAGGCATGGGTACCTAGAGAAGAGGGGAACTCATAGAGTTAGGCCGGAAAGTTAGGGAAACCATGCACCAACCATGTGAGATGACTTTTCCTGAAGATGAAAATCATCAACATGATTAGATCTGACCATGTGGCCAACCCTCATGGTTTCCTCTAACCATGAAAAAGTTCCACTTTTCCCCAATAGATTGGTTTCGAGCACCGAACAAGCCTCAGAAACTCTCAGGACCATCACTAACTCATTAGGCATGAATATTTGGTCCAAATTAAATAATTAGGCCAAAATTTAAATGATCCATACCATAGTGAGAAATCAGGTTCTGATAGTCTTCCCCCCTTAAAATAACTCATCCCCGAGTACACCTTCCAATGGTGGTGAAACACTGTCTAAGAACAACCCTGTCCACTGGGCACATAAATCGGTCTCCCACTCCCATGTTTTGTCCTATACACAGTCGTTCTACCATATAACATGTACCAGAGAGACAAATTGGCCTCAAATAGCCTTCATTCTATAATTAACAATTCATACTGAATAATCCTCAAAGGTAGAATCAACATATATTCAACTTTCTTAGGATCAAAAGTATGTGATGGGTTGACATGATTTTTGAAATGTTGTAAAACATGAAATAAATCGGGCATGGAATGGTACCTCTAAGTTAGTAGCAACCAATTGGCTACCATCCGAACTATCTCTAGAATCTCAAATGACCCTACATAATGAGGAGACAACATCCCTTACATTAGTAACCATCAATTCCCTAGCCTGGTTGATACCTGAAGGAAAACATGATCCTCATCCTCGAACTCTAGAGGTCATAAATAGAGATCAACATAATATGTATGTCTAGACTAAACAGTAATCATACACTTTCTAATTAGTTGTACCTTCTCTAATGTATCTTGTATGAGACGAGGACCTAATAGTTATGTCTAACAACCCTCTGACTAGCACATGGGTGAATGGAACGACCTACCATTTAAGGATTTAAAAGGATCCATCTTTATTATCACCTGAAATCTGTTATTATAGGCGAACTATTTTAAAAAAAATCCATCAAGGTGTCATTAATTCATTTTTGAGGTGGTTGTGTTTGTTGAAAAAGAGGGCCTATATGTTTTTTTTGTTGAAAAATCAGACCACGATGTTCAATTTATGGGCAAAAGAGGGTTTTCATGGTGAGTTGTCAAGTTATAGAGATGATTTTGACAATCTATTGTTAACAGAATAACCTCGACATTGTAATGGAGAATATGGATGTGGTACAAAAAGATCAGATACATGGTGGCATTTTTTTCCAGTGTGCCAAATTTTTGGGCCATAAAAACGACAAATGGAGAAAAGTGTTTTTGGAAAAGGGAATTGTGTTCCTGTGTCTTAAATGATTTCAAACATGACTTCCATATTTTTTTCACGATTAGAACATCAAAATATGGAAAATCAAATAGGGGCGCCAAAGTATAGGTTTGGGCGCGCAAGGTGACTTGGGTGATGCTGGCTCGGGTGAAGAGACTTGTGCACTGAGAGGAGACTTGCATGTGGAGCTCAGGGTGACCAAAATTACTATAAATAGAGGGATACCACTCATAATTTGAGGATAATCTCAACACTTAGAGAAAATTTGATCTCCAATCAAGCAGGTGGTTTGGTCATGCAAGTGGATGTGCGAGCGTGCAAGTATAAGGTTATTCAAAAGTTGCGTGCCAGTTTCTAGTTGTGTGATAACATTGGTTTGGGTGTAAAAGGTTGTGGGTCACCCATGTTCTGAGTTTTCGAAAGATGTATCATGCAAGTATTCATGTGACACTTTCATTACAGTCTTGTAAAATCCCACCAGTTGATAGTTGTGCACCAATATTGTCTTGGGCGTAAAAGGGTGTGAGTTGCCCATGTTTTGTGCTGAATAAGTGAGTGTCACACAAGTGATTTTGTGACAATTTCATGCCAAGAATAGAGAAGTGTGACAATTGTTCCAGGGCTGTGAGAAAGTTGTAAGATTTCCTGGTACATCCATGGTAAAGTTGTATTCATCAGTGGATAAAAGTGTAACTTCAATAGAGCATCAACATATAGAGGAAGATACATTCATTTTTTATGATGAAGGGACCTATAAGTCTTTAAATTATGAGTGAATCTTCTATATAAGTAGTGATCACACTTTAGTTTAGATAGCAGTGAGCTTTCATATTGTGAGTGGTTATAATGTAGGAGGGATAGTGGTTCTGCCCCGAATTTTGTAAACAATAGTGCACATTTAGTGGATTTGGTACATCAACACATCTGTAGAGTATTTTCCTTTGATGTATCCCATTTAGGGTGAACCAAGTAAAAAAAATTGTTTCCTATGAATGATTTAATTTCTATTTATACTTTTCTACGGGAAAGAGAGAGAAGAGGGTTTTTCTTAATAGAAAAACAAGATCAATAGGGGATGTTGTTTTAATCTGTCATACCCTGATTGCCCCCCCCCTTCAGGGTATCTAACCTAGTGGACCTAAAAATTGGTATCATACGGAAAGGTTAATATCAGTGGTTCTCTCTCAAATAGAGTTCACCAATCATAAAGGTATTCCATTCTTAGATAGAAACAATTTCCAGCTATGAAAGAATTGGATACAACACAAGTTCCAATCATTGGGAATGGATGTGTATACTTCAGCAATGCATGGTATAATAACTGATATTAATACTGGTTCATTATCGAAATCCGAGTGAAGAGAATTAGATGCTGACGCCAAGGGAATCAATTATTTAGGGTAATCCATATCCAATGTTCTATATGAAGGTGATTTCATGAAAAACCTCACATGCCATGTGGGAAAATATATTTAATATATTTGAAGGAGATACAATGTTCAAAGAAGCGAGGCAGTAAGTGTAGTGGAATATGTATGAAGATCTTAGATTGAGCATGAATGAGTCTTTTGGTTCATTATTAGATAGGTTAAATGTGGTAGTAGAAGAAATGTGAGGTCTTAGTGAAGTCATTGAATACATAAAGTTTTCCAAGTGCATCTTGAGGAAACATACACCTCGCATCAGTACAAAGGTTTCAGTATTAGAATACAAGGATCCCAAAGAGCTGACACTGGATAACTTGCATAGTACCCTTATAGCATATGAAATGCGAAATGATGATAGTGATGTCATGGAAAAGGGGAAATAAAAAGAGGTGGAATTTAAATCCATGATTTATTTCACTATTTAAGACACTCATGAAGAATAAGAGACAAATGAGGTGATGTCATTCCTCTTCTCAAATATTCAAAGAGGAAAAGGAATTTTTAATGGGAAACTTACTTTCTTATTATCGATGAGGAATGGTTTGAAATATTGTGGCAAGATTCCACAAAATGTTCCAAGAAGATGATGATTTTGATGAAGCAAGAATTCCCAAGAAGAATACTTCAGCTTATGTGAAACGCAAGAAATAGTTGAAGAAATTTTTTTATAAGAACGATAACCTTATTTCCAAATAATTTTATAGTTTAGATGATACTGAGGTTGAGGAGGTTAAAGAGATAGAAATCTGTAGAGATCTTGGAGAGAATTCTATGGTGACAGTTTCCAGTAGTTCTAAAAAATAAGATAAAACTGAATCTAATTAAGAAGAAGAAGATGTTGAAGGAAGAGTCGACATGGAAGCTTAATTAGAAGCATCTCCTTAAGGGACAGATGTTTGGATTGAAAAAAAAAATAAATCAATCAAGTAGCTACATGATTTCAAACTCTACATGAAACAACAGGAAAAAGAGAAGTTTGAGCTGGTAAAATAAAATGAAAACATTATGTCTTCCAAGAAAGAGAGATCATAAAATGTTGATGTACATAAGCTCAATATTGAAGAATAGAAAAGGGAGATCGATGACTTGAATAGAAAAGTGAAATATCATGTCAAGCATATTTATGAACTTGAATAAGAAGTCACTAGTCTGCGATGAAAAGTAAATGATGAAGAAAAACTATTGACCCCCAATGTGACCGTGGGAAAGATAATCATTAAAAAGATTTAAAAGATAAATGAGGGGAAAATAAGTTCATTAGGAAAGTATCATCAATCAAGCTCAGATGTTATGGCTAATTGAGGGCTTGATCAGAAACAGAAAGGAGTTGGGGTTGAAGTCGGACCACAAGCACCTATTCCAAAAATGAAAATTGATGTGGTTACAAAGAAGAATTAGAAAATTAAAATAACCCAAGGGACTACTAGAAGTACAGAAGTAACAAATAGGAATGATCCTTTCATCAAGTGTTATTGTTATGGAAATATGGGACACTCAAAAAATGTGTGTTCTATAGATAGAAAATACCAAAAGGCACCAGAACAGAAGTGGAAGACAAACAAATATCGCTTCTCTAGAGCATATTTTGAACGACACTATTTTTGGTTTGGAGGATTTGGGCACATGGCCAGATATAGTACATCGACCAAACAAGGGAATGTGCCAAAGCAGAATCAAAATGTTCACAAGAAGCAGATCATTGATCCAATAAGTGAGTTGAAAATACAAAATATATTTGCAGTTTTGAATTATGAATTAGGACCATCATACTCTGAGAATGATCCGGAGCCTCAAACTACGCTGAGTGTGAAGACAAAAATATGGACCAAGATGAATAGAGTAGAGAAGGTAGTGGTTTCTAAAATTTCCATTAAAGCATCCGACTGCTTTAGTGTATAGATCCTTGAAAGTGGTTTCATGTCTCACATGACATGAAATAAGGATCTAGTTACAAGCATAAAATATTACAAAGAAAGAGTGTTCAAGATTAGAAACGATGAAGTACTAATGATAATTGGATCAAAAAAGGACAGGTTTGGGGGGATAAGACTTGTTGATGTCTTTCTTGTAGAAGATCTCATTCACAATTTTCACAGCGTCTGTCAATTGTGTGACTTGAGTAATTCTATACAGTTTACCAAAAATATGTGTGTATTCAAGGGAAGAGATGGTACAATGATCCTATACGGAAAAAGGAAAAATGGAAATCTCTACCTGGAAAGTGGATAAGAAGATATGTGCTTTCTATCAAGAGAGGTAGAAAACATGTTTTGGCATAAACGACTTAGTCATCTATGCCAACCATCCCTAGAAGATCTAGTGAAATGTAATGCATCTACAGACCTCCCTAAGCTATCATGTTATCATACACATACATTCAATTCTTTTCAAAAAGGTATGATCATCAGAAATATGTACAAAGTAAAGGAAAATAAGTCAACCAGAGTGCTTGAATTGTTACATGTTGAGGTCTGTGGAACCATATCACTAAGAGACATTGACGGGAAGTGGTATTATGTTCTTTTCATTTATTATTATAGAATAATGGCATGGGTATTCTTTATTTCTCATAATAATTATGTGTTTGGTTTCCTAAAATAGTACAATAGGGAATTTGAAAGGATGCTTGGGTAGAAAATTATGAAGTTCCATACTGACAATGGTATGGAATTCACAAACAGTAAGGTGGAAGAATATCTATAGAAACATGATATAAGGAATCAACTTTCTTCAGTAAGAACTCCCCAACAGAATGGAGTGGCTGAAAAGAGAAATCAGATCATCAACAACACGGCTAGACTGATTCTCATTGAATATGACCTTCCAGAGAAATTTTAAAAGGAAGCAGTTTTGACATTGGTCAACATTCCTAATAGGGATCTATTGTGTCCAATGGAAGGAAAGACTTCATATGATATGTGTTATGGAAGGAATCCAACATTGAAATACTTTTGAATCTTTGGAAGTAAGTGCTTCATTATGAATAAATAAAAACATAGAAAATTTGAGTCATGTGGAGAGGAGGGAAAATTCCATGGCTACTCAAGAAAACGATATACAAAAAAATTCATCAAAAAGAGGCTAGAAAAATTTGTTCAGAGAAATGATGTTAATATCACGGAAAATGATGAGAATACTAAATAGCATAGTGATAAGTTTCATGGTGAAAGTGATGAAGAGGAAGGTAAGGCGGGGGGAGTAGAAGTGGCAGATGTTTATTCAGAAGAAGATATTGGTGATTAGTAGGAGGAAGTAAAGTCGGTATCTACACATAATAAAACTATTTGGGATGAAATTGATAGGAAAAATATCATTGGTGACCAGAAAATTCCTGTTCAGAAAAGAAGAATCAAATCATTGTAGCAGGCATCTCTTTTATCTCATGTTGGACCAAAATGTTTTATTGATGCAGCTAAAGATGAAAAATGGGTCTATGTGATGAATAAAGAGGGAGAAAAGATTGAGAAGAATCCACCATGGGATATAATTTCGTGGACAGTAGATAAGAATTTCATCGGGACTAAATGGGTTTATCATAACAAGTTGAATGAAGATGGAATGATGATTTGAAAGAAAACACAACTAGTGTGCAAAGGATACTCCCAGATAGAGGGAATATATATCGATGAGACATTTTCACCTGTTGTAAGGTTGGGTACAATCATATTATTTCTTTCCATTATAGTGCAAAAAAATTCAAAGTGTTCCATATAGATGTCCAATATGAATTTTTTCTATGGGGTTCTCAATTAAAATGTTTATATTGAGTAGACAGATGGTTTTCTCATTCATGAATATAAGAACAAAGTTTTTCGGTAGAAGAAAGCACTATATGGGCTGAAACAAGCACCACGATCATGGTACTCAAGGATTGACCAGCACTTGAAGAAGCTTGGTTTCTAGATTGGTTGAGTTGGTTACAGTCTATATTTCAACAATGACGATAATCAAAGGTTAATGGTGTTGGTATTTGTCGATGACATAATATTTGGTGGATAAGATGGAGCTCAGTGCGGACAATTTTTAGAATTCATGAAAAGTTAATTCTAAATTCCCATGATTGGAGAGATGCCATTTTTCATTGGTTTACAGGTAACATAAGGAAGAAATGGAACACTCATTTCTGAATCCAAATATTCTAAAGAGGTTCTGAGAAGATTTTGAATGGAAAATTCAAATGATATGAAGACTCTGGTTTCTACTCGGATGAAATTTTCAAAATATGATGATGGAAAGGAAGTTAATATAATAAAATACATACAGATTATTTCGATTTTACTATATCTGATAGTGACAAGACATGATATTGTTTTGTCCACATGCCAAGCAGAATGATATCAAAGAAATACCAAGGAAATACACATGCTTTCCGTGAAAATAATACTTCGGTATATCAAGGAAACAGTATATTTTGGCTTGATATATAATGACAAATCTCAGTTAAAGTTATTGGGATATACAGATGCAAATTGGACCAGATTATTAGATGATAGAAATTCAACGTCGAGAGGTTCCTTTTATCATGGTAGTTTGTGTAATTCTTGGCTTAGCAAGAAGAAATATTGCCTTTCATTGAGCACCGAAAAAGCTAAGTATATTGCTGCCTCTCAAGAATGCACACAGTTATTGTGGATGAAGCAGCAACTTGATGATATGGGAGTTGAAGTTAAGTCCCCAATCGGAATCCAGTGTCATAACTCATGTGATATAAATCTTAGCCAAAAATCCAGTTCATCACTCAAGGAAATATCACATTGAGATAAAATATCGTTTTATCAAGGTGAAAGTGGAGTAAGGGCTTTTAAATGTGGATTATGTGCCTACAAAGATACAAGTTGCGAACATTTTGATAAATTCATTACCTAAGGATGCATTTTAGAGGCATGAGCTGGCTTTGGGAGTCTATTTGACTCCCCGCACATGATAAAGTGTGGATATAGGACCCCCTCTCCCTGAGGTATGGTGTGTTTTCCTTACTGTACTAATCTGTGTTCTCTACTCTGTTGCAGACCACACAAGAGTGACCTTTGGGTTCCTTGACAAAGGGGAAGAAAAAGAGTGACTCCTATAGGGGGAAAATTGTTTCTAGAGAAGGAAGACAATGTATTTTTCAAGGACACAAGGAGAAGCTGACAGGTGGTGTAGCGAGATAGGGGGAGTTTATCAAGACAGGTGAAGAAGCTGATAGGGGGAGCACCGTGATGAGTGTATGTGTTGTTCGATGTGATCAGCTAGATCATAGCTTGGACAACACAAGTACCCAATAAACAATGATGGAGGAGTATTAAATATGACGATGCTAGAAGTGATCGATCAAATAATAGATAACATGATAGATGAGGATCGTGATAAAAGAAAATAGTGGAATTGGAATGGTGTTAGTAGGTTTCCAGTGACCATAATTTGGTATCATTTGGTATCAATAAGTGTTGTCAAAAATGAAGTGATCTATTGATGAAATTTTCATTTAATATGGTCTCTCACATCAAGCATTGCTCTTGTGGGATTAGAGTATATGTTGAGTGAATCCTCAACCGATATCAGAATCGCAATAGGAAAATGGTTGATGAAGCATTAATAAGGTATCATTATATGAATGAGTTTTCATCAAACCCAAAGGGGGATATTTTTGGACAAAAATCCCTCATGGTATCATCGAATCATTTTTGAGGTGGTTGTGTTTGTTGACAAAGCGGGTATCCATGTTGTGTTTGTTGTCAAAGCAGATCCTGATGTTCAATTTTTTGACAAAGGAGGGTTTTCATAGTGAGTTATCGAGTTCTAGAGATGTTTTTGAAAATCTATGATTGACAAAAGAACATAGGCAAAGGAATCGAAGATCTGGAGGTGGTATAAAAAGAGCAGATGCTAGGCGGTGTCGTTTTCCATTGTTTGCCAAATTTTTGGTAATAAAAATCGACAAATGGAGAAAAGTGTTTTTGGAAAAGGTACATGCGTGTCGGTGTCTTGGAGGCTTGAAAAATTGCGCACCATATTTTGTTCAAGATCATAACATCAAAATAAGGAAATGGAAATAGTGGTTACCATGTTTTGGTTTGGGTACACAAGGTGACTAGGGCGACGTAGGTTCAGGTGATGAGATTTGCGCACCGGGAGGAGACTTGAATGCGGTGCTCAGGGTGCCCAAAATCCCTATAAATAGAGGGATCCCCCGCTTCATTTGTGTATAATCTCAACAGTTATACAAAATTCGATCTCGAGTTGTGCATGTGGTTTGGTCGTGCATGTGGGGGTGTGGGCGCGCAAGTATAAGGATATTTAGAAGTTGTGCACCAATTGATAGTTGCACACAAACATTGGTTTGGGCATAAAAGGGTGAGGGTCTCCCACGTTCTGAGTTTGAGATGTGAGTGTCATGCAAGTAGTCAGGTGACACTTGCGCGCCAGGCTTGTAGAATCCCACCAGTTGATAGTTGCGTGCCGATATTGATTTTGGCGTAAAAGGGTGAGTCACCCATTTTTTGTGTTGAAGAAGGGATTTTTGTGCAAGTGGTTTGGTGACACCTATGCTCCAATCATAGAGAAGAACACTAGTTGTTCTAGGGATGCATGAATGTTGGATGATTTCCTGGAACATCTGTGGTGAATTTTTATTCATCAGTGGATGAAAGTGGAACTTCTAAAGACCATCTACATATAGAGGAAGATGCATTCAATTGTGATGATAAAGGGACCTAAAATTCTTTAAAATGTTAGTGGATCTTCATAAGAAATAGTGAGCACCATTTAGTTGAGAGAGTAGTGAGCTATCATACTGTGAGTGGTTGTAAACCAGGAGGGACAGTGAGTCCGCTCCGAATTTTGTAAATAGTATTGCACTTTTAGTGGATTTGGTATGTCAGCACATCACTAGTGTATGATCCTTGGATGTAGCCCAGTGAAGGTGAACCATGTAAAAAAATTTCTGTCCAGTTCATGATTAAATTTCTATTTATACATTGCTATATGAAAGAGAGAGAAGGGGGTTTTTCTTAACAACAAAATATGATCAATAGGGATGGTTGCTTTAATCCATCATACCCTGATTCACCCCCCCCTCAGGGTATCTAACCTAGTATACCTAACAAAAACTCAATTATAGGTATATTATTCTCTCTATAACTAGTGAAATTAAGTACACATGCCCATAGCATGTCCTCTAGAACCTATATCGTCTTTTACAACAATCCATTGGTTTGAGGGTGAAAAGTTGTGCTTAGAAGAACATGTGTACCCATAGCTTTCTGATATCCCTTCCAAAACCGTGATGTAAAACGATAATCCCTATCTGAAACAATGTCATAATATACCCCACATATTCATTTGATGTAATGGGCATACATTCTTCCTATCTCGTCAAATGAGAAGGTCTCCCAAATAGGAATGAAGTGATCCACTTTCGTCAGTCTGTCAATGACAACTCATACAGTGTATCTACCTCTAGGAATCCTAGGTAACCTGACAATAAATTCCATGGAAACATCATCCAATTTCTATCCAGGGACTGGAAGTGATTGTAACAAGCATTCAAGTCTCTAGTGATCTACATTCACCTAATGAAAGGTGGAACACCTAGTGATAATTCTTGTTTTCTGATGTTTCATCGCAGGCCACTAATACTTTCATCACATATCTCGATACATTTTGGAGATGTCTGGATGAACTGCCCACTAAGAATCATGGGAATCTTACATCAAATCCTCTCTCATATCTGTAGAAAGCCACACATTCCCATGAATACACTGAATATCATCTCTATCCATAGACCAATTTGAAGGTGGGTTATCTCATGGTATACTCTCATAGAGAACCAAGCCCTTGGGATCTGAAAATTTTCTACCCTTCACCTTATCAAGAAGGGATGATGTCACTATTAATGATTAGAGGTAAGACATCTCATGACTATCATGAAACTCTATATTTATCAAAGAAAATAGGTCCACTAACTTCCACTCAACACTAGATTCCCATATGACCATTATCTGGATTTTTAGACTCAACGCATTAACAACTAAATTTCCCTTTCCTGACATATAAGAAAGATAAAAATAAATGGACTGAATATATTTGGCTGATATTCATTGTCAGAGGTTCAAATCATGTTGCTAAAATATATATTTTAGGCTCCTGTGGTTTGTGTACACCAAAAAGCACTCACCTAATAGGTAGTGTTTCCAGCAACATAATGCATGGAAAACTGATATGAGATCAAGGTCATGTGTTGGGTAGTCTCTCTCATGATTCCTCAACTGTTGATATCCATACATAATGACTCCATCCCCCTATATCAGCACTACTCCTAGGCCAATTCCTGATGAATCACAGAATATGGTGTATCCTTTTCCTAGCTCTAGAATAATCAGAATAGTTGTTGAGACAAGCCTCCCATTAAACTCCTGAAAGGATTTATCACACACTTGTGACCATTGAAACTTGAAACTCTTCTTTTTTGAACTATTGAGATGTGAGAAGGGGCATGAGAAGTCTTATATGAGATGCCTATAATATCCCGCTATCCCCAAGAAACTTTTTATATCAAACATGTTCTCAAGTTGCTCCTAGGAAACCACAACACTAACCTTCTCAGGGTAAATATATACACCTGATTCTGAAATAATATATCCTAAGAAGTGAACTTTTTTGATCCATAAGTGGCATATAGAAATATTGACATAAATTTGATGCTCTCTCAATGTACTCAGAATGATATCAAGGTGTTTTTCATGGTCTATTTGAGTTTGTGAATACACCAAGATGTCTTCCACAAAGACCATGACAAAATAATCCAGATAGGGATGGAAATCCCTATTCATTAGAGCCATGAAAATGGTGTGTGTGTTTATAAGACCAAGCATCATAATAGGGTACTCATATAGACCATACCTACTATGAATGGTTTTATGAGGTATGTTTGACGGCCTTACTCACACATGGTGATATCTGGGCCTCAGTTCGATCTTAGAGAAGACCCTAGACCCTAATAGATGGTCGAAGAGATCATATATTCAAGGTATTGGATACTCGTTCTTGACTGTAAGTTGGTTCGGCCTTCTATAATCCATGCATAGAAATATGTTTCCATCCTCTTTCTTGGTGAAAATCCAGGGACAACCCCAAGAGGATGTACTGGAGCATATAAAACCATTGGCCCATAAATCCTCTAACTGCCTGTTGAGTCCTTGAAGATCTGTAGGTGCCTTCTTGTCTAGAGAAATTGACACTGGTGCTACTCCTGGAACAAGCACAATCATAAACAGAACCTACCTCTCAAGGCGTAAGCAAGAAAAGATATCACAAACAAAATCCCTAAAATGATCTACTACTATAGGAAATTAAGCCCAGCCTAATACATGATCCTCCATGAAGAGATTTTAAATCTGGTTAACCATTCAGCCTAGCCCATGATTCTCTAATCCTACTCTACTAGCCTAGATATCCCACTCACCCTTATGTAGAAAATTGTTTCCCTGTGGTGATGTAAATGATACCCTAGATCAATATAAGTCTACAATATCATGATACTAAACCTACCAATCCATCCCGAGAATGAAATATAAAACTATCATCAAGTGAATAAAGAGGTTCCATAATAAAGGGTAACCGCCTACCTCAAGGGGATAGTCCCTACATTGGTGTATTCCCTCTGATAACACTCCAAATGGTGTATCTAGGGTCATTACAACCTAGTTATATTGTATCTCCAGTCTGATACATTCCATTATAGATACATAGATGAAAGAGTTTAAATCACCTATATCAAATAAATAAGATATTATAGTATATTACATTAGAATATTATGTTGTATTGTAGATGGTCCCACAGCCTGATCCTTAGGTATCAGCTGTAGTGTAAGCAACTGGACTAATCCACAGTCCTATGAAACAACTAGACTAACATAATCATAACAGTATAGTTGGCACTATTGGAGACCAGGGGTCTGGTTACCATAACCACAACCTACTCCTTGGCCAATATTAATAATGTTATTCCAACTCCCCATATGATGCATTGCTAAAGAACCATCTCTTGAAGGTGGAGCTTGGGCTGATATTTTTTCCACTCGAAGCTGGTGGAAAGGTCCTGCAGAATCTCTAATGATGCCCCATATGGTCGCAATTCCAAAACTCCATTGGATCTCTATAATAATGAGTCTCCAGGTTACCCCATATTCTACACTGATAAAACACCATTGAGTTATCAAAACGAGTACTCTGGTTGTCACTTCCCTAATGAGAAACCTCGAGGGATCATTTCCTGCCACTGGGAGAACTATTGGTCTTCCATGCCACTGATATTTTATGCCCGGTGCTATTGTATTACCTCATGTTGTGCTAAGTGATAATAGCTTTATTTACTATTTTAGAGAAATTAAGTAGGTGAAATACATTCACCTTGGTATGGACGAAATACTGGATCCCATCCCCGAAACATCTAGCACGTGAAATCTCATCACCATCTAGAAGCGTTGCAAATCCCTAAAACACAATGAAACGTTATAAATACTCCACCACTGACATAGAACCCTAATAGATATGCATGAACTATGTGTATTTTTCATCTCTCAACATGTGATGAATGAACTAGTCCTAGAAAATAGTCTAGAAATCAACCCTAACATTCCCTGACGACGACCAGCCTATGTAATCACATCCCACCAACACTTGGTCGAATCACGCAGCATGTAAGTATCAAGTTTGACCCTCTTCTCTGGAAGCATCTCTGAATTATCAAATCTAGAAATTTTGGCCTCTATCAAAGACTTAGTATCTTGCAAACCACCATCCACCAAAAAATTAGAAGGATTCTACTGCTAGAACCCATAAGTCAGATCAGCCATCGTAGGTACAAATAGTGGAGCGTCGTACATGTACTGCATAATAAAAAGAAAACTATCATGAATTTGGGTATTAGTTACTAGATCAGGTATAGTAGTTGGTGCCTCCAGTGTCACTCTAGGTGTTATGAAATGCAGATCAGGTCCCACCACATATTTAGCATCATCGTATCCCCCTTCCTCTCGTATGATATGAGGAATTCATGGCTTCAATAGTCTACAAATTCCAAACACACAACTCAGAACACACTTGGAAGTATAAATATTGCATTACTAATAGAATGTGAATGTAATAAAACTCATTACCCAAGGAATACTACCCCAACTACAATCATAGACAGCCAGGTATCGATATGTTCTAAGATATTAGCTTCAGTGGTTCTAATATATAAAGGGCCAATAGTTCCGTGCCTCATCATTTACTAGAAACTCTTTCATAAAATTTAACATTTAATTACTAGACTAACTCCATTACCTTTCATAAACATGACAAGGTGGGATAAGGACATGAAACCATTCCACTTTTATGCTTTCATTTTCTTATAACTTTTATTAATGTTTCTTTAAACTGTACTAGAATTCCCATAGAATCATGTCCCATACTCCTTATCACTAAAAATGGAATCCATTTGAATTTCTAATTAACGTCTTGATTAAGTAAATTACTTATTCCTACCCAAGATGGCCCATAACACCTCAAATTGAAACATTAAATCACTCAATCACATCCCATAGCAGCACAAGAAATATATAAACAAGGAAAGACCCCCTCATTAATCACAAGAATAAAAAAGAAATGAAATGTAGTGAAATTCACCTATATGGCATGGAAATATGCATGACAGGAAAATTCAAGGTTCCTATATGATGCATATAAGAATGCTATTTTCCCTCGTATCATTGGTCCAAGGATAAAATAGATTCTTAGTCAGAATAATATTCAAGAATACCACACAGCAGATGTGTCACCCAATGGTGAAATCAAATCTACTGTAATAGGAAAAATTATAATAGTGATTATAATTTAGGCAACTTGGATTTTACCCCGAACATGGGTTTTATACGCCCAATCATGGCTTATAAACAAGTACCAAGTGTTCCTAATATCCAATCTATTGTATCCAAATAGAAAAGTAAGAAAATAACATTCTCTGATAATACGTTGTGACTTCTCGGGCCCAGATGCCACTTCATAGGTTCCTCGATCCCAGTGGGAACCACGGCCTCAAGTGCATCTCCCAAATGAGAGAGGTTTCCAACTAGTAGAAAGGGCCTAGGGTGTGTCTATAGAGAGACTGTTCCCCCATTACTAGAGTGTATCACAACAGATAAATATAAACATTGGAAAATAATGGAAGCAATATATGTAAACATAAGGCACAACCGAAATAGACAGGGATAATAATAACTAAAATAACTGGAATAACATAAAACAACTGAAGTTGACATGTCATGTATCCAGTAAACTGGAAAACGTGGATACAAAGTAGAAATACTACATGAAAAAACCAATGTAGAAAAAGGAAATACATAAACTATCCCAAGCATCATGAGCCTCAACTCAATCATCTGCTACCAGCTCCATCATAGCATAGCATGAAATCAAGTGTCTGAAGCATTACACTTCCGGTTATCAACACCGACATACATGTAATCTACCATGGGTACCAAATGGTTCTTAGAGAGGGTGTGAGATTAATCTCAATGGGCCACCACCAATGATGAATATAAAATTAATCCCATGTAATAGAAATGTAACAGTGTTCAAGAATGCATATAAAAAGTATAACAGTACAATGTAACTAAATACCCAAGTACCTACATCATCCCTCAGCTGGTGTCTGAACACGTAACCAGTTCATTATTTTATTATTACTAGTTTATAAATAAATTAAATGTTATCAATATTAAAGTTTCAGATATGTAACTAGGAAACCTATAATGTTATTTAAGAATGAAGTTCCAAGGTAATAACGAAGGCAATTTTTACCTCAAGGGTTTGCAACTTAGTAATGACTATATCATGGATAAGGGTAAGAGTGTAATACAATGAGCATAGTCCAAGGCATTCTATAATAATATACATACTTTGTCTAAGGAGTTCATCCATGGTAAAACATGGTTGAGAAATGACTGAGCTCAATGAGGTTTAACCATGGAAACTACTTGTAAATGATGGATCCAAGGATTGTATCCAAGGCATCATGTAATATTATTGAAGGGAACCTACGATGTCATATCGAGCATCCGAGAATATACAAGGATCAAGATCCAGGTGGTTCTCAACCAAATAAATATTCTTCCTTTAATCAGAATGCGGTTACCAAGTGCTCAAGACATTCCCAAAGGAATCGAAGGTGATCTCGAGTCAGGCCACTCTTAGTTGATAATGAAATATTCCATTTGGTTCAATCCATTCCTTTAATTAGTGTTACAAGTCAATGTATCCTGAAACCATTCATTTAATCCATTTAAGGTCTTTTCAAAAATCAAGGACTACTCTTCTATATTCCATTTCCATGATAAGGGTTGCTACAGATTTGTATCCTAATAATCAATTACATTTAAAAATTCCAAGTCTTATATTGAGTATACTTGAAAATTTCCATTTCAAATTTAATTATCAAATTAAATCACCCGCCTTAGGTGGGTCAAGTGGTGATCATACATGGTAATTTATATTAAGAAAATCATAATTGAAATTAAGCTGTTTAATATAGAAATTCTTACCCTTTAAAAGGTGAATACAAGGCACACTTGAATAGCAGCTCAAATGTGTCAAAACACTAAAACAACAATTATGGAAAGAAATACTACATGAGATGGATAGAGTTTTGGGCATAACAACAAAAAAATAATAACATATTTGGAAGGAGAATAACAATAAAATTATAAATATTATAAGCATGATGTATAAATTCAATAAATGGCACCTGATGGAGTTGGCGAGCTCCACACAACAATTCCAAAATAAACAAACTTAACGGATATGATATAGAACACCCACATTAGGCTTTTCTGAGCCTCCTCATATAGTATTAGCCACTAATACGTTTTGGAATAGAGTGGACCTGAGAAAGGGGTAATCATGCTCACACCTCAATATCTAGGTCGAGGGAAATAGAGGCGAAGAATGGCACAAACAAACTTGATTACATACTTTTTTGCATCCAATGTGATGCATGTATGCTCAAACAGATCCCAAATGAAGGATATCTATTGATCCCTATGTTCGGCCTTCAAAAATCTCTAAAATTAGAGAAATGGAGGTTCTTCCCACTGTAAATTAGATTAGGTAATATGAGTTGTGTTCATAAGATCATTAAGGAAAAAATGTAAAATTTCATAAAATTTAGCATGTGTGTTGTTTGGATACACAGTTTGCCAAACAGTTCACAAACCATGCACGAGTACCTGTAGAAGATGGGCACTCACACAGTTAGGATACACTATTTGGTATACCATGTGACAAGCATGCAATATTTTTCTGGCTGAATATGGAAACTGTCTTCATGGTTTGATCTAACTGTGCATCCTACCCACACAGTTTCCTCTAACCATGAAACATGCCCACTATTACCAAAAAAATATGGGTTTCAAGCTCCAAAAATGTCATGTAAACCCTTGGGACCTTTGCTAAATCATTATTAATCCATATTAGATCCAAAATAAAGAATTAAACTAAAATTTAAAGGTTCCATACCTAAGTAAATATCAGGTTCTTACAACCTAAATGTTTGAAAAATTAGATGATATACTATTTTTTGTGGGTGAGGATTTCACCTGATTCTTGATTTGAGCTTTCTCAACAAATTTAGAGGTCTCAAAATTTACTTCAGAGTCTTTTTTAACGTTTTAATTTATATTACTCATTTTATTTTTAGACTGAAGAAGTTTGTTTTTGAAACATGCTAACTTATTCTTCCATGGATGCAAGATTCTTAATGAGATCTTAAACCATCGTTCCTTGTTCAGAAATTCTAAGGTTGTTACTTAAGATTTCCTAAATGTAATCATCTGCATGGTTGATGACATCTGTTCTTCCTTCAAAAACTACTTCACAAACTTTCTTTATCATTCTAATGTAACATCACATGTAAATAAAGAATATTACATTCTCATATTTTTTAATATTTGGGAATAAAATATTAATATTACTTTAAAGGTAATGCTATGTTCAATAGCTTACCCAATACGCAACAACGAGTTTCATTTGAAATAGTACGTTGCACACTAATAATATAATAATATTATTTTAAATGGTTGTTAATGCCTAGTCATTGTTATGGCAGGAATGAATAAAACTAACTATGAAATGATTATATATGCTTGTCAAATATTTTTTTCTTTTATCCAAATAAATCTTAAAGGCTTAAAATGCAAATGAATCCAATTTTAAGCATAAATATTCTAATATTATTTAAAAGGTCGATTAACTGCCTTTTGATGGAGAACCCTTTTTAAAACTAATTTTTGAAAATTTTATATGTTATATTGGACAAAAAAAATTTCTTCTTTAGAATCGGGACATCAAAATTTACTTTGTGTAAATATTTGGTATTTTTCCAATAAAGTTCATTTTTTAATGAATAGTGAAAATGTTGTATTTTAATTCAAAACCTATTTTTAATATAATTTATTTATATGATTAGATTATCTTTTGAAATTGTTTTAAAGTGAAATTAGAATATATTTTTACCATTTAATCCATTGGTGGTCATTGTAATTAACTTCACTTTGAAATTGGACTTAAACAAGTGTTAATCTTTTGATTGATATTTCTTCTTAAAAACACGCAATTTGTTTTGACAACGGGAATTAATTATTAAATTAATTAATGAAACTTATATGTTTTGAATTTTGTAAAATAGACATAATATTTGAATTCGGAATATCGAATATAGCTTAGGGTGAATGTTTGGTATTTTTTTGAAAAACTTTAATTTTTGATGAATAGTGAAACCACTAAGTGGTAGTTAAAAAAACTGATTTTTCATTTAAATGAAACTTTACCACTTTTGTGAATTTAATTTCAAAAATCCGACATACATGGTTTCCATTAGGATGTAAAATGTGCTTCAGTGGGATTAAAATAATTTTTTGGTGAATAGTAACTTTTATGTTTTATTAATTGCGATTAGAGGTAATTAGTGTAATTAAAGGCAAAAATAATGTTTTAATAATATGAAATGACATTGACACATGTCATACCCTTATTGGATGAATCATTGACGACCAAGACAATCCATGGGTCTACTTGGGTACCCCATGGAGCCACTTTGGTAAGAAATTGACATTAATAACTTTTTATTTAAAGTTAAAATAAAAATGTCACAAACATGTATTGTTTTACTAATACAATTTTTACATGGGGTAATAGAAGTCATATTTTTTAATATAAATATTTATTGGAAATATAAAAATATTTCTTACATCATAGTATTTTGTTTATAATTTTTAGAAATTAAATAAATTAATTTATTTATTACACCACGATGATGCAGCGATTACCTCATTAATGAATGATTTAAATAAAATGAGATGATAAGGTAAAATCTAAGACTTAAACATTTAAAAAACCTATTTTATGGGTGTATTTCGAACCCTTATCACCTTATCCTAGAAATATATAATTGTGGGACTTTTAATATCTGAAAATAATTTAATAATAAAGTAACTTTTCAAGACTTTCCCAGAGTGCCCCTCCTATCTCTAATACATGGCCCCCACCTCTACCCCCTTACCACACCTCTCAAGCCTTTTTCTCGACCAAAATATTCTCATTTTATCTCTACACATCCCTATATTCATCCTAGAAGCATTACCTTAGGCAGAATGCTCTTAAAGAAACCCTTTTGGTTCAAACCAAAAGGAGATACCCGATTTAAAGGTAATGTCATCTCTTATGTTCTTTTGTTTTATTTTGCTTCTCCAACCCCCTAAACTCTTTTATTCCTTTATTTTGTAACTAAAACAGTATCTTAAATATACTAGGATGTTTTTATGAGATGTATTCTAGCTACACTTACACACACTTCCATCTAATGGTTAAAAAACATACTGTTTCTGTGGATGGTGAATTACTGCCTCACGAAACGATGATTGTTCTATATTCTCCTACCACATCTCATGGTGGACATTATTATGGAACTATATTTATTTATGATATATATTATATTTATTTCCTCTCTATGCTTTTTTATTTTACATTTAAAAATTACCTTTATGCTTTGCATGTTGTGAAAATGTGATAATTTCATTTGAGGAAGTGTGGACTACCACCCCCTCAAGTGATGTGACTCGTTCATACAATACATGGAATGTATAAAGAATTAAATTAATGAACTTATGTTACCTATATAAAATATATATTATACTGGAATTATAATATATATATATATATATCTCGTTTAGTTTTAATCCCATTAATGTGACAATGAAATGAAAGTAGCGTTCATGCGTACGTACGACCTACCGTCTCCATGAACGGTGCGTTTCATATTCGTATCTCCGAATGTTATGGAATAGTTAAAATGAAAATATAATTAATATATATGATATTTGAATCATTTATACTATTCTGTAGATGGTGTAATTAATACTACATGGGGAATATTTTTCAAACAAGTGCATTTTTGACTCATGTACCAAACATCGAAAAAAACGTCTAATATGAACTCACATTATTAACTAATTATTATAACATTATAATATGTGACATTAATTGAATAATAAACTTTAAAAGAGTTCATTAAGAAATTATAAATTTACCAATGTTTATTATTTAGGAATATAATGAAATGAACAAGACAAGTCAGACTTGAGGTAAGGGATCCAAACTCTCTCTTTATTTTTAAGTAATCTCTTTTATGTCATTTCTATTAAGCTCATATTTATTATGTTTGGGGATGTTCTTTTATATTCCTCATTCTGTAATTTTTATGTTCATATTATGAGAGACCCTATTTGATCTCATAAATCCATTTTTGGAAGTTTTAAAGTGACGCCGTTAGGCTGTCGAATTCTTGCAAGGGAACTTCTTAACTAAATTTCAATCCTTTGGGATAAACGTGTACTCCTTGAATATGTCATGATATGAATATGTGCAAATGATTCTTATTGTTTTACACTTAATATCCTCTTATATTGGGTGTATTTATATTTTTCACACATAAATTATGTAATTGATTTATCCTTAATCTAAGGATAATGACTTTGTATGGGACTTCATCTCAATCTCCTTTCATTGAGGCATATTTTGTTTTATAAAAAACTTTCCATTATATGGTGTATAAACCCCTTTGACTTCTACTTTTATTCAAAAGTAAACTTTTCTATACGAGGTGTTTTACTAAATGACAAAAAGTATGTTTCTTTTTAATGTACAAGGTGACAATGACCTTTCCGCCGCCACGAGTATTATTTGATCTTTGGCTTCCTCAACAGGCCGTAATGTTTTTAAAAGTAAATAAATACCATATAATCTTTTATGTTTCTTGGTATTGAAAATGGTTTTGATAATGGATTTTTTTATTTCAATATATTTAAGTGATATATTGTGATTGAAATGTGGAAATGTTTTCTTTCCTTTATATCTATTTTATATGTTATGATTTCATAATGGTACATGGAAATTTGACATGAGGTTACATGATAAACAAAATGAAGGGTGGTTCCGTGAATACCCGGATGGGTGGTTACGTTATAACCTCTAATGCAATGAATATAGAAGTCGTCCGTATGGCTATTCCATTTATTGATATGTGTGGAAGTCGACCGTATGGTTATTCCATTTAAGTATGTTTATGTCCCAAGTTAAATTTTTATGTTATGTGTTCTTTAAATGGAGTTTATGGTAATATTTTGGATACAAAGGATAAGTGGTGATCTTTTATAAAGTGAAGAGTATTTACTACTACGTAAAGGTGAAAAGTATTACTTTGATAAAGTATTCATGGTTTACTTGTTTTTTTGAGAAACTAATAGTATTCTTTATTTGTGTATCCTTTACTGTGCTTTTTATGCTCATCCAAAGTTATTGAAATGTTTTCCATAGGACTTAAAGATGAATAGGGTCAAGGATGGGATCAAGGAAAGACATGCTATCTAAAACATGGAACTAGACATGTTTCTTTTTAAGTGTTTTTATTTTATGTAAACTTAGTAGAAGTGTCTACTTTGTAATCTTTTGAGATGTAATAGTTATTTCCTAATTCTGTAAAACTCTAAACCTGAAAAGATACTCTATGTGAATTATTCATTTAATTCATGATTATGTAATGTTTTAAGGTTGGGTCCTTATAGTTGGTATCAGAGTTCGGTTTAGATAACTTTAGAGGTTAGGGTATTCTCTAAGAATTAGTGACATTATCATAATGGTTAGGATTTTAGAAAGAGTCGTAGTTTTAGATAAAGTGAATGAGTAAGTATATCTTAGTGTTTATAATCCTCATTAGTACATGATAATTTTTTTGATATACTCACACTAACATTTTTGGTTTTAGTAAATGGATGGATCTAATTGGCACCAAAGTGACTATGAGTTTGAAGGAAATTGTGGTGGTTCTATGATTAAGAGACTAAATGAAATGGGGGATTCAATGAGGGATCTCGTGGTTATTCTAAACCAACAATCAAGTATTCATGATTAACCACTTGAACCTTTGTGAGTTCTTTGATGCATCATGTACGAGAGAACCAACTCGATGTGGAAGATTAGGTAATAATTATAATGGTAACCATTAGGGTTTATATGATCCTTAATTTTGAGGTAATTATGGGTTACTATATGGTGGAAGATGAAAGGAATAAGGTAAAATTGAGGTTAAATTATGTTATGGTTATTTTTGAAGATTTTACCTCCTTTTGGAGAATGTTTTAAGAATTATATAGTTTTGGAAAAAGGACAACACGTAGACCGTGAGACAACCCGTCGCGTCCGACAAAGCTGTGGGAATCGAACCCACGTCCAAAGTGTGACTGGTATTTATCACCTACCACTGGACTACGTGAAGTCCCTGGTCAGTATGAAAAATCATTTTTATTTATATAATTTTATGAATCATGAATAAGTTGATTTTGGGTTATCTAGGAAAATATTGACCTATCATGCAGGATATAGGATTAGGTTAATTAATTTTCAATATGAGACTTTAAGATCAACTGATGTTATTTGGAGATAAATGTTAATTTTTTTTACCTTGGAACACTATGTGATTAAATCCTTCAAAGAATTGGGTTTCAATATTAGTTTGGTTTACATTGAAGAATTTTATGGAAAATTTTTTATCGAATGGTCTTTGTAGAACTTTGGGTTTTTTTGGACAAATTTTGGAGATTAAGAATAGATTTTCTTTTTATAAAGGATTATCCTTTTTGGGTATTATCAGATCTCGTACTAACAACATTGTTTTTGGTTTTTGTATAAATTCATGGTAAATATACAGTTCTCTTTTGCGGATTAAGTGATTCTCTAGATGTTGATTATAGCACACTTAATGTGAACAAGTCTTCCTAAATACTTGTCTTTTTTAGGGAAAAAAGACATTGTGTAAGAAATCTAGTAAGATCTGAAAGTAGAAGCGAAAAGAAAGTAAGTTTCCTTATGATTTAGTTTATATCATAAATAAATTCCTCAATGAAAAGTAACTTAAAAAAAATGTTTTATGTTAACTTTTCCTACTGGGGAATCAAATACCGTTTAACCTATCACAAGTTTTTGATTTTCTAGTGGTTAACTATCTCCAAATCATGTTTTCTATCACTCCCCATCAAAAGTTTACCCTTGGTTTTTTCTTCCATATCCATTTTTTCCTACATGGAATCCTAGTATGGGTTAACTCGGCTGACTTTTTTACTTCTCTTTCTTTCTTTTAAAGTGATAGTTTTTCTTACTCTTTTTCTGATGTGGGGATTTTAATGAAGTTTCCAACCCAATTTTAAAATTGCAAGGACGCAATTCCCAAAAGGGGGGAAGGATGTAACATCCCAAGTAAATAAAGAATATGAAATTCTTATATTTATTAATATTTTTGAATAATATATTAATATTACTTTAAATGGAATGTTATGTTCAATAGCGTACCCAATACGCAACAATGAGTTTCTTTGAAATCTTACGTTGCACTCTAATAATATAATAATATTATTTTAAATGGTTTCTAAAGCCTAGTCATTATTATTGTAGAAATGAACAGAACTAACTACCAAATTATTATATATTCTTGTCAAATATTTTTTCTTTTATCCAAATAAATGTTAGAGGCTTAAAATGCAAATGAATCCAATTTTATACGTAAATATTCTAATATTCTTTAGGAGGTCGATTAACCACCTTTTGATGGAGAACCAATTTTAAGCCCAATTTTTTAAAATATTATATGTTCTATTGGACTATATAAAATTATTCTTTAGAATCGGGACATCAAAATTTACTTTGTTTAAATTTTTGGTATTTTTCCAATAAAGTTCATTTTTAATGAATAGTGAAAAATGTTGTATTTTAATTCAAAACCTCTTTTTAATCTAATTTATTTATATGATTAAATTATATTTTTAATTGGTTTTAAAGTGAAATTAGAAAATATTTTTACCATTTAATCCAATGGTGGTCATTGGAATTAACTTCACTTTGAAATTGGACTTAAACAAGTGTCAATCTTTTGACTGATATTGCTTCTTAAAAACACTCTATTTGTTTTGATAGCGGTAATTAATTATTAAAATAATTAATGAAAATTATATGTTTGGAATTGTTTTAAATAGACATCATTTTTGAATTCAGAATATCGAATATATCATAGGGTTAATTTTTGAATTTTTCTGAAAAACTTCAATTTTGGATGAATAGTGAAACCACTAAGTGGTAGATAAAAAAACTGATTTTTCGTTTAAATGAAACTTTACCACTTTTTTGAATTGAATTTCATAAATCCATCATAAATGGTTTTCATTAGTATGTAAAATGTGGTTCAATTGTGTTAAAACAAATTTTTGGTGAATAGTAACTTTTTTGATTTATTAATCACAATTAGAGGTAATTAGTGTAATTTAAGGCAAAAATAATGTTTTAATAATATTAAATGACCTTGACACATGTCCTAACCTTATTTGATGAATCATATATGACCAGGAAAATCCATGGGCCAACTTGGGGACCCCTTTAAGCCACATGGGTAAGAAAATGACATTAATAACTTTTTATTTAAAGTTAAAATAAAAATTTCACAAACATCCATTGTTTTACTAAAAAATATTTTACTTGAGGTTATGAAAGTCATCTTTTTTAATATAAATATTAATTTTAATGATCAAAATATTTCCTACTTCATAATATTTTTTTATAATTTTTAGACATTAAATAAATTAATTTATTAATGACCCCACGATGATGCAGTGATTACCTCATTAAGGAACCATTTAAATAAAATGAGAAGATAAGGTAAAATATAAGATTTAACATGTCAAAAACCTATTGTATGGGTGTATTTATAACCCCTATCACCTTACCCTCTAAATATATAATTTTGGGACCTTTAATATGTGAAAATAATTTAATAATAAAGTAACTTTTCAAGACTTTCCAAGAGTGCCCCTCCTCCCTCTTATAAAAGGCCCCCACCTCTACCCCCTTACCCACACCTCTCAAGCCTTTGGATCGACCAAAAGATGCTACATTTATCTATAAACATCCCTATTTTCATCCTAGAAGCATTACCATAGGCAGAAAGCTCTTCAGGAAACCCTTTTGGTTCAAACCAATAAGAGATACCCAATTTAAAGGTAATGTCCTCTCTTATGTTCTTTTGTTTTATTTTGTTTCTCCAACCCCCTAAAATCTTTTTATTACTTTATTTCATAACAAAACCAGTATCATAAATATACTACTATGTTGTATTAAGATGGATTCAGGCTACACTTACACACACCTCCGTCTAATGGTTAAAGAACATACTGTTTCCGTGGATGGTGAATTACTGCCTCACGAAATGATGATTGTTCTATCTTCTCCTACCACATCTCATGGTGGCCATTATTATGAGACTATATTTATTTATGATATATATTATATTTATTCCCTATCTATGCTTCTGTATTTTACATTTAAAACATACCTTTATGCTTTTCATGTTGTGCAAATGCGATAATTTCATTTGAGAACGTGTAGACTACCGCCCCCTCAAGTGATGTGACTCGTTCATGCAATACATGGAATGTATAAAAAATGAAATTAATGATCTTATGTGACCTATATAACATATATATTTGACTGTCATTATAATATATATATATATATATCCTATTTAGTTTTAATTCCATTATTGTGACAATGAAATGAAAGTAGCGTTGATGCGTACGTACGGCCTACCGTCTCCATGAACGCTGCATTTCATTTTTTTATCTCCGAATGTTATGTAATAGTATAAAATAAATATATACTAGATATATATGATATTTAAATCATTTATAGTATTCTTTAGATGGGGTAATTATAACCTCATTGGAAATTCTTTTCAAACAAGTTCATTTTTGACTCATGTATCGAACATTGAAAAAAATGTCTGATATGAACTCACATTATTAACTAATTGTTATAACATTATAATATGTGACATGAATTGAATAATAAACATTAATGGAGGTCCTTATGAAATTATAAATTTACTAAATATAATTATTCAGGAATATAATGAAACGAACAGTACAAGTCAGACTTGAGGTAAGGGATCCAGACTCTCCATTTCTTTGTATGTACTCTCTTTTATGTCATTTCTTTTAAGATCATATTTATTTTGTTTGGGAATGTTCTTTTATATTCCTAATTCTGTAATTTTTATGTACATATTATGAGATACCCTATTTGATCTCATAAATCCATTTTTGGATGTTTTATGTGGCACTATTAGGCTGTCGAGTTTTCATAATGGATTTTTTATCTCACTTTTATTCCCGTGAGATTTATGCTACATTTGCCACCATTTCCTTTGAGTGGTGTTTGTAATTACCATTATTCTACTAATTGTGTAATATAATATCTTTTATGAGTATTTACATCAATGTTTTATAGTCCTTTCATGGGGTTTACATTTCAAAAGTTACCCAAGTCGGTAAGGGAACTTTCACCCTCCTCTTTTTAAAAAAGACTTCTTTATGTTATGTCTTTTAATTTACATCTTCTTGTGCTGGGATATGTTATTATATATCCTTAATGATTTAAATTTTATTTCCAACTGATGAGATACCATTTTATCTCTCATCAACTAATTTTATGAATTTTAAAGTGACATAGTTAGGCTGTCGAATCCTTTCAAGGGAACTTCATAACTAAATTTCAATCCTTTGGGTTAAACATGTAATCCATGAATATGTCATGATATGAATATATATGATTGAATCTGATTGTTTTACACTTAATATCCACTTATATTGGGTGTATTTATATTTTTACACATAATTATGTAATTGATTTATCCTTAATCAAAGGATAAAGACTTTGGAAGGGACTTCGTCTCTATCTCCTTTCATTTAGGAATATTTTGTTTTATACAAAACATTATTTTATACGGTGTATAAACCCCTTTGACTTCTACTTTTATTGAAAAGGAATATTTTCTATACGAAGAGTTTTAATAAACGACAAAAAGTATGTTTCTTTTTAACATACGCGGTGACAATGTCCTTTCCGCCGCCGCGAGTATTATTTGATTTTTGGCATCCTCAACAAGCTGTAATGTTTTTAAAAGAAAATAAATACCATATAACATTTTATGTATTTTGGTATTGGAAATGGTTTTGATAATGTATTTTTTATGTCAATATATTTAAATATATTATGATTAAAATGTGGAAGTGTTTTCTTTCCTTTATAATTGTTTTATGTGTTATGATTTTATAATTGTACTTGGACATTTGATGGGTGGTTACATGATAAACCAAATGATGGGGGGTGCCGTGAATACCAGGACGGTTGGTTACGTTATAACCTCCAATGCATCGGGTATGGAAGTCGGCCATATGGATATTCCATTTAGTGATATGTTTGGAAGTCGACCGTATGGTTATTCCGTTTAAGTATGTTTATCTCCCAAGTTACCTTTATATGTTATGTGTTCTTTATATGGGGTTTATGGTATTATTTTAGTTACAAAGGATAAGTGGTGAACTTTTATAAAGTGAAGAGTATTTACTACTATGTAAAGGTGAAAATTATTACTTTGATAAATTATACATGGTTTACTTGTTGTTTAGAAAAACTAACAGTTTTCTTTCTTTGTGTAGCCTTTACTGGGCTTGTTATGCTCATCCCATGTTTTTGAAATTTTTTCCAAAGGACATAAAGATGAATAGGGTAAAGGATGGGATCAAGGAAAGGCATGCTATCTAAAACATGGAATTAGTCATGTTTCTTTTTAACAGTTTTTATTTAATGGAAACTTAGTAGAAGTGTATACTTTGTAATATTTTGAGATGTAATAGTTATGTCCTCAATCTCTAAAACTATAAACCTAAAAAGATCCTCTATGTGAATTATTCATTTAATCCATGATTATGTAAGGTTTTAAGGATGAGTCCTTATATCTAATTTAATTCTTGAGTGATTGTTTTTCTCAATTCATGCAAGAAGATATGTTCTGGGCTGATAATCTCTGTAAAATTATTCACCTCCTTCTTCTTCACTATTTGAGAAGTCTTCAACTACCTCAATATTTTCAATTATGATTTTAAATTTTTCTAAACATTCACATTCTAAATATTTGTTTTATGTTGAGTCTTATTCATCTTTCTTTCTCAACATACTTATCTTGTTCCCGATAATCTTCTTGTTGGATTTTTTGGATGGATTTTATTCCTTATAATTTTTGTTCCACTTCTTCTGTTGAGTTTCTTTATCAGAATCATCTTGTTATTCAATAACTTTCTTCATGTACAAATTAATAGAAAAGTGTCCAATTACACCACGCTAAAAACATTTTAGAGGAAGTTTACCTCCATACTTTCCTCTTCCTCTTCGAAAGTTCTTGGATATAAGAGACATGATTTTATCCTTCAACTCATCATCATCTTTACCTTCATACTCACAAGGATCAAGATCTTAAACATATTGAATTTTCAACTTTCTCATAGATTCAAAATCCATTTTATATTTCATATTCATTTTAAACAATGGAGATTTTCTAATTTCATAAGTAATAATAAAGTTATGAAATTCATCAAGAGATAAATCATACTTATATTCTAAAGGGAAAATTTTAGAATCCGACATGTCCAAAAAGATTCTCATAAGTTTCTTCACAATTGTAGAATCTTCTAATAAATATCTAAATCCTATGATGTTGTAGACAATTATATTTACTTTGGTGAATTATTCATCAATAGTTTTTTCATCTGTCATTCTGATGCCTTCATACTGACTATGCCATATTTTTATCTTTGCATCCATTACTTTAGTATTCCCTTTGAACATATTTTCCAGCTTATCCCACGAACATTTTGAAGTATCGAGACCCATCAACTTCTGATAAAAAATATCTGATAAGGACATATGGATTGAATTTATATCCATTACATTGACTTATATATTTCTCTTATTAGTAGACATCGTAGGATCTTCTTTCTCAATATGTGGAAAACCAATAGTAGTAGTATCAACAACTTCCAGACCAAGGGATAAGAGATAAGAAATCATCCTATTTTTTCATCCACAATAATTTTTTACATAAAACCTAGGAATTACTCTACTGTTGAAAAAAATGATATTATCTATGATAAGGATTCAACAAGGTAACCTTACTCTAATAGGAATTAAAGTTCTAAAGGATCGAATAATAGCTACAAAGGGGGTGAATTAGTTATTTTACTTTTTATAAGTGTCAATAATTTTCAAAACATATCCCATGTAACCTATTAAGATTTATTTCCTTATAATATTTTGTATTAAATCATTCATGAAATAGTATGAAAGAAATCAATTAAAACAATATTTACATGGTTCAGACTTAGTGTGAGAAACTACATCATTGTCATAGTCACTCATGTGGGTCTATAGAAGTACACTATTATGATGAATTGAATATAACATGTGTCAACTCTTATTATACACCTTCTATCCACCAATAGTAATTATTATACTAACTCCCGTTAGTTTATAAAATTTATTATAAAACTATTGATCTAAAACAAAAGAATAAGATTTTTTCAATTTTCTCAAAAAAGGCTTAATCCGGATTTGATTTTTACAAATATGATTCTATCAATATGATGAGTAAAATAAGATACTCCCTTAGATAATATGAAAAAATCAAACTATGATCAAATGATCAATATGATCTTCTTCAGTATGATTGACTCAATATTATTGACTCAATACAATGATTTTCAAAATGATTCTTGTTCTTGGTAAATAAAACATTTAGGTTTATGATCTTTTCCTGAGATCTTAGTATAGAAAGAACGTTCAATTGAATTATTCAATGCTCCACCTTTTCTGCTTATGTAAAAGTTAACAATGAACAAAATGTTATGATAAAGTATTTATTAGTGACTCAGAAAAAAAATCAACAAACTTTAAAACATTCCTTACATCCTAAAATTTCAAAAACATTGAAAAACACTCATATTTAAACATTAACTTTGACTTATTCAATCCTCCTCATATTTCTCTAAGATTATTCAAAAAATTAATTTTATGATTGAACTCTTAAACTATTCATAAAATATCTAGAATTTTATTTCTCAATATTCATCATAATCAACTCATTACAATCTACCATTATTTCTCAGTTCATTGTGATCTATTTCTATCTCATCTCATTATGAATATCTTTCCATCTCAACTCATTATGAATTTTTTTCCTTCTCAGCTCATTATTAATATGTTTCATTCTTATCTCATTGTAAATCTATTTCCATCTCAGCTCATTAGTAATCTTCTTCCTTTTAATCTTATTAGGAATTTTGTTTTCTTCTCAACTCATTAAAAAATCCATTTCCTTATGAGCTCATTACGAATTCTGTTTCCTTCTTAGCTCATTAAAATTTTTGTTTCCTTATAATATCATTATGAATTATGTTTCTTTATCATGTCATTAAGAATCTGTTTCCTTCTCATATCGTTATGAATTATTTCACCTTCTCAACTCATTTGGAATTATACTTCCTTCACATCTCAATATAAATTTATTTCTTCACTCTGAAACTTTAAAATTCATTAATATTCAACATATTTAAACATTTTGACATATTGAAACTTCTAAGATCAATACATCTAGAACTGATACATTATTAATATTCCTTCATTTCTAAAAAATCTTTGATCATGAAAATGTTTCATGATTTATGAGTACTTCATATTCAGTAAAGAATCATCTAACTTTGATTATAATGTTTGAAAACCTTCTAGCTCCTGAAATCACAATCTTCTTTCAAAAATCTTCTTTAATAATCTGAATTCTTAAAATAAAATCATTTTTCATTCTTACAAAGTTCATTATGATGGATGGGGTCCAATTATTTAATAATAAAACATGCTTATACAAAAATGTCAGTTGACAACAAATACAAAAACATTTTTTAAACAATTTATCACAATGGTTCTTTAAGAATAGTTATGATATTAATCCCTTTGAGGTTCCATAGGCAGAGTTTGAATGGATAAGGGTGAAGGTTCATATCCTAGATATTGGATAAAATAAACCACTATCTCAAAACATTCCTTAAATACACTTTTCCCAATCACCTATGGTAACTTAAGTCTCGTTACGATGGGAAAAAACTAGAAACTCGCTCGTAACTACCTCCTAAGTCTCGAAAATCCTACCTCATATCTATGAGGAAAACCGAAACTGCATACCAAAATCATGGAAAGATATATAAAATGCACCTTTTATACCACTTTTTCACGAACAAATTCAGATACCCTGGTACTCTAATACCTGATTCAGCCCTAACATGGCAATAAGGGAATCCATAATCCCCATGTGTTGGAGAGCATCACCCAGAATTATATCAAGATCAAGAGGGAATGTTTTTTCCACAAAATAGAAGAATATATATATATATATATATATATATATATATATAAGTCAGTATGCTCAACACTTCACAAGGAGAAGGTACTGAAAGAAAAACAAGTAAAAAAACCTAAAATAATACATTGTCAAAGTGACAAACAAAAATCAAGATAAATATCAAATATAAACCCATGAAATAGGTGGATAATATCTTCATTTTTCACCTATATCACTCCTGGTCCCATGAATCAAGTACACCTTCCACCGCTAAGTGCTGCATTCCCTTTGATCAGTCCAGAAATAAGATAATCTAAAAGATCTCGAATTCAAAGGTAGGGTGTGAGATAATCATACCAGTAAGGTATCACAAAGTTTTCCATAAATAATACAATGAAAATAATCCAATTTTGATTTTAATTTAAATAAAACAAGGCATGATAAGGCATTTACAAATTTTCAACAAAACATGATTTAGATTTCAAAGAGATATTAGATATATGTTTCACCACCAGTTTCAATTAAGTGACCATTTTTTTTAAGTATGTATAGTGTTTTGGATAATTTTTGGAGTGTTTAGAGGGTTTTTAGAATGTTTTCGGGGATTTTCTAGAGGTGCATGGTTTGATCATGGTTAGTAGAAACCATGAAAATCCTCTAGAAAACCATAAAAAGTGAGGTAGTGTGATCTGGGTAGGCACACGGTTTAGCCAAACCATATGGACACCTACGAGAAACTATGAATTTGGGATAGAGGTATTTTGTGCAGTTAGTGCACAGTTCTCCTAACCATGCCTGGCTAAAAGTTAAATATGAAAATTATGGATCTGCCTCAATTTCGCTCTTTATGGGATTTTGTTTCCTCAAATAAATGCCTAACTAATTATTCACTCTTTCCAAAGGCAGGGGAGACCGTTAATCTTTATCTAGAAGTGATCTATTAGAAAATATTGGTGTGTTGATGGTTGGATTTCTTGGTAAGTCACCGTTCTTAGAGGGTTTTCTTAGATCTCTTCGTCTTCGCTATCTTGGATTTATAGATATAATCTATTGAGAATTGATATATGTTGTTTTATACCAATCGTGATGATATTTTCTTTTTTTAATGTTAGGGAACAAGATCTAATGTGGGTTTTTGAAGTTCTAACCTGGATTTGTTGAAGAATTTCTATTGTTCTTTTTTTAACCATAGTTTCTATGCTAGGTGGCTTCACACTCAACTCCTCTAACTAAAACTTGAATGCTTGATTTCAAATTGATTGTTTCTATATAAATTGATTGTTTGGAATGAAAATTTTCATGAAATTGTTTTTTAATTATTGATTGAAACTCTATTTGGTGACGGTTTATGGAATTGTGAAAATTGGGTGTTTTGGTAGAAAGTGAAAGTGGTAACAAGATTTTAAAATTAAAATTTTAAAATTTTTGTTTGGTTTTGATGCATGGAAATGTGTTTTCGATAAAAGGATAGTTTTGTTGAATTGTTTTGGGAAATATTGTGTTGGATTGGTTGTTATCTTAAAGGGTTAAGAATGAGTTGATTGAGTTGGATAATGGTCGTGAAGTGCCACCATTGAAGGGATGGAGTATGGATGTGATGTTTGTCCATCAATGGTATCACAAAGATTGAGTTTTTTTGTGTGTTTATGTGGAATGGAATGGGATATGCCAAAATGGAAGTTGTGAAAGGGTTTTGAGGAATGGATTGATTGATTTCCTTGGAAATTATTTAGACATAGAAAACTATTTTGGTTTGGGATTACATTGGCTTTGATATAAATTTTTGAAATGTCTTTAAATGGGTTTATATAAATTTTTTTGTATAAATGAGATAACTTGTTCTATCCTAGGGGTGTGAGTAGAGAAGTAATTTAGGGAAAACCTACTGAGTTTCATTACTCACCCCCTACTTGGGAAATTGGGTGCATTCACATATAATGTACATCGAGACACATGTAAAGGTAAGGTATCTCATTTCTTTAGTGATGCTTCGTGATACCTTGAGCATGGATTGGGGAGTCAGAGCTTGGAACATGTTGGGAGCTGTGGAGTTAAGTCTTTAGAATCCTGGAGATTTGTTGTTTTTTCTTCCACTTTGTACTCTGATTTGGTTCTTAGTTTTTTGGTTAGTATTGTTGTTAGTTTGGTATTACATTGAGTTGTATTACATTATTTTCATGCATCATATAATGATTTGTTTATGGTATTCTTAGTTTGGTTATTTTATTTTCCAACGGGAAAATTGTCCCTCAATTGTTAATGAACCTCTTGGGATTTATTTTCAGCATGTGGCATCATAGGGATGTCTCCTAAGGACAAGTATCATTTTTGCCACCTCTCAATCCAATGAGGAATGGTGAGATGTTACAATATATAAAAAGAGGCTTAATTGAACATTTTAAATAAAACATTTATATAAATCAATTGGAATGAACAAAATGGTTCTTTAATTATCGGTATGTAATCATCAAATCCAAACATATCGTAGCACCATGTAATAAGATTTTTGGTATGTTAGTTTCAAGTAATAGGATCCTCACACTTTTCATTCATCAACACAGCTCATGACCTATGTATACACTCGAATCAACAACCCATTGGGGGAGTTTGTTATGGGAAATCATATCAAACATGGATTAGTTAGAGTAATGACCATCAATCTGTTGCTAGGGAGTCAGAGTCCAAGTGTGATTATCCAAATTACCTAATAAATACTCAGGCTCACATGTTCTTGAGTCAATTAATCAATAAATCATGGGAAAACCAATCATTTAAAATTAGTTAAAAATACAATTTCCCAATTTTAGTTTTCAACATGCCATTTTCATTTCAAAACCAATTCGTGATTTTCTCCAAATTCATGTCATTTAAAAGTATAATTAAAATTAATCCAATTTCCTTTTGGATAAATATCCAATAAATTTCATCAAATCAATTTTTAAAATCAAACAATCAATTTTCTCAAATCCACAAAAAAATTTCAATTCCATTGAGATCAGGGTTTTGCCTCAATTTTCATGCCCACCATAAATACCATCAATCATATGAAATCTATGTTTTTAAATCATTTAAAAACTCATTTCAATCAATTAAGAAATTCAAGGTTTCCATTATAGGCAAGAGCTTTATGGAACCACCTACCTTTAATTACAAGATCAAAACCACCCCTGCAATGCAAACACCAATGAAGTATGAAGGTGGACGAGATCATAGAATCAAGCCTCTACTAAGGATTCCTAAAAATGGAGATTTGATCCATCAATAACATGATGATCTATGAATCTCTAAGGAGGAGTGAAAGAGTGATTAGAAGAACCCAAAAGAGAGGATATCCACTTACCTAGAGGAGATCGAACACAAACACCTGAGCTTCAATTTTTAGTGAAAAGTGGTTGGAGAAGCCAAAAAAGATTCATGAGAGCCTTTAAAACCAAGGAACCAGATTTATGGTAGAGAGAGGGTATTTAGTATCTTAAATTGGGGTCCTAGAATTTTTAATTAAGTTTTTGAGGAAATTAAAAATGCGTACATGGTTTGTTGGAGATGTCGCCTGGTTAGGAGTAATCGTGCACCATAATTGTGCACCCCTACTATATTTCTAGATGAGGTTCGCAGTTTGGAAACATTATTAAACTAATAGTGTGCCAACCTTACAGACCCTCATTGTCCAAATGTGCATGGTTGGCCACAGGGTTTGAACAAATAATGTGATCTCATCCTATGGCTCATCATATAGTGCACGATTTCCTGGAAAAAACCACATGTTTTTTTAGTGGTGTGCCAACCGTGCACAACCCCATGGGCTTCCAAAAAAATTTCAAACATCACTGAAAACAACCCGAAACAAGCCCCTATCAAGGGATGATCAAAACAAGGGTCAAGGAATATAGGGTAATGAGAAGTTACAATAAATCCAATCGAGAGGAGGAAGAGAGGGTGTCATACACCAAGGGATGGAAAATCAAGTGGGAATAATAGGGGAGAAAGGGGTGTTAAATCAAGTAAGGGAATAACAAGTATTTAATATTTTTTATTTTCTGGGCACACCATATGGTTTATGAAACTGTGTGCCAATGTGGATCACTATTGCCTCATCGGGGCGTCTAAACTGTTAGTTTGTACGATTTGGTAAATCATACACATTTTCACTATGAATAAACTCATATTGTTGCATGGTTTATTGTAATCATGTGTTAATCGTGAGAAATCCATTGTATCCATAAACTTCAAAATTTCAAATGGATAAACCCAAAAACAGAAGAAGAATAATAAAATAAATAAATAGTTAAAAACTATAGTTGAATGTGACAATGTTTGTGTAACACAAACACATAAAAATACACATACATACATGTATAAACACATATATTCCTACATGTACATAAACATACACATAATTACAAACACAACTACATACATATACATAAGCACGTGCATGCACACTGTCGATAAAGTATCATCTTTATTGGCATTAAAATTAGCCCCGAAAAAGTATCTATTTATCAATGCTAACTCTAGCCCCAATAAATACTAGTGAAAAATAAAAAAATCAAATAAAATTTAAAAATTAAAACAAATTACTAGTTATTTTAACATGAATAATAAAAATTATAAAAATATATTATAATAAAAATGATAAATATGAAAAACAAAAAATTACAAAAAAATAAAATGAACAAATAATAAAAATATTTAAAATACAAAAAAATTATAAATAAACAAATAAATAAAATTAATGAATAATAAAAATTGTGTTTTAAGTAAAAAATATTTACCATAAATTGCTAATTAAAAAATAATAATAATTAATTGTATAATGTTTTAAATAGAGAAATATTAAAATAAAGATGAAGGGAATAATCATATAAATTACAAACATATAAAAATATTAAATATTAATAAATAAAAATGTATAAAAAATATTAAAAATGAATAAATTGATAAAAAATATCATGAATGAATAAATATTATAAATGAATAGAAAATAATATAAAAAATTTATATAAAATTATAAATATATATGTATATTATTAACACACATATATAATTATAAATAGAAAACAAATATATCAATTTAAATATATTTCCTCTCCACAGAACTGTTATAATAGATTTTTTCCATTTTTTCCAAAACTGATAAGCTCTCTTGATGATGTGTGTATATATAAAACAATATATAATATTATTTAAATAAAAAAAATTAAATAAATAAATACATGCATATATATATCAATGAAATTAAAAATCACATTGATGTTGAGAAATTGTAATTTAATAATGAAAATTGAAATGAAAATTAAAATTTCAATCGTAATAGAAAATTTAAAAAAATCCAATTAAGATCTTTAAATTAAATGTGAAAATTAAATTGGATTTGGAAATACAAGTCTTAGATTGAGATTGGAAGCTAAAAATTGAGAGTTAAATTTATAATTGAAATTTAAATTGAAATTAAAATAAGTAGTATTGACTCTTTAAAATGAAAATGAAATTAAAAACTAAAACCCATAATCAAATTTTAATTTAAAGATGAATTTGGTATTGAAAAATTGAAATTGAAATTTTTAAATCGTGACTGAAATTTAAATTTAAATCAATATAATAAATGTAATTAATTTTTTTTGAAGTCCTATATGAAGAGTGTGATTTACTACTGTATATACCGACCTTGTTAGGGCACAAAAAAACCTATCGTCTACGTCAAAAAGGAACTGATGTTATAAGTGTCTTTACAAGAGATGCCCTTTTATCAACACTAGAAATATTAATGATAAAAGATAATTATTATCAGTTTTGATGTAAGTCAAGAGTTGCACCAATGTGTTTCTATATTTATCTCACATTTCGCAACCAATTCAAAATAAGATTACAATTTAATTTCAAATAAACAATAAATTAAAATTTTAAAAAATCGATATTACAAAAATTTCAATACGCTGCAATCACATTGGTTTGAACAATTTATATCAAACACTACATTTTACAACGAATTTAAAAATAACATGGGTGGCCCTATATTCCACTATATTTTGGAACCCCCATTTCAAAAGTGCTCAATCATGCTTCTAGTTTTTGAGTACACCACCCAACTTGAGAATAAAGGAAGCGTATACCTAAAATAAAAAACAATGCATATGTTGGTAATAAAATAAAAAAATTCAACCTAATTCGATACAATGCATATAAAAATCCTACTTTTTATTACACATTAATTCATGATTTATTAGATAAGATTACAATTAATACAACCCAGAAGATCAAGAAGCCTAGTGTCTTTGGAAATTAGGTACATTACATAACAATTTAAAATAGAAAAGACATCATCTTTATTGAAATTGTTTTTATCATTCTTGCACATAAAACTAAAAAAGATAACCTGAGGACATACATAAGATGGAGGTGAGTTATAAAACTCAGTAAGAGAATAAACATCAAATAACATGAAAAGAATAATATATATTAGACAATATGCATGTCAATGAGGAATAAAAAAGTAGTAATCATAAAATCGAAAAATAAGGAATGATATAACATGATAACATAATGGAAACATGAAAAATGAGGCAAAAATTTAAAACACCTCATCATCAACATAGGTCAAGGTTAAATCTCTAAGACATCATGATGGAAAATGTCTTATAAAGAAATTAGTTTCACTCTCTGCCCCAACATGACATCTCATTAGACTATATATTACCCAATGTATGCGAGCGGTATACAATTCTGAGGGAACCCATCACTTTCATTTCATTCTCATTATTAAATGTGACACATAGATCATATAACATGAATTCATTCATCATCGTAATTTATTCCACGATCAAAACGCATGAAATACATATATCCATACTACAAAATAGGCATTTAGCAGTGCTAGAATGAGACTTTATCAGTGCTAAAAAATGTAGACAATCTTTGCGTGGTTAAAATCCCAAAACCTTTATCAACGATAAAAAAAGAACTATTAAAGGCCCCTTTTTATAGTGCTATAAAAGTTGTTAAACAGGTCCTTTAACAACATTGTTAATGGGTCCCTTTAACAGCACTTATTTAGGACTATTAAAGGGGGCCTTTAACAGAGATTTATTAGCATTGATAAAGACAACACTGTTAAAGGGTATAAAATTATATATTTAGGAGACACATATAAGACCGAACCCCTTTATCCGTGTTTCTATGACCCCTTTAACAGGGCTCCACCCCCCTTTATTAGTGCTTTTTACCCAATCACCCTTTTCCAATGCATTGCTAATTTATAGCTTTATGTGTGCCCGCCTAAATTCAAACTATGCACCACTCTTTTGAACGTGGAATTCCTTTAACACTACACCATGTTCTTTTTTTGTTTGTTTAATAATATTTTTGTTTATATGTATATACAAATATATTTATATAATTATTTTAAACTACAATTATACAATATGTTTGTGTGTGATATATATATACTTATATTTATTTAAATATATTATATATAATAACTATTTATATATACTATACTATAATATAAATATATATCTCTTTATTAAGACACAAATATGTATATGTATATATAACGTAAAAAATGGTTAGATATTTTTTAAAATACATTTCTAGAATATGTATGTATTTACATATATTTGAATATTCATTTTTTACATTAATACGATGATATATGTATTTATATGAGTGATTTATTATAACTAATTATATGAAAACATGCATATATTTAATTATAAATAAAATTACATATTGAAAAATGATAAAATTTCAAAACCATAATATCAACATGAGTGTAAGACCAGAGAATAAATTTAGTCTCCACCAAAAAAAGGTAATAATACCCCCTTAAACGAGGTTGAAAATCCATCGAATGTTAAAAAATCGGGATACCCCGAAAAAAACTCAGTTTTGGAGGCTTTTGGGGCCTTTTTTGCCTCGAAAAATGCAACGACGGTAAAAATATATTTTTAAGGGCATAGATATCATTGCAGACATCTATTGGATATGTGGTAAGTTCAAACAGACACCTGGATCAAAAGTAATGGTCGTTTGAAGTTTGAGTTAAATTTTCTACTTATTTTAGATATTTTATTAATTTTTTGATTTTTGTTATCTTCATATTGATATTAAATGACTATTACTTGATAATAATAAACTAATTATTAATTAAAAATATTTTTTAATAATATTTTATAAGCCATTATCATGAAGTATCTTCTATATAATGTGTAAAGGCCTATTTACCTTATCTAAACTATATTTTAATATATATATATATATATTACATTTATATCAATATAAATATATTTATATATTATTCTTAATGAAATATATTTTTTTTTGAATTATACCATTATCAATTCTACTAAAAAAGCACTGATAAATGAATGTCTTTATCATTGCTTCTAAAAACGATGATAAAAACCCCACTTTAAGAATTATTTTTTAAAAGAGCTGTTAAACAGCCCATTTATCATTATTTTTTTAAATGTTCTGGTAAAGACCCCTCTTTAGCAATGGTTTTTTAGCACAATTGATGATTCTCTCTAATAGCGCTATGAATGTGCCATTAAAGACCTCCTTTAACAATTCTTTTTTAGCACTGACAAAGAGGCTCTTTAATAGCGTTTTTAGCTAGCGTTGTTAAATCCCTATTGCCGGATAAACCAAGTTTTGTAGTAGTGCATGTAAGACCCAATTCAATTAAGTATAAGTGTAAAATGGTGAATACCCTCGATAGGAAATGAGTATGGTATTCACTACACAATTATTTTGACATGGATAATCGCAGTAAAATTTTGACAGTATAATGATGTTGCTTAAAAATTCGGAAAATGTGTTTATGGGAGAGTAAAGGGTCTCTCATCATTCAAACATAAAATAGGCAGTAATAGGGAAATGTAAATACATATCCCGACATTAGAAATTGGAAATAGAAGACATAAGATAATAAAGAATCTTGAATATAGAAGAGAAGGTGATGATCCCTTACTTGAGAGGCTTCTTGAGAGCTTGGGGGTACCTTGGGAGGACTCTAGATAGAGTGTGGATGTGATTCATGGAATTTTAGTGAAGAAAAATGAGAGATTTCGCGGGTTTATATAGGAAATGGGGAGAATTTCTTTATTATTTAAGTTTTGAATTTTACATAATAATGTCACAAAAACCACAAACAATCCCATGTTTTTTGCTCACGCTTCCTGCCAAATGGGAGTGGTTGTCATTATTTTTTAATTCTAAAGTCCGAACATAATAAAATAAATCCCTTACTTATGCGGAGGTGAGTTATAATCTTAAATAAATCATTTTAAAACCTTGAAATATATTAGGGGTTTTGCAGGATTCATTATGAATTTATAAAATTAATCAAATAAAAATAAAATCAAATTATTTTAAAAGTAAAATATTTTTTTGGTCATTTATATCCTTAATAGTATTTATTACATCACTTTTGGGCCATTATGATGTCAGAATACGCAATGTATATTTATACGATATTTAAATTTTACGCGAAAATTTGACTATCTCGAAAAATTATTAAAAATTTACTATTGTATAATTTCTACTCTCTAATTCCAAAAAATAATATTCATTTTATCAATACAATTTTCTAAATATTTGTATATTCAACTATCAAATAATAATCAATATTTATTGAGAAATGTTGGAGTTTTTTAACAATAACACTTTTCCAACCCTTATAAAAATAATATTTGGATTCATAAAAATTATATGATCATTTATATTTAATAAAAATTATTTAATAGTAATATTTTATAAAAATATTATTTTTTTCAAAAATCCATTAATTAAAAAAAATAAATTCCTTAATTGAATTTGAATATTACCGAAAAATATTATTTTTGTTTTATTGTATAAAAAAATTATATGTAATAATAATATGATGTAAATATATTCAATATTCTATAAAAAAATAATGCACATAATCATATTTCTAGGGTCTTGATACATATCCCTTTAATACATCGAAAAACGCTCTAATAGTAAGGTGTGCAATGATGAGACTATCATGGGGTGGTTTGGCATACATGAGTTGGACCATGATCTCTATAAGCTTAAACTTCTCCCATAAATGGTTTCGCTCATGCTTAAGTTGTTAGATATCATCTAGGGATTTTTCAAGGGAAAATCATAATGATTCTATCTCCCTTGGAATCGTCGATAAATGAGCTTTATATAGTATGTTCCATCCGGTTGAGGCCATCACTTCCTTTGTCTGAGTCAATTTGATTTGTTAAAACCCTATATTTATACTAATCATGTGATCACTATTCAACAACTATGTTATCAATGGTGATGTTTCTTTAATGGCCTTTTAAAATTTATAAAATAAATCCAAATAATTTCATGTGTTTTCTATAACCATTATACATAATAATACATTTAATTTAATCACAAGTGAAATTTTATTTTTCACAGTTTAGTTCATTACAATATTCACCCCTTAAAAAATATCACTCTTGGAATTTTCATTTCTGACATTAAAACATTTGAGTATAACTCTGTTTCCAAACTTCCTCTGGTTCCCACATCAGTTCTTCAAACTTTTGGTTTCTTTACAACACTTTGACAAAGTACATTGTATTATTTTGTAGAACATTGTCTCTATGTTATAAGATATTCAATAGATTCTCCTCATAGGAATGATCATTTTCCAAAGGTACCACCTCTAGATTGAGTACATGTGTGGGGTCTGGTATTTACCTATTCAAGAGTGATACATGGAATACATCATGTACTCAAGATAGGTTAGGTGACAGTACTAGTTGGTAGGCCACAACTCTAATGTGATCAAGGAACTCAAAGGGGCTGATGTATCTTAGACCAGGCTTTCCCTTCCTCCTAAGTATCATCACATTATTCCATAGAGGTATGAGTAGGAATACAATGTATCAAACATCAATCTCTAGGTCTTGTAGATTATTATCAACATAACTCTTTTGTCGACTCTGAGCATCCCTGATGTGCTTCTGAATGGTCTTAACATTTTCCACCATTTCCTCGATCATTTCATGACCTATAAGTTTGTGTTCCCAACTTCATCACAAAATGCAGGTGTTATGAACCTCTTACCTTTAAGGGCTTTGTAGGGATCCATTTTGAAAATCGAGTGGAAATAATTATTGTAAGAGAACTTGACCAGAGGTAGATGTTGGTTCCATCCTCCTTTGAAATCAATTGAGCATTCCCTCAACATTCCCTCAAGTGTATAGATAGTATGCTCAGATTGGCCATCAGTTTGAGGATGATAGGCTGTATTGAAGGTCAGATCAGTTCTTAGAGCATGTTGGAGACTTTTCCAGGATGTGGAAGTGAATATCATATCTCGATCGGATACAATCGACAGTGGTACTTCATGACACCATACCACTTATCTGATGTATATCCTTGTAGGTTGACCCAGTGATAATTCCTCTTCAATTACAATAAAGTGAGCTACCTTTGTATGATGTTCCACAACAACCCATATATCATTGCTCCCCCCAGATGTCTTCAGAAGTCTTGTGAAATGGTATATGGTTATTTTTCTCATTTCCATGTTGGTATGGTTAATGGTTACATCACCCCATTATACCTATTCCTTTTATCCTTCACTTTATAACATACCAGACACTTTTATGAATATTTAGTGATCTCTTTCTTCACATTTTCCCATCAATAGTTCTCTCAGTGATCTTGATAAACCTTTATTCTTCAAGGGTGAATGGAGAAAGTTGAACTATGTGCATCATCCAACAGTTCCTTCATTAACTCAAAATTTAGTGGTACACATAGTTACAACCCAAATCACACAACTCATTCATTAGCATTGAACTCTAAGTATTTCCCTTTCCTTACAGTTTCCACTTTCTTCTGAATTACCACATCAAATTTCTAATCATCTTTTATCCTCTCTATAAGGGAAAGTTGAGCAATCATTTCTGAAAGGATTTATGATATTCCTTACTTTATGATTCCCATATCCATCCTTTTCAAATAAGATAGGAATGTATCCTTATCAATTCTCATCAATGATAAAATTTTTGGATCCTTTCTGCTTAGAGAATCTGCAACTTTTTTCACATTACCATGATGGTAGTGAATTGAGCATTCATAGTCCTTGATCAGCTCTAACAATCATTGTTGGTGAATATTCATCTCTTTCTCTATAAATATATACATGGGGATTTTTTGATCCATATATATTTCACACTTCTCCCCAAAGAGATAATTCCATGATATTTTCAAAGAAAAATCACTACATCCAATTCCAAATCATGTGTTGGGTAGTTCTATTCAAGAACTTTAAAATTCCTTTAAGCATAGTCTAGGAATATTTTATTATGTATTAACACACAACCTGATACCTTCGTTGAAGCATCACTAAATACTATATAAAGTTCTCCACTTGTGGGTAGTTTGAGCATAGGGATAGTGATAATACTCCTTTTCAACTCCTTAATGATCTCCTTAAATTCACCATTCCAAGAAATATTTACTATCTTCAAATTTATCTCCATTAGAGTTTTTGAAAATCATGGGAAATTTCTCAAAAATCAATTATAATACCTAGATAATCCTAAGAAAATATGAATATTTGTCATAAATATTGGACTTTTCCATCCATCAATTACATATATCTTTAAAGGTTCCATAGATATATCATTTCTTGTAATGATATTCCCCAAGAATGAAACTTATTTTAACCAGAACTCATATTTTCTATAATTGGCATAGAGATTCTCCTTGAATAGGGTCTTTAGCACAGTGCTTAGATGTTCCTCATGCTTCTCCTTTCTTTGGAGTATGTTATAATTTCAGCTATAAATACCACCACAAATTTGTTGTGGTAAAATCTAAAAACTACATTCATCAAGTCCATGAATATTTCAGGAACGTTAGAGTGTCTGAAAGGCATTACAATAAACTCATAGTGCTTGTACCTTGTACGAAAAGTTATCTTAGGGATGTCCTCTGTTACCTTTACTAGATAATATCCTGATTGATAATCCACCTTGGAGAAGTATGTTTCTCCATATAAATGATCAAACAAGCCATCAATCCATGTAAGAGGATACATTTTCTTTATCATGATGTTGTTGAGCTCATGATAATCAATGAAAAGTCACATTGACCTATCATTCTTCATGTTGAAGAGGACTGATGCACCCCATGGTGAAACACTTGGTCATATGAACCCTTTATCCAGATTCTCTTATAGTTGTTTCTTTAGCTCCTCATGTTCCCCAATAGCCATTGTATATGAAGTCTCAGATAATGTAAATACCCCATATAGAAGCTCGATTGAAAATTAAACCTCTCAGCTTGGAAGAAGACCAGTAAATTCCTCAAGAAACACATCAGTGTATTGCCTCACAATAGGCATGTCTCTAAGGATGGTTATTTCCATAGACTCAGTCATTTGAGCTATATACGCTTTATCATAGGTCCATAATATCCATTCTTATCATGTTGGTTCTAAAAAGGTTTCATCCCCCTCCATGAACTTGTACAGAATTAGTGGTCGATTCTCAATACAGAGAGTGATTTCCTTCTTATGGAAATTTATGTTGTCACTATATAGGGAAATCGAATCCATGCCCAAAATTATATCAAATTCCATTAAAGGTAGTATGAAAAGGTTCACAGGGAAGTTTATCCAAAAAAATTAGATACGGGAGGAGTTATATACTCAGGATTTATTAATTTTCCAATTTTTTTTAACAGATAACTCCACTTTCATGCTTTGTGGTAGTTTTTGAATAGTTCTACTAAACATTGATGATATTAAGAAATTTATAGATCCAAAACTAGAAAGTAAGTTCACCATCCTTGAATTAATAATCATTTTTGTGATCCACCTCAGTGGTTGTGATGGAAAATGATCTCCCTTGCTGCCTTGGAAGTTGTTTGTAGTCTTCTAATAACATTGGCTTAATGCATTGGTTTTAAATAGTATCAAGGTTCCTTATAATTTATGTAATGAACAATCTGATGATGGTTGACCGAAACATTCCTTTACTCCATCACATTAGTGGGTTTCCTCTATTAGAAATCTCTAGCTAGGTGTCCTTCCTTGCAACACCTAAAATATTTCCTCATTCCCCTTAGGCAATTTTTTGGATACTTCATCCCACACCGTTGATAAGTGTAATGTTGAAATTTGTTGGAAGCATTATATTTCTCCATCAGACAACCAGAATTAAACTCTACTTTCCATTTCTTATTCCCATGATACAGTTGAGAATTACTGATCTCTATCTCAACTTTTAATGCACATCAGACAATTTCATTATAGCTATCAAATTCATGGATTTCCATTGCTTTTCATAGACTAGTTGTTAGCCCACTAAAGAAGAAATCAACCTTTCATTCGGGGGTAATGAAAACGATGGAGGAGTATCCTGATAGTATTGTAAATATTTACATATATTCCTTAATAGATTCATTATCTTTTTTCTTGAGGGAGAGGAAATCCCTTTCCATTTTATGTTAGTGATTGTGAGGGAAATATTTATCATTTTTTTTTCTGGAATTCCTTCCACTCCATTGCTTCAATATATTCCTCTTGTTTCATATTATTAATCAAAGTCCACCACTAATAAAATTCCCACATGATATGATAAACAGCTAGTAGAACCTTCTCTTGTTCATAACATTAATGGATGAAGAAGATATTATCAATGGAGTTTGTCCATTGTTCCGTGATTAAGGTTTCTGATGATCCATTGAAACTGGGAGACCTTTATCACATTAATCACTCAATTATGACTTGTTCTCTCTGGGGGGGGGGGGGGTTGAGTGCTCATCCTAGTCTAGGTTTCTATTCAAAACTGATTCCACTGAGGGAGTATCGTCATAATGTTCATGATTCCTACTCCTATCGAGTTGGGAATCTCATTGACATAGTCATCACATTGCTCGTCACATTGACTGTTTACCTGATTTATCTTATTTCCCACCATTGGATAGAATAAAAAAAATTAAGGATGAGTATTTTTAAAATATTAAACAAATAAAGGGGAATCCAATGAAATTAAAGGTATAACTTATAAATTACTTTTACTTTTTAACTTATGAATTTATAGGATACAATCAATGTTATCCATGATCTATTTCCTAGAATATATTATTATGAGATTTTTTTTATTACATTAATATTGGATCATAATGAGCCTTTTAATTTATCAACATATATCTGCATGGAGTGTCAACCCTAGTGTACAGTAAGCCCTATTTTTGTGTACCAGGTTACACCATGTTAGGCCTGACACACCTTGTCGGAGATGTTTCCCCTAGGTAAATCTGTTCTTGAATCACGTCTACATATGTTATGTATACATGGATATATTTTCATGATATAAAAATTAATGTATACATAATAAAATTTAGGGATGTTTTATTATACTTATTCTTATCCCTATGGAAGTCACTAGTGTTTTCTAATCCTAATTCCAAAAATAAAAAAGCTTTTCCTTTGATACCAACTAAAATAACATTTATTTTTATTGCACATTAATTCATAATTTATTACATAATATTACACTTAATAAAACCCATAATATTAATAACATTAGTGTATTTTGGAATTAGGTACCTTACATAACAATTTAAAATAGATAATATATCCTCTTTATTGAAAACATCTTTAACACGATCGCACTTAAAACCGCATGGGATAACATGATGACATACATAAAAAAGGGGTGATCTATAAATCCTAGTAAGGGAATAAAAATAGCATAAAATGAGGAGAATAATACATCTTAGAGAATAGGCTTATCAATGGGTCATAAATGAGTATAAATCATAAACTTAAACAATAATGAATGATATAGCATATTAACATAATGGAAACATGTGAAATGAGGCTACAATTTAAAACACTGCATCATAAACATAGGTCAAGGATAAAGTGCCAAAACATCATAGTTTAAAAGTACAATAAAGGAATCTGGTTTAGTCCCTATCCCAAAATGACATCTCATTAGACTAAATATTACTCAATGCATTGGAGCGCTATATAATTTCAGGCACACTCATCAATTTCAGTTCATTCTCATCCTTAAGCGTTCCACATAGATCAAACAACATGAATTAATTCATCATACTAATTTATTCCACAATCAAATAGTTTCAAATATATACATATAAGTATCATTTAAAATAAGTATAATTATATAAAGGTGAATATCCTCGATAGGAAATGGGTATGGTATCCACTACACAATTTTTAAGGAAATAAAAATTTCATTGAAATTTCAGTAGCATAATGATGTAGCATAAAAAATTCATAAAATGGGTTTATGAGTGAGAAATGGGTATTTAATAATTTGGAAAGAAAACGTTCAGTAATAGGGACATGGAAAGACATATAAAAACATTAGGAATTGGAAATTGAATACATAAGATAATAAAAAACTTGAATAAAAAAGGGAAGGTGAGGATTCTTTACTTGAGTTTGTGACTCCACATTATTGAGAGGCGATTATTGAGAGACTTGAGAGGACTCTAGAGAGCTGAGGTAAAAGTATGGACATTCTCTAAAGATTTTTAGTGAATTTAAATGGGATATTGGGTGGGTTTATACAGAAAATGAGGGGTATTTCTTTATTATTATTTTTTTCGAGTCTATATAATAATAGAAAAAGAACCACAAACCATCCCGTGGCTTTTTACCATGGTTTCTACCAAATTTGGGTGTCTATAATTATTTTATAAGGCTAAGGGACAAAATTAATAAAATAAGTCCCATGTTTATGTGGAGGTGATTCATACTCTTAATGAAATAATTTTAAAACCTTGAAATATATTAATTGTTTGGAGGATTCATGATGGATTTATAAAATCAATAAAATAAATATAAAACCATTTTATTTTAAAGGGAAATTATATATTTTTTAATAGATAACCTTTATAGTATTTATTAAATTACTTATCGGTAATTATGATGTCATAATACACAAAGTATATTTATAGAGTATATAATTTTTAACCAGAAATTCGACTGTTACAGAAAATTATAAAAAATTCACCATTGGATAATTTCAACACTATGATTGTAGAGACCCGAAGCCTGACGTACATTGACATTACATTACATTTGCGGAATACTTAGTACATACACACAAGGATCGTAATATTTTAGTGTCTTTGGAAACTCGGAACGTAATCTTCTAATCGTGGTGAAAGATCTTCAACATCTCTTATAAAGATCTTCCTTTTTTTTTACCTAAAACCTTTCTTTATATCCTGGGGAAAATAAAACATAAAATGGTGAGCTCAAATGCTCAGTAAGGGTAAACAAAAGAAATATCAATCACATCGTATTTATAAGAACATAACATTTTGGAAATCTTAACCTGCAAAAGAGAGCATAATTTCATAACATGGGATAAATCATGGCAGTGAAATGTAATCACAATAATCATAACATAAAACATGAAACTTTGTGGAATTCACACATAATCATAGAGAATCATTTCTTGTTAGTCAAGACTCATTGCCAAGACTATCTTAGTGGACAAAGTCCCTTTCTGAATCGAGTAACCCTCGTTTCAGTCCTGTTTCACTGAACCGGTATAACCTACCGTTCCAGCCCTGTCTATCTCATGAGATATAAAATAGTTACCCAATGCATTGGAGGGAGATATAGGTCCCACCCATCTTATAATGAATCCTTTCTTATGTGTTCCACATAATCATAAATCATACATCATCGCATAACACATGTAACAAAAATGGGATTCTTGAAACATCATGACATCATAAAACAAATCATATAAGGTAAAGGAATTCAAAAAAATAATTCCATCACAACATGATCAAATCAATGTAATATTAGGGATAAAAACAGAACCCTTTATTATCTTAGATGGAAAATAATTTTGATAAAACTCTTGAACTCCATTCTTGAGGAAAATATCATTTCTTCTTCAAAAACATTTTTCCTTTCTTAACATGTCATACAACTTTAAAATAAAAGAAGTTGATTAAAAATAAACTTGAAAACTTGTAAAGGAAGCTTCTTGGAAATAATGTTTTAAAAATCCATTCATGCCGTATAAGTTAAAAAAAACATTCTTTCGTACTTTTGTCGGAAAAGTCAAAAAGTACCTCGTACGAAAAAAAATGACAAAAGATTCCTTTCATATTCTTTACTAAAAACTCACCGAAGGGTAAAAATGGATTTAAACAATTGTAGGTGGATGGAAATAATATTATTTATGAAACATGGATGTGGATGATAAAATACACCCCAGTAAATACCAAAGTATAAACAATCTCGGATAAAAATGAGATTGTGATATTTTCCCTTACCTTAGGTCCGATTTGCTTTGTATGTGTCCGAACCTCCTGTATAATGATTTAAATAATGTCATTGACTTATTACAGAATCATATTCATTGTTATGATATCATATATGGTTCACTTATGACATTATATTACCCGTTCTTTTGTAAATTCCATGTTAAAGAAGCGTTTTGGGTAAAATCGTTTCATTTATCGTAGGTGTTTTGACTTGTTGTTCTTGACATTAATATTACTTATATCATGATTTACTTACTTCCAGAATTGAAAATATGATTTATATATCATATATATTCAGTATATATATATATAATAGATAGATAAATGAAATGAAAAACACCGTTCATGGAGACGGTAGTCCGTACGTACGCATGAACGCTGTTTTTCTTTCCTTATTGTCTTGAATTGAAGTAAGTAGATGACATACATATATATATATATACATAAATCTAGTATCATTATTATGTCATATATTTCATTAGTACTTATTATATATACATTATAACCATTCATGAATGGTTAATCATTAAGAATGAATCTCATCGCGTCGTGGAGACGGTAGTCCGTACGTACGCACGAGCGATGATATCATTTCCATAAATATTGAATTGAATTGGAGTGGATTATACAATATATCATAATAAATAAGATGTTTTAATAACTATTTATAGTCATTATTTACACCATTATACCCATCCATGTAAGGTGGTGGTGGAAAATAGATTACACCACGGCGTGGAGACGGTATTCCGTACGTACGCACGCGCGGTGATTTCTTTTTCCGTAGGATGGATAGATGGTGAAATAGGGTTGTTTCATACTTATAATAACATATCAGTATATGAGTGATACTGATGTTATTACTTCATAATGAAACAACCTAAGAAGAAGAAGTGGAAGAAGAAATAAAGATGAAAGAATTGGTAATGGTAATTACCTCTTCTTTGAAGCGCCTTTTGGAGACCTCCTCTTAGGGAACTAAAATTGGTCTTTGAGTAAGACCAGAACCTCTAAGATGTTGCTAGGGAAGTGGAGAAGAGATTTTGGCAGGGGTTGGCCGAGCTTGAGTGCTCAAATTGGTGTGAGGAGGAGGGGGAGGAGGTGTCCTTTTATAAGGGAGGAGAGGGGCACCTTAGGAATATCTCAAAATATTATTTTATATTAAAGTCAAAATCGGTTTTTAATGGTTCCAAAAGGTCTTATTTCTAAGATAAAGTGGGGATGGGTCGAAATACTATCAACCAATAAGATTTAGACAAGTTTTGGGTATTATTTTAACCTTATCAATTAGATTTAACTCTAAGTTAAATAATTTAACTTTTACCGTGTCTTTTTGTTTTCTTTCACTATATGGTTAATACACTTACTATAACATGCCAAACGAACCCCAAATTGTTTATTATTAATGTATAAATCCTTATCTAAGTCATTTGGCCGAACCTTAGATTTGTAGGAATAAAATAACAATTAATAATATAATATTTGATTTAAAAACTATTTTGTGTCAATTTTGACACTATTTGATATATGATTTTTGTGAAAGTCATAACATAATTATATGTTCGAACCAAGTTGATTAAATCAACACTAATATATCATAGTAACCTATAAAATTAGTGGAATTCATAAAAAGTCTCAAATTACATTCATTTGAGCATTTATAACATCAATTATGTTAATATTTCCTTAAAAGTGTAATTACTGCATCATCGTTGTGTCATAAATAAATTAATTTATTGAAAGTCTAAAAATTATAAATAAGATATCATTATGTAGGAAATCTTTTTAGCTTTCTAATGAATATTTATAGTCGAATTTATCTTATGTATAACCCCAAATTAAAAATGTTTTAGTTATTAAACTTTGATTTTAACTATTTTAACTATTCATTAAATAAAATAATATTAAATGTCATAATCTAATCCAAGTGGACCTAAATGGTCATATTATATTCATAAGGTTGTTTTTGGTCGAATTACACTTATCCAATAGAATTAGGACATGTGTTAGGGTAATCATATTTACCCTTAGTTACCCTATTTACTATTAACCGTGGTAAAAAAAGTAAAAAGTTACTATTCACCAAAAATTATTTTCATCTCATTGAACCACATTTTAGTCCTTGATATTAACCGTGTCTGTCGGATTTTTGAAATTCCATTCACAGAAGCGGTAAAATTAAGTTTTATGCAAAATTCAGTTTTTAACCTACCACTTAGTAGTTTCACTATTCATCAAAAATTGATGTTTTTCCGAACAATGCCAAAATTTCATCCTAAGCTATATTTCATATTCCGAATTCAAAAATGAAGTCTATTTTACCAAATTCATAACATAGAAGTTGCATTAATTAATTTTATAATTAAATCCCGTTGTTAAAACAAATAGGGTGTTTTTAAGAAACAATATCTATCAAAAGATTGACACTTGTTTATGTCTGGTTTAAATGTGAAATTACATCCAATGACCAACATTGTATTAAATTGTAAAAATATATTCTAAATATACTTTAAAACAACTCAAATTAATAATTTATCACTATTAATTATTTTGATTAATTTTTTTTTTAATTTATAATTTAGTAATTTTCACTATTCATCAGAATATGAAAGTTATCCGAAAAGTACCAAAATTTCACCCTAAGCTAATTTCGATATTACGAATCCAAAAATGAATTCCATTTTGAAAAACAAAATTTCAAAAAGTGGTTATTAGTATTCATAACGGCTAGTTTTAATAATATCTTAATAGCATATCGTTGTTTAGCGAAACTCGGTGTTGCGTACAACACACGCTATCGTGGAAGGTCGCGATTGCGTATAATTCAAGCCAGGTCAGAGATGTGTATTGTGAAATCTCCTTGTAGCATATAACACAAGACATTAATAAAATTAAAAAGAATATTTTTCATAAAATCTCGGGCTGTTACATTCTACCCACCTTAAAATGAATTTCGCCCTCGAAATTCGTCGGGGTTATAAATGGTTTACTATTAGAAAGTTCCTTTAATAGAATCCCACATCGTAAAAAGGAATACCAAAACAAATATTTAAAAATGAAAGTATGAAACGTAATGGTTACCCAAATAAACTAATCACTGGGTTTCCACATAGGTGAAAATATGGATATGGAAGAAAAATCTAACCATCATGTTCTGATGGAGAGTGGTAGAGAACATGGCTATGGAAAGCCAACAATCACAAATCCATAAATTTGTGACGATCTAAGGTACCATCCGATTCATCAGGTATAAGGTCACTAGGACAACATTTTTGGTTTTCAAGATCATTTCCCTAAAGTTGAAAATTTGAATTAGAATAAATACTTTCTTTATTTTGGTAAAATCTCACTGTTGTTCATGCCTTGAACAATTTCCACTTCATATCTTAAATAAATGAAGTTGAATTTGTCATTCGTGATGTGTTAGCAGATCATGTGATAGAATGATGGGTCATTCCATCTGTCTGAAACAAAAGTTTAGAAAAGTTATCAAAAAATACATAAGTCCATCTATAGTGAGATTAATCATATATGGTTCCTAAAATGGACTTATACTTCATATATCATAATGCTTAATATAATAAAACTAGTTTCTATTAAACAGGGACTTCGTGTAGGCCAGTGGTAGGTGATAAAGGCCAGTCGCACTTCGGTTGTGGGTTCAATTCCCACAGCCTTGTCCGACGCGATGGGCTGTCGCCCGTCCTGCAGGTTGTCCTTTTTCTAAAACTATAACATCCCATCAAGAATATCGAAAAAACTTTTATCCTTAAACAATACTCACTTATGTCCAACATAATCCATTTCAATCTTTAGGCTTATCCATAATACTGCAGTCCACTCTTATAACATAGTGAAAACGATTACCAGAGATTTAATACCATCATTGATCCCCATATATCATAAGATATGTTTTGTTGGTCACATTCCAAACATTCAAAGTCCTTAATAATTTATTCTCTTGAATACCTTAGTGAAAACATGAATGCAGTTTAAAGTTAACACTTTCCACATACCAAAATCTTCAAAATTCTATATACTCAAACCATGATATCACTTAGTCCTTATATCAATCATGAGCTCATGAATACTATTAAACATTTCATTTTCTCGTTTTGCCTTCATTATGCGCATATCATCTTATTTCCAAAAAAAATATCTCAATCACTTCGAATACCACATCAATAAATATTACAATACTCAATGATACAACATTATTTTGGAATCCCATTACATAAACACTTAATCATTCCACCACATCGTTGTCATATTCAACATTGCCAATAGTGATCGCATGTGACTTCCCTTTGTCCTTTGCCTTCAGTGGTTGCTCATGTTGATCATCACTAACCCTTGGATTAAGGAATTTATTTGCATAATGCCCCATTTCCTTGCACTTGAAGCATTGAAGTGTTGGTGGTGCGTTCTCTGCAGTGTTTGCTTTATTCACATCATTAGAAACCCTTTTTTCCATTACTTTGACACTCAGCTGCTCGATGACCTTCTTTTCCACACTTAAAACATGTTCTAGTCCCTTTAAGACAATCTCCACCATGCTTCTTTCCACACTTTGTGCATAAGGAAACATTCATCTTCTTTTCACCATTATTATGATATTTCTCCTTGAACTCCATCTTTCGTTTCTTGTCAAAACCATGAGATGGATATGTAACACCAACTTCCATTTCTACCTTGATAGCACAACGCACAATTTCTTCATAGCTACTGAAGTCTCTTATAGCTAATGCCCTTCGAAGACTTGGTTTTAAGCCACTGAAAAATCGATCAACTTTACTTTCAGGTTGGATGATAATGCCAGATGCATACCTTGCAAGTCTTGTAAAATTCGCTTCGTATATACCAACAGATTCATCATCCTTTTTCTTTAGTTCAAAAAAACTCCTTCTCCATATTTGTTCGAAGAATACGAGGGAAGTACTTATTGAAAAATAAGTTCTTGAACTCGTCCCATTCCATGGACTCAATTTCATCTCTTTGCCTTGTATTCTTGATAAGATTCCACCATTGATCAGCTTCACCTTCAAACGATATACTGCTAAGATGACTTTATCATGTTCAGAAAATTGAAGAACTGAAAATATCTTTTCAGTGGTACTGATCCATTTTTCAGCAAAAAGTTGATCAGAAGACCCACTGAAAGAAGGTGGGCGTTGCCTCATGAAGGACTCAATAGAATATTGTTCCCTTCTCTGCTCATTTGGAAGTCCAGAATGATTCATAGCTTGTGTAAGTATAGCAATAAGATTTTTCACTCCATCTCCCAGAGCATTTGTTTGTTCAGGAGGACAATCATTTCATTGTCCATTGCATTGATCAACACGGTTCCTTCGGGTTCCAGCCATCGTCTAAAACCCAAAAAGAATAGTGTGAGAGGAAAAAATCATGCTTAGGGAAAACAAAAAAATAATGGGGGAGTACCTTCAATATCTAACATCTTAGGTTTAATTCTATGATCGTTAGCGTAATTCTAGTACTATAACCTATACATATACTTAGCCTTAGGGACATCCCTAGACATACCTTAGAAATATCTCTAGGGATCTCACTAACGTTTTCGCATCCTAGTTTCCAAAGGTTGACTAAACCTTTCCTCTGATACCAACTCTAGAGACCCGAAGCCTGACGTACATTGACATTACATTACATTTGCGGAATACTTAGTACATACACACAAGGATCGTAATAGTTTAGTGTCTTTGGAAACTCGGAACGTAATCTTCTAATCGTGGTGAAAGATCTTCAACATCTCCTATAAAGATCTTCCTTTTTTTTTTACCTAAAACCATTCTTTATATCCTCGGGAAAAGAAAACATAAAAGGGTGAGCTCAAATGCTCAGTAAGGGTAAACAAAAGAAATATCAATCACATCGTATTCATAAGAACATAACATTTTGGAAATCTTAACCTGCAAAAGAGAGCATAATTTCATAACATGGGATAAATCATGGCAGTGAAATGTAATCACAATAATCATAACATAAAACATGAAACTTTGTGGCATTCACACATAATCATAGAGAATCATTTCTTGTTAGTCAAGACTCATTTCCAAGACTATCTTAGTGGACAAAGTCCCTTTCTGAATCGAGTAACCCTCGTTTCAGTACTGTTTCATTGAACCGGTATAACCTACCGTTCCAGCCCTGTCTATCTCATGAGATATAAAATATTTACCCAATGCATTGGAGGGAGATATAGGTCCCACCCATATTATAATGAATCCTTTCTTATGTGTGCCACATAATCATAAATCATACATCATCTCATAACACATGTAACAAAAATGGGATTCTTGAAACATCATGACATCATAAAACAAATCATATAAGGTAAAGGAATTCATAAAAATAATTCCATCACAACATGATCAAATCAATGTAATATTAGGGATAAAAACAGAACCCTTTATTATCTTAGATGGAAAATAATTTTGATAAAACTCTTGAACTCCATTCTTGAGGAAAATATCCTTTCTTCTTCAAAAACATTTTTCCGTTCTTAACATGTCATACAACTTTAAAATAAAATAAGTTGATTAAAAATAAACTTGAAAACTTGTAAAGGAAGCTTCTTGGAAATAATGTTTTAAAAATCCATTCATGCCGTATAAGTTAAAAAAAACATTCTTTCGTACTTTTGTCGGAAAAGTAAAAAAGTACCTCGTACGAAAAAAAAATGACAAAAGATTCCTTTCATATTCTTTACTAAAAACTCACCGAAGGGTAAAAATGGATTTAAACAATTGTAGGTGGATGAAAATAATATTATTTTTGAAACATGGATGTGGATGATAAAATACACCCCAGTAAATACCAAAGTATAAACAATCTCGGATAAAAATGAGATTGTGATATTTTCCCTTACCTTAGGTCCGATTTTCTTCGTATGTGTCCGAACCTCCTGTATAATGATTTAAATAATGTCATTTACTTATTACAGAATCATATTCATTGTTATGATATCATATATGGTTCACTTATGACATTATATTACCCGTTCGTTTGTAAATTCCATGTTAAAGAAGCGTTTTGGGTAAAATCGTTTCATTTATTGTAGGTGTTTTGACTTGTTGTTCTTGACATTATTATTACTTATATCATGATTTAATTACTTCCAGAATATAAAATATGATTTATATATCATATATATTCAGTATATATATATATATATAATAGATAGATAAATGAAATGAAAAACACCGTTCATGGAGACGGTAGTCCGTACGTACGCATGAACGCTGTTTTTCATTCCTTATTGTCTTGAATGGAAGTAAGTAGATGACATACATATATATATATACATAAATCCAGTATCATTATTATGTCATATATTTCATTAGTACTTATTATATATACTTTATAATCATTCATGAATGGTTAATCATTAAGAATTAATCTCATCGCATCGTGGAGACGGTAGTCCGTACGTACGCACGAGCGATGATATCATCTCCATAAATATTGAATTGAATTGGAGTGGATTATACAATATATAAGAATCAATATGATGTTGTAATAACTATGTATAGTCATTCTTTACACCATTATACCCATCCATGTAAGGTGGTGGTGGAAAATAGATTACACCACGGCGTGGAGACAGTATTCCGTACGTACGCACGCACGGTGATTTCTTTTTCCATAGGATAGATAGATGGTTAAATAGGGTTGTTTCATACTTATAATAACATATCAGTATATGAGTGATACTGATGTTATTACTTCATAATGAAACAACCTAAGAAGAAGAAGTGGAAGAAGAAATAAAGATGAAAGAATTGGTAATGGTAATTACCTCTTCTCTGAAGCGCCTTTTGGAGACCTCCTCTTAGGGAACTAAAATTGGTCTTTGAGGAAGACCAGAACCTCTAGGATGTTTCTAGGGAAGTGGAGAAGAGATTTTGGCAGGGTTTGGCCGAGCTTGAGTGCTCAAATTGGTGTGAGGAGGAGGGGGAGGAGGTGTCCTTTTATAAGGGAGGAGAGGGGCACCTTAGGAATATCTCAAAATATTATTTTATATTAAAGTCAAAATCGGTTTCTAATGGTTCCAAAGGGTCTTATTTCGAAGCTAAAGTGGGGATGGGTCGAAATCCTATCAACCAATAAGATTTAGACAAGTTTAGGGTATTATTTTAACCTTATCAATTAGATTTAACTCTAAGTTAAATAATTTAACTTTTACCGTGTCTTTTTGTTTTCTTTCACTATATGGTTAATACACTTACTATAACATGCCAAACGAACCCCAAATTGTTTATTATTAATATATATATCCTTATATAAGTCATTTGGCCTAACCTTAGATTTTTAGGAATAAAATAACAATTAATAATATAATATTTGATTTAAAAACTATTTTGTGTCAATTTTGACACTATTTGATATATTATTTTTGTGAAAGTCATAACAGAATTATATGTTCGAACCAAGTTGATTAAATAAACACTAATATATCATAGTAACCTAGAAAATTATTGGAATTCATAAAAAGTCTCAAATTACATTCATTTGAGCATTTATAACATCAATTATGCTAATATTTCCTTAAAAGGGTAATTACTGCATCATCGTTGTGTCATAAATAAATTAATTTATTTAAAGTCTAAAAATTATAAATAAGATATCATTATGTAGGAAATCTTTTTATCTTTATAATGAATATTTATAGTCGAATTTATCTTATGTATAACCCCATATTAAAAATGTTTTAGTTATTAAACTTTGATTTTAACTATTTTAACTATTCATTAAATAAAATAATATTAAATGTCATAATCTAATCCAAGTGGACCTAAATGGTCATATTATATTCATAAGGTTGTTTTTGGTCGAATTACACTTATCCAATAGAATTAGGACATGTGTTAGGGTAATCATATTTACCCTTAGTTACCCTATTTACTATTAACCGTGGTAAAAAAAAGTAAAAAGTTTCTATTCACCAAAAATTATTTTCATCTCATTGAACCACATTTTAGTCCTTGATATTAACCGTGTCTGTCGGATTTTCGAAATTCCATTCACAGAAGCGGTAAAATTATGTTTTATGCAAAATTCAGTTTTTAACCTACCACTTAGTAGTTTCACTATTCATCAAAAATTGATGTTTTTCCGAACAATTCCAAAATTTCATCCTAAGCTATATTTCATATTCCGAATTCAAAAATGAAGTCTATTTTACCAAATTCATAACATAGAAGTTGCATTAATTAATTTTATAATTAAATCCAGTTGTTAAAACAAATAACGTGTTTTTAAGAAACAATATCTATCAAAAGATTGACACTTGTTTATGTCTGGTTTAAATGTGAAATTACATCCAATGACCAACATTGTATTGAATTGTTAAAATATATTCTAATTATACTTTAAAACAACTCAAATTAATAATTTATCACTATTAATTATTTTGATTAAAAAAGTTTTTTTTAATTATTATTTAGTAATTTTCACTATTCATCAGAATATGAAAGTTATCCGAAAAGTACCACAATTTCACCCTAAGCTAATTTCGATATTACGAATCCAAAAATGAATTCCATTTTTAAAAACAAAATTTCAAAAAGTGGTTATTACTATTCATAATGGCTAGTTTTAATAATATCTTAATAGCATATTGTTGTTTAGCGAAACTCGGTGTTGCGTACAACACACGCTATCGTGGAAGGTCGCGATTGCGTATAATTCAAGCCAGGTCAGAGATGTGTATTGTGAAAGCTCCTTGTAGCATATAACACAAGACATTAATAAAATTAAAAAGAATATTTTTCATAAAATCTCGGGCTGTTACAATGATTAAAAAAAATAATATTCACTTTATATAAATAATTTTATAAATATATGTATTTTCACTTTTAAAATAAGAATCAATATTTATTAAGAAATGATGGGTGTTTGGAAAATAATAGTTTTCCAACCCTTATAAAAATTACATTTGAAATCAAAAAAATAATACGATCATTTATGTTTAATATACATTATTTAATAGTAACATTGTATTAAAATATCATTTATTTCAAAAATCCATTAATTCATCAAAATAAATTCTTTAATTGAATTTGATTATTACCCAAAAATATTATTTGTGTTTTATTATATAATATTAATTTATAAAGTAACAATAATAGGATGAGAATATATTCATTATTTTATGAAAAATTAATGTACATAATAATATTTCTTGGGTCATGATACACATCCCTTTAATACACCCGAAATCTCCCAAATATTAAGGTGAGCGATATTGTGACTATCATGGGGTGGTTCAGCATACATGGTTTGGGCTGTGATCTGAATGAGCTCGAACTTCTCCCATAAACAGTTTTGATCATGCTTAAGTAGGGGGATTTTATCTTTGGATTGGTAAAGAGAAAATCCTAGTGATTCTATATCCCTTGGAAGCTCTAATAAATGGGCTTTATTTACTACAATTCTACAGGTTGAGGCCATCACTTCCTTTTTCTATGTCAATTTTATTTGTTAAAACCCTATATTTATACTAATAATTTGATAAATATTCAATGACTATATTATGAACAGTAATGATGCTTTAAAGATATTTTAAAATTGATAAAATAAAACCAAATTAGTTCATGTGTTTTCTGCAACCATAATACATAATAATAAATTTAATTAAATAACAAGGAAAATTTTATGTATAATTGTTCTGGTCATTATAATGAACTAATAAAATATAACTTTTAAATTGAAAACCAAAACATTGAGTTATATTGGGCACACCGTGTATTGGATTCAAATGTGGTTGAATCCTATATGTAAAATGATTTATAATTTTTTTCTTAAGGTATCAAGACAATCCAAGCGCGTTTTCTTATTTTTGAATATAAAATGTGTGTTTTGAGCTAAAAAATTGATTTTAAATAAAAATACAAACTTTCAATCATATCGATCACATTGTTTATCAGATTGACATGAAACTAATTTATACATATCAAAAAATGACTTATGGATTATTTTCCTAAAGTATTAAAAAAATCTAAGAATGTTTTCTATGTTTTTATTATGTGAAGTGTGTTTTATACTAAAATATTTATTTTAAACAGAATAAAAAAATTTAGGTTATATCGATCACACTATGTATCAGATTGATGTGCGGCTGATTCTTATACATCACAAATGACTTATGGATTATTTTCATAAATTATAATGACAATAATAGTGTGTTTTATCAGTTTTCAATTAGAAACATAAGTATTCAATTAAAATGTTTTAAAAAATATATACAATTTGAGTTATACCGGACACATCATGTATCATATTGAGGAATGACTAATCCCTACTCTAACATCCTGAATTTTCTCAATGTTATATACCATTTTTTGTTTGAAAATATTTTTTTCATCGCTAATAATGATACCTAATGAATTCGTAATGTTTTTAGAGGTGTCTAAGACTTGTTTGGAGCCTAGATCCCCAAAATAGAAAGAGACAGACTTGGCCAAATGGTTAGTAGAAATTGTGCCGCCAAACCCGCACAATTTCTCTAACTGTGAGACTTCAGATAGTTGGGATAAGGGTTCCACACACCCATGAAAGTTGTCTTAGACAAGTTAAAGAGCTGTTTTTCATAGGTTATGCATGGTTTTCCAAACAAGGTTTCTAGACCATGTGTGGTTCCCTTTAGAGAAGAACATAGTGCACTGTTGGCACACAATTTGGCCAACCGTGTAGCTAAACAATGCTCCCTTGCCTATTTGGGAAATTTTATGAAACTACCCCTAAAATGTTTTAAGATAAACTCTCCTTTATTCCTCCACTTTTCTCTAGTGGGTTCTCATCTTTTTCACACTCGGAGCTCCTTCTCTTCCTCTCTATAGGTTTTGAGATAATTCCTCCACCAAACATCCATTTTTCTTGTCATCAGATCTATCTGTAAGCTAGAGGAAATCTCTTCAATCCACTCCCTTATTTTCAAGTCAGTATTCCTCTATGTTTCTATATCCAGATATAAGATCATTTTTCCTATTTTCATGGAATTTTATGATTTCTTTAATCCATTATAGATCGAATCAATGGCCGATGATGGATGATGGAAGCACTACAGGGCTAAGGCAGGTGGTCTTGGTTCGTCCCCCTTGTTTTATTTCACTTTATAATATACACTATTATTCCACAAGTCGGATCCTTTTGGAATCACCCATAACTTTTTAATTAAATTAATATAGAAGTATTACCTTTTCAATTTCAACCTGAGCTACTAATGAATCAACCCTTTGGGTTGATTTCCATGAATCATGCCACTCAATGGGTGTGTTCTACCATAATAACCCTTTTCCTTTTTTATAAATGGTACAAACACCCCTTAAAGTGTGTTTCCACATGGTTAATTCCTCCAGTCAATTAATTAAGTTAAATTTAATGTTGATACATGATTAAGCCCCTACCCTCCCTTCTATTAATGTAATTACTAAACTAATTGAATTGGATAAGAGGTTAGGCCTTATGCCTTATGCCTTATGCCATAAATGGGTTTTTCCAATGGAATTGCCTTTTCCAATATTCCTTTCACATTATTAATGCATGTTTTGTTAAATGGTATGAATTTTCAAACCAGGTCATATCCTCTGCCTTCTTCCATGGGCGATACAATGGGTTCCTATTTAAGGACCCATTGGATGAGTTCATCATGCCTCAGTTAGAGCTTTTAAATGTTTTTCAAACACACTGAGGGAGACACTAGCTATGTATGGGATGGCCTCACTAAGAATTATTGCTTTTTACCTCTATAATAGTGATGCTGGTTCACTAGGGGATACGCTATGGAAAAGCTCGATGGCCCAATTGTTATACTATGCCACGAGAGAGACTCGGGCCCGTATGTGAAATACCGGGGATGGGTTTCGAGGTTAGTTCATGTTGTCTGCATACCATTATGGGAGTGACACTCAAGGTATCGTAATTGCGTCACCTTGTATGGACTCCATTAGCATTGGAATTATACTATGACCCATGATTGATACATGGAATTCCCTCAGAATTTCCATAGATGAGCTTAGGGTGACTCTCAATATTTTTATAAAGAAGTTAAATTTAATTAAAAAGTAAGTTAATGTTTTTAAATAATAAATGATCCGTTGGTTTTGGAAAACATAGGAATGTTTCTACCAAGCACAGTCATAAGCTTGGTAACAATATGTCTTCTTACACATTTCATCACTCACTTTGCCTTAATTGGATCCCTTGGTTCAGACTTACCGGATTAGGACGAAACAGGTATAATTGGACTGATGTTCTAATGGAAACCAGTCTAGTTTATGTATTTATTTATTATATTTTCCTTTTTTTAGGAACAATATTCATTTTACTTCCCACTAGATGGATTTAGATATACACCATTGGCAGTGGCCTACTGGAATTATCTATCACACCCTACATGGCCCACCTTTGGTACTTAAGAATATTTCATGGTTGTAGGTAAAGATAATGGGAAGTATCCAACTTATAATTCTTGATTATTTTTTAAGGATGGATTATGGGAACATAGGACTAAGCCTATGCCGGGGATGCTAAAATTAGATATTTTTAGCCTTTTTGTATATTTTGTTAGCATGTGTTATATGCTTTGATCCCCTGAATCCCAGGAATGTTTTCGTATAGATACATTACCATGATCACCATCATATTATATATACTTATTGTTTATCTCTTGCCAATTATTTATTTATCATGCATGATTACGTATTTTTTTCCGCTGCTAACTGCTGGTTGTTACAGCTTTCACTACGGTGAGTTACTAGTCTGGTCATATAACATCTATTTCTATTATTTCTATTTAATATTTATTTTTATTTTTCTATGATACAATAAATAAATGAGGGTATAGTATCCCCACGGATACACCGTAGTCCCTCACTACAAGTTGACAGCCTCTAGTATTCAAGGAGGCACACTTGAGGTCTTGTGACCACCATATCAGGGAACCATTAAGCGAAAGTTTGGGAGGGACACTAAAAAGCGATATTAGAGCATAATTTTCCTTTTTTATTATTATTTGAGTTTTGACAGGAGACTAGGATATTTGAATTTGGTATTGATCATGTTTCTAGGAGTAGGTAACCCATATATTGAGGAAACCCAAATTACCTGGGATGGGTAAATGTTGTTATTTAGTTAATTGTTACAATTTCATGGATTTCACCATTATGTGATGCAATTTCTTTGTGATGTCATTTTTATAGATAAAATTATTAATATAAAGGGTTGTTTAGCCTTGCTCCAATGATATGAGGGCGTAACTAAAACATGAACCATACTGGGCACCGTCATATTTAATTATCATATATTATTCCATTCTATAAATATTTTCAGCATGCATTTCCTGTATTGTATGTGTATGTTATGGTGGCTTATTTTTTATGACTTTCAATTCTTGGGTTATTATATATATAAATGCACCATATTTCCTTACAAGACTGTAAAACATAACTCACACTTAAAGTGTCTTCCTTAACCTAGCAGTGTTTTCCGACATAAGTTAAAGTAGACACCTTAAGTAGTCGATTATGGCACGTTGATCCATGGACCATTAGTCCAATGGTCTAGAACATGTTATGATTATGATTGAGTGGATTCAACCATTCAATTTATATGGTGTATGATCCCTTATAAATTGAAAGTGGTGATCCATCTAATTCAACCATTTAAATGAAATTTAACTTCAAAATTAAATATTAAATTAAAATGAAGATGATCCGTCAAATGAAATGGACACCTTATGTGTGTGATATGAGACCTTGACCCTGACATGAACTTAGTAGTGGGAAGTAGGTTGTCTCTCCTATGATCTTTCTGTGACCTTCATTGATCACCTAGACCTGAATCCAAGAGAATGATAAGGGTTATTCCATATTATAGGTAGGCTTTGTATCTATCCATTATTTATCACTTTCCCTATCTATTATTACATATTATAGGTAGGATTTGAAAATTGTAGAGCTTTGTTTACTTGAAGACATTGTGTTTTACTCCAAGAGAGTGGTGATGAGAATAAACTAGAGGTGGTGGGCTTGATCCATCCAAGATACCTCATATAGTTCCACCTATGGCACCTCCGATAGATATTTCACTAATCACTGATGCTCAGTTTCTGGAAATTTTCTTTTGGATTATGTAGTCTATAAAGAGTGTTCCCCATCCTACCCCTCCTATAGAAGAGTTTTCCAAAGAGTTCTAGTAGCAGAATCCTTCCACCTTCTATGGGGATGGCGGGCCTTAGGCTTCTGAATCATGGCTAGAGGCCATGATATCTATCTTAGAGAATATAAAGACACCTCCATAGAGGAGGGTCATGCTCACATACAATATGATATGTTACTCCACCAAGAATTGGTTGGACATTCTCACATAGGTTGGTTGACATTAGGGTATGGTCTGAGCAGAATTCCAGACAACCATCTTTCACTACTTCTTTCCGAAAACCTTGAGAAGAGACCATGATTGGTAATTCATGCACCTTCATCAAGGTGACATGTCATTGATGGAATAAATAGATCACTTCACTAAATTGAAGCATTTGTTACCGACCATTTCTAGCGATGAGATGAAAACTATGAGGAGATTCAGGGATGAGATTGTGTATGACATTATATCACCAGTGAACATCTTTTAACTGAAAAATATTTTAGAGATAGTGAACCTGAACCTCATCATTGAGTAGTAACTAATGGAATCAGGAGATGTCAAATAGGGAAATTTAGAATCTAGAAATATTAGTGGCTTATACAACAGAAGGAAGAGGAGTTTATAGGGTACATGTGGGGAAAGTACCAGTTTGGTGTAATAAACTAGTATCTATGTAGCATGTCACCAGTGTGGTATTCTATGCCATAAAAATACACAATGTTTGAGGAACCCAGTCGAGTGTTGGGATAATAGAGGGATGTGTCACCTCCAATGTTTCTCCCTATCCTTTCCTCTTGTTCCTAGTGACCAGGGTTCTATTCAATCACCACTCTTAGGTGCAAGATCAGTGAGACCATGTTATGAGGGAAGTTAGTCTTCTCCCAACCGAGTAGGTGGTCGTGGATGAGGCAGTGAGGCCCCATAGTTTTAGATTCGTTAGAGTGTAACTACTCCGGCTACACAAGTAGCATCTCAGGGCCACCGTTCAAGAAAAATCTATGATATTCAACCTATGCCCGAGGAGAAAAGGCCAGATCCATCTACATCTAGATGTACTATTCTATTATCCTCCACTCCATTGTCTACCTAATTGATATATGTGCCTCCCATTATTTTCTATCTGATGCAACTATGGGAATTCTAGGCATAGTGATAGAGTACTTCTATAGTGTTATGACTCTTGAAATACTGTTAAGAGTTATGATTGAGGTATAAACTAGTGAAAGGAGTCCCCCTCGATATAGGTGGGTACTGTTTTCTATGGAGTTTCTGTATTCTCAAGATGACTTGTTTCAGCGTCATTCTTGGTATGGACTGGATTGTGCTGTATCGATCCCTAGTGTATTTTTATCACCACACGGTATCAATTACATCACATGAGGGTAGCATTTATGTCCATAAGGAAGAATGAGATATCTAGGGAAGTCAAACTAAAGTCAAGTGTACTAGGTTTGGTGGAGTAACAGACTAGATGACTAGTCTCTGTATGAGTGATCAGAGAATATAACTTATGAAATTCTGCCCTATTATGGATTGTTTTAGTGAAATTTTCCCTAATTATTTCTCTATCTTAAGTCTAGGTAGATATAGGCCTAGTTCACCATAATGATTATTCTAGGTGTGACACCAGTTCCCATTCCTCCATATTTGATGGAACCTACAGATCTCCAGGAACTCAAGAAGTAGCTTAAAGTTCTTGAGGATAAGGGTTTTATCTAACCCAATATATAACTATGGGGTTAACCAATCCTTTTTTCCATGAAGGTGGATGGTACCCTTGGATTGTTTGTGGATTATCACTGGTTGAACCATCTAATGGTGAAGAATGGGTATCCACTTCCTCATATAGACGACCTCTTTGACTAACTCTGTGGAGCACAATTTTTATCCAAGATCAATATAAGGATGGGATACCATCAGGTGCATGTGAGGCGATTAGAAATACCCCATACAATGTTCTAGATAATGTAAAACTTGTGTGAGTATTTGGTCATGTTTTTTGATATGATGAACACACCATAAGTATTTATAGTTATGATGAATCCATTTTTCCACTTGTATCTTGACTCATTTGTGGTAGTATTCATGAACAACATCCTAGTGTATTCTCACACAAGATATGACATTTCCAATCACATGGAGACCATACTAAGTACAATGATAGAGCACTATCTATATGATATGATCATTAAATTCCACTTTTGGATCAACAAGGTTCACTGATGAGGTCATATTATATCTGAAGAATTCATGTTAGTTGATCCAAATAAGGTGACAGCCATGGGTTCTTGGGATCATCCCAATAACACATTTGATATAGGAATATTCATAGGGTTGGATGGATATTACAAAATATTCTTCTAGGATTTATCATGCAAGGAAATTCGTCTTATGGTCTAAACTAAGAATGGTGTTAAATTCGACTGGACAACATCTTGTGAGAAAAATATTTAGGAGTTAAAGGGAAGACTAACTTCAGAAGGGATCTTTATTCTTCCATAGATGAGAAGAAGCTATACTATTTACTATGATGCTTTAGGAATCTGGATTATGGTAGTTCTGATGTTAGGTGATCAGGTTGTAGCATACGGGTCCTGTTAGGTGAGGCCTTATGAGTAGAATAACCCTATGCATGACCTAGATCTAGAAGTTGTGGTTCATTATTTAGGCCATTTGAGGAAATAATTATTGGATTAGTAGTTCATTGTTTACATAGATCATAAAAATAATAAATACATATCCACTCAAAGAGTCTTAAATTTGAGGTAGTGCGGGTTGGTGGAATACCTTCAATCATTTTATTTTGATCTGGCTTATAAAATCGAAAGGGTAATGCTTTAACTAACACCTTGAGCCAGAATACTAAAACAAAAGATATAAATGAGGCTGAAAGTTAGTGGAAGATGATGTCTATGTTTCCAAAGTTGTATCTGGAGGTTTAAGACAAACACATTAAAATATTTATAGAAGCAATAGTTATAACATCCTCCCTTCTACAACAGTTCTATATGTGTCAGTTATCTGATTCCAAGGGCCTCATCATGAGGGTGAGAGTCATAAGTGAAAACCCACCTCCAAGTTGGGTTTTTTATGAGAATGATATCCTGGTCTTATATGGGTGTGTTTGGGTGAAATTAGATATATAGAAAGAGCTGATTCAGGAATCTCATGTCTACGTTTGGGTAGTTCATCCAGGTCTCACCATGATTGACCGAGAAATCCTCCGTCGTTATTAGTGGCTAGGTATGAAGAGGAAAATAACAGGTTTTATCACTCAGTGCTCCACCTGTTAGCAGGTGAAGGAAGACCACTAATGACCTGCAAGACTTCTATAACCTCTATCCATTCCAAAGTGAAAATGAAATTATGTCACCATGAATTTCATGGTGGTCTTGTCGAGATCCCCTTGAGGCAGTGACGCAGTATGGGTGATCGTCAATAGGTTAACCAAGGATACATAATTATTACTGATCTGAGAGTCCTTATTAGTTGATAGTGTTGGTGGAATTTAAATATGATAGATATCTTGCCTTCATGGTATTCTCTATTCTATCATATTGTCCGGATACACCTACTTTACCTCATGGTTCTGGAAAGGGTTGCAGAAAGAACTGGGTTCTTAGGTGATCTTGAGAACAAACACATCACCCTCATACTAATGGAATGTTTGAGAGAATGATAAAGGTGTTAGAGGATATAATTTAGTCTTTCATCCTTGAATTTTGAGGTTAATGGGAAAATCATATAACTCTGGTTGAGTTTTCCTACAACAGAATTTGTAGGAAATGATTCAAATGGATCTGATTGTGTCCCTTTATGGTAGGACATGTAATTCACCTCTGTGATGGCTAGATGCAGGTTAGGAAGATCTACTAGGTCCTCATCTTATTTAGGATAAATAAAAGGAACTCCAACTAATTCAGAATCATATGGCTATAGCTCAGTATAGGCAGAAGTCTTATACATATCATCGCTATAGAACTCTGGAGTTCGAGGTGGGCTATTAGGTCTTTCTACATGTATCACCTAGATTAGTTAACAAATGAATTCATAGAAATATAAATATATCACCTTAATATGTTGGTCCTTTTGATGCAGTGGGTAGAGTTGGTACAATAGCCTATAGGTTACAGTTACCTTATAAGTACTATGCCATGCATGAAATCTTCAACATATCACAACTTCAATGGTATCATGGTAACCCATATCATTTGGTTTACCCTAAGGATGTTGAGATGGATGTAGATGAATCCTTCATGGATAATCTGATACATATCGTTTATTCGATTATAATGGTTCTCCGAGGAAATTCAGTTCCTATGGTAAGTGTGCTATGACTGAATGAACGCGTTCAGAAAGAGACCTAGGAGCAGGAGACCGAAGTACATGTGCAGTGGATAAAATTTTTCTCAGAATGCTTTTATGACCCTTGGAAGGGAATCTCAGGGTTTATTTCCCTTAATAAGGATAGGTTGTAACATCCCAAATATTCTCAAAGTTATAAACCATTTGTTTCTAGTTTAAATTATTTTGTTCGGCCCTAATAATGATACCTAATTAATTCATGTAGTTCTCAGAGGTGTTTTAGGATTGTTCGGAGCCCGGAGCCCTGAAATAGGAAGAGGCATACTGGGTTTAACAATTAGTATAAACTATACCGTCCATCCGACACAATGTCTCTAATCATATGGATTGAGATAGTGGGAATAAGGACTCTGCACGGTTTCTCTGAAACCCTACAAGGGAGCCCGAATGCCCATGTAACTTGTATCAGAAATGTTGTTGACTATCTTTCATGATCATGCATGGCTAGCCAAACCGTGTTCCTAGAATGTGCGGGGTTCCCTGTGGAGAAGTACATAGAGCATGGTTGGCACAAAGTTTGGGAAACTATGAATCAAAAATGTGCACACTTTCCTATGTGGGTGATTTTATGAAACTTCCCAGGAAATTCTTTAAGTTAAACCCTCTTTTCATCCTCCCTTTTTCTCTAGTAGGCCCTTCTCCTCTTTACTCTCGATGCTCATTCTCCCCCTCTCCTTAGGTTTTGAGAAAATTCCTCTATCCGATGTCCATTTTTTCTGATGGCTAGATCCATCAAGAAGCTAGAGGTAATCTCATCAACCCCATCCCTTATTTTTCACGTTGATCTTCCAATCTCTTGAACTATCTGGGTGCATGATCATTTTCCATATTTTCAGTTCATTTGGGGATTTCTCTGATATCTTATATTCTATCTTGAATTAAAGGATGGTGCTAGTGGAGGGAAGCACTATGGGGCTAAGTTAGGTTGTCTATGTTCATTCCCCTTGTTTCGTTTCACTTTATAATTAACTCTATTGTTCCATGAGATGAACCATTCTAGTGTCTCATTTGATTTGTTAATTAAATTAAAATAGAATCCTTTACATTCCAATTATGACCAGATATAGTAGATAATAAATCCCTTGTTCTGATCTCCTTGACTCATGCCACCTAATGGGTTCATTCTACTATAGAGTCCCATTTCATTTTTTATAAATCATCTAAACACCCCTTAAACTGTGTTTCCACGTGATTAATGCCACAATTCAATTAATTAAGTTGAATTTTATGTTGATCCAGGATTTAATCCCCTAAACATCCTGATATGAATTGAATTGTTGAAATAATTGAATTTCATAAGAGGTTAGGCCATATGACATGTACCTTATGACATAAATGGTTTTTCCAAATGGAAATTCCTTGACCAATATGATTTCCAAGTTGAAAATTATTGTTGTCATAAATGGTATGGCTTTGCTAAAAAAGTCATATCCTCTTCCTTCTACCCTAGGTGACAAAATGGGTTTAGATTTAAGGACCCATTGGATGGTCTCATCATGCCTTAGTAAGAACTTATTAAAAGACCATATTATTTTAGTGTATTTGGAAACTCAAAACATAATCTTCTAACTTGGTGAAATATATTAAACATATACCATAAAGATCTTATCCTTTTGTTTTCCTACATAAAAAATTTCTTTATATCTTGGGGAATAGAAAATAGAAAAAGGCTGAGCTTAAATACTCATTTAGGGTAAACATTGGGAACATAAAACAATCCATAATCATTAGATTGTAAAACAATGAACATAAAGTTTAAATATCAAAATTTTCAGTTATAAAATAAATATTGGTAGTTCGTAAGGCATAAATCATAAAGGAATGTTAACCCTGATAAAATAGCATGGTCATAAAACATAGAATTGTGTAAAACAAATAAGCACAAAATATTATATCAATAGTAGCCAAGACTTGCTTCCAAGACCAATATAATGGACAAAGTCCATTACTAAACCGAGTTTACTTGTTGTTCATGACATGTATTACTGAACCATATTTACTTATTTTTCCAGTAATTTCTCTCTCATAAAATATAAATCTTTAGCTAATTCATTAGAGGGAGATATTGGTCCCACCCATATCATAAGGAAATCATTCTTACATGTTCCATAAAAACATAAATCATTCATTATAACATAACCCAAGAAATAAAATTTATTTCTTAAACATCATTATATCATATCATAATATATATAAAATAACATTAAATCATTTACAAAAAAAATCATATTATTTATAGGGATATAAACATTACCTTTTTTAAATAGCATCATATTAGATGGAAAATAATTTTGATAACACGCTTGAACTTAATTCCAGAGGAAAATATCCATTCTTCTTCAAAAACGTGTTATTTTTTAAAAATTCCAGGATGTTTTAAAAGAAAAAAATTTAGTTAAAAATATACACTTGAAATAGTATAGATTAAGCTTCATGGAAATAAGGCATTATGAAATAGTAAAAATCCATTCATTCCGTATAAGATAAAAAAACATTCTCCTCATACTTTTTCCGGAAAAGTAAAAAAGTAACTCGTATGGTAAACAAAAGAAACATTACTTCCATCCCATGTAGTAAAATTAAAAAATGTTTAAAAATAACATTAAACATAAATAGGATTATAATATAAATTTTATTAAAACATTTTTAGAAAATATGCACATGGATGATAAATATATCCTGTGTAAATACTTATGTATAAACAATCTCAAATAAAAAAGAGATTGCAAAATTATCCCTTATCTTAGGTCTGATATGCTTCGTATATATCTGAAAATCCTGTATAATGATTTAAATAATGTTACTATTTTATTTCATGAACATAATAATTTTTATAATAACATTTATGTTCATATATTAATCTACTAGTCAATAACATTTCATTATTACTCGTTATTCGAGTATTAACTCCTTTATGTTCTTATGCATGTTTTTTAGAATAAGTTCTTGTTCATCTTATTATGTCATATTTATATCATTATAAAATGATAATAAAATAATAAATAACATATTTATTCATTATTTACATTTATATAATCATTCTGGAGTGGTTATCACGTAGAACGAATCACATCGCATCGTGGAGACGGTAGACCGTACGTACGCACGAGCGACGATATCATTCCCTATAATTGTTGAATGTTATTGATTTGAATAGTTTATTAGATTTAAAAATAAATATAATTTTATAATAATCATATAAAGGCATTACATCCATTTTTATACCAATCCAATTAAGGTGGTGGTGAAAAACAGATTACACCACGACGTGGAGACGGTAAGTCGTACATACGCACACGCAGTGATTTCATATTTATTAGGATGGATATAAAGTTGAATATAGTTGTCTCATTATTATAATAAAATCTCAGAATATATGTTCCACTGGAGTTATTATTCTATAATGAAAAAAATCAATAAGTATAAGTATAAGTAGGATGAAATATGAAAGAATCGGTAAAGGAGATTACGTCTTCTTTGACGTGCTCTCTCTAGATATCCTCTTAATGGAACTAGAGTTGGTATTTTTAGAATAAAAGAACAACTATAAAGTTACTAAGAATGTTTAGAAGATTAATTTTCAGGGTATGGATAAAATATATGGCTTAATGAGTTGTGAAAAAATTAGAGAGGAGGTTCCCTTTTATAATTGAGGTGAGAGGAGCTTTTGGAATCCTCAAAAAAATTAATTTATAATAATTTAAAAATCAATAAAAATACCTCCAAAATGATATATATTATAAGATAAGATATGATAAGATTTAAATCTCATCGTAAAATAAAATTTATACATGTTTTGATGTCAATTTGAACATTAACATTTTAAATGAAAATTAGTTATTCTATTAATTTTAATTTAGAAAACAAATGTTTCAATATTAAAATGGAAAAATATTTATTTATTTTATTTAAATTATAATATAAATGAATAATTTAGAACATTTTAGACCATATAATAATGATTATATATTTTTAAAATTGTTTTATTAATTTGAATTAATTTTATAAAACATTATTTTTAGAAAACATCAATTGTGTCAATTTTGAAACTATTCAATTCATGGATTTTTAGAAATATCAAGATACAGTTTTAACCTCGAAACAAATATTTCATTATATCCCTAATGGGTCAAGGTCATCTATAAAATTCATTGTTAAAAATAATTATCAAGAATTATATTTATTTTAATATTTTTAATAATAGTTTTTTATATCTCCATTTTTAAACTAATCACTACATCAATATTGTGTAACTATTTAATATAATTATTTGGATAATAAAAAATTGAAATAAAATAGTAAGTTGAAAATAAATTTACTATATTTCACAATAATATATTTAGTAAAATTTATCTTCTATAAAATACAACATTAAAATTATTATACTTATTAAAGTATGAGTGTGACTACTTTAACATCACGTTAAATAAAATAAAATAAATTTCATAAAATATTTTATAAAGCTCAAAATTGAAACATTATTGGAACTTGGATGATTTTGTTAAATATATACTCAACAAATATGATTTTTCCATCTGTTTAAGACTTTTTATGGTTAATAGTATTTTAATAAAAATTGATTTATTGATTTCTCATCAATTAATTAATTTTTACATCATCCAAGTATAAGACTTTAAGGTAATTATTAATTTCATAAAAATTTAAAAAAATCCATGATTTAGGTAATTATTTTTTATTTACATTGAATATTTCGTTTCTATGATATCACTTGGTAATACCTATATTAAAATTAATATACTTATAAGAAATCGGAGTTTGACATTTTGTCACTTTCATTGGTTTTGTTAATATCTATGTCAATTTCATTATCATGTGGACCTTAAATGAATAATTTTAGAACCTATGATATCAAGTGTATAATTTTACTAATCGAAAATTATTTTGGTAGGTTTTAGGACCATTTTATTCTCCTTAAAATATTATTTGTTACATTGATTTACCCGATTTACCTCTAACCACGTTAAATAAAAATTTACTTAGTTACTATTCATAATATCCAAAATAATAAAAGTAACATATTAAAATAATATAGACCCACTATTCCAAATATGGAATCCATTTTTCATAATTAAAAACACAGAATTTGTATAAATTAATTTAAAATTAATTCTCGTTGTCAAAAACAAAAAAAAATTGGTTTTTAAGAAGTAAAAACTTATCAAAAAATTGTTATGTGTTTATCTCAAATTTAAATGTGATATTACTCAAAATGACCAAAATTGGAATAAATGATAAAAACAAAATCGAATTACACTTTAAAACTGAAGAAAAATATAATATAACTATATAAATAAATTAGATAAGAAGGTAGTTTTGAATTAAAATGTAGTATTTTTCACTAATCATTAAAATATGAATTCTATCAGGAAAATACTAAAAATTAAACATAAGCAAATTTTTATTTCCCTCTATCATATAAGTATATATTTTTAAATAGAATATATAAAAGTGTGAAAAACTAGATTTGAAATGTGTGTGCCATCAAAAGGTGACAAAATTAAATTTTTTTAAAAATACATTTTTTATCTGAAAAAATGAATTTGTTCTCACTAATGGAAAACAAAACTATACCAATGAAAATATCCCAATGGTTTTACAAAACTATTTAGATATGTTCTATATACCAATGTTCTAATGAAACCGTTGGGGGGTTGTCCAGGGGGTGGGGGCTATCCACGGGGTTTGGGTGTCCGGGGGGTGGGTGTTCACAAGGTTGGGGGTGTCCAGGGGGGTGTCTAGGAGAGTGTGGGAACTGTCTAGGGTGGGGTTGTCGAGGGGGTGGGGATGTCCCAGGGGTTTGGGGGTGTCTCTGGGGGTGGGGGTGTCCAGGGGTTGTGGGTGTCCACGGGGTGGGGGGATGTCCAAGGGGGTGGGGGTGTCAAGGGGTTTGGGGGGGGGGGGGGGGCTATCCACGGGGATAGGGGTGTCCCGGAGGATGGGGGTGTGGGGTGTCCAGGGGGAGGGGGATTTCAGGGGTTGGGGGTGTCCAAGGGGGTCGGGGTCTGTCCATTGCGGTGGGGGTGTCCAGTGTGGTTGGGGGTGTCCAGGGGGTGGGGACCTATCCATGGGGGTGGGGGCTTATCCATGGGGTTGGGGGTGTCTAGGGGGTGGGGGGTGTCCATGTGGGTGGGGTTGTCCAAGAGGGGGTGGGGATGTCCCGGGGGTGTGGGTGGGGGGGGGGTCTTTCCTGTGGGGGTGGGGTGGGGGTATCCAAGGGGGTGGGGGATGTTTAGGCGGTGTCTAGGGGGTGTGAGGTTGTCCAAGGGGGCGGGGGTGTCCAGGGGGTTGGGGGCTATCTATGAATCCCCCCTATTCCCTCTCTTATATTTTTTTCTTGGAGTTAGAAATTAGTTATCCATTTCTAATTACATACATATTTGTTTTCAAATGTATGAAATGCAACCAATTGAAGAGAGGTGATAGAAAAAGATGATGGACAAAAATCATCTCACGACTGAGATGGGTCTTCCACCACTAGTGCCTTTAGTGTGTATATTGTTTCAAATTTATATATATATATAATATAATGTCATGTGATTAATTTTGTTTTAATTTTTTTGCAGGATCCACCTATTTGGAAATAATTATTTTATGAGCAGCCAAGTAGTGATCCTAGTACTAAGGGTGTTCATACGTTGGGGGGGGGTATGAATGTTAGGAGATCTGGTCAGCATACCCGATTAGACCATGCCCCTCCCACTTACATACCATCTATCCCACATTCGGATCTGGGTGTTTCATTACAAACACATGGTATATTTAGGCCTCCCATGTTTTCACCACCCATTACATCTTTGTCTGCTCACCCATCTTTACCATATCCGATGATTATTCCCACTCAACATCCAGCATTGGTCAGCCATCCATTTCATCTTTTTTACTTCTTCTTCATTCTCTTTGAGCTTCTATATTCTATATTATTCAACTCATGATCCACCAGATTCTACCCATACATAGCATACATTGGGACCCACTCCCCCTGTACAGGGTGTTCCTTCAGTTTATGTGGATCCAGCGACGCCCATTTATCAGACTAACAAAGGTATATTAATAGATCTCTAACAAATATTTATACCATAATTTATTTTCATTACATCATGTTTTGATAAAATATTTGTTTTTCATACATAACAGATACATATACTAATAGGAGGTGAGGGTGGGTGTACACGAATGCATGTGGTGTGAACCGCCACACGCATGCGTGCGGTGTGAACCGCCACACGCAGTTGATGGTGGACTACAATTAATATAGTAAAATTTATGAAAAAACTGGGCAGCAATGTCGGAGTTTTTTGGTGACGCTTGGCAAATACTTCGACATCATTCATGTCAGCCCAATCTCATAGAGATTGTTTCCAAATAAAGTAAAGGATAATGCTTGGGTAGAGATATGGGAAAAAAATCTGTTGTATTTAATGCAATATATTATTTTTGTATTTATGAGAATTAATATTTTGGTGTTAGATTTGGTTTAATTTCACCAATGGTGAGAGTGCAAGGCCAGCACGTCTAAAGGATTTATGTGACATTTAGAGAGCCTATAAGCATTATTTCTATATTGGATGACGTTCTAGAGTTGGCATCGAGTTAGAGGCAGTACCTGTCATGGATGATTGTCCTATAGAATAGTATCAGCAAATGATTACTCATTTTGCGATAATCTAGTTTAAGGTATTAATCACATTTGAGGTATTTCAAAAGAAAATTTTCATGTTTTTCATTAATATTATCTTTGGTGTTATTGAATTTTATTTAGGAATGATTTGAAATATATAAAAAAACGTTAATTCTAAAAAAAAAGTCTACACATTAGGATGTACTAGGATTCCAAATCATGAGAGGAAGCAGGTATGAGAGTTGTATATAATTTTTCTTTACAACTTTCACATTCTATTATTTCCTCGATAATTTATTCGATTGCAAAAGTTGTTATTTAATTTTAGTTATGAAATTAATTATTGGTAACATATTTTTAATTATTATTTCCTACATTTAATGTCATTATATAGGAAAATATTGAATTTTGATGGACACAGGTCTGTAGAAAAACTGTTTTTCTCAATTAGAAGGAAGAAAGATGGAAGTGTGGTTAACGAACCATCTCAACAGCAGATTGTATGTTTTACTTCGTTTATTTTAAATTTTAATATCTATTTTATAACTTAATAATATAATTATATTTGTAAGAATATTATTTAAATGCCCTTGATGCCCATCAAACTGAAAATTTTGGGCCAAATGAACATTTACATCTGGTGTTGGGAGATGATCACCCAGGCAGAGTATTGTACCGAACCGGGATGGGTATAGTCTCTAAGAGGTATTGGACTTCCATAGGTACGATTTTTTGTGCCACTGAGTTCTAGTAGGTTAAGGAACATGCAGAACATGATGAAAAAAGGGTCACAAGGATGGCAGAACAATCTGCTAGGGAAAACATTGCATTTATGAAACTAAAGGAAGTTTTATGTCCAAAACTTCCACCAGAGGCCAACACAGATTGTGATGAATATATTTCATCGATGAGTTCTATATATGGTGCACCGGGTGGAAGTTCTAGTGGTGGTCACAAATATGGTGAGGAGGAGGAAAAGGAGAAGGAGGAGGGTGACGAGGAGGGTGTTGAGGAAGGCAGGGACGATGATGGGGATGACGATGAGTAAGGGGTGAGGCTAATGATGAAATTTATGGTAGTGATGATGATGAGGGACAAATTGATCTATTACATTTTTTACTGATATTACTGATATTTTATGGTTGATGATTTGTTGTGCCCAAATTTATGTGTGATTTGGTAGGTCACATTATCTTTATTTACTTTTCAATAAATAATAAAACAAGACATTATGATTTCCAATGGTGTATTTTTTTGGTGTATTGATGTTATTCTAAATTAGGAATAGTACACTACATTTGCATTTCTGTTATTTTGATGGAATACTATTTGGATCATATTTTTCTTAATTGGTGTTCTTTGGAATTATGTATAGAGTATAGAAATTGCAGGTAATTGCACAAGTAATTGGAGGTAATTAATTCTAAATTCTATATTGGTTAGTTATTATTGAAGTAAATTGAACAAGGGGAGGAGGCTGGTACTGGCTGCTGCTCGAGTTGCAGCAACCATATGCCCCCAGCCCCTCGACACCCCCAACCCCTAGACACCCCACCCCTATAAATCCCCAACCCCATGGACAACCCCCACCCCTGGATATCCCCCACCCCCTCGACACCCCTTACCTCCTTGGATAGCCCCCACCCCCTGAATAGCCCCTACCCGCTTGAACAGTCCCCACCCTAGGAAAACCCCTACCCATGGCCCCCATACCCCCTTGGACATACCCTATCCTCCCATGGATAGACCCCACCCCTTAAACACCTCCCTTTGACACCCCACCCCCCGTGGACACCCCACCCCCTTGGACAACCCCGACCCCTTGGACACCCGGACCCCTTGGACATCCCTGCACCCCTGGAAAACCCCCACTGCCTGGATAGCCCCTACCCCCTTAGAAAACACCCTAACCCCCTATATATCCCCCACCCCCTGGACACCCTACCCCCTTAGACACCCCTACCCCCCTTAGACAGCCCCACCCCTGGACACCTCGTACCCCCTAGGACAACCCCCAACTCCCCTGGACAGCCCCTACACCTGAACCCCCCCCAACCGGACACCCCCACCCCCTTGGATACCCCCAACCCCTTAGATATCCCCCACCCCCATGGACACCCCCAACCCCCCAGGACACCCCTAGACACCCCCACCCCCATGGAAAACCCCCCACCCTCTTAAATTGCCCCCACCCCTAGAAACCCCTGCCCCATTGGATATCCCCCACCCCCATGGACATCTCTCCCACCCCTTGGACACCACCCCACCCCCTGGACACCCCACCCCTTAACATCCCCACCGCCTGGACAACCCCCACCCCCTCGACACCCCCGACACCCTGGAAAACCCCCGACACCCTAGACAACCCCCACCCCCTGGACACCCCTACCCCCTTAGACAGCCCCCAACCCCCCTTGGACACCCTCACACCCTTGGACAGTCCCCACCCCATAGACACCCCTACGCCCATGGACACACCCTACCCCCTTGGACAACCCACACCACTCAACTGACCCCACCCCGTGGACAAGCCCCATGGACACCCCATGGACACCCCACCCCCTTGGACACCCCACCCCCTTGGACACCCCCACCCCCTTGGACATCCCCCACCCCCTAGACACCCCACCCCTAGACACCCCAACTCCGTGGACACCCCCACCCCCATGGACCCCCCCCCCCCCCCGGACAACCCCCCCCCTATGGAAAACCTTCCCACCCCCCCTGACAGCACCCACCCCCTGGACACCCCCACCCCCCAGACTGCCCCCACCCCCTGAACACCCCAACTTCTGTGGACACCCCCACCCCCTAGACACACCCCCACCCCTTGGACACCCCAACCCCCCATGGAAACCCCCACCTTCATGGAACCCCCCACCCCACCTAGACACCCCTACCCCCTTCGACAACCCCCACCCCCATGGACATCCCCCCACCCTGGATAGGCCCCACCCCCTGGACTCCCAACCCCCTGGACACCCCCTACCCCCTCGGACAACCCCCACCCCCATGGACAACTCACCCACCCCCTGGACACCACCCCACCACTTGGACACCACCACCCCTGGACACCCCCACCCCATGGACAACCCCCCACCCCCTAGACTGCCCCCACCCCCAGGACACCCCCATCCCCTTGGGCAGCCCCCCTGGACAGCCCCCTAGACATCCCTTAGACAGCCCCACTCCCTTGGAAATCCCCAACCCCCTAGACACACCCACCCCCTTATACATACCCCACCCTCTAGAAACCACCCCACCCCCTAGACACCCCTACCCCCATGGACACCCCCCCTCCACTGCCGTGGACAACCCACCCACCCCCTGGACACCCCCACCCCTAGCCCCCCCATCCCCTTGGAAATACCATGATAATTACTTAGACTAATGAAGGAACTAAAACACATAGTCAATAGTCCACTGTTGTCTCTAAATAGTCTTTTCCCCTTCATTTCCAAATACATTCATCTTCCATCCACATTTAATGTTATACCAGTATTGGGTGGCCTCCTTCTTATCCATTTACCATGGATACCTTTAAAACATTCCATGTTACTGAATGTCCTTAGTACTAACCTTCATAACAATGAAGTCCACTCCACTCCATTGATTAGTGCACAAAAATCCACCATAAGAGGATTCACTCACACCTAAAGGAGAAGGGAGTACATTGTTTCATCTCTTTTGTCTTATTTTCTTCCAAAATAATTCACCACACAACCATAAAATCTATTTTACGAGTGTTTATTTGAATTCTGTACATTGTATCATCTACATGAGTGTTTTTTTAAATTCTGTATTTTTAGGTGTTGTATTCATCATTGTATATTGTCTACATGAGTGTCTTTATTGTATTCATAATTATTCTGTAGGTTCGTACTGTAATTCCAGAGTAGAGGCAGATATATGCTACTTACTGTAATTGTAGTACTGGAATTGCAGAGGGGAGGCTGCTGGAATTGCATAGGAGGGGAGGCCATTGTATGCTGCTTTCTAGAATTATAGTACTATAGAGGGCTAGCCACTGGAATTGCAGTGGGGAGGTGTTATGTTGTGCTCTGGAGTATATGATATACCAATGGTTCTGTAAACCATTGGTATACTTATGGACTACATATCCCAATGGTTTCATTTAATCTATTGGGAAAAAGCATATGATACCTGTATACCAATGGTTAAAAACCATTGGTATACAAATATTCCAATGGTTTTCTTTAAAACCGTTGGGATATGTTAGATGCTAGATAGTATTTCTACCAATGGTTCTCAGTTATTCAACCATTGGTACACATATATACCAATAGTTTTACTTAAAACGTTGGAATATATTACATTCGGGCAACCTATAGCAATGGTTTCTAATAAACCATTGTCATAGGGATATTTCAATGCCTAACATACCAACGGTTCATGAAACTATTGGGTTAGGTTATCCCGGTAGTTTCATGACCTATCCCAACCATTTCAAACTATTGGGATATGTCATATTTTAATTAGTGTCTTATATCATGACAAGAAAATACATAAGATTAATGTTAATGTTATATAACATCCAAAATGTGGTTAATACTATTCATAATGGTTAGTTTATATCCCATTAAATAATAATATTTTAATAATATATCATTGTTTAGTGAAACTAGGTATTACATACAATGCAAGCTATCAGGGAATGCCATTGTTACATGTAACACAATCCAAGAATAGTGTTGTGTATACTTGAAGCTAATATGTTTTTGTGTATAACAGAAGATATTATTTGTGTAACATATAAACCAAGTGATTAAAAAGAATTTATCTCATAAATACTTAGGGTGTTACATTCTACCCCCCATAAAATGAAATTTTCAATGGAAATTCGTCCGGGTTATAAATGGTTTACAACTTTAATTTTTCTTTCACGGAAACCCACATCGTAAAAAGGGATACTAAAACATAATTTTAAAAAGGAATGTTAGAAACATAAAGGTTGCCCAAAGTAACTCATCACTGGGTTTCCACACATAATAACATAGATGGTAAGTGAAAACATAGATGTGGAAGAGAAATATAACCATCAAGTTACAATGGATTGTGATAGAGAATAAGTTTTGGAGAAAGATAACTATTAGAAAGCCATTAATCAACAATTATTTAAAGGACCATCTGATTCATCAAATAAGAAGGTACTAAGATAACATTTTTTTTGTCAATATCCTTTTCTTAACTTTGATTATTTTTTTCAAAAGGATAAATACTTACTTGATTTTAGTACTATATCACCATTCTTCATTCCCAGAACAATTCTCACTTCATCTCTTATTTAAATAAATGAAGTTAATTTTTTCATTCTTGAATGTTTGCAGATCAAGTGATAGAATGATAGTTCAATCCATCTATCTCAACAAAATGGTTAGAATAGGTTATCAAATATGTATATGTCATCCTATAGTGAGATAATACATTAACCTAACAAACATCAACCAGAAATAACATATACTACCCATAAATGAATAACATTACAATCCAAAAACTTTATAAACAGGTGAACTAAATCGAATTAACATTTGTCTCCCATATCTTATCTAGAAGTTATTGGTGGTCACATTCCAAACATGTGAATACCTTAATTATTTATCCTCTTGAAACATGTTAATAACATGAATTACCAAATAACCTTAGTGAAAACATACAATTTGTCAAAATTAACTCTTTACAATAACCAAAAATTCGAAAAATTATATATAATAAAATCATGATATCACTTTGTCCTTATATCAATCATTAAATAATTAATACTATCAAACATCTCCTTATCTCCTTATCCCTTCATTATGCGCATATCATGTGTTTTAAAAATATATTTCAATCAATTTTCATGGTTACCAGTACCATATACTTATGGAAAACCATAATGGATCAATACATAGATATACCAATCTTCCATAATACCATAAAAGAGTTTCTACAACACTATTTTGGAATCCCTTTACATAAACAGTTAATCATTCCACCTCTTTATTTTCATACTCAAAATATCCAATAGTTATTGCATGTTATTTTACTTTCCCTTTGGATTAAAGAGGTTGTTTAAGTTGGTCATCATCATTAACTCTGTGATTTGGGAATTGGTTAGCATAATTCTCCCTTTCCTTGTACATGTAGCATTAAAGTGTTGGTGGTGCGCTCTCTATAGTTTTTTATCTATTCACATCATTAGAAACCTTTTTCCCATTACTTCGGCTCTCAACTGCTCGATGAAATTATTTTCCACACTTCAAATTTTTTTATTCCCTTTAATACAGTCTTCACTATGCTTATTTCCACACACTGAGCCTAAGGAAACCTTCATCTTCTTTTCATCATTGTTTTTAGATTTTCTCTTGAACTCCATATTTCGTTTCTTGTCAAAACCATGAGATAGATATGTAACACCAAGTTCCATTTCATCCTTTATATCACAATTCACAATCTCATCATATCTACAAAAGCCTCTTATAGCTAATTCATTTTGAATAATTGGTTTTAAGCCACTAAAGAATTAATAAACTTTACTTTCAGGTTCGATGATAAATCCAAAATCATACCTTGTATGTCTTGTAAAATTTTCCTCACATGTACAAATAGATTTATCATCATTTTTTCAAGTTCAAGAAACTCATTTTCTATCTTTGTTCGAAGAATACTAGGGAATTAGTTATTGAAAAATAAGTTATTGAACTCATCCCATTCCATGGATTCAATTTTATATTACTTCCTTATATTATTGATTAGAGTCCACCACTGGTATTCCTAACCTTCTATTTGATAAATAGCCAAAATTAATTTTTCATGTTTCGAATAGTGGAGGATTGAAAATATCTTTTCAATGGTACTGATCCATTATTCAGCAACAAGTGGATCAGAAGACCCACTAAAATAAGGTGGACGTTGCCTCATGAATGATTCAGTAGAATGTTATTCCCTTATCTGCTCATTTGGAAGTCCAGAATGATTCATAGCTTATATAAGTATAGCAATAAGATTTTTCATTCCATCTCCCATAACATTTTGTTGATTAGGAGGACAACAATTTCATTTCCCAGGGCATTGATCATTAACATGGTTCCTTCAGGTTCCAACCATTGTCTAAAACCCAAAAAGAATAGTGTTAGAGGTGAAAATCATACTAGGGAAACAACATAATAAAGGTAGAGTAATTTCAATATCTAAAATGTCATATTTAATCCTAATTTAATCATGATCATTACCATAATTATAGGATTGTACCCTATAGTTAGATTTACCCGCAGGGACAATCCTAGATATACCTTAGAAATATCTCTAGGGAACTCCCTAATGTTTTCAAATCCGAGTTTCCAAAGGATAACTAAACCTTCACTCTGATACCAACTATATTAACCCAGGCTTGATGTACATGGAAATTAAATTTTTGTTGTGTAATACTTAAAACATTACACAAATATATTTCCAAATACTGTATTAATTTAGTGACTTTGGAAACTCGGAACGTAATTTTATAACTTGGAGAAAGATATTTAACATATCCCATAAAGATATTACCCTTTTTTTCCTACCTAAAAACCTTTTTTATATCTCTAGGAATGGAAAACATAAGAAGGGGTGAGCTCAAATACTCAGTAAAGGTTAACATTGATAACATAAACCAAACCATAACCATTAGAATGTAAAAACAAGAACATAAAGTTTAAATATAAAAATCTTGAGTCATTAAATAAATCTTGGGAGTTTTTAAGGAATGGATGAAAAAGGAAAAATAACCATGATAAAATAACATTGGCATAAAACATGGAATTGTGGAAAACATATAAGAACGTTATATGATTGCTATAGTAGGTAAGATATTACCACCAATACCATCATAGTGTAAAAAGTTCATTACTGAATCGAGTTTACTTTCCATTCCATCCATGTATTACTAAACAATATTTACTTACTATTTTATTCATGTCTATCTCATGAGATATAAATATTTACCCAATGAATTTTAGGGAGACATATTTTCCACCCATCTCATAAATAAATCATTCATACATGTGCCATAAAAACATAAATCATTCTTCATAGCATAACCTATGAAATAAAATTGGTTTCTTAAACATCATTAAATCATAACATAATAAATATAAAATATCATTCCATCATTAGCTCAATAATATCATAGTAGTAATATAGATAGAAAAATAAACCTATTTAAAGAGTGTCATCTTAGATGGAAAATAATTTTGATAAAACACTTTGACATAATGCTTGAGAAAAATATCCATCCTTCTTAAAGAACATTTTCTTTTCTCAAAATGCCCTTAAATTTTAAAAGAAAATAATTTAGTTTAAAATTAAATTGAAATAGTATAGAAGAATCTTTATGTAAATAATTCATCATGAAATCGTAAAAATCCATTCATGTCTTATAAGTTAAAAAAACATTCTCCTCATACTTTTGCTAGAAAAGTAAAAAAGTAGCTTGTATGGTAAACAAAAGAAAGATTCCTTCCATACCATATAGTAAAAGTAAAAAAATAGGTAAAAAATAAAATAAAAAATAAATATAATAATAGTAAAAAAATTTAAAAACACTTTTAGAAAACATGGATAGGGATGATAAATATATGCCTGGAAAATACTTACACAAAAATAATCACGGATAAAAATGAGATTGTAGAATTATCACTTAACTTAGGTAACATATGCTTCGTATATATCCAGAACTCAGGTATAATGATTTAAATAATGTTACTAATTTATTCCAGAATCATAATAATTTTTATGATAGTATTTATGTTCATATTTTCATCCGTTTTTTAATAACATTTCCTTTTTACTCCTTATTCACGCATTAACTGCTTTACATTCTTATACATGTTTTGTCGAATAAGTTCTGATTGTCAATCTTAGGTCATATTTATATCATTATAAAATTGTATTAACATAATAAATAACATATTTATTCATTATATACATTTATATAATCAATATTCAGTGGTTATCATGTAGAACGAATCACATTGCATCGTGGAGTCGGTAGGTCGTACGTACGCACGAGCAAGGATATCATTCCTATAATTACTGAATGGTACTTATTTGCATGGTTTATTCTATTTCCGAATGAATATCATTTTATAATAATTTCATATAGTTATTACCTCGATTTTTATACCCATCTAAGTAAGGTTGTGGTGAAAAAGAGATTACACCATAATGTGGAGACTATAAGTCGTACACACGCACGTGTGGTGAATTCATCTTTGTTAGGATGGATAAAAAGTTGAATATGGTTGCTTAATAATAATAATAACATATCAGTATATAATTTATTCTAGATTTAATATTCTATAATGAAACAACTCATGATTTAGAAGTAGATGTAGAAAGAAGTATGAATGAATTAGTAGAGGAGACTTCCTCTTTTTTGAAGTGCTCTCTTTAGATCTCCTCTTAATGGAACTAGAGTTGGTATTTTGAGACGACCAGAAATTGTATAATGTAACTTGGGATGTTTATAAGTGAAATTATCAGGGGATGGATAAAATTTATGGCTTAATGATTTGTGGAGCAATGATGGAGGAGGAGTCCTTTTATAATTGAGGTGAAGGGCATTTTTGGAACCCCCAAAAATATTAACTTATAATAATTTTAAAATCACTAAAAATAATTCCAAAATGAAATATATTAGAATATAAGATACTATAATATTTTAATATCATCATACAATAAACTTTAGTTAAGTATTTATGTCAATTTAAGCATTATCATTTTAATTGACAATTACTTATACTATTTAATTTTAATTAAGATAACAAATGTGTAAATATTAAAAGGGTAAAATATTTACTTATTTGATTTAAATTATACCATAATTGAATAATTTATAAGATTTTAGACATTATCATAATTATTCAATATTTTTTAAAATTGTTTGATTATTTTTAAATAATTATATAAAACATTATTTTAACAAAATATCAATGATGTAAATTTTGACACTATTCATTTCATGGATTTTTAGAAATATTAAGATAAGGTGTTATCATAGAAAAAAATATTTAATTATATTCCTAATGGTTCAAGGTAATCAATAAAATTCATTGGAAAATTTAATTATTCAAAACTATATTTATTTTAATATTTTTAATAACATTTATTTGATATCTCCTTTATTAAAATAATCACTACATCAATATTGTGTAATTATTTAATATACATATTTGTAGAATACCTTTCTTAAATAAAATACTATTATAAACATAAATTTACTATCTTTCATAAGAATATATTTATGTTTATTTATATTATCGAAAAGGCAACCATAAAAATGTTATACTTATTAAAGTATGAATGTGAAAACTTTAACATCACTTTAATGAAATAAAATAAATGTCATAATCTCTTATATAAAGCTCCAAATGGTCACTTTCTTGGAACTTAGATGATTATGGTCGATATATACTAGACTAATATTAATTGGTTATGTGTTTAGGGATTTTTATGGTTAATAGTATTTTAATAAAAATTGTTTTATTGATTTATCATCAATGAATAAATTTTTACATCATCAATGTATAAGACTTTAAGGTAATTATTAATTTCCTAAAAATTAAAAATAAATTTCTATGATATAGGTAATTATTTTATCATTACAAGGATTATTTATTTTCGAAGATATAACCTGGTTATACCTATGTTAAAATTTTTATACTTATAAGAAATGATGGTTTGACATTTTGTCACCTTCATTGGTTTTATTAATATCTATGTTATTTTCATTATCAATTGGACCTTAAATGACTATTTTTCGAAACTAGGATGTCGAGGGTAGAATTTTATTAATACAAAAGGATTTTGGTATATTTTAGGATCATTTTATTATCCTTATCATAATATTTGTTACACTAAGTTTCCCGATTTACATTTAATTGCGTTAAATAAAAATTACCGTAGTTACTATTCATAATATCCAAAAAAATAAAAGTAAACAATTAAAATAATTTGGACCTACTGATTAAAAATATGGAATCCATTTTTTATAATTAAAAACAGAGAATTGGATGAAATTATTTTAATATTAATTATGTTGTCAGAAACCAAAAAACTGGTTTTTAAGAAGCAAAAACTTATCAAAAGATTGGAATGTCTTTATATCTAATTTAAATGTTAAATTACATCCAATAACCAAAATTAGATTAAATATTCAAAACATAATCCAATTAAACATTAAAACCAATTTAAAATATAATCTAACTATATAAATAAATTAGATGAAAAGGCATATTTGAATTAAAATGCAATATTTTTCACTCATCATTAAAATATGAATTTTATCAGACAAATACCAAAAATTCAACATAATTAACTTTTTACTTCACAATTAAAAATAAGAAGTTTATTTTGACAAATATAAAATACAAAATGTTAAAAACTAGATTTAAAATGGGTGCACCATCCATAGGTGACAAAACCGTATTTTTTGAAAATTAATTATTTTATCTAAAAAATTGAATTTGCTCATATATCATGTCTATAAAATACATAAGAAGAATGTTAATGTTTTATAAAATACAAAAATGGTTTAATTATATTCTTAAAAGCTAGTTTATATCTGAGTAAACAATAATTTTTTAAGAATATATCATTGTTTAGTGAAACTCGATATTGAGTACAAGGCAAGCTGTCGAGGAAGGTCGATCATGTATGTAACAGAAGCCAAGAATAGAGTTGCGTATACTGCAAGCTAATATGGTGTTGTGTATAGAGTAAGATAAGATCGGTGTAGCATAAAACACAAGACATTAAAAAGAATTTATCTCATAAAATCTTGAGGTGTTACAGACCCTGTGGATGGGCTCAATGGCGTGATGGTTGTACCTCTCCCCAAGAGAGATTCAGGCCCCTACGTATGATATAAAGGATAGACTAGGAGGTTAGTTCATGCTGCCTTCATACCATTACAAGAGTTACACTTAGGGTATCATTCTTGGGTATCCTTGTATAGACTACCTTGGCATTTGACTTATTCTGCTCCCCTTGAGCGATACCTAGAATTCCATCAGAATTTCCATGAATAGGCTTAGGGAGACTCTCAATATTTTTATAAATAATTTAAATTGAATTAAAAAGTAAGTGAATGTTTATCAATAATAAATGATACATTGGTTTTGGAAAATATAGTGATGTGTCCTCCAATCCCAACCAATAGCTTGGTAAGAGTCTATCTTCATACACATTGCATTAATCACCTCATAGGATCACTTTGTTCAGACTCACTAACTTAGGCCAATGTAGGTAGAATTGGAAGAATGTTCTAATGGGACCTAGTTTGGTTTATTTATTTCATTATTCTATTTGAATTTATTTTGTGGAAATATTGTTCATTTTATATTGAATGATATGGATTTAACTAGACATCGTTAGTGGAGGCCTATTGGGATTATTTCTCACACTTTTCTTAGGCCGTATTTGGTTTCCAAGTAGATTTCATGGTTGTAGGTTTAGATAAAAGGAAGCAGCCTACTTCTGACACTTGATTGTTTTTTAGGATAGAGTATGGAAATAGAGGACTGACCCTATGATCAGGATGCTAGTAGTATACATTTTTGACCTTTTTTGTATATTTTTTTAGCATGTGGTATATTCTTGAATCCCATGAATCCCATGCATGTTTTTACATTGCTGCATCACCATGGTCATCATCATATTGTATATACTTGTTATTTATCTTCAACCAATTATTTATTTATCTATCATGATTATGTATTTTTTTCTTCTTCTATCTTCTTGTTGTTACTTCTTCCACTATGGCAGTTTAATGGTATGGTCATATAGAGTCTATTCCTTCTATTTATATTTATATTTTTATTACTTTTTCTATGCTCCACTCTAATTAACGAGGGCATAATCTCCCCATATACATACCCTAGGCCCTCACTACTAGTTGGCAGCATCTATCATTCGGGGAGGCACTCTTGAGGTCTTTTGGCCATTGTCTCGGTTCACCGTTATGTGGAATCCACGTCACGCTGCTACACCTACACATTAAATGTGACTTATGAATTGTTTTTCTAAAACAAAAAGATAGTCCAAGAATGTTTTCTCAATTTTCAGTTAGTGATATGTGTTTTGAACTAAAATGTCACATTAAAACTAAACACGCACACATTGAATCATACTAGGCACACCATATATTATATTTATGTGCGCTAGATACATACATGTTATATATGAATTATGGATCTTTTTCATAACGTATCAAGAAAATTCGAGCATGTTTACTTCGTTTTGAGAATGTGAAATGTATTTTGTTAAAAAATATCAATTTTAAATAAAAAATATATTTTATTCATACCATCCACATCATTTTTTATATTGATATCTATCCAATTAATATGCGTCACAAATGAATTGTGGATCGTTATCCTTAATTATCAACACAAGTTGAGTGTGTTTTCTTAGTTTTCAATTAGTGATGTACGTTTTGAAGTAACATGTTACTTTTAAACTAAAAACACACTTTTTGAGTCAAACTAAGCACATCATGTGATGGATTGAAATGAATCAGATTTCTAAAAATAACAAATGAATTAAGAATCATTTTAATAAATTATTATCACAATTCAAGTGCGTTTACTTAGTTTTGAGTATGCAGAGTGTGTTTTGTGCTAGAATATCAATTTTAAATAAAAATGCACACTTTCAGTCATACTATCCACATATTCATTAGACAATGGTGAAAACAATTATTACCCATCACAAATGAATTGTGGACCATTATCCTAAATTATTAAGACAATTCAATTTTGTTTCCTTTGTTTTTAGTTAGTGACACACATTTTGAGCTAAAATGTTACTTATAATCTAAAAACACACATTCCGAGTCATACTAGGAACACTGTGTTCCAGATTGATGTTTGGTTGATTCATAAATGTCAAAATTGATTTATAACCCATTTATATAAAGTATTAAGAAAATATAAGCATTTTTTCCTAGTTTTGAGCATGTGAAGTATGTTTTGTACTAAAATAATGATTTTAAATAAAAACACACACTTTCAATCATATTAGTAACACCTTGAGTTATATTGTGTTGTATGCAATTACTATACATCAAAAATTATATATGGATAATTTTAAAAACCTATTAAGACAATATATGTGTGTTTTCTCATTTTTCAGTGAGCGGTGTATGTTTTGAACTAAAATATTAAATTGAAACAAAAAACACACATTTTGAGCCATATCAGGTACACAATGTGTCAGATTTATGTTTTAATAATTCATACATGTCAAAAAATTATTTATAGACCATTTTAATAAAGTATAAAGAAAATCATTGTGGGTTTTCTCAATTTTCATTGAGAGATGCACATTTTGTACTAAAATGTCACTTTTAAACTAAAAACACACACCTTGAGTCATTCTAAGAAAAACGTGTGTTAGATTTACATGTCCCCAATTTATACCCATAAAAAATGAAATATGGATTATTTTCATAAAGTATCAATAAAATATGAGCATGTTTTCTCAATTTTGAGTATATAAAGGGTGTTTTGTACTAAAATATTGATCATTAAAAAACAAGCACTTTTAGTCATACACAATACCAAATGTGTCATATTGATGTTCAGTTGATGCTTGTATGTCAAAAATGACTTTTTATCAATTTTTTAAATTATCAAGATTATTAGTGTATGTTTTCTAGGTTTTCCTATCATTGATGTGAACAAATAAGTTACATTGAAACTGAAAAAAGAGCTTTGAGTCACACAAGAAACACCATGTGTTAGATCGACATGTTTCTAATTAATATACATAAAAAATATATCATTGACTATTTTTATAAAGTTTCGTGATAATAAAAGTGAGTTTACTTAGTTTTCCGTGAATGATGTGCGTTTTGAACCGAAATGTCACTTTTAAACTGAAAAAATACACTTTGAGTCATATCACCTACACAGTGAGTATGATTTATATAAGGATTATTTATATATATAAAAAATGAATTATCGATCATTTGACAAAATTATTAAAATAACCTGAATTAAATTTCAATATTTTTATTAAGTGAAGCATGTTTTTAACCAAAATGTTATTTTTAAATTGAAAACATGAACTTTGAGTCATACTAATCACACCATGTATTAGATTGATGTTCAGATGAATACTACACAAAAAAATGAGTTATAGATTGTTTTCATAATGTATTAGTACAATCCAAGTGTGTTTTATTCGTAGTTTTTGAGTGTGTGAAGTGTTTCTTGTACTAAAATTTCAATTTTAAATAAAAACAAGCACTTTTAGTCATATTGGAAGCACCATGTGTTAGATTGAGGTGAAGTTGATTATTATAAATCAAAAAACGACTAATAGATAATTTTATGAAATTATGAAGACAATGCTAGTGTATTTTCTTGGTTTTCTATTAGTGACAGATGTTTTTAACCAATATGTTACCTTTATACTAAAAACTTGATGTTTGAGTCATATCAAGAACATATTGTGTCAGATTAATGTGGGGATGATTCATGCACATCAAAAATGATTTATATATCATTTTAATAAAGTATTAAGACAACCATGCTCATTTTCTCCTTTTGGAGTATGTGAAATGTGTTTGTAATAAAATATCGAATTTAAATAAAAACATGCACTTTCAGTCATACTGGCTGCATCGTGTGTCAGATTGAGGTGAATCCAAATATTATACATGAAAAGTGATATTTAGATCATTTTCTTAAATTATCAATATAATTCAGGTGAATTATCTCAGGTTTTAGTGAATGGAATATGTTTTAAACTAAAATGTTACATTTGAACTGAGAACACACACATTGAGTAATACAAGAGCGACCAGGTGTTATATTGACACGTGGATGATTCCTATATATCAAAAACAAATTATTGACAATTTTAATAAATTATCATGAAAATACAAGTGGGTCTTCTTAGTTTTTTGTGAGTGACACGCATTTTGAACTAAAATATCACTTTTAAACTAAAAACAGAAGCTTTGAGTAATACCAAGAACATTGTGTGTTAAATTTATGTGCACATGATTCATACACAAAAAAAATGACTTCTGTCTTATTTTACTATAGTATTATAACAATAAAAGTGAGTTTAATCTATTTTGAGTATGTGAAGTGAGTTTGGTACTAAAATGTTGATTTTAAATAAAACCACTTATTTTGAGTGATACCGGCCACAATGTGATATATATTGATGTGTGTATGATTCATAAACATAAAAAATAAATTATGGATCATTTTACTAAATTATGAAGACAATATGAGTGTGTTTTCTTAGTTTTCAGTCAGTGACACAAGTTTTTAACACAAATGTTACATTTAAACTAAAAAGTGGAACTTTGAGTCAAACGAGAAATACTATGTGAAAAATGTACATGAAAAATATTCCTATAAGTAAATAATTATTTATTTATTTTTTTACCAAATATCCATACAATATGAGTGGGTTTTCTTAGTTTGAGTGAGGGATGCAGATTTTAAATTAAGATGGCACTTTTAAACTGAAAACATTCACATTGAGTCATACAGGAAACACAATGTGAAAGATTTTTTTGAACTAATTCCTACATGTAACAAATGACTTATGGATAATTTTACTAGGGTATTAAGATAATATAATCATTTTTTCTCATATTTGAGTGTGTGAAGTGTGTTTTTTACTAAAATATTGATTTTATGTAAAAAATATGCACTTTAAATCATACTACCTACACCATATTTCAAATTGTTGTTTGAATAATCATGATACATTAAAAATGAATTATTTACCATTTTACTAAATTATCAATACAATTCAAGTGAGTTTTCTTAATTTTTTTCTAGTGACATGCTTTTTGAACTAAAACGTCACTTATAAACTGAAACATGCAATCTGAGTCATACAAGGAACACCATGTGTCATATTTACATGAAGTTGATCCCTAAACATAAAAAATCGATCCTGGGTCACTTTAATAAAGTATCAATACATTATAATAAGTTTTTCTTATTTTTGAGTATGTGAAGTGTATTTTTCACTAAAACATTTAATTTAAATAAAAATATACACTTTCAATCATAATGGCCACAATGTTTGTTAGATTGAGGTGAGGATGCTTTATTATTCCTAAAAAAGAACTTGTGAATCATTTTAAAAAATTATAGATATAATATGATTTCATTTTCTTAGTTTTCAGTCAGGGACACATGTTTAAAACTAAAATGATGCATTTAAACTGAAAACACGCACTTGGAGTCATACCAGACACACCATGTGTCAGATTATTGAAAGAATTTTTCCAAAATATAAAAAATTACATATATATAATTTTCACTAAAGAATAAATAAAATAAAAGTGTGTTTTCTCAGTTTTGAGTATGTGATGTGTGTTTTGTACTAAAAGATAGATTTTAAATAAAAATATACTATTTTAATAATACCGGCTACACCATTTGTTATATTTAGATACAAATCATTCCTATATTTAATAAATGACATATAGTTCATTTTAAAAAATTATCAAGATAATATGATTGGTTTTTGGTTTGTATTGTGTGAAAAGCGTTTTTAACTCAAATGTTAATTTCAAACTGAAAACATGTCGTTTTAGTAATACCTGGCACATTGTGCGTTAGATTGACATGTGACTGATTCATATTTTTAAAAAATCTATTATTTATTGTTTTAATAATGTATCAGGATAATCTATGTATTTTTGGTTAGTTGCTAGTGAGTGACGCTTGTTTTGAACTAAAATGTCACTTTTAATATGAAAACATAGACTTTGAGTCATACCTAGAAATCCACGTGTCACATTGATGTGAAAATAATTAGTACACATAAAAAATAAAGCATGGATCATTTAAAAAAATTATAAAGACCAAAAGAGAAAATTATCTCATTTTTGAGTATGTGATTTGTGTTTTGTACTAAAATGTTGATTTTCAATAGAAACACACACTTTTATCCATACCAGTCAAATCTTGATTCAAATTGTTGTGAAAACAATTTTTATACATCTAAAATTTCTTATGAATAATTTTCCAAAATTATCAACAAAATATGAGTATTATTGCTCAGTTTTCAATCTGTGATGCTCATTTTGAACGAAAATATTACTTTTAAACAGAAAACACACGCTTTGAGTCATACCTGGCACACCATGAGTTATAATGACATGAGATTGATTATTACATGTCAAAAAATGACTCGATAATAATTTTAATAAAGTATAAAGACAATATGAGTGATTTTTCATGGGTTTTAGTGAGTGACACAAATTTTGAACTAAAATCCCACTTTTAAACTAAACACACACACATTGAGTCATTCTGGACACATCATGTGTTAGATTAATTTTCCTATACTTTGTACATGTGAAAAATCACTTATTGATCATTTTCATGAATTATTAAGATAATTTTTTGTGTATTTATCTTTTCTGAGTTTTTTAATTGTGTTTATACTAAAACATTAATATTAAATAAAAAACACACACTTGTAGTCATAACATCCATATAATGTGTCGTATTGATGTATAAATAATTCTTATACCTCATAAATGAATTAGGGACCATTTTAATAAATTATCAAGAAAACTATAGTGTTTTTCTCGGTTTTTAGTAAGTGACATGCATTTTAATCTTAAATGGTGTTTTTAAACTAAAAACATGCACTTTGAGTCATACCTGGAAAACAATGTTCAAGATTAATGTCTGTTTGATTCCTATACTTAAAAAATGGTTTATGGATCATTAACCTAAATTATCATGTCAATATAAGTATGTTTTCATGATTTTTAGTATGTTACTTGTGTTTTAAATTAAAATGTATATTTTAAATTAAAACATTCACTTTCTACCATACTGAGAAAAATGTGTTTTGGACTAATGTGTGGTTGATTCCTGTAAATAATAAATAACTTTTGAATATTTTTACAAAAGAATCAATACCATATAAGGTAGATTTCATGATTTTCTGTGAGTGACACATATTTTGAACTACAATGTCACTTTTAAACTGAAAACATGCACTTTGGACTATATCAGTCACACCTTTTGTTATATTGACATTTGTGCGATCGATACAAATCAAAAATGACTTATGAATCATTTTTATAAAGTTATCTCACAAACATGTTATTAAAATGGATTACCTACAAAAGGGAATTCATTACCTCACTACTAAACATAAACGAATCAAATAAATAACTAAAAAATCTCTAGAGATAACAATAAATAGTACCTCATTTCATTCTCCATATTAATGAATTCATTGGGAAATAAATATTTTGCAAGAATGTTTTTCCTTTAAAGATCAAAAATGGCCTCCATACATAGTACATGGTCCTCCTTGAAATCTAAAATACAATTTTATCCATCAAGAAGGACCATGAACTCTGTATGGATACCTTTTCTGCTCTTTATAGGAACAAAATTATTGTAGAAAAAAAATATAAATCAACTCTTCATGATCTGTCTTAAAATTAACTAAATAAGAAGTAAATAAAAATGATAAGATAATTAAATAAATAATAATTTTATAAAATGATACAAAAATCAACTAAATAAGATGATGATAAACTAATTACTCAAGATCTCTATGAAATAAAAAATTTAAAAACATGATAAGAAGTCATATATTCATGATGCCTGCAAACATTTTGACATAATGTATTTTTCCCACTAATTTCTAAAAAAATGATTTCCTATTTTGAATATATGGACTATTAACAGTCTAAATAGTACTGAAAAAACATAAATAAACAAATTATTAATAAATATTTTAAATGAAATTTAAATTTTCATTAAAAATATCTCTTTGAGGATGCTAGTTTATTAATGTAATATAATATCTTTAATATATTTGATACTGTAATAACCATAATTTCCCTTATTATTTTGTTTCAGACACTGTATAAACATTGATAAAATAATAACTTTTTATATATGTTTTGACAGTGAAATATTATTATATATACCACAATACTTATCTAATAGTAGAGATTTATAGGATTATCATGATCACGAACCATCCCCATACTAGGATTTTGATAACATTTAAACACCATACTATAAAAAAAATATAAAATGTATAAATTGACATATATTTTTAAAATTCTAATGTAGTGTATTGAAAATTGATAAATTCCATTATGTGTGGATGATTTTTTAGTAATCAATTCCTTGAATCAAAAAAATAAAAAATAAATATTTGTATTTTCCAAGTGAATTGCAATGAGCAACCGGTGCTCCCTAAAAATGATTAAGTAATGAAAGATATGAAAATATATTTCATATTATTAGATTTTAGAGTTTTCCTCGACTTACATGTAGAATAATTACATCATGTTGATTCCCAACATATCTCCAATTACCAGATGAATGATATCTCACTTCAAAATCATTACAGTCAGTTCATACCCACAAATGTTAAAATCCATTGGAAAATCATAAAATTCTAACAATAAAGATGAATTTGTTGATAATATATCAATACTAGAAGAAGTAGAATCTATTGTAATAATATCCAGTACTTGTTGATGTTCATACAATATGTATTTACCTTTAAATTATTCCTATAAAAAATAAATAAATATATAAATTTTAAAATGTTAAAAAAATTTACACGAATATAAAATAAAGGATATATTCTAGACATACCTCCATGGAAGATTTTCAAACTAGTATAGATGACTAAACTAAAAAATTCCTATTACGTTTTCCAACTATAGTGACATTATTTGTAGGAAATTATAATCTTATTGATCATATAATATCCCGAACAGTGACCCTAAGCCAATCTATATCCATATTTCGATGATGAATAATATACCCAATATAACATATAATCCCATATACAATAATAGGATTTTATGGATCCTCAACATATATGTCACAATAGATGGGAAACTGGGGAGGAAGACGTGTAAGATTTTGAAAAGCCGAAGGAGGTGGAGGGGTGGGATCTAACAGTAGAGATGGAAGAGTGTGATCTATATGCAGAGGTGAAGGAGTGGGATTTACATCTGGAAACTATTTTTTTAGATTTTCGTAAACATGGACTATACTGAAACGGTAATCCTATCATCTATAATCTCACCCATATTCTGATATTTAGATTATATAGCTTCTATTTTTATTTTATGTTCACCCCCTTTGAATACACGTTATAATGAAAACATTTTTATCAATATAATTTCCTCATATCCTTGTACACAACCCAAGTGTTTGATCTTTCCTAATATAGTAGCTAAAATATCCATCCTACCCTCAGGTATAAAGGTCCCCTATGTGCTCTATGCCTAAAAAGATTCCTATATATATTATTTGAAATATTCATTTGTGAGTCAAAATATATAATTATTTTAGTTAACTTAAATAACATAAATAAATAAATTAACATTTTACAATCCTCTTAGCTATAACCATCAAATTTTCCATAAGATATTGTCCATTTTTTCTCATTCAGGCCCTCTTCCAATTTTCATGTCTAGTTGGGGGGGTTTGAATTTGGATTAAATTCTATAGAGCTTGAACACTCATCTCTCATTTTTTGTATTTTTTATCCCTAAATTGTTCATCTAATAACCTATACCCTTCATATGATAAATTATGAGGTTGTATGTTTTTGGATTGGATATCCTAATGAGATAACCTTGTGTTCAATAAATTAAGTATAACTAAACCATTAATATGATATTTAATATTTAAAAAAATCTATAAAATATAAAATTTAACTTTAAAAAAATGATTCATGCCATATAATTTCAACAGACCACTTCCACACATCTTTTACTAAAAAAGGATATATGTCACATAGTTTTTTATTTTTTCATTCCCAAAAAATGAAATCTGACGTGAGTCTTGATTTAAAATCCCTCCATCTCCAGCATCCAAAGCTGAAAATTTCTTCTTGATTTCTGTAGTTTCATCTATATAACATTTAATCTTATATGAAATGAAAGACCTATATTATTAAAATAATTTCTTGATAATTAAAATAATAAAAAATGACCATACCAATATTATCTCCCAAGTTTGTGATATTGTCTCTTTGTCGACCCTTCTCAAATACCAAATCAAAATCATAACTTTGGATTGAGATTTCACTTATTTAAATGTATTAACTTGTTTTGAATTTTAACCCATAGTAATATCAATTTCCTTAAACTCAAATGGTTACTTCTAGTCCCGACTATAGGAAACTGATAATTTTTGAAAACATGTGTAACCATATAAGGAACCAACCTTAAAAACATTACAAAATCATGAATTTTGGTCAATAGGTTACATTATTTCACATTTAGTATCTTTTTTAGGTTTATAGTTTTAGAATATTGGTACATAATACATACATAACATACAACATTAAAACAAATAAGATACTACTAAAATAGTATCCATTTTTTCAAAGTATAAAACATTAAAAATAAAACATAACTTCTTTGACAAATATTCATAACATTCATCCTGACTTCCTTTTTTCTAATAACCATAATTATAACCTATAAAATTTATTAAAATTTTGTAATGAGCACAAAAATCATATTAAGGGATATAAAGAATGAAACCGTTAATCAAGTGATAACATGAAAACCATTAAACACATTTCATAAAAACTAATTAGCATGAATAGAAACATCATGAAGTTTACATGGGACATATTTACCATATAAATATGACATTCATACTTACAAATGGAATATACTTTTAGTCAACTTCCATCTTTGAATTACCCATTGCACTAGAGATCCATAATGGGGCTCACCTGTCATATCTTGAGCTATAATGGGCTCAAACCAATATATCATGGGATAAAATGGGGATAAACCAATCATATATTGAGATATAATGGTATAAAAACAGAATAAACAATTTTTATGGAATATTTCATTAAAAAAAACACTTAACCACTCATTTAAACCCTTCAACAAAACTCATTACTATTTCAAAATACTATTTTTTCATAAAAAATCACCATTCAAATATAAACAACTTGCACATAATAAGGAGATCATATTATTTAAAAATAAATATAAAAAATAAAAATGAAACATTATAGTAATAAAACATCTTGAAATCATAATAAAATTATCATGACATAAAAAAAGAACAATCTTTTTGAATTTTTTTAAAGAGATATTTTAAAGGATTTTAAAAGGAAAACCACTTACAAATACCCTGTCATTGAAGAAAGAATTAATAAAATGAAAGGAATATGTATATTAAATATTAATACAAATTATACAACATAATATAATAGAAACTCATTTTACAAATAATCATAGCATTAAAAAATCAATGAAGTGTAAGGTTAACCCAAATAATGGAAATTGGGTTAAGAATTCACATTCCTTGGGTTTGTCTTACATTAAACATATCCAAAACTCTGGTATAATCATTAAAATATTGTTATTAATATATTAAAGAACCATATTCATATTTATAATACATTATATGAACTTTTATATCATATTTTTACCCATTTATTAATGATATTTTGTTATTTCCATTGTTTCATGTCCGTTCTTCACATGGTTTCTATGGTCAATTTGTTACCGATTTTCTTACGAAATAGAATAGAAACTCTATAAGTAAAATGAAATGGTATTTACATGTTTCCATAAATTTTAATTATATCATATATAATTTTTTTTAATATATGATGATGATTCATTAGATTAAACACTAATGATATTTGTTTAGATCATTTTGACAGTTCTTTGATCATCACGACTAAGTTTCTTAATATAATTCATTATTATGCATATATGTTAATTCTAGAACATAAAAGAGGTTATATAATAAAATATAAAAGCTATTTCAAACATTAAAATGGTTTTATGACTATCCATGAAGGAAGTAATGGAAATTGGAAACACATCATCCACGATGTCGGTAAATCGACACAACATGGACAATGTTTTTATTTTTAGAATAAATGACAGAGGAGAAGAAATATGATGAAGAATTTTTCCATAAAAAATTAAACATTGAAGTATATATAAGATATTTTAGCTTTAATTCCTCTTGTAAATGGTGATGTTAAGATATTATAAGAAAATAAAAAAAATTGAAAATAAAATAATAGAAAAAGATATGGGATTTTTACCTCTTGAATGGTCCTCCTTGAGAACCTCTTTATTGAATTTGGTTTTAGCCTATTAGTGAGACCATTAGGTCATTTATATTTGGAGGAGTCTTGGGTAGAGTATTAGGAAGAATTTGGGCAAATATAAAATCTTTATAGGTGTGAGGAGAGGAGGGATGAGCGGTGGTATTTGTAGTGGAGGAGAGGAGGGTTTTCGATTATTTTAATCATTATTTTACTATTTTGCTCAAGAAAAGATATAGTGGTAGTTCCTATGTATAAATCTATTAATTAGTGCATGTGAGTTCTAACCAAGGGTGCTTACCTTAGTATAACATCATCTACGACTCAATAATTAATGTATTTAGCTTCTTTCTTAAATTATTGTATTTCACTATTCACCAAAAAATCTTGTCTTTTAGAAAAATATAAAAAATTCACCCTAAACTTGTTTAAACATGTATAACTATAAAATTAACTCCATTTTATAAAAGTAAAATTCTATATATGATAAATTTAATTTTTAATTAAAATCATATTTTTTTTGAAAAATACCAGTTTTACAATTATAACTGCTTTTATAACTGTTTGAAAAATTAATGAAGGCCTCATAAAATTATCTTATAATCATATGACAATAAAATAGTAATTAATTAATATATTTTATGAAAATATATTTTCTTTTAAATCATTAAATTAATTATAAAATTGTAATTAAATATTTATTACTTATTAAAGTTCCAACACTTAATATATAATTTTCAAAATAAATTATTTACTTATTAAATGATATAAATATATCATATTTTCACTTATATGATGGATAGATTTTATTTATACATCATTAAGTGAGGTTACTATTCTATTTTCTATATTAATATTCTTAATGGTCATGCTACTATTCCTATGGTCATGTTTCTATTCCATCAATATAAATTCCCTAATTTCTTTAAACACCATTTATTTCATTATACAATTATGAAGAATTTGAAAATTTAATTCCAAAATGAAACGAAATAATTTTATAAGTATCTAGGTTGTTACATTCACCCCACCTTCCAGAAATTTCATCCTCACAATTTTTAATCACTTATTAAATAAGTGAGGATACCTTTCCCTCATAGCATTTTCAGATTTCCATGTTGGTTCTTCAACCTTGTGGTTTCACCACAAAAACATAACCTGGGGAATTACCTTATTCCTAAATAGTTTCTCTATATGATTAATAATCTGAATAGGTTTCTCCTTATAAGAAATGATCTCTTCCAACTGAAATATGTATGGGATAAAATCATGAGATGGATTTGGAACATACATTCTCAACATCGAAACATGAAAAACATTGTGTACCTAAGATAAAATCAGAATAAAATCTACTACAGAAAGAAACTGTTTCAATTTTCTCTAGGATCTCAAAATGTTTTATGAATCATAGAATTATATTTTCTTTCTTAACAAAACACATAACATTTTTCCATGGAGATATTTTAAGGAAATCATGATCACATACCTCAAATGAAATGTCTTTCTTTCTCTTATCTGCATAAATTTTATTCCTACTCTGATCTATCCTCATGTGATACTGAATCATATTAAATTTATTAGATACTTCCTCTACTAATTATAGTCCAGTAAAATTACTTTCCCTAAATTCGTCCAAAAATTTTGGAGTTCAACACAGATTCATATATAATGGATCAAAAGGTTCAATTTTTATACTAGAATGAAAACTACTTTTGTAATAAAACTCAACTAAAGAAAGACATTGATCCAAAATTCCCTATTAATCCATTGAACAAGCTTGAAGAAAATCCTACAATTTCGTAATTCATAACTTTGTCTTTCCATCATATTGAGGTTGAAAATGAGTGTTGTAATTTAATTTAGTTTCCATCGACTTCTAAAGGCCTATCCAAAAGTTAGAAGTAAACCTGGGATCTCGGCGAGATAAAATGGATAGAGGAAATCCATGTTACCAGAAAATATCTTCAAGGTACAATCGATAAAGATGATCCAAGTAAATAGTATCTCAAATAGTAAGGAAATGTTTTGATTTAGTCCATCAGTCAATAATAAACCAAATGATATTGTTACCTCGAGAAGTCTCTGGTAGTCCCACCACAAAGCCCATGGATATATTTTCCCTTTTCCACTCTAGCACTGGAAAAGGCTGAAGTATCCCCATCAGTAACATCTTCTCTTTATTAACCTATTGACAAGTCAATCATTTCAATGTAAAATTACCAATATCTATTTTCATTCAGTCACACCAGTAATACTCTAGAAGGTCTCTGTACGTATTTGTGCTAACATGATGAATTGAATATAGAGAAATTTGAGCTTCGCTTACCAATTATTTCTTTAGCTAAGAATCACAAGGAACACAAATTCTCTTACCAAAACTCAAAAAAAATATTTATCAATTTTTAACATCGGAAACATACCCTTTTCAACCAATTATACCTTTTTATACAAATCACAATATTCCTTCTGATCATGCTTTATTTTTTCTGACAGAGATGAATATGCTTACACCTGAAACAAAATAGAGTAATTTCATACACCAATAACTTCTAAACCAAAAGTTATCAAATCATTAACCATGGGGTCATGTTCCAAATGAAACATAGTTAATTTTGAATTTATTTTCTGAATCAAAGCATAAACCACTTTATTTTCTTTCCCAGGATGTTAATGAGTCATACAATCCTAATACTTGATTACATTAAACCATTTTTTCTTCCTCATGTTCAATTCATTATAAGTAAATATATATTCTTAACTTTTATGGTTTGTAAATAATTAAAATTTTACTCCATTAAAATGATGTCTCCAAAATTTTAATGCAAAAAAAGAAAAATCTAATTCCAAATAATGTGTAGTATAATTTAACTCATGAGGTTTCAACTGACGTGAAGCATAAGAAATTTCCTGAAAATTCTAAATCAGGACACAACAAAGTCCATTCAATGATGCATCACTATAAATAAAAAATTCACAATTTCAGTAAGGTAGGGCCAGAAATGGACCATTAACCAATATTCTTTTTAAATCCTAAAAAAACATCACATTATTTTGTCCAGATGAACATAACACCTTTTCGAGTTAACTTTGTCAGTGGGATAGATAACCATGAAATGTTTTCAAAAAACCTCTGATAATAGTCTGCCAAACAAAGAAAAATATGAATCTATGTTTTATTTGTGGGTCTTGGATATTCTTTACTAACTATTTTTAGAAATATCAATTGATATACCATATTTAAATACAATGTGAAAAAAGGAACGAAATTTTTTGTAACCAAAATTCACACATGATGAATTTTAAATATAGTTTCTTTTCTTTTAAGGTTTGAAAAATAGCTGTCAGATGTATTTAATGCTCATCTTTACTTTTAGAATATAACATAATGTTATCAATAAACACAACCAGAAACTTATATAAGGACTCATGAAATATTCTATTCATAAGAGCCAAGAATAGAATAGGTTCATTAGTTAACCCAAATGACATAACTACAATTTCATAATTTCCATATCAAATGAGAAATTCTATCTTTAGAATGTATAATTCTTTTACTTTCAACTGGTGGTACCCCGACCTCAGGTCAACCTTTGAAAAATACTGTTCTCGTTGGAGTTGATCAAAAAAATCATCATTATGAGGCAAATGATACTTTTTCTTAACAGTGATTGTATTCAAGGATCTATAATTAATGCAAAGTTCAATGAACCATCTTTCATTTTAACAGATAAAATAATACAACCCCATAGAGAAGTGATTGGTCGGAGGAATCCTTTATCTAATAATTACTGTAACTTATTTTTTAACTCTAAAAGATCCATTTGAGCCATTCAATAAGGGGGTTTAGAAATTATCTTAGCATCAGGAACTAAGTCAACAGTAAACTCAACCGATCAATTGGAAAAAACACCATGAATAACATCATGATACTCATTTACCACTAGAACACCATTACTATGAATACTTCCTTTATTTTCAACAATATTTAAAATATTACTTTTATTTCCATATTTTAACAGTTTCATGGATTTTTGATATGTTATTAGTGGTATGAGTTCATTCTTGTAGAAAAACTGAAACTCTTTCTGAAAAACAGCTTCATTATCTCAACAATCTATCTTAGTATGATAAATTGAAAGTCATTCCATACCCAGAATAAAATCAAACTCCACCAGATGCAATATAATTAGGGTTGTAGGTAAACTCTTTACATAGAAAAAGATAGATATATTATTATAATTTCATTTTTGCCTAAATATTTTCTCCACTTGTTTTTAACATAACTTTTGACTTTATTTGTTGAGGTTGATTTTCCAGTTTAGTTGAAAATTTCTCAAAAATGAAGGAATGTGTAGACCATAAATTAAAAAACACATTGGCATATTTGTTAAAAACATGAAATGTACCTAATACCACTTCATTTGATGTCTCACAATCTACTGAAGTGGTTGCAAAGGATTTTTCCACACCCTTATACTTCCAATCTTATTGATTTCCTTCCCGAGTGACTAGGTTTGGACACAAATTCGCAAAATGACACAATCACTTACAGTTAAAGCATATCACTATCAACTTCTCATTTTCTTCTAATCATTTTCCTTACAATCATGAGACATGTGTACAAAATTTCTACATATGTATCATTTTATATAATTTACAAGGAATTCGTCAGGATTCTTTTTACCACACTTTTCACAAGTAAGGAAATTAATTTTCATACCTCCATATTTGTTTGAAAAATTATTCCCCAAATCTTCCAACCTGACTGCTTCTAATTCATTTCATCATGAGGCACATACATGTTATAAAAATCTACCTCAACTTTTTCAGCACAATAAACAATTTTCTCATAGATTTTAAACTCTCATGAATCTAAATATCATTGTAAAAATGGATTAAAACCAAAGTAAAATATATTAATATTACTATCAAATTATTGAGTAAAATATGGTACAAAGCTGGACAATCTTATAAAATTTGCTTCATATGCTACCACATAATCATTATCCTTCTTCTTCAGTTCGAAGAATTGTTTCTCCATTCCGAGTCGATCAATTTTAGGAAATTATTTTTCTAGAAAACAAATCTTAAAATCATCCCATTTTCTAGAAAACATATCTTAAAATCATCCCATTAGAATGTATCAAGATCATATTTTTCTTTGGTATGATTAACCATTGACCACCATTGATAAGTTTCACCTTCAAAATACTAAATATATAGTATTTCCTTTTGGCGTTCCAAATATCCCATGACATCAAATATCATTTCTAGAGCATTGATAAATCCCTCAACCACCACCGAGTCAGATGATCCACTAAATGTTGTTAGATTCTTCCTCATGAAATGACCCACAAAATACATTTTCCTTCATGGTAGATGAGGTTCATATCTATCAAAAACACCACCACTATTAATTTCCTAATTCAATTGATCCATTTTTGTCACAAACTACTTGGTTCCAATTTCCACCATTCTAGGTTAAAAATTTGGACATATATCAGCCTCTTGGTTTCTTCATACTTTAGCTTCACCGTTTCTTATGAGAAATGCATATTGAATAGTCATATTTGAGTCATAGAAACATGGTAATATTCAAATTCTCTATCATTTCATATTAACTATAAAGTAAAAATCATTTATGGTATTCTATTAATATCAAACTAACCCCTAAGGATATCTAAAACATCCTTTGATACCGACTATAATAACACACATTTAAAAACATTACAAAATATTAACTTTAAGTCATATGATTACTTCCATTCACATTGAGGATTAAGGGTTATAGTTTTAGAAGATTAGTACATAATACATACAAACCATACCACATTCACACAAAGAGGATACTACTAAAATAGTATCCATTATTTTCAAAATATGAAACATTAAAAACAAAACATTATTTCTTTGAAAAATATTCCTAACATTCAACATGAATTATTTTTTTCTCTTATCCATCCTTATAACCTATGAAAACATTTTAAAATCATGGTATGAGCACACAAATCTCATAAAGAGATAAAAATAAGGAAATCATTAATCAAGTGATAACATAAAAACCATTAAAACCCATTTCAAAAAAACACATTAGTATTCATTGAAAGATCATGAAGTTGACTTGGGTAATATTTACCATATCACTCTTACATTCACCCTTACATATAGAATAAAATTTTTGTCAAATTCCATCTATGAAGTACACAATGCATTGTAGAGATAAAAAGGGGCTCACTCATCATATCTTGAGCTATAAGGGGATCAGCCCAACATATCTTGAGCTATAATCGAGTTCAAACTATCATATATTGAGCTATAATGAGATCAACCCAAAATAAAAAATTTACAGGGAACATGTCAGGTAATAAAACACTTGATCACTCATTAAATCCTTGAGAAAAACACATAAATATATCAAAATACCTTTTTTTCATTATAAAAAACATTAAAATATAAAAACTTCACACAATAATGAAAAACTATTCATAAAAAATAACAATAAAAAATATAAATGAAAAATTATAGTAATAATACATTTTTAAATAATAAAAAAATTCTGAGGAAATAAAAAATAACATTTTTTTGAATTTTGTCAAAGATACATTTGAAAGGATTTTAAAAGGAAATCCCCTTAAAAATACTATATCATTGAAGAAATAATTAATAAAATAAAGGTAATATTTTTATTCAATATTATTCCACATAATAAAACATAATATATTCAAAATTAATTTTACAATTAATAATAGCATAAAAAATCAATGATGTAGAAGGTTAACCCAAATAGTGGAAATTGGGTTAAGAATTCATGTACATCAGGTTTGTCTTACATTAAACATGTCCAACCCTCATGTATAATGGTTCAAATAGTGTAATTAAAATATTAAAGAACCTTATTAATATTTATAATACATTATGTGATATTTTATAACATCTTTACACCCATTTATTAATGATATATTGTTATTTCCATTGTTTTCAGTGCGTTCTTTACATTGTTTCCATGGTCAGTTCGTTATGGATTTTCTTATTCAATTGAAGAGAAACTCCAGAAGTGAAATGAAATGGTATTAAAATGTTTCCAAAACATTAAATTATACCATACATAATTTTTTAAACATGAGTATGATTCATTTGATAAAACATTAATGATATTCATTTAGATCATTTTGACTATTCTTTCATCATCACGACCTAGTTTCTTTATATAATTCATTATTATACATACATTTTAATTACATAACATAAAATAGGTTATTTAATATGATTTAAAAATTATTTAAACAATTAAAATGTTTTTATTAAAGGCCATGAATGATGTAATGGAAATTGAAAACACATTGTCCATGATGTCGGTAAGTCGACACATCATGGATGATGTTTATATTATAAGAATGAAAGGGATAAGTGAAAAAGTATGATGATGATTTTTTATATAAACTAGAAAAAAATATAGTATAAATAAGATAATTTAGTTTTCACACCTCTTTTATAATTTTATATGAAGAGAGTATATGAAAATAATAATAGTTGAAAAAAATAAATGTAAAAGAAAGCAGTTTTTACCTCATGAAATAACCTCCTTGAGAACCTCCTAAAGGCCTTCGGTTTTGGCCTTTTGGTGAGACCAATAGGTCTTGGATGTGGGGAAAATTCTTGGGAAGTGTATTTGGTAGAATTTGGACAAGGTTAAAATCTTTATAGGTGTGATGGAAAGAGGGGGTGAGGGGTGATCTTTATAGTAGAGGAGAGGAGGGGTTTTCCGTTAATTTAATCATTATTTTATTATTTTTTATCAAGACAAGCAATATTGGTGGTTATTATGACTAAATACAATAATTAGTTCATTTGAGATTGAATCAAGGGTTATTACCTCATAATAACAACATCTATAACTCAGTAATTAATGTATTTAGCTTATTTTGTAAATTATCGTATTTCATTATTCACAAAAAATTCAAGTATTTAAGAAAAACATCAAAAAGTCACGCTAATTTTTTTTCATTTTTTATATTTCAAAAATGAACACTTTTTTATGAAAATAATTTTCTAAATATGAGAAACTTAATTTTTAATTAAACTCATAATTTATTAGAAAAATACCTGTTTTAAAAGTATAACTGATTTTATAATAGTTTGAAAAATTGATTAAGATAACATAAAATTAACTTATAATCATAAGAAAATAAAATATTAATTCGTTAATCTATTTTGTGAAAATATATTTTATCTTAAATCATTAAATTAATCCAAAAATTGTAATTAAATATTTATTAATTACAAAAATTCCAACACTTAATTTATAATTAAAAAACTATTCATTTGATCAATGATACAAATATTTCATATTTTCACTTATAGGATTGTTAAATTATATTTATATTTTATTATGTGAGGTTAATATTCTATTGTTAATATTACTATTCATAATGGTCATCATACTATTCCCAAGGTCAACTTACTATTCCATCAGTATATATTCCCAAATTTCTATAAATACCATTCATTTCATTATACATTTATAAAGAATTTGACTATTTAATTCTAGAAGGAAGATAAATTATTTTGTATGTACTTGGGTTGTTATATACCTTTTTTTACCAACCCTATATGTCTTTCCTACAATTGTGGAAGTAGATAGTTCTTGTGCAAAAGGATGAGGAGTATTCTCATCTGATGTATGTGTACGGTACACCCCATAAGCTCAAGTTGACTTTGATGTTTGATCTAAAATTATCGTAAAAATAAAAGTAAAAAAATAGTACAATAATATACAAATAAAAATATTACATATAAATAAAATAAAAAATGAAAAATTATCCAAAAAAAGTAAACTAGACTAAACAATTTTTTATTCATATTTGTTAAATTAGTCGAATAAAATGATAACAACATTAATGACAGATTAAATGATGCAAACTAAGGAAAAAATCTTACTATTATATAAAAACATTAATAATAATTTAAAAATGATATAAACAAAATGAAAGAGTACTAGACAAACCACTCTATCATATTAATTAGAGTAGTTTAAAATAATGCTAAAAATACACTAACAATATTCTTTATCTTATTTATTAGTAGTTACAATTTTAAAATAATATTAATAATATATATGAAACATAAAATGATACAGACAAAAGAAAAAAAATCTTATGAAAAAAATTAATAAAAATCCAACATTTACATATAATGTTGATTAATTGAAAAATGTAGAAGAAAAAATTAAACATATCTATTTTTTTTAACTTATTAGTTATAATATGTATTTTAAGTAAAAAACAAGACTAATTTATCTATAATTTTATGAAATTTTAAAAAGTAAACAGGAAATAAAAATATGTTACTTGTAATATTTGGAAATTACTAAAGTATTATTCTCCCATATTCGTTCCTCATGATCATTCTATATGTAATAACCATGTCTATGATGAATTCATCAATATTCTATATTAATAATTCCATATAAGTAGAGATACCACATAATTCATCATCATCATTATGTTTTTTCATAATAAGTATATTGTTTTATCTTTAAAATGATAGACTAAAACATTTTTGATGGATCAAGAACATAGAAAATTTATTTTTCAAGTGTTTTCATGATAAAATGAACAACTGTGTATTCTAATCTACACTGAAAAACTAGTTTCCTACCTAATTCGTCACATCTTACATTGTTTTTACTGATAACCTATTTTCATTTAAACACTTGAACTCAAAATTTATTTAAATCAACATCCCATATTTCTTAGATGACCTCTTAATATGTACTTATTGTGGAGATTGAGTTTTTGTCTTTTGCACTTAAAAAATGCGTTGCTTCTACAAACACTAATATACTACTCTTCTAAACTAAAATTTTATTGTCCAGGTATTTCATATGAAATTTTTATGCCTTAATGTATTACTCGAACCATATTATTAAATTTTAACATCGGTCGCATGTTAACTAACTCAATGTTTTAGATGCATCTGATCTTCCATACATGGTATCTTTAAACCAGAGGAAAATTGTTTTTTATTCTCATTCAAAATTCAAATATTTTTTTTATTGTATAACATTATTTTAACACATTAATATGCGATGTTATATATAAAAAATCATCTTTTATGTTTTTCAAGATGTATAAATTTACCTAATTTATATGTTAACCATTCAATGATTTTACTTTAAAACCATGAATCCCCTTTCCTCCATAATTGAATCCTTTATGGAGAGATGTTGGCTAACTAATGTGCTCCACTACAACCTAATCAAAATTACACTTCTCAACAATAGAGGCTTCAAGTAAATATGGGTTCTTAAAATATCTCTTCAATATCTTTTTATACCATTAAAAGGGATACATATAATGTAGAGATATAGGTTTTAAAATCCTTATTTATTACAAGAAATGAAAAATTAAATACACCTTGATATAAAAATATATGATCAGAAATATATTTTAATTTGAGAAATTAAATAAATCATATCGATCTACAAATTGTTCAATGAATTGAGATCATCAACATTTTTATAAAATTGATTTCAAAAAATAAAACACCTTAAAGATAGTCAATCTAGAATGAATGGGAAATTTTCTACATAATGAAATTAGAAGGATTTGTTGCATCACGATGTGGTGATCATGATATTTCATTCCAGTAAACTTCAAATATTTTAGTGGAACATTTATTTTAATATTTGAAGAATAACACGAAGCTAATTTGATACCATGAAGAAACTCATAAAAACTAATTTTTCCCTCTTTGATAATGCATGATAAGATGGAGGTAGGTGTTTCTGTCTTCCATTAGGAGTGGGATCAAACCCCAAACATATTTCCACTGAGAGTAAGTCCAATATTAAATTCAACCTATCATTAGTCATTCCTTTAATGTCTAACAATGTTCCAATCAAACATTCATGGAAATTCTTCACCACATTCATGACATAAATTTTATGTTTAAAATCTTGATATATATAATATTTAATCTCCAAAAATAATTAGCATTTGTTCTAAATATTTCTATCTTTTCCATTTTTTGTGTCCTTCTGAATGCAACATCATGGTTTTATCACCATCTCAAAATATTTATTAGAGGAAAAATGTTTTGGAGAAATATAAAATTATTATAATCCATTGAATGCCTTTTTAATATTTGAAAAGATTCATACATATACAAAAAACTATTATGTACCATGTAAACAATTTTTGTACTCTTATTTAGGAGATAATATGATGTTTTTTATTAAAAAAATTGAAAATATTTATGCCCCTTAACATTGAATCTAGTAAAATTTCCATATGGTGGGAATTTATTTATAGTGAACATAATCATTCCATGTAGCTGAAAATGTTAAATTTTATAAAAACCATACACTCTAATACCTTACTCCCATATACGTTTCAAATCATTAATTAATGGTGATAAAAAAACATCAATATAATTTACATGTTGTTTTGGTGTATAAATAATTAAACTCCACATGATATATTAATGGTTCATATAAAATTATCATTATAAGTTTTAAATTAACAATAAAATAGTCCATAAAATATTTTTTTACTAAGTATTACATATACATTCATTCCATCCTTGCATTTTCCATGTCTTATTTTTATAACATCATTTATGAATATTGGAAACTGTTAATTAATTTTCTTCTAATATAGACAATCAAACAGATGATGTAATTTTATATCAGATATCTACTCATATACATGTCATTTCTACCTTCTTTAATCATTTAAATTCCCAAATAATCATTTCAAATGATGAATTATAGAATATGACAAATTTATTTGGCAGTAGTCGTTGTAATTACTAAAATAACCTGTGATTTTTCTTTTAACTTATATTGTGTGGTCTTACATTTAGGAAACTCTCATAGACACTCATATTCTTTCCTATATAACACATAATCGTTCATGAAATCATGTATCTTATTGTATACCAAACCCAACAGGAATAATATTTTCTCTTCATAATAATGTGAATATAGAATATTGATGTCTTTAAGAAGTATATCTTTCAACAGATTTAACATATTTGTAAAACTATTATCACACCATCCATTTTTCACTTTCATGTCAATTAATATTAACTCTATTGATAAAATCACAAATTATACACAACCTATATATAATGGGTTTCTAAGATCACCATTTAGTCACTCCATTATAGGTTCTCTTCCAATTTATTCTACTTCAATATCATGAATAATTTATACAATTTAATTAGACTTATCATTTTGAAAATTATTATTATTAATAAATCATTAATTCTACCCAGTTTCACCATGTTAAATACAAGGGTTGTAACTCAGATTAAAAACAGGAAAAATTTAATTATCTTTTATTTCTTTTCTTTTTAAATTCTTCATATTTAAAAATTTCAATCATAGATTAAAAACATGTCATTTTTTGGAATATTTTGTTTACAAAATTCCAAAAGAAAATAAACACCTTCCTCACATTCATAGCTTGTTTATAGTGCAGTAATAAAACTTAAATTCATTATTATATATAAAAAATATCAAGAATTTAAAATATGTTATTATATTTCATAATATAATTCCAAATTTACTTTTATAAATAATAATAATAAAATTCCATAAAATATCTGACAAATAAAAGAAAGACAACATATTTGATAAAATCATTATCACATTGAATACATTTAATCATCATTATTTCCTAATAAAAATAAAAAAGTATCATACAATTAGTATGATCATATAAATATATATTATCAATAATTCCTACTCAAAATCCATAATATATCATACCTTAAAATTTACCATTCACAATATAGATAAAAACATACCTTAAAATCTCATTAATCAGTAAACTAACATTATTTGTAACACAAATTCATTAAATAATCCTTTAATCAAACCTTATTCTCAAATTAATCAATCATAAATTAAAAAATTACTTAGATGTTCAAATAATGTGAACTCTAAACAAAAATATTAATGAGATGTTGATTGAAATGGAAAATTGAACAAAAAATCAAAACTATAAATTAAAATGAAAACACCCTAGAAGCATGGAAAATACAGTCAATAGAAACAAACAATAAATTTATACTGGAAGGAGTATAATTTAGACGGAGATAGTAATGGGAATATGGTTCAAAGAGAGATACTTTATTATCTAATGATAGTTGATGGTGGACAATAGTTATTAATGCAATGTGAAAGAGATTTGAGGACACTAGATTGAGGAATGAAATGTTAAGGATCACCATGTGATAGAAAACTAACTAATAACACTTGAATGAATGAACAAAAAATGACCCATCCTGACATTTCATAAAACATTTAATGTTTTTCACATCAGTTAATTAATAATTGAGATGAAAAATTGTTTTTCACATTGGATATTAAATAACCAACATAGAAGAATTGAATTTTCAACATTGATTACTAAATAACCAACAATTAAATGATACATATTATATTTTTCATTTCAATTATTAAATATCTGACATGAAAAATAATTTATAACATATGTTTTAAGTAACCTACATGAAAAATGAATCATCTTAAATGCATTTTTCACTAGTGTCAGAACCTTTAATGTTAAATTAGTCATTGAAATTATATTCTTGATATTTGATGAATACCCATATGGAACATTCACATCATTAAAGAAGTTGAAAAACTGATATCTCTCTTTCTTGGAAAGAGTGTAAGCTATATGAGGAATACAATTCAATCTTTGACCCTTCACTATCGCCAACTCATCATGTGTCCCCATGTAAGTCACCTCCGATCTAGCCTTTACATCATACTTTCTTTTTCTATGTGTATTTAGAAATGTGTCAATGAAACTATAACAAATATTGTTTTCTTAAGTGCATGAAATCATGAAACTTGTTGATGTAAATACAATTATAGTAGAGTAATCTAAAAAAATTAATCACTTTTTACAATCATTTTTCATAAGGTTTCCCAAAAAAGGCTTACCAAAGTAGTGACCATATCCTTTACATTCTCAAATATTCTATCACATATTGTGGAGATAGTGTTTTACCATAGTTAAATTTACATTGAATTATATCATCCAAGACAATTATTTATGTTTAGGGTTAAAAATTTATGATGTCCATAAAACATATCCTTTAAGGAATGTTTCAACCTAACTGAGTGTGTACATTATTCAAAAATGGTAACCCTAGAGTTTTGTTTAATGATATATCCTAACAAACCTCTCTAATTAGTAAATTCATTTATCATCCTATATAACATGACTCTCAATGAGAAATATTCATTTCTATATGAATCATACAACATAACATCTAGATCTCAAAATAATTTTAGATGTTTAGTGAATAAACATTAATATCATTGTCTAATTATTTTGGTCCTGATATAAGAAGTAACAACATAATGTTTTTCTACTTCATGCATATCCTATAACATCATATTGCTTGAAATCAAGTATCTTTTAATCCTTTAATTTATCATACATTGATTGAAACTTGTTTTGGGGAGTTTTTGGTGGATTTTGAATTTTTTTTGAAGTATTTGGGGTTGTACACAATAGGTGCACAGTTAGGAAAAACTATTTGGTTTGGAGAAGTAAACCGTGTGACCAAAGTTGAGACATTGAAAGCAGGTGCATGATTTTTTTTAAACCTTGTTATCAACCCTATAAAATATTCATCCTACGGATAGTGGGTTCCACATGGTTTAGGAATAGTTATTTTAACCCTACATCTAAACCATACACCCCATCTAGAAGTCTAGTAGTGGTGCACGATTTCTACTAACCATGTGGCCCAAAAAATAAAACATGAACACCTTCATAATTTTTATATTGCTTTTATTAAAAATACAAAGACCACCATTTAATATTTTAAACACCCACAATTGACCATGAATCAAATCTATGGTCCTTAAAGTCTTTCAAGAGGTGATTTTGACTCCTCCAACACCTTATCTTTGCAGATCAATGCAATGATGATCATGTTGAATCACCTTCCAGTGAGTAAATACCCTCTCATGCAGTTTATCTCTATATCCTCTTCTATCCTTCTTAGAGACTGAAAAATAATCATGTTATTTATGGATCTAACCTCCATTAATATGGATCTTGATTCTAGGTTTATTTTATTGATCTTTTATGACTTTATTCATCATTGTAGGATCCTGATATGGGTTTTTTATTGATTTTATTCAATGATTAAAGGAAGGTGGTTACTTAATACATTTAATATAATTAAAACCCAAATTGCGTGATTGATTTGAAATGAATTTCTAAATGATTTAAAAACCCTTATTTGAGATGGTATGATGTGTGATTTGAAAGGGGGATGGAATTGAAATTTTTTGATGGATTTTAGAAAAATTATGGATTAATTTGAAAGTGGATTTCATAAAATTATTGATGTTATTATTGAGAAAATTGATCTAAAATGAGAAATTATTTTTAATATCATGAATTTATAAAAACGTATGATTTTGTTTTGTAATTAAAATGGAATGTTGAAAAATTATTTTTAGAAATTGAATTATAAATGATGAGTTGAATTGAACTAAATGATTTTCAAAAACATGATTGATTGATTGATTTATTAAAGCACCTATTAGCCTAATTAGTTTGTGGTTATTAAGAAAATAATTCTAGGACTCTCACTCACTGGTAATGGATTGATAATGAAAACACTAACTAAACCAATATGGGAATCATTTCTAAAGATGGGTCTCCTAATGGCGGGTTGATTGAGATCCCGTAATGGGTCCCGTAATGGGTTTTTGTTATTAGTGTGCACATATATCTTGAGCCGTGTTGATAAATGAGAAGTGTAAGGATCCTGTAGTTAGAAACTAATATACCTCAAGGCTTACTAGTATGGTGATTTGTTGTGATTGATTTGATTATACATGACATTTATTATAGAATGTTTTTCATTCATACCAATTGACTTATAAAAAATATTTTATATAAAATGTTAATTTAAGTCTATTTTGGAGACATATTTCATATTTTTTTATTATAAAGCATGTTTTGTTCAAAATATGAAAATTGAATTCCATGTCTTGATTTATTTAAAATAAAAGGAAAACTCATTTAGTTTTTATATAATTTATTATCTAATACTTTATGTAACCCTACTAGGATTTATTGCTCACACTATACATTTTTCTTCGAGCATTTGTAGATTATCTTAGTCCAGGTTTAAGTAAAGGGAAACCACCTCTTAGAGGATCCTGGTGTACTTGAATCGTGGAAGATGGAGTGATAGAGGTGAGTGGTGGAGATGTGATCCACTTATTACATGGGTTTTCTGATACTTGAATTTGGATGTTTTTGTACCTCATGATGATGTAATTTTTGGGGTTTTTTTACCTATTTCATTTTGGTCACTTATCCTTGAGGAGTGTTGATCATATCAACTTGTATCATTTATCGTCCATTGTTTTATGAAAAAATAGTTCCCTTTTATTTCTTATATGATTATTGGTTATATTAACCAACCCATGGGGATCTATAGCACCCTAAGTGTTATGTCAGGACTGGATGAAGTATCAGAGTACTAGGGCATCTGAGCTCATCCATGAAAAATTTGTATCAAAGGTGAAGGCTTCTCATCTTTCATTGAATTTTATATGTATTCTCGGATATCTTGGTAGATAAGAGTTATGATTTTTGGAAATTATGAGGTATTTACAAGCGAGTTCCTACACAACTCTCATTGTAATGATACTTAAGTCATCAAGGGTTTGTGGAAGAGTTTCTTTGAGGAATGTTGATCTGATTATAGTATTTTACTTACTTTTTTATCTAAGTATCGTAAAATAGCAGAAGTTGAATCCTATTTTATGGAATTGTTGTTTACATGTCTCTTGATTCAGTTGTTGATCTCTGTATCCTTACTAATGTTTCCCTGTTGTTTATTGATATTGTGTTGAATCATGCCAATGAAAAGATTTTTGAATAGGTAATAGGTGGAAGCTTCTGGTGAGACAAAGTAGGAAAATCCACTATTGTACTAAAATCTTGTTTAGATAGTGGCATGTGTTATCCATGATTTGGGAAATTTAGCTTAACCCATTATTGTTTAGTCTCTAGTTGTGGAAACTTGAAGTGATGAATCTCAATATCATTATCATGAATTTCTTCTCTAGAAGACACCATCTTTTAAAGGATCTAATGATCCTAAAGTATATGAGGAATCATTGAAAAATATATATCTTCTTTTATGAGTTCCTATAAATTCCTAGTTCTGTTAAAGTATTGTTTGATACTGATATCCCCACGGGTGTTGTTAATTCCCATCTGGTTACTAAATTTAGAAATTTGAAACACGAAACAAACAAACCACTAATCTATCTGGTAGTATAAGATATGAAAGTATAAGTTTGAACCGACATAGAAAATCATGAAGAAAATATTAATTAAATAAAATAAACCTAAACAAATTTCAATTTTTAGAAATTAAATATAAATAATCGAGCATTTGATTGGTGAAGAATGCAGGAGTAGAAAATATAAAATGGGTTTCAGGAAACAATGAATCCAGGTTCATGGGTAGACAAGGTATGAAATAGTTAATTAACAAATATGCAGTAATCAAACCGGGTCCTAGAAATTAAAATGCTCATTAAAAATTGTCTACATCCTATTTTATCCTTTTATCATGGTTAGGCATTAGGATTACAAAGAAAGGGTAACCCAAAAAATTATTTAATCATAAGGAATAAATAAACCCAATGGGAATAGAGAAAATCCAAACCCTAGACATCACATTAAATTATGACATTCAATCAACCCAAGAAATGGTCATTCTCAAAGAATGAAATAAATTAAACCCATTCCCCAATCCCGCTCACAAATATCATGAAATAATAAATTAGGAAAGGGATAGAAATAAATAAAAAATGTGAAATCCCGACATAAATTTCATTAAAATATAAAATACATCATACAATAAATCCTCATTCATCATTCATTCCTCAAAGAAAAATTCACCAGTACATGCTATCCATGATCAGGTTTAGAAAAAAGAATAAAAAATATTAAAGAAAATTTAAAACATAACTCTGTAGTGGTGCAAAATCCAATTAGTGGCTCCTCATCAAGATCTATCTAGAATAACCCTCTAATTTTGTGGATAAGTGTTCTTCAATAGGAATTTTGTTCCAACATCATCCATGTAGTAGATATACACATATCTTAATTTTTTCTATCTACCAAAAGTGTCATAATTTATATTGCATTTACACGTCATGTAATCCTGATCCTAGGTTGCCTCCAGGATTTTTGAATCTATGCGAATCTCATTTATGGATTTGTAATATTGACTCCTTTCATGACGTGTAATCATGACACACAACATGTAACAACATTTCACAGTGTGTAACCTCATAATGACTAGTACAGACAGTTCTTCTTCACTTCAAAAATTCTTGATGTGTAATTGAATTACATGTTGTGTAATCATGTTTCTCCAGTTTTCCAACTCTACATTGGCTTAAAAAATCTTTTGTCTCACTACTTCACTTCGCTCATGGAGCGAAGTATCTTTTAGCTCTATTGTCCACCCCCTTTCATTCCAGTTTAAAATATTCATTATTTCTTACTGTAAAAACATAAAACAAGTCAAATTTCCCAACATTAAGAAATATTATTCATATATGTACAAAAATTAATATATTAAAATACTATAAAATATATGCATGAAATACACTTATTAGATACCATCAAATTAAAGTTACTTACTTGGAGATGGTGGGATTTGATGGTGATGGAGAAAACGCTTGTGGTCTTGGAGGGGAAGAATTTAGAGTCCTTTTTACTATTTAGTTCTATCTAGAGTCAATGGTCTTTGTGAAATCCATAATGTTTCTTAACCTATCATAGGGTGATAAGACCACGACATAGTATATGAACCATTTTGACGAGCTTGTTACGTTTTCTTCTGAGGTGATTAAGAATGAGGAACCAAAGGCTCTATGGATTGATATGGGTCTTCATGATAATGTTCGATCATGTGGTTTCATACTGAAGTTAACTTTTTATGAAAATGTGCTAGACAGAGAATTGATGTAAAATCTTTAACTGGATCGTATGTCAGGGTTGATCAGAGTTCCTTTTTCTCCTAGTGGTAGTCCTATGAGTTTATTTAGGGGAAATAGAAATTATGATGATTATTGAGGAGGATTCAGACATAAATCATCATATAGATCTTCAATAGTTCTTAAAAGTTTCCCTATGACTTTCTTCCAGTGTGGAAAGGGTGGTAATTAAAAACATATTTTCTATAAGGCACTTAAGATCTATGGTACCTATGGATGATCAGGTCACTTGGAGAAGTTCTATTACATCTTTCATGCCCCGCATAGTGGAACAAGCTAATTATATCATAAGATTAATGGGGTGAAATCTTATTCCTCAAGAACTAATGGGTTTCAGCCACAAGTATCCAGAATTATGCTTCTTCACATAGTGGAAGAGTCTCCAGAAAAATTTGATGTGTGTCCCATGATTATGAGAGCCACCAATTCTATAGATTCAACATTAGTTACTAATTTACTCGATGCTAGTGCATCCCACTCTTTTAATATGACTCGTATTGTGAACCTGCAAAATCATCCTATAGAGATTTTGTCTTATGTGATGGATATTACCATGCCCCCTTAGAATTAAGAGTGAGGAGGTCCCATGGCATTCATCTGGTGTTTTATATTTTTTAGAGATTGATCTTACCTTTACTTTTCTTGCCCTCAACATTAAACCTATTTATGTTATTTTTGGGATGGATTGGATGATTTCTCATAAGGTCTGAATTGATGGTTACCTTTCAATGGTCTCCTTTACTACTCACAGTGGGGAATGTTGTGTTTTCCTGGGACAATGAGACTTGAGGTTGAGTAGAGACGGACCTTATTTTCAGGATTTTTGTAGAGTAAAATCAGTGTTTTATTTTTGTCTAGAGAGATAATATTTGAGTGGTGATCTCCATCCATTATTCATCAAGATTCTGGATATTTTTTCTTATGTTTTTTCTGTTTTTCCACTGGTAAGGTAGGTAGAGTTATCTATTTATTTGGTACATGATACTTGGGAAATGTCTATTCCTTCTTACCAAATGGAACCAGCTAAATTGAAAGAGTTGAAAACTTAGTTTCATGATCTGGTAGAGAATGGTATTATATGGCTGATTGTGTCACCATGGGAGGAACCTATTCACTTTGTGAAGAAAGTTAATGGAACACTTCCCCTTTTTTTACCACTAAAAACTCAATCTATGGTAATAAAATAATATCCATTTCCAATGATTGATGACCTATTTTAATAATTGAAAGGGGGAAAGTGTTTCTGGAAGATATACATTTCATCTGGTTATTACCAATTGAGAATTAATAAATAATTAAATTCCAAAGACTTCCTTCAAGAGTTTGTATGGCCATTTGGAGTACCTTATTATGCATTTTTTTTCTGACTAATTCACTTGCACTGTTCATGGAGATAATGAACATGATATTCAATGAGTACCCCAACTCATTCATGGTAGCCTTTTTGGACAACATCTTGGTCTACTCAAAAAATGAGGAAGACCATGCACATAATTTGAGAGTATTTTTACTCTTTTTTATAAATCATTGAAATTATGTGAAACTTTAGAATTTTAATTTATGGATTTGAGAATTGAATTTCTTGGGACACATGGTCCTGAAACATGATATTTTATTTGATCCTAAGAATGTGATGGCTACTATGACATGGTGGTAACCATGTAATATTTTTGAGATTCATATATAATTGGGTTTGGTGGGTTATTACCATAGGTTCATTAAATATTTCTCAATGTTATCTTCTTCGATTACTGCTCTCACTCATAAAAGAGTGATGTTATTATGGGATGAGAAATTTCAGTTTTATTTTGATTAGTTGATATATATTTTTACTTCTATACCAATGTTGACTCTTCTAGAGGCTAGGTAGGTCTATGTGGTCTATTGTGATGCATCAGGTTTAGGTTTGTTATATGTTCTTGTAAAAGTAGATCTTGTGGTAGCTTATGATTCTTGAAAACATAGGCCACCTGATTATAATTATCTGACCCATGATCTCAAAATCACAGCTATGATGCATGATCTTAAGATTTTGTGACATTAACTTTTCCTAGGAATGTTTACCTTTTATTCTAACCACAACAGATTGAGTTATATATTCTCTTAAAAACATTTAAACCTTAAATAGAGGCATTGGGTATATTACTTGTAGTCTTTTCATATTGACATTTCCTACACCCATTGTAAGGGAAATGTCATAGTCGATGAATTGAGTAAGAAACATCCTACCTAGATAGTGAAAGAATCATTATTAGAGTGTAATATAGTGGCTCTCTTTTTTCAATTGCATTTCGGAGTCAGGGAGGATGTGACTGAGGTTGTTTTGAAAAACGTTCTATTGAACTTTTCTATTCTCGAGATGGGTTTTCAAGATTATCATCTTGATGTTGAATTCTGAGGCATTAGGGGATCACTTTATAGTGGATATACTATTGAATCTTTGTTTTTCTCTTAAGAGGGTATCCTATTTATTTGTAAATGGGTTTTCATGCCTTTTATTATAAGAAAGGATGAGATGCTGGAATTCCATTATCCCTAGTTGTTATTTCACCCTAGAACCACGAAGATTTTCTATGACATGTGGGGATGATTATAGTGTCTATGTATGATATAAGATATCACTAACTTTGATTCTCATTTTTATACATTACAACATGGTAATAACGAGTACCAAAATCCTTTGGGTTTTCATCGGCCACTTCTAATATAAACTTTAATGTGGTATGATATATCTACAGATTTCATGGTTGGTTTTCTGTATACCCATCAAAAGAAAAATGTGATATGGGTTGTTATCGATCAGATGACCTAATAGTCTCTCTTTTTACCAAATCGAGATACAACCAAATTTGAAGGTTTAGAATGTTTCTATTTGAAATATATTTTCTATTTTCATGGAATCCCATAATTATAGTCTTTGATAGGGATCCCCATTTCAATTCTCATTTTTGGAGAGGCCTCTAGGAGGTTATGGAATACTAATGTCTATTGAGTATGACATATTATCCATAAAAAATTGGAAAATAAATTAAAATCTATAAAGATTATGGAATACATGATACATAATTGTATTTTTGAATTTGATAGATCTTGGGATGTCCATTTAGGTTTGGTAGAGTTTTCTTATAATAATAGCTACTAGTCCATGGTCAGAATAGATCCTAGTAAAGAATTTTATGCTAGTCTAACGTCCCGGATCTGGGTGCCACAGAACAGATTCCCCGAACCTGGTTGGTCACATGACCTCAAGTGCATTTCCCCAAATGCCAAAGGCTGTCGAATACCAGCGAGAGCCTAGGTCTGATAGTGGGGAAAGTATGACCTCATTTGTCAAAGTGTAGTGCAACGGAATATAATATATAAACATTCAATAGTGTAAGTAGTAAACAATATGAACTAGAAATTAACAACTACCGTAAATGATAACCAACATTTATATAAAAAAATCAGCATGTCACTATTTATATGAAAGAAGCTAAAACAAGATACAATACAATACAATACAATACAATACAACTCAAAGTATGATGTACAATAAAATAGAACAAAACTGAGTGAGCAGAACATAGCAGCATCACAAGCCTAAGCTTAGTCCTATGCTCTCATACTCCTCTGCTACAATCATGTACCTGTATAGGGACCCTTTCCCCCATCGGCACCTATAGAAATATAGTCTATTTGGGACGAAGACATGACCCAAACAGGGTGTAAGAAATAAATACCAGTAGGCACCCACCAAAGGCTCGTGCCAAACAATCGGTGAAAATGTGCAACAATAGTGTGCAAAAGCGAATGCAGTAAACTAGTGAGTACTCAAAAGTAACTATTACTACCAGTATCATTGCCATTTTAATTATTACTTATCACCTCCATGATTGTGCTTTATCTTGGTAGGTACAACATAGAGAATCACCACATGAATATTATAAATAGTTGTATCTTTAGACATACTATCCTTACCCTCAGGTAACAGAATCAAATACCCACAGGTGATTGACCTCAGGCATAATGAACATTGCCCTCAGGCATACGAGATGTATCCCTCAGGCACAGAAACTACTGCCCACAGTCATAAACAAAAGGTTACCCTCAGGCTAACCAAACATTGCCCACAGGCTAAGAAAACACTGCCTGTAAGCTAAAGGAACCATGCCGAGCTCAAATCATTAACAAGCAATTTATATAAATTTTCACTCAAGAAAATGAAATACACAATATAATCATGGCATAACCTCGGGTATCCTGGCCAAATGGATAAATAGAAGAACACACCCCCGGGGTGGTCCGGGATCCAAGAAGTGATCCCAAACAACAGTTTAAACATATCATTAGATTATCTATATATTTCTAGATAACATTTCAGCAAAGGCGTTAGCCATAAGGCACCCCAACCATGGGCGCGTAGCCCTACGGTACACAATTTCACCACAAAATTTAAAAATGAACATCCGACCACCTACCTCGATTGCCTATGATCGATATATGTGAAATGCACTTCTATAAACACCAAAGAACGACGTAGATCTTCATAGTTCAAATAAGATCGACGGCGGAATGAACGGATTCTCGGCGGGTGATCAGGAGATCCTACAAGCTCTGAACTCTCCTCCCGAGCTCCAAACGAGTTTAATTCTTCCTCTTCCGAGTGAGGAGGCTACTGCATGTTTTAATTGAAAAAATTAAACTACATGGTGTGTATTCTCAAGTACACGGTGTGCACTTTTAAATTTTTAACTATTCCTCAGGCGGCTACTTTTCACAGTTGATCTGTTCATCTGTCGACATCAGTACGCAACGTGTATTCCTGAGTACACAACATGTACTGTCACACCACTGGCCACGACTTCCACCGCCTAAATATTCACCTACCGACTGATTACACGGTGTCTAAATACTAAGTACATGACTTGAAGTTAGTTTTTACACCCTTCATCATCGACAGGCCTACACGCCCTACGTACTCATCCCACACTGCCAAAGTACACGACATGTGGAAAAGTACACGGCGTGTACCCACAAAATTTTGTATTTTTCCCTATTTTACTTATTTTCACAGAAACACATAAGTAAAAAAGGGAAAGAAGATACCCATACCTCAAGAATAAGAACCGGGTTCTTATATACCCCCCCTTAAATCAATTCATCCATGAATTGCCCTTCCATGGGTAGTGAAGATAAAGCTATGAACAACTCTAGACACTGAGCATGTACGTCGGTCTCACGCTCCTTAGTTTCGTCATGAACTCGATCATGCTTCCATAAAACCCTTACGAGAGGAACTAACTGGCCTTGGAGAACCTTCGTGCTCCTATCAAAAATATAAATTAGATGCTACCCAAAGAATGCATCGACCTATAATTCAACCTCCACTGGCTGAAAGATGTGAGATAGTTTTGAGTGATAATGGCTCAGCTGATATACATGGAAGATGTTCTGCACGGCCTAGTACCGTTATGGTAACTGCAACTGATAGGCAAACAACCCTACTCTCTCTAGAATCTCCAACAGCCCCACATACCTCGGTTAAAGTTTACCCAATATCTTGATCCTCTAGTGTCCTAGCCTCTGTGAAACACGCAAGAAAACCTGATCCCCAACCATGAACTCCAAGGGCCGTTTGCGACAATCAACATATGATTTCTGATGAGACTGTGTAGTAGCCATATGATTCTGAATCTACTAGACCTTCTCTGATGTCTCCTGCACGAGACATGGTCCCAGTAAAGCTGCCTCACACGCCTCCGTCTAGCACAAGGGTAATCGGAATGTCCTACCATATAATGTCATGTATGGTTCCATCTCAATAGTTTCCTGAAAACTATTATTATTGGAAAAATAGATCAGGGGTATATGCTCTTTCCAAGAGACCTCAAATTATAGGACGCATGCACACAGCATGTCCTCAAGAACCTATATCGTACGCTCTAATTGCCCTTCGATATGAGGGTGGTATGTTGTGATCAGAAGCACCTGTGTACCCAGTTCTCTCTGAAAATTCTTCCAGAAACAAGATGTAAAGCAGGAGTCCCTATCAGAAATGATAGAGAGAGGGACCCCATGAAGATGTACTACATCTCGGATATACAACTTCCCAAGATCATCAACACTTAAAGTCTCCTTGATCAGCCAAAATTTATCCACCTTCATAAGCCTTTACACAACAACCCACATGGCATCATTGCCACTAGGTGACCATGGAAACTCGGTCATGAAGTCCATCGCGACATCATCCCATTTTCACTCTGGAATGGGTAAATGTTTTAACAGTTCATCTAGCCTCTGATGCTCCACCTTCACCTACTGATAGGTGTAACATCTCATTGAAAAAACCAGCTATTTCTCTCTTCATACCAGGCCACCAATACTGATGTCTCATGTCACGGTACATTTTGGTAACTCCGAGATGAACTTCCCAAGCTGAATCATGAAACTCCTGCATCAACTCCATGAGTATATCCCTTGTAACACTCACTCATCCATGGAAATGCAACACCTCATCATCGCCTATCATCCAACCAGGAAAAGGGTCCTCACTGGCCACCGACTCTCATAGAACTGGGCCTTATGAATCTGAGAGTTGTCTCATCATCACTCTATCCAAGAGGGTAGAAGTCAAAACTAATCATGAAAGATAACTTCCCCCTGACTATTGTGCACCTTCAAATGCATATCAGAGAACAAAGCCATAAGCTTCCACTCACCACTGGACTCGTGTACTTCTTGTGTCTGAGTCTTCTTAATCAGTGCGTCAACTACTGCATTACCCTTACCAGGTGTATAGGAAAGCTCAAAGTCAAAGTACTGAAGGTATTCGACCCACCTTCACAGTCTCGGGTTCAAGCCACACTGAGTAAAGATGCACTTGATACATTTGTGGTCGGTGAAAAGAAAAAAAGCTCTCCAAAGAGACAATGTCTCCAATAGTGCAACACATGAACAACTGTAGCCAACTCGAGGTCATGCATCGGGTAATTCCTCTCATGTGGCCTCAACTACCGAGACCTGTATGCAAAAACTAGATCGCCATGCATCAACACAGCTCCTACCCCAATAGATTATGCATAAGAGTAAACTGTATAGCTCTTCCCTTACTCTGGATGTATTAGGATTAGTGATGACTTCAACCTACCCTTTAGCTCCTGAAAGGCGTTCTCGCAAGCTTCTGTCCAAACGAACTTCACACCCTTCTTAGTCAAACCTGTCAATGGCACTACCTAGTGGGATATGTCCTAGATGAAATGTCTATAGTAACCATCCAACCCTAAGAAACTCTATATCTCAAACACGTTCTTAGGCTACTCCCAGGAAAATACTACTCTCACCTTCTCTGGGTCTACCGCAACTCCTGTCTCTTTGATAATATAGCCCAGGAAGTGAATCTGGTCCATCCAAAAGTGGCACTTTGAGAACATAACATATAGTTGATGCTCTCTCAGTGTACTCAATATGATCTCAAGATAGGTGGAATGGTCATGTCGAGTGTGAGAGAAAACCAAGATAGCATCCACAAATACCACTACAAAATAATCCAGATAAGGGTGGAACACATAATTCATCATAGCCATGAAAACTGCCATCATGTTCGTGAGTCCGAACTGCGTGACCAAGTACTCATAAAGACCATATCTTCTATGAAAGTCTATATGTGGTATGTATGATGGTCTCACATGAAACTAATGATATCCTGATCTCATGTCAATCTTCGAGAACACTCATTATCTTTGAAGTTGATAAAAAATATCATCAATACCTAGAAAGGGATATCGGTTCTTAACTATCAATTGGTTCAGCTTCTGATAATCCACACAAAGTCTGAGGTTACCATCTTCCTTCTTCGCAAAAAGGACTGGAGAACCCCAAGGAGAAGTACTGGGTCAGATAAAACCCTTTTCCTGCAACTCCTCTTGCTACCTCTTGAGCTCCTGCAACTTAGGTGTGGCCATCCTATAAGGAGTAATGGATACCAGTGATGCTCCTAGAATAAGATCTATAGAGAAATACACCACATGCTCTAGAGGTATATATGAAAAGTCACATGGGAAGACATCCTTGAAATGATCAACCACAGGAGGTAAATACTTCTAACAAGTTCCCTGATCATCCAAATATAAACTCACAATCTGGGTTGTGACTCCACCTCACCCATGATGCTCCGGTCCAGCTCAGCTCACCTGGACATCCCATTTTCCATTTTATAGAAACTCTCAGCCCTCTTGTGACGTGAAACTCACCATATGACGATGGAAATACACAAAGGCTAGAAATGGAACCAACCAATATATCCTGAGAATGACATCATAAGATGTCATCTCCAAGACATAGAAGTCCCATAGAAAGTGACACCCACCAACATCAAGGGGGAAAACCTTGCACTGACGCACACCTACCATCCTCACTCCTAACAGTGTGTCTAGAATCCTGATATCAGAAGAAGAATAAGAAACACAGAGCCCAAGGATCTCTAAAATGACCACAGATATAAATCTATGTGTAGCACTAGTATTGGAAAGTTAAGAACATAAAACATAAGGAACTAGAACAGTACTTTTGACAGTGGAAGGTTTGAGATACTACACATGTTGGGTTTGTTGCACCGCATATTCCTACCCAGTGTCACAGCCCTACAACACAGCCTGGCTAACTTGAGCTGACACGCCCTGCCGTTTCTGAGATCCTGGTGTCTGGCTACCACAGCCACAACCACCACCTATTCCTATACATCATTATGTATCCCAATTTCTTGACTGGTAGAAAGATTTTGGCCCTGGTCCCGCAGGTAGAGTTTGCACAGAACCCCTCTCACTAGCCGTTGGAGGAAACGCCCTGCAAAAACACCGGTGATGACCCATATTGCTGCAAGCTCGGCACTCCACTGGGCCATGTGGACACTAAGGCTTCTTGTGCCCCTCTCTACCACACTGGTATCACAAGATTTGGCCACCTAAAGTATTCTTCTGACTAGTACTACCATTGTGATAGAATTCCAATTGCCTCTTCCTCTTACAGGTAGAAATAGTACCTGAAACTGCTGTCGAACCGCCATAGCCCACACCACTTGCTTCCCGAAAGTTTCGCTCTGATATCAGTGTCTAGTTCACAATAGCATGCATGGTAGGCCACTTGAAAATGTTCACCAATGCTCAGATGTCAAACCAAAGACAATCCTCAAAGCTTCTATCCCTCAACACCTCATCACCCACAAAAACATGTGGAAAACACTGAATCTCGATAAAGCGAGTAGAATAATCCATCACTAACATGGAGCCCGATTTTAGATTCATAAACACTCAAGCTCGATCTACCCTCAGCATCTCCGGTAAGAAGAAGTTATAGAAAACTGCCTAAAAAGCTTCCCATTCCATGTCTCGGTGATGCTAAGATTGGGTTTTAATATCTCGCCACCTATTGGAAGAATCGCTCAACATTTTTGTAGCGATCATGACCCTTTGATCAAGAGGCATATCAAGATGATTGAAAATAGTCTAAAATGAATCCATCCATGACTCTATAGCCTGTGGTCCTTCATACCTTGAAAACGTAGGTGGATGATGCTACTAGAAGATATGAGTGACCTCTGCCATAGATGTGGTGGCCAGCCGTGCTCCCTGGAAGGTCTGCATGAACCACATGATGCCTTCCCGAAACTGCGCATCCACACCTATGTCTGGTATAATGGCTGGCACCACATATAGAACTACTAGGGGATCCCCTGGTAGCCCATGGCCTACCATATCAAGAGTATAATCGTCGCCTCTCTCTTGGAGAACAACAAGTGGTCTTCTCGGCGGCATGACCCTACAAGGTCAAACACCCACCATGGATTATGATTTATCAAAGACCACATACTATGAGACCATGAAGTGAACAAGGGAAAGAAAGAATTGAAGATTTACAAAACATGACTACATGTTGTGTATAAATACTACATAATGTGTTCTTACAATCCATCCACATGGGCGTGTACGCCATCTTAAACTGGCCATGTAACACCCTAAATAAACGGTATCTATTTCTAACTACACGACATGTACTTGAAACCTTCTTCCCTGCCCGAGTCCGTCTACACGGCTTAAGCCACACGACTCTCCTAAAACAAAACTACAAGGTGTGTTAAGAGGTAGACACAACATGTACTCTACATGATTTCATCAGCCTGTGCTGTTCATCACATGGTATGTGTACCTAGGTCACACTAATCGACGTGTTCCATAAGACACAACGTGTTCAAAGAAGCCCCAGACCGACCAGTGTTTCTTGCAACATGGCTGACTACACGGCTGACACTAAAAGGCATGTTCTAGGTTGACACAGCATGCACTTGGAATGATAACACCGACCAGTGTTGTTCATGACACGACCGAGTACCTGGGTCAGACTACACGGCGTGTTCAAGGTAGACACAACATCTATGGCTTAAGGTTTCCTCGGTCCGTGTTGTTAGTCACACGGGTGGACACCAGGTCAACAGTACACGGCATGTACAAATGGTACACGACATGTTCCCCAAAGCCATTCCCTATCCCGTGTCTCCTCCTACATGGCCTATGACACGGAAAGACACTACAGTGCAAGTACTTAGGGTACACGGTGTGTACTGAGGGTACACGGTGTGTACATAAAAAGTTATCATTTCTTCCCGAACAGAAGAACTCATGGCATGTGTCCATAGAGCTACACATCATGTATGCTGGGTTTTCCAGAGAGTAAGCCTCGGAAACTTCTCTGGAATAAGAACACAAAAACAAATAGAAAAGTGCCAAATTCCAATCTGTGACGGCCCATACTCCCGACGAATCAATGCTTCGCATCTTATACATGTTATAACAAATTAACTCATCAATGATCCACCAACTTCCAGTCAGTGAGGGCCCATACTCCCCAAAAACCAATTTTTGGAATTCATTCTATCAAAATATCACACAACAATACCCTCTAAAATAGAAGGTATTTATCAAATCAGCTATCGCAATAGAATTCTTTTCTAGTACAACAACAATCACAACAACATGCAATTTCTAATGCACATACATGGCATGGAATAATGCATGACATGTGATTTCTAGAACATTCCTAAATGATGCATGAGACGGAAAACCCTCATATCATCAGGTTGCAACTAAATAGAACCCATCTATAACATATAAATAGCACAATCACAAGTGCATCACCCAACGGTGAAAATCAAATAAATTGTAAAATTTTAAAAAACAGAAAATTGTAACAAAAGAGGTAGACTCGATTTTTTTTGTACACAGGTTAGCTACTTCTGGGCACAACTTCTTACCAACTACCATTTACATCCTATATCGGATTATAGGCTCTAAATAGTTAGTCAAAGGAAAGAACCCCATTTGATACCACTTTGTAACGTCCTGGATCCAGGTGCCACACCACGGGTGCCCCGAACCCGGTTGGTAACATGACCTCAAGAGCATTTCCCCAAATGCCAGAGGCTGCCGACTAGCAGCGAGGGCCCAGGTCTGATAGTGGGGAAACAATGCCCTCATTTTTCAAAGTGTAGCGTAGCGGAATACAATATATAAACATAAAATCCTGGAAGTAGTAAACAATATGAACTGGAAATGAACAACTGCAGAAAAGATAACCAACAGTTATCTATAAAAATACAGCATGTCACTATTTCTATTAAAGAAGCTAAAACAGGATATGCTACAATACAATAAAATACAACTCAATGTACATGGTACAAAAAATAGAACAAAACAGAGTGAGTAGAACACAACAGCATCGCAAGCCAAAGCTTGGTCCCATTCTCTCATAATCCTCTGGTACAATCATGTACCGGTATAGGGACCCTTTCCCCTATCAACACCTGCAGCAATATTGTCTTTTTGGGTCAATGACATGACCCAAAAAGGGTGTGAGATATAAATCCCGGTATTCACCTACCAAAGGCCCGTGCCCAACTTTCTGTGAAAATGTGCAACAACATTGTACAAAAGTAAATGCAGTAAACTAGTGAGTACTCAAAACTAACTATCACTACCAGTTTCATTACCATTTAAATTAGTACTTATCACCTCTAAGATTGTGCTTTAGCTTGGTAGGTGCTACATAGAAAATCACCACAGTGAATATTCTAAATATCCATGTCCTCAGACATTATAACCTTACCCTCAGGTAACAGAATACAATACCCATAGGTGATTTCCCTCAGGCATAAGGAAAATTTCCCTCAGGCATACGAGATATGGACCTCAGGCACAAAAACTACTGGTCACTGGCATAAACAAAGGTTACCCTCAGGCTAACTGAACATTGCCCACAGGCTAAGAAAACACTACCCCCAGGCTAAATAGAACACTACCCTCAGGATAAAGGAACAGGGTTGATCCCAAACAATCAATAAGAAATTTATATAAATTTTATCTCAAGAAAATTAAATACACAATATAATCATGGCATACCCTTTATTATCCTGGAAAAATGGATAAACAGAGGAACGCACCCCTGGGCTGGTCCTGGATCCAAGAAGTGATCCCTAAAAGTAGTTTAAACTTATCATTAGATTATCTATACAGTTCTTGATGTCATTTCAGCAAAGGCCTCATCCATACGACACCCCAACAATTGGCGCGTAGCACAACGGTTCAAAATTTCAGCACAACAGTTGAAAATAAGTATCATACCACCTACCCAGATCGTATCTGATTCGTATACGTGAAAGGTTCTTCCAAAAACGCTCAAGAATGACATAGATCCCCACTATTCAAACAAGATCGACGGTGGAAGAAACGGATTCCAGGCGTGTGATTAGGATCTCCTACAAGCTCCGGCCTCTCCTCCTAATCTCCAAATGAGTTTACTTCTTCCTCTATCAAATGAGGAGGTTGGTGCCCATTTTAAGTGAAAAAAACAATCTACAAGACACGTACTCTCAAGTACACGACGTTTACTTTAAATTTTTTAAATGTTCCTTTGGCGGCTACTTTTCACCGCCGAACTGTTCATATGTCGACATGAGTACACAACGTGTATTGATGAGTACACGTCATGTACTATAACTCCATTGGTGGCTGCTTCCACCACCTTACTATTCACCTGCCGACTTGTAATGCCATGGCCCCAGTTACCCATAGTTGGTGCATTATTACATATCATTGGCATGATCACAAGAAATATAAAATCTCGAAAGACCGATTGGTTTAGTAGCCTTGGAAACACTAGATATATTCAAAAGTCTTACATTACATCATAAAAATAAAAACTACAACAACATCTTTTCTTCATATTCCACACTCATATCCCCATATACTATCCCTGCAGGTCATTCATAAATTACTTCTTCACATCCTGGGAAAAATAAAACATTGAAAGGGGTGAGCTCAAATTCCCAGTAAGGATAACAATATAGAAAAAACTTATATAAATAATAATAAACATTTAAGTCAATATATAACTAAAAAAAAATCCTTTTAAACATGAACTTAAACATAGTATGGAAAAAATAAAAGGAAGTAATGCCATTTAATTATTCACATGGATATTCTACTAATCGAATAATCACATGCAATATCAATAACAACTTTCATAATGATGGAATACATAATGCCAGAATATCATAACCACATAGGCAAGGCCTTGGGCCAAGACTTCAAATAATATTTTTTCAAGGACTTATGCCAAGAAACTAGTTTGTCTCATGAGACCTACCGATGCATCAAGAAGCTATATCAGGCTCCACCCATCACATATTTAGTCCAATGTATTCCCATATGAAAAGGTTTAAACATAACATAAACATTTGTATTAAAACTAGCATATGAAATGTAAATACTTCATCCATAAACCATGAATGGTATAAAAATAACACATCGACAGTCAAACATATCACAAAACCTTCAATGCAATATAGAAGTTTTGTTTCATAATAAATCAACTTCAAATAAGCATAAAATCCATCAAAGGATGTTAACATAGATGACATCAGAACTCTTTTTAGAGAAATATCTCTTTTCATTTTGAAATAATTTAAGATTCATATATTTCTAAAATAAAAAATTTTATTTGAAAATATTCTTATAATATTGTAAGGGATTCTTCGAAGATTTTATAACGGCAGAAAATATCCACACCTGCTGTATAAGTTTAAAAAAACATTCTTACCTTAATTCTATCGAAAGGGTTAAGAAAACACCTTGTTTGGAAAACGACGAAAAGATTCCTTTATAAACCACTTATAAAAGTCAACAAGGGTATAAATGACTTTAACCCATATTCTAGTAAATAGTAAAAATTCTTTGAAATACATTTTTAAGAAAGATGGATGTGGATGATAAAGAAGTCCCAGTAGATTATTCCGTATAAACAACCTCGGATAATGAAGAGATTTCGAAATAAAACCTTACCTTGTACTATTACTTGGTTGGGGTAGGTTAAACATCTGTATAATGGTGAAATAATTGTTATTAAATTATATAAGAATATGATATCATATATGATCTTTTAACATTTATTTATTAATAATATCTTAGTATTATCGTCGTTTCGGGTGTTAACTTACTCGTTTTCCTTGATATGTTTTTTTATGTAAGCCATGTTTTTTATGGATAAGATGTATCTTATTCATATACATAATTATATCATGTCCTTAAAAATTATTTTTAAATCATAAAATAATAATTATACTTGAATGGATATGATGGAGAATGAATCTTATCGCGTTCGTGGAGACGGTAGTCCGTACATACGCACGAGCGATAATATCATTCTTTTGATATTAAAATAATATATAATTGGATGGTACAACATATATACAGAATCATTATCATATTATATTTATTATTTACATGAGTTACACATCGTTATTATACCCGTCCAAATAATAATTTATTGAATAACAATTACACCACGACGTGGAGACGGTAAGCCGTACGTATGCACGTATGGTGACATGTTATTAAAAGGATGGATAGAATACTGAATATGGTTGTACCATATTTATAATAACATCACAGTATATATAAGATACTGGAGTTATTATTTTAGAATGGTAATAACAAAGAAGGAAGAAGTGGAAGAAGAAAGGAACATGGAAAAGGGTGGTGAAATTATTACCTCTTCTTCGGGTTCTTACTTTTGATTTGATCAAAAGGGATCTTAGGTTGGCTTTATGACTAATGGAAGGCCTATAGGATAAAGTGAGGGATGTTGATAGAGTATTTTGGCAGATTTTCGCCGAGCCAAAAGGCTTTGAATGTGTGAGCTAATGAGAAGGGAGAGTTCCCTTTTATAAGAGGGGCGAGGGGCACCTTTGGAAAAGCTTGAAATATTATTTTATAATAAATTCATATTCGGTTTCTAATGTCTTCAAAGTGTATTATTTAAAGTTTATTGTGGGGATGGGTCGAAAACCACTCAACCAATAGAATTTAGACAGGTTTGGGTTACTATATTAACCTTATGTTTAACTATTACATTTTAGTTAATTAGTTTCACTTTTACAATGTCTCTTTGTATTTTTATATTATATGATTATTAAACATACTATATACATTCAAGAGACCCCCAAGAGGTCCAATAATGATACACCTATCATGATATAAGACTCTTGGCCGAACCTTAGATTTTTAGGAATTTAATATCAATTAATAATATGATATTTGTTTTAAACACTCTTTTATGTCAATTTTGACACTATTCAATAATTGATTTTTGTGAAAATCATAACAGAATTATTACTTCTAACAAAGTAATTTAAATCAATCCTAACATGGCATATTAACCTATAAAATTAGTTTAATTCATTAAAAGTCTCAAATTATATTTATTTGGGTATTTATAATATCACTTATTTTAATTTTTCACTATTATGGTAATTACAACATCATCATTGTGTCATAAATAAATTAAATTATTTAATATCTAAAAATTATAAATAAAATATCATTATGTAGGAAATCTTTTTAGCGTTCTAATGAATATTTACAATCGAATTTATCTTATTTATAACCCTATATTAGAAATGTTTTAGTAAATAAACATTGATTTTAACTCTTTTAACTCTTCTTTGAATTAAATAATAATAAATGTCCTAATCTAATCCAAGTGGACCTAAATGATAATATTTTATTCCTAAGGTTTTTTTTGGTCGATATAAACTTGTCCAATAGAATTAGAACATTTTTTAGGGTAATATTAATAACATTTTTACCCTTAATTACCATATTTAATTTTAACCGTGGTAAATGAAAGTAAAACGTTACTATTCACCAAATATTATTTTCATCTCATTGAACCAAATTTTACACTTGATATTAACCGTGTCTCTCGGATTTTCGAAATTCCAATCACAGAAGTAGTAAAATTAAGTTTTATGAAAAATTTAGTTCTTTAACTACCACTTAGTAGTTCCAATATTCATCAAAAATTGATGTTTTTCAGAACAATGCCAAAATTTTACCCTAAGCTATAATTTATATTCCTACTTCAAAAATGATGTCTATTTTACAAAATCCAAACATAATAGTTGCATTAATTAATTTTATAATTAATTCCCACTCTCACAACAAATCGTGTGTTTTTAAGAAACAATATATATCAAAAGATTGACAACTGTTTATGTCCAATTTCAAAGTGAAATTAATTCTAATGACCACCATTGGATAAAATGGTAAAAATATATTCCAACTATACTTTAAAACCACTAAATAATATAATTTAGTATTATAAATTAGTTTGATTAAAAAATTTGTTTTTAAGTATTTTTCACTATTCATAAAAATTGGATGTTGTCAGAAAAATACCAAAAATTCAACATAGGATAATTTCGATATTCCGAATCCAAAAATGAAGTCCATTTTGAAATATAAAATATATATAATTTCAAAAGGTATGTATTACTATTCATAATGACTAGTTTGATTGGTTGTGGTGTGTTAGAACTCGATGTTGCGTACAACACACGCTATCGCATTATTCAAAGAGAAGCGTACCGTAGAAGCTTGGAGTGTTACATTCTCCCCTCCTTCAAATAATTCCGTGTTCGAAATTTCTAGAAAACTACCACATGAAAAGACTCGGGTGGTTCTTCATTATAAGTTCCTCAGGTTCCCACGTTGGCTCTTCCATCTTATGGTTTCTCCACAAGACTTTTACCAGACGAGTCGTCCGGATTCTCAGTACTTGTTCTCTCGTATCAAGAATCCTGACGTGCTCTTTGCAATAAGACAGATCGGGTTCCAGTTCTAATTACTCATAGGTGAGTACATGCGTTGGGTCAAGAATGTATTTCCTCAACAGAGATACGCGGAACACATCGTGAACTTTGGAGAGACTTGGTGCCATTGCCAATCGGTAAGCTACAACCCCAATTCATTCTAGAATTTCAAAAGGTCCGATGTACCTGTGACTCAATTTACCTTTCTTACCAAAAGGTATGACTCCCTTCCATGGAGATACCTTCAAGAAAATATGATCACCAACTTGAAATTACCAATCCTTCCTTAGATTATCAGCATAGATCTTCTGCCTATTTTGAGCTGCTTTGATATGGTTTTGGATTACCTTCACCTTTTCCATCGTTTCCTCCACTAGTTTTGGGCCTACAAGTTTTCTTTCACCAACGTCGTCCCAACAGGTTGGTGTGCGGCATCTCTTTCCATATAACGCTTCATATGGTCCCATATGAATACTCAAATGGAATCTATTGTTATAGGAAAATTCTACCAGAGATAAATATTGATCCCACATACCTTAAAGTCAAGTGAGAAGGATCTCAACATGAATTCTAAGGGTTGAATAGTTCATTCTGATTGTCCATATGTTTGACGGTGGTTGGCAGTGCTCAAATAAAGTTCAGTATCCAAGGCTTTCTGAAGACTTTTTCAGAATCTTGAAGTAAAATTGGGATCACGATCAGAAACAATCGATAGGGGTACTCCATGAAGTCTCACAACTTCATTAATATATAGTATTTCTAGACGTTCCAGTGGTAGATCTTCTCTTATAGCAAGAAAATGTGATGACTTGGTAAGACAATCAATAATGACCCATATTACATCATTCCTTCTAATAGTCTTTGGTAGCCCCATGACATAGCCCATCGTAATATTGTCCCATTTCCACTCCGGTATAGGAAGAGGTTACATGACTCCTCCAGGCTGTTTCCTTCCAGCTTTCACATGTTGACAAACCATTCATCTTGACACAAAATCAGCAATCTCCCTCTTCATGTTGTCCCACCAAAAATGATTCTTCAAATCTCTATACATTTTGGTGCTCCCAGGGTGTATTGTTAAATTGGAACTTTGAGCATCATCCAGAAATTTCCTTTTTAGATCAGGTATATCGGGAACACAAAGTCTCTTTCCAAATTTCAAAATTTTATCTTCATACACAAATTCTCTCAATCTCCCATCATTCACATCTTTAATCTTCTTTTGAAATTATTCATCATCAGTCTAAGAACTCTTAATCCTTTATAGTAAAGATGGTTTGGTAACCATTTGAAAAAGAATTGATGTTTCACCTTCCCTGATTATTCCCTTGTCCATCTTCACTAGATCCATGAAAATTGGATCCCTTTCAATTCTCATATTGTTCAAAACTCCATGATATTTTCTGCTCAAAGCATCTTCCACCTTGTTTTCTTTCCCCGGGTGGTAGTGTATCGTACAACCATAATCCTTGAGTAATTCAAGCCATCTCATTTGCCTCATGTTGAGTTCTTTTTGTGAGAAAATATACTTCAAACTATTGTGATCATTATAAATCTCACATTTTCACCATAGAGGTAGTTCCTACATATCTTCAATGCAAAGATCACAGCTACTAACTCAATATCATGAGTAGGATAGCTTTGCTCATGAATTTTCAACTGTCGTGATGCATATGCAATAACCCTATCATTCTGCATACGGAAACAACCAAGTCCTTTCTTCGATGCATCACTATAAATAATGAACCCATCATTCCCCGATGGAAGAGTAAATATAGGATCATTGACTAATATTCTCTTCAGTTCTTCGAAACATTCTTCACACTCTATTGTCCAAACAAATTTAACCCCTTTACGTGTGAGCTTCTTTAATGGGTTTGGAAATCGGGCAAAATTCTGGACGAAACATCGATAATAACCCGCTAAACTAATAAAACTATGTACCTCAGTTATACTCGTAGGTGCTGGCCATTCTTGGATTGCCTTGGTCTTAAAAGGATCAACAGAGATTCCATCTTTAGAGAAAATATGGACAAGAATAGAAATCTCATGTACCCAGAATTCACACTTGCTGAACTTCTCATATAATTCATGTCTTCTCAGAGTCTTCAGGATAATGCTTAAGTTACTTTCATGATCCTCGTAGCTTTTAGAGTATACCAAGATATCATCAATAAATACCACCACAAATTCATCTAGATATTCCATGAAAACTCTATTCATCAGATCCATTAATACAGAGGGTGCATTAGTCAATCCAAAACGCATTACAGTAAACCCGTAATGCCCATACCTGGTTTGAAATGCTGTATTCAGAATGTCTTCCTTCTTTACACACAACTGATGGTATCCAGATCAAAGGTCAATCTTTGAAAAGTATTTAGCTCCATGCAGTTGGTCAAATAAATCATCAATGCAAGGTAGGGTATAATTTTTCTTTATTGTTATAGCATTGATCTCCCTATAGTGGATACATAACCTCATAGATCAATCTTTATTTTTAACAAAAAGAACAGGGGCTCCCGATAGAGAAACACTAGGGAGAATAAATCCCTTATTACTTAATTCCTCTAGTTGTTTCTTTATTTAAACTAATTCTACAGTGCCCATTCTATAAGGGGTCTTCAATATAGGCCTTAATCCAAGAATTAAATCAATGGAAAACTCAACTTCTCGTTCTGGAGGATGTCCAGGTAAATCTTCCGAAAACACATCTACATATTCTTTCATAACAGGTACATACTCTATTGGAACATTCCTTTCCTCACCCACTATCATTTCAATGTCTTCCTCCCCAATAATTGAATGTAGTTGAGCTACTTGGGGTGGATCTAGATAAGAATTAGGTGGTGAAGATTCTTCTCTAAAGATAAGGTGTTCCTTATCATCATCATAAAAAATCGTAACCTCCTTCTTCTTACAATAAATATTCACATCATATTCCGAAAGCCAATCCATACCGAGGATTATATCAAACTCAATCATAGGTATGATGATGAGATCAGCAGATAAAGAACATTTATGTGCTCTAATGGGGACTGATTCACAAAACATTGTTGCAATGATACTTCCCTCAAGAGTTTTAACTGACAACTCCCTTGTTAAATCAAATTGGAAATATCTAATTTTCTTAGCAAACTTGGAAGATATGAAACAATGTGATGATCCAGAATCAAATAATGCATTTTCTAAACTTGAGGAAACCATTAAATTACCCGCCACCACGTCTTTCAGAGATTCTACCTCATCAGTATTGATAGCATAAGCTTGGCCTTGATCCCTTGGACTTTTCTAAGGTAAGTTCCCATGACACTTTGGACATTCATTTTCATAATGTCCCATCTCCCTGCAATTGTAGCATTGAACATTGGTAGCTTCCTTCTTCCCTTTGCATTCACGAGCTTGATGGCCTTTTTCACCACACTTGTAACAGACACCCATTCCCTTCAAGCAAGTAGCGAGGTGTTTCTTCCCACATTTACCACAGGATGGATATTTAACCTTTCCCCTCTTCCCCTTATTTCCATTCCCATATTGATCAGCAGATCTCTTCTTCTCTTGCTTTGCTTTAAATTCATAAGACGTAGAAAATTCCTTTTCTGTTTTTATAGCACATGAGAAAACGTCTTCGTATGACGAGAAGGATTGTGAGACTAATGCTCGATGGAGAAATGGTTTTAACCCATCAAAAAAATGATCAATCATAATTCGTGGGTTACATATATAATCTCTAGCATACCCTGCTAACCTTGTAAAGTTAGCCTCATAATTTGCAACATTCTCATCCCCCTTTTGTCTCAGACTCAGAAATTGTCTTTCCATATCTGCTCGATGGTCACGAGGAAAGTATTTTTCTAAAAACAGATCTTTGAACTCCCTCCATTCCATATTTGATACTTCATCATCTTCCTTCGTATTTTGAATCAATGACCACTATTGATCAACATCTCTAGTGAGGCGGTAAACTTCCATGATAACTTTTTCCATTTCACTACTCCCCAAAGCCTGAAATATTTTCTCTAGAGAATATATCCATTGCTCATCTACTAAGGGAGTTGTACTCCCATTGAACGTTGGTGTTTGTTGCCTCATAAAGTGATCTAACATTGATCCTCCATGCTGCGGATTAAGGTGCTCCATACGGGTAAGGTTATTATTCATAACCTGAGTGAGTTGTCACAGTATGGTGATTAGATGATCGGCACCAGTTGCATCACCAGCTCCACTATAATTATCTTGAGCAGGAGGGAAATCTATACATGGAGTGCGTGCATTGATACAGTTTCCATTTCTTCCACTAGGCTCCATTTCTAAACAATGGCATAAACTAGATCAGTTTATGAATCAAAATACATAATCTCATACTTATAAAACACTTAACATAAGTTGAACTATTTATGGATATAATCCATAATCATAAAAAATGTTTTCTTTGAGGAAGTATATACTCATAAACCCTTCATAATGATTTTTAATGAAAATGAGAGTTATCCTAAGCATAACCCCCGGGAGTGCCGTATCCAAGAGTGCAGCAAGGCCTGTTGTCATGCACCAATTCCCGTTCAAGTCTAGCTCAAAGTAGTATTTTCAGGTTTTACCCATAGGTACATATGTGCAAGAGCCGCCTATACCTTCTCGTATCCAGACAGGGATGTATTGCTCGGAAAAATCACAAAATCTCTACAATACCAATATTCTAGGAGGTTCTTCTATACTAATCCTCAAGGTTCATCTTAGGTCTACGTGCTCTAATAAGATTTTATCTAAATCTAGATTCCAAGGTTTGTACTAAACTTCCTCTGATACCAACTGTAATGCCCCGGCCCCAGTTACCCAGAGTCGGTGCATTATTACATAACATTGGCATGATCACAAGAAAGATCAAATCTCAAAAGACCGATTGGTTTAGTAGCCTTGGAATAAGTAGATATATTCATAAGTCTTACATAACATCATAAAAATGAAAACTACAACAACATCTTTTCTTCATAGTCCACACTCATATCCCCATATACTATCCCTGCAGGTCATTCATAAATTACTTCTTCACATCCTGGAAAAAATAAAACATTTAAAGGGGTGAGCTCAAATGCCCAGTAAGGATAACAATATAGCAGAAACATTTATAAATAAGAATAAACATTTAAGGCAATATATAACTAAAACAAAAGCCTTTTAAACTTGAACTTAAACATAGTATAGAAAAAATAAAATGAAGTAATGCCATTTACTTATTCACATGGATATTCTACCAATCGAATAATCACATGCAATATCAATAACCACTTTCATAATGATGGAATGCATAATGCTAACTATCATAACCACATAGCCAAGGCCTCGTGCCAAGACTACAAATAATATTTTGTCAAGGCCTTGTGCCAAGACACTAGTATGGCCCATGAGACCTACCGATGCATCGAGGAGCTATAGCGGGCTCCACCAGTCACATATTATGTCCAATGCATTCCCATATGAAAAGGTTTAAACATAACATAAACATTTGTATTAAAACTAGCATACGAAATGTAAATAATTCATCTATAAACCATGAATGGTATAAAAATAACACATCCACAGTCAAACATATCACAAAACCATCAATACAATATAGAAGTTTTTGTTCATAATAAATCAACTTCAAATAAGCGTAAAATCCATAAAAGGATGTTGACATAGATGAAATCAAAACTCTTTTTAATGAAATATATCCTTTTATTTTGAAATAATTTAAGAGTCATATATTTCTAAAATAAAACATTTTATTTGAAAATATTATTATAAGATTGTAAGGGAATCTTCAAAGATTTTATAACAGCGGAAAATATCCACACCCGCCGTATAAGTTAAAAAAACATTCTTACCTTAATTCGGTCGAAAAGGTTAAAAAAACACCTTGTTTGGAAAATGACTGAATGATTCTTTTATAAACCACTTATAAAGGTCAACAAGGGTATAAATGACTTTAACCCATATTCTAGTAAATAGTAAAAATTCTTTGAAATACATTTTTATGAAACATGGATGTGGATGATAAAGAAGTCCCAATAGATTATTACGTATAAACAACCTTGGATAATGAACAGATTGCGAAATAAACCGTTACTTAGTACTTTTCCTTGGATGGGGTAGGTTATCCTCTTGTATAATGGTGAATTTTTTTATTAAAATATACAATAATATGATATCATATATGATCTTTTAACATTGATTTGTTAATAATATCTTAGTATTATCATCGTTTCGGGTGTTAACTTACTCTTTTTCTTTGATATGTTTTGTTACATAAGCCATGTTTTTTATGGATAGGATGTATCTTATTCATATCCAGAATGATATCAAGTCCTTAAACATTATTTTTAAATCATCAAATGATAATTATACTTGAATGGATACGATGGAGAATGAATCTCATCGCATTCGTGGAGACGGTAGTCCGTACATACGCATTAGCGACAATATCATTCTTTTGATATTAAAATAATGTATAATTGGATGGTATAACATATATATAGAATCATTATCATGTTATATTTATAATTTACATGAGTTACACAACATTATTATACCCATCCAAATAATAATTTATTGAATAACAATTACACCACGACGTGGAGACGGTAAGCCGTACGTACACACGTATGGTGACATGTTACTCAAAGGATGGAGAGAATACTGAATACGGTTGTACCATATTTATAATAACATCATAGTATATATAAGATACTAGAGTTATTATTTTATAATGGTAATAACAAATAAGGAAGAGGTGGAAGAAGAAAGGAACTTGGAAAAGCATGGTGAAATCATTACCTCTTCTTCGGGTTCTTCCTTTTGATTTGATCAAAAGGGCTCTTAGGTTGGCTTTCTAACTAAAGGAAGGCAGCTAGGATGAATTTAGGGATTTTTAGAGAGTATTTGGGCAGAGTTTTTCTGAGCCAAAAGGCTTTGATGGTGTGAGCTAATGAGAAGGGAGAGTGCCCTTTTATAAGAGGGGTGAGGGGCACCTTTGGAAAAGCTAGAAATATTATTTTATAATAAATTCATATTTGGTTTCTAATGGATAAAAAGTGGATTATTTAAATTTTGATGTGTGGATGGGTCGATAACCACTCAACAAATAAAATTTAGACAGCTTTGGGTTACTATATTAACCTTATCTTTAAGTATTAACTCTTAGTTAATTAGTTTCACTTTTACAATGTCTCTTTGTATTTTTATATTATATGGTTAATAAACATACTATATACATCCTAGAGACCCCCATGTGGTCCATTAATGATACACCTATCATGATATAAGTCTCTTGGCCGAACCATAGGTTCATAGGAATTTAATATCAATTAATAATATAATATTTGTTTTAAAAACTCTTTTATGACAATTTTGACACTATTCAATAATTGATTTTTTTGAAAATCATTACAAAATTATTAATTCTAAAAAAGTCAATTAAATCAATCCTAACATGTCATATTATCCTATAAAATTAGTGTAATTCATTAATAGTCTCAAATTATATTTATTTGGGTATTTATAATATCAATTATTTTAATTTTTCACTATTATGGTAATTACTACATCATCATTGTGTCATAAATAAATTAAATTATTTAATATGTAAAAATTATAAATAAACTATCATTATGTAGGAAATCTGTTTATATTTCTAATGAATATTTAAAATCGAATTTATCTTATGTATAACCCTATATTAAAAATGTTTTAGTAAATAAACTTTGATTTTAACTCTTCTTTGAATTAAATAATAATAAATGTCTTAATCTAATCCAAGTGGACCTAAATGATAATATTTTAGTCCTAAGGTTGTTTTTGGTCGAGATAAACTTGTACAATAGAATTAGGACATTTGTTAGGGTAATATTAATATCATTTTTACCCTTAATTACCCTATTTACTTTTAACCGTGGTAAATAAAAGTAAAAAGTTACTATTCACCAAAAATTATTTTAATCTTATTGAACCACATTTTACTCCTTGATATTAACCATGTCTCTCGTATTTTAGAAATTCCAATCACAGAAGAGGTAAAATTATGTTTTATGAAAAATTCAGTTCTTTAACTACCACTTAGTAGTTTCACTATTCATCAAAAATTGATGTTTTTCATAACAATGCCAAAATTTCACCCTAAGCTATAATTGATATTCCGAATTAAAAAATGATTTCTATTTTACAAAATTCCAAAAATAAAAGTTGCATTAATTAATTTTATAATTAATTCCCGCTGTCACAACAAATAGCGTATTTTTAAGAAACAATATATATCAAAAGATTGACAATTGTTTCTGTCCAATTTCAAAGTGAAATTAATTCTAATGAACACCATAGGATAAAATGGTAAAAATATATTCTAATTATACTTTAAAAACACTAAATAATATAATTTATCAATATAAATTATTTTGATTAAAAAAAGTTGTTTTTAATTATTTTTTACTATTCATAAAAATTGGAAGATCTCAGAAAAATACCAAAAATTCAGCATAGGATATTTTTGATATTCTGAATCAAAAAATGAAGTCCATTTTGAAATATAAAATATATATAAATTCAAAAGGTGTGTATTAGTATTTATAACAGCTAGTTTGATTGGTTGTGGTGTGTTAGAACTCGATGTTGCGTACAACCCATGCTATCGCATTATTCAAAGAGAAGCGTACCGTAGAAGCTTAGGGTGTTACACAACTGATTACATGGTGTGTAAATACTATGTACACGGTGTGTAGTTAGTTTTTACACTCTTCATCACCAATAGGTCTACACTCCCTATGTACTCATCCCACATGGCCAAAGTACATGGCGTATGGAAAAGTACACGGCGTTTACCCACAAAATTTGGGATTTTCCCCCATTTTCCTTATTTTCACAAAAACACTTAAGCAAAAAAAGGGAAAGAAGAAACCCATACCTCAGGAATAAGAACCGAGTTCTTACAGGTAGGTTGTTTAATCATCATTGCATTGGTTGGATATTGGTTAAACTTCTTTGATTGGTTTGAGTTTGGTCCAAGAGATGAAATTGAAGATTTAGTTTATTCATCAAATAATAGTGATGGAAAAAGATAAAATAAATATTGTGTGGATCATCATCAATGACCATGAGATTTTTTTAGTGACCAGGTGTTCTTGAGAGTTTCATTTCGATTAGGTCACAAAAATCTTAGGATATAGGTAAATAATATTCCAAGGTTTGTGGTTCTTTTTTATATTATTGAGCTGTTGGGAAATGTGGAATACCATTTAGCTTTTTAACCATAGTTGATATTGATCCACAATGTGATTCATGTGATCCAACTCATGAAGTATATTTCTAACCCTTCTCATTTCTTGAGCTCAGAATATCTTAATATTGTATTATCTTGGGCCTTATGGAGGTATGTTCCTCTTTAAATACTTGTTTAAATATCTTATGGTAGGATAATTAAATTTTTATCAGGTGTATGTAGAATATTGGGGGAGTTCCGAGGGTTCGAGACCTGAAATAAACGGAATGTGGCCCATTCTATGCATGTTGAATGGTTGGTGCATATTTAATGAAAACCGTGTAAGGGGTGAGGCCAAACCATGTAACCTTGGATAGAGGAATTTTGCATGGTTTGTACATGGTTTGTCAAACTATATAGAATAACCAAGTAACAGTGAAACTTGGACCCCTTTTGGACATAGTCCGGCGCACGGTTGGTGCATGGTTTGGAAAATCATGCAGCCCAACCGCGTGCCTCATTACAAAGTGAAAAATTACAATTTCCCCCCTCTAGATTTTAAGTATCTCACCCATTATCTTCCCCCATTTCTCCTCTATCAACCCTAGTGATAATAAATTTCAACCCAAGATTCCCAAAGGTGGATGTCCTTCAATTATAGTCCATATGGAGTGACATTGGGTGTGGATCAAAGCTTCAGGAAAGTCTAACACTCTTATTGATTTTTTTTCTCGATTTGGGATTGTAGATTTGTTATTCTTATTTCATAAACATAAAACCCTATTTTCACAGTGGATTCTAGGTTTTGGCTTCAAGGGGTTTATTAATCTGGATTGAAGGTTAATGTTAAGTGTTCATTCATCTTCAGATTCAGGGTAGGTGGTCTACAAGTTATATACCATAGTATCGTTGTTTATTTTTTCATGTGTGGTGGAGTTATTGGATATATCTTGTTGTTCACTTAATACCTTTGGATTGATTTGAAAAAATGGATTTCTAATTGATATGTTAAACCCTCATGATATCCTTAGGATGCAAAGGGTGTGAATAGACTGATTTAGGGCTAGTTATGGTGTGCACCAACATTCCCAAACATGGATCATGGAAATGTTAGGCATGAAATTGACATGTATTAAAGTAGAAACCATGGTGAAACTATTGTAATGTTAGGTAAAATAATATAGAGGCACTAATATTAGTTGTGCCTTGTTGTTAAAATATTCATAAGAGATTTTTTGGAATAATGTGAAAAAGGGTTAAATGGATTAATGTGAACGTGACAAATGAATTATGAATTTTTAATAGAAGTGAACTAATAGATTAAGTAATTTGAAAAGATAAATGTGTTAAAAGGGATAATGTATGGTAATGGATGAATATACATAATGTGATAATCCGTGGGAAAGGGAAATGGGTTAAATGGGATATGTAATATGATTGGTAAATGTGCTAATTTTTAAGGTTCTATATTAAATTTACATGTTTTATAATTATGATAAGTGAATGTTCTTTATTGATTTTGTTCGGTTTGTGATATAGTATATGTGGTAAATGGATAAATAATAACGTGAACATGGATGGGTATTTGTCTTCTATTGGAGTTAAGGATTGAAGCCCACAGGTCGAGTTATACTGAGGCTCTAAACCCCACCCCATAATGCACAGGTTAGGGAAGGGCACCGAGTCTCTATGCCCCTAACAGATGCATTTGATGAGACTACCTGGACTGAGGCTCCAAGGTAATTGTGATGTATTTTTTATGAAATTTTTATCCCTACTGAGATAGGGAACTTAACTTATTCCCTTATGCATAATAATTGACCAACTTAAGTTTTTTGTGAAAATGATGTAAATTCTTAACCCATGGAACTTGTGATGGATATGGATTTAGTAATGAAAATGATATAAGTGATGAAAATAGAAATAATGATGGAAATGTTTAAAGTGAATATTGTTAACTAATGGACCCCAATTTGTTTTTTTTTACCTTGTAATTTATTTAGTTATTTCATTCACTATCTGTTTAGAATGGATATTTTGTAGACACCATTAGTGGCGACCTACTGAGTTTTACTCACACCATATTAGGGCCGCCATTGGGTACCTAAATCGGGAGTGGAGTTGGGATTGTGATGTCTGTGGATAAGGATCTGAACTTAGTGTTTGGACTTAATTTTTGGATTTATTTGTTTCTTTTATTTTGGGTTTTCATCCTATTTGGAACATTTAGCATGACATGGAATATTTATAATTTGGTCATGCTTTGTACTATGTTTGGGATATGGTTAGTAATTCATGTTTCTCATTTATTTTTTATTGTTTCCATTATTTCATATGTTATATGTAGAGGCTTACTCTAGTAAATTGTGTATAGTCTCCCCACATGATTTATTATACCCTCCCTACTAGTCAGCATCCTTTTTCATACGGGGAGGCATGGTTGAGATCATGTGGTGACTCGACATAGAGTACCGGTTTAGTGTCTTCTTGGTCGGGGAAGTTACAAAGTGGTATTAGATGAGTCTTTTCTCTATATTGCTATTTAGTAATGGTATATGGGATATTAGGATGAGTCAGGCCTTTGAAATGAGCTTGTGCATCGGAGTAGATAACCCATGTCTAATTGAAAACCCAAGTGTCCATGGTAGGAATTATTTTTCTTGACGTGTGTTGTTACAGTTGAATGATATTTAACCATTAGGTGACACACTTATTGTGTGATGTGACTATTTTCATATATTTTTTCAGGATTATAATGGTAAAAGTTTATGCATTCATGCATCATTACAGGAACCTAGGGATATAGGTGGAATGCATCATTATAAGTACACATGATTAGGGTGTGTGGGACATGAAGGTTGGGCTGCATTTTACTTCTTGAAATTTTTAATGAATGGAATGTCTTAAGAAGATGATGTAAATTGTTAAATAGAAAGAATGTTAAAGAATAGTTAAATAATTTTTCTTAATTAAGGGGTGTAAATGTGTTAAAAATGTTGTTTATAATTAGTTATTAATGAGTAAAATGTTATTTTTAATGAACATTAAAGATATAATTTTCTTAAAGAATAATGTTTTGCATTATGAGAGTAGAAATTGTTTAAAAAGATTTTCTAGTGAAAGACTTGTAACTATGTATGTTTGTTTAACCTAGTGTTTAATATGACCCATAGTTGGAATGGTATAGGGTCATGTTATAAAAGAAAATATATCTATTATGATAATGTATGAGAAATGGAATGTTTATGGATAGTGGATATTCTTTTTTTATGTAAGATATGAATCCTTTATGTCTCTTGTTATGAGACTTGTTATTCTAATTGTAGAGGACTTCCACCATGATGATGCATATTGGTTGAGGGATAAAAGGATATCACTAAGAATGCTCCACCAACAATAGAGCAAGAAAACCCATTGGTCTAGGATAACTGAAGAGAAGATCAGTTCCATGAGAACATTATTTATTTTGTTCAAGTGATTGAACAAGACCCTAGGTGGGTCATGCTAATTATGTTTGATCTAATTAGAGAGTTTTAGTTACTACACCCTCCAATGTTTTCTAGATAAGGTGGACTCTATGTAGCATAATTCTTGATAGAGTATATCCAGATGATCGTGGATCATTTGGAGACCCCTATAATGAAGAGAGTTATGTTGGAAGCATACATGTTGAGGGGACTGGAATAGTGATGGTGGGATATTCTGGTTCAGACTCACCAAGATAACGTTATGTTGTGGAATTCTTTTTATGAAATTTTTCTAGATAATGTCTATCTAGAGGCCTTGATATAAGAATGAGTTGCAGAGTTTATGTGGCTGACCCAGGGAACAATGTCATTGATGGATAATGTCGGGTGCTTCACAGACATGCAACGCTTTGTTCCAGCATTGGCAGGAGATGAGGCCGCTATGATAAGATTCTATTAGGATAGTCATAGACATGATATCAAGTACCAAGTGAATATATTTCATTTAAAGTGGTTTGTAGTGGTGGTGTATCAGGCCCTTATTTTATAAGGGTACTTAAATGAGGCTTCAGGTTGCAGGTTTTTCGTTTTAGTTGGATGGTCTAGTGGTGAAACTTTTGATGGAAGGAAGCATCATTTTTGGAATCTTAAGAAAGGAGGAAGTTTGAAGAATAGTTATAATAGGGGAAAATCTACGTAGAGTGGTGACCAGGTGTTTTTATATAAGTGTGGAAGGCTAGGGAACATGCATGGTTAGTGACCTCGACCACCAGTTGAGTGCTGAGCATGTGAAAAAATTAATAATTTCTAAATGTTCTGTAGGAAACCTTGATAGTTGGGAAAGAATAGAGGATTGAGTCTTATGCTAAGTGTAGGAAGGGGATTTATTACCCATTATCAGGTAGGCAGTTAGAGTCTGAATGACCATATTAGTAGAGCGGGAAGACGTGGTACTCCAAGGTGGGAGTGTCCATATCACCAGGGAATTGTATCACTGAGAAATCAAACTAGGGCCAAGGGTAGAGGGGTAGGTCATCATCATGCAGTTCAGTATACACATGGAGGGGGTGAGGCTAGACCATCGATTGTTCAATGTACAATCCTTGTAGCTTCCAAACTCGCTAGTGCTCTATTTGGCACAAGTGACTCACATTAATTTTTATGATATGTTTGGGGTTATGTTGGGTCTATTAGTGGAAAATTTTTGTCTGGTTATATTTATTAATAAACCATTAGTTGTATTAATAGAAAATATCAGACAGTTTAAGGGGTGTTTTATTGAGATTGGTGGCACTATTTCCCATATGACTTATTTGTGCATGAGATTTTGGGTTGATCTCATTTTTTGTAGGATTGGATAACATTGTACTAAGTTAAAATTGATAGTTACTGTTATAGGGTCACATTTACATATCTTGAGGGAGACATGTATATCCATCATGGTGAATGGGATGTCTGAGTAGGCCATGTAGGATTGGTTTGTTACTAGATGGGTGAAATCATAGCCCAAGTGGCTTGTCTTATACTTAATGATGGATGAGTATAGCATATTGTATTTCATCCTATGATGGATCAATTTTAGGATGCTTTCCATTCGAACATATTAGGGGTTCCACCTCAAAGGGATGTTGGGTTCACCAGACAGTTACTATCAGGATCAGAACAAGTTTCCATTTCTCCATATAGAATGGCACTGATAGAACTCTAGGAGCTAAAAAAATCAATTATAGGAACTAGAGAACAAGAGGTCTATTCATCTGAGTATGTAACCATGGGGATATCCAATGTTTTTTTATAATAAATCTAACAAATCATTGCAAATAAGGTTGGATTATCAGAATTAGAATCAAATGAAAATTAATTATAGATAACCACTTCGATGAATTGATGATATCTTTTACCAGTTAAGAGGTGATTCAGTGTTCTCCAAGGTTGATCTGAGATGAGGGTATCATCAGCTATGGGTGAGACCTTATGATATATCCTGGACTACTTTCAAGGGAGGTTATGGGTTTTATGAGTTTATTGTTATGTTCTTGAAGTTAAATAATGTGTTTATTGTGTTTATATCCCTAATAAACCAAATATTTCACCCTTACATGGATCAATTTGTTTTTTTATTTGTTGATGATGTCCTGTTGTACTATAAGTCACATGAAATTCAGGTCAAATATATTAACATCATCTTGAGTACACTGAAAGAGAACAGGTTATATTCAAAGCTATCCAAATTTCATTTCTAAATTGACAAGGAGGATTTCTTGGGACACATCATCTCAGAGGATGGTGTGTCTATAGACTCGGAGAAAGTGAAGGTTGTTGGGTATTGGGAGAAACCTAATAATGTTTCTGATGTCCCAATTGTTTAGGGTTTGGACAACTATTATTGAAGATTATTTGAAAAATTCTCTTGTATGAAAACACCACTTATCGGTCTGACCAAGAAGATCCTAAAATTTTAATGGTAAGATGCATGTGATAATACATTCCAAAAATTAAAGAAGCAGTTGAATACCACACCAGTTCTGATCTTACCCAATTCATGTAATGGGTATACCTTGTTTTGTGATTCATCTAGTGTTGGGATTGGGGTAATGTTGATGTAGGATGATCAGTTTGTGGCATATGGGTCACAAGAGTTGAGTCCTCGTGAAAGAAATTACCCTACACATGATCTAGAGCATTCTAAGGTGGTTTATGATTTAATTATTTTGGGGAAATTACATGTTGGGAGAATTTATTAATATGTATATAGATAATAAAATCCAAATGTATATCTTCTATCAACATGATTTTAATCATTGTCAGTGAATATGAGTGGAATACAAGAAATACTTTAAATTTGAGTTGGTTTACACATTGGGATAGGGGAAAGTGTTGTAGATTATTTGAGTCAGAAGACTCAAAATCAAGCTATATAGGAATCCATATCTGAGTGGAGAATGATGGTGTTGTTTCTTGAGATGCTTATGGAGGTGTGGAATGACCAATGGTAGATGACCCTTTCATCCTTGGTAGTCGAGCCCATGCTTTTGAGACGAATTAAAATGAAACAACATGAGGATTCAGAATGTTTGGATTAAATGAAGTTGTTAAAGGTGAGCTATCACCTTCTAGTTGGATAGTTGATAATGATGGGATCTTTCATGTTCGTGGCCATGTGGCTATCCCAACAAGTATGCAAGAATAGTTGATGTGATAGTTTCATGTATCAAAGTGGGTAGTGCATCCTGGTTTGACTAAAATGTATTTTGATATTCATATTAAATATTGATGGCCAGGGATTAGGAAATAGGTTGTAGGTTTCAAGGGACGATGTCTTAACTGCTACGAGGTGAATGATGAGCATCATCAGTTGGGTGATTTTTTGTATCCATTTCCCATTTTGTAATGTAAATGAGAGAACGTGACCATAGATTTCACGGTGGGTCTCCTAAGAATGAATCAGAAGAGTTAAGCGATTCGGGTAGTTGTGGATCGGTTGACTAAGGTGGATCATTTCTTTCTGACCAAAGAGACCTTCAACATGGACCAGTAGGGTGGGTTATGTTCAAGAGATAGTATGGTTGTATGGGGTACCTTAGAATATAGTTTCTGATTGTGATATTTGGTTCACATTATTCCTATGGTAGGGGTTACAGAATGCACTTTGTATCCATGTGTTTTTGAATATGGATTTTCACCTTCGGACGGATGGGAAATCAGATCATACTATTTAGGTACTAGAAGACATGATGGGGGCTTGTGTCCCAGACATTGGTGGATTGTGGGTAAATAATCTAGTGTTGGCAGAGTTTTACTACAATAATAGGATAAAGATATGATTTAGATGGCACCATATGAGGTGACCTATGTTAGGCCTTATAGATCTCTATTGTGTTGGGTAGAGGCTAGAGAGTCAGAGCAGTTGGGAATGAGTCAAGTGCATGAGACATCAAAATAGATTCAGTTGATTCAAAAATGCATGGAAGTGAATTATATAAGGAATAAGTTTTATGAATATTGGCATCATTGACCTCTTGAGTTTATTTTGTGTGGTCATATATTTCTTCAGGTGTCTCCATGGTTGTGTCACCATTGAATTCATAAGCAGGGTAAGTTGGATCCTAGGTATGTGGGGCCATTTGATATTATGGAGAGGATAAGATCTGTGGAATAATTATTGTCTATTACACAACAATATAGTGCTATGAATGATATTTTTCATGTGTCACATATTCATAAGTATCATCTTGTCCCCTCTCATGTGATTTATTTTGAGTATGTTGAGATTGAGACAAATGTGTCCTTTGAGGAGCATTCATTTCTTATTGTGGATCATAGTGATAAAGTCTCGAGGGGCATGACTATTTCCCTAGTTTGAGTTTTATGGTTGAATGGTAATGTTCAAGAAGAAATATGGGAGAGGGAGTTGGATATACATACCCAATGGCCTGGACTTTTTACCTTGAAATCTCACTGATTCATAGGAAGAGTGGCTCAAGGAAGAGCCATTATAAGGTGGGTTGGTTATAGGATCCTAGACTTTTTGGAGGTAAGTTACAAATTAAATCCTTGTTTAAATCCCTCATGGTGGGATAATTAAATATTTATTAGGTATATGGGGAATCTTAAGGGTGTTACAGGGGTTTGGTACATGAAGGAAATGGAAAACAGGCCACTCTGTGCATGTTGCACAGTTGGTGAATGGTTAGTGAAAACCCTGAAAGGGGTGAGGCCAAACCATACAACCTTGGATAAAGGCATCCACATGGTTGGTGCATAGTTTTTCAAACCGCGTTGAATCCCTAGGTAAACCTATGTCTTGGACCCCTATTAGATAGAGGCTGGTGCACAGTTTGTAAAACAATGTGGAAAAACCTCACACCTCATTAAAAAGTAAAAATTACCATTTCCCGCCACAATATTTTATGTTTCTCATCCAATTGCTTCCCCATTACTCATCTATGAACTATAGTGATGAACCATTTCAACCCAAAATTCCCAAGTGTGGATCTCCTTTGATTATAGTCCATTTGGACAACCGTTGGCTGCGGATCAGAGCATCTAGTATGTCTACTACTCATCTTGCTTCTCTTTTTTGTATTAGGTATTGTAGATTTTTTCTTCTTCTTATGTAGCCCTAAAAACCATTTTTTCTAGTGGATTCTAGGTTCAGCCTTAATGGGATTTCTGAATCCAGATCTAAGTCTAAATTTAAGTTCATGTTTATCTTCATATTCGAGGTAGGTGGTCAACAAGTTATATCCAATAGTCTCATTGTTGATTTGTGATTCTGTGGTTGAGTTATTGGTTCTCTCTTGTTGTGAATTTGATACATTTTATATGAATTGGAAAAATGGTTTTCTAATTGATAAATTAAACCCCTCCTAATCACCATGGGATGCATTGATAGTGACTAGACCAATTTTGGGCCACTAATGGGGTGTGTCAACATTTCCAAACACGGAACATGGTAATGTTAGACATGAAATTAAATTGTGTTAAAGTAGAGACCACAAAAAACCTATTGTTATAGGAGGTTAAATCATATAAAGGAAATAACATTAGTTGTGTCTTGTGTTAATAAATTTTATAAGGGAATATTTTTTTATAATGTGAAAAGGGTAAAATGGATTAATGTGAATTTGTCAAATGGATTATGAATTTTTAATGAAAATGCATTAATGTAGTAAGGTATATGAAATGATAAATGTGTAAAAAGCTCTAATGTATGGGAATAGTTTAATATAACTAATGTATTAAGGAATGGGAAAGGGAAATGGGTTAAATGGGCTATGTAACATAATTGGTAAATGTGATAATGTTTAAGGCTCGATGTTGAATTCCCATGTTGAATAATTATGTGTCATGAGTGTTATATTTATTGATTGTGCATGGTTCTTGATATATTATACATGGTAAATTGGTAAATAAGTAACTGAAAATGGATTGGTAGTTATAGTGTATTGGACGTGAAGATCTATGCCCATGGGTCTGGTTAGATTGAGGCTTTAAACCCCACACCATAATGCATGGGTTAGGGAAGTGGACCGAGGATCAATGCCCCTAACATTAGATTACCTAGACCAAAACTCCAAGGTAATTGTGATGTATTTGATTATGAATTGTTTATACCTAGTATGATAGGGAACTTGACTTATTCTCTTATGCATGATAATTGATCGGATTAGTCCATTGTAAAAATGATGTAAATACCAAACCCATGGAACATGTGATAGAAATAGATTTAGTAATGAAGATGATATAAGTGATAAAATTGGAGATAATGATGGAAATGGTTAAAATGAATATTGTTAACTAATTACACCCAATTTGTCTTTTGTTCACCATTTCATTTATTTGGTTATTACATGAACTATATATTTACGCTATATATTTTGTAGAAATCATTGGTTTTGGCCTACTGATTTGTACTCACACCCAACTTGGGCCACCATTGGGTACCCAAGAATATTTCATTGTTTCGGGTAAGGAAAAGGGTAAGGGCACTTTTTTTGGAGTTGATTTGGACTTAGGATGTGCATGGATTAGGATACAAACACAGTGTTAGGACCCATTTTTGGGATTTAGCTATTTTTCTTATTTTGGGGTTTCTTCACCTTTGGCACTATTAACATGACATGGCATATTTACTTTTTGGTTGTATTTTGTACCCTATTTTATTAATGGTTAGTAATGCATGTTTCTTGTTTATTTTTTATTGTTTACCTTATCTCATATTTTATCTATTGTGGCTTACTATGGTAAAGATGGTATAGTATCCCCATGTGACCCATTATCCCCTTGATGCTATTTGAAAACCTTTGTCATACATGGAGGCACATTTGAGGTCATGTGATAACTCGACTTGAGGCACTGGTTTAGTAGATTCTGGGTCTGGGTAGATAAAAATATTGAACCTGGTTTTTCTGAGACTGAGAATCTAGTCAGGACTATTTATTCTTATATAAATGTTCTTCTTGGGAAGATGATGCCTTTATTCTAGTTGATAGGGCGAAATACTTCTAATTCACATGTGACATGTGAGTGTGATGATTTTATGTGAGAGAAATGGCCTCATCTCTTTGATATAAAATATTTTTGATAGGATTTTTGATAAAATAATGAGTTTATGGTGTGCAGGTTATAACATGCCATTACATGATCTCATGTACTTTTTCACCCTTGTAATGATGATAATTTAATTGCAACTTGTTCCAAGGTGTTTTTGGTGATGTTTGAAAATTTTTGCAACCTTTTAGGGCTATACAGGGTTGGATAAGAGTTAGGAAAAACCTTGTGTCTTGTCCAATGTATAGTGACCCAATCCTTTTAAAGATATTATTACATTATTTTTAACATTAACTTCCAATAATTAGAAGACAAATATCATGAGGCCTAGTGAATTTGGAGGACTATGTTTATAATACATTTTAAGTAAGATAAAATATTTCAACATTACTTTATTCTCTATAATGAGAACCTAAGTCCATTTGATCCACTAAAACTATATAGGATAACCAGGGGAAAACATAAATGAAAGGGGTGAGCTAAAAATCCTTGTAAGGGAATAAGCATGATAATGAATCATACCTTTTGAGTCAAAAGTATTACATGATATCATAAAAGATAAGGCTCATGATTAATCACATGGAAGAATAACATAAAGAACATGGTATCACAGTGATCTTGGAATCATAAGAAATATGGAAGAAACATATAACATGACATAAACACAATTCAAGTATAACAGCCTCAACAATTTCACATGGTGGAAAAAAACCCCATTATTGATTAGGTTTACTCCCTAATCCCATACATGATGCATCATGAGACTAAATATTTACCTAATTCATTGGATTACTGTCTGGGAACACCCATCATAGCATGATCCTGATTTTTGTAATCCAAACAAAGGAAATAAATAATAATGCATAACATTATAATTACCCATGGAAATAAAATGGGGTGCATAATATTTCCTCATATCATAATCAAAGTAAGTTTCATAATCAATGATTTTGAGAAATGAACATAAGGAATGTATTACCTTATCAAGGTAAGGGAGAATAAACTAAATATATATGTGTGATAAATATAATGAAATTTATAAGATGTTCATATCTTTGAAGAGATTGAAAGTGAGTTAAAGAGATAATGGTAATAATGTAATGGTATGTGTTCTCCTGATCCGTTACCTTGTCATTTTTGGGTGTTGAAGGAGTTTGGAGGAGGTTTTGGGAGTTTTCACAGGAGTTGGGGGTGAATCAAAGCTACTGTAGGGGTTACACGTCGTGTAATGGTTTGTCCTAGGTGGTTCATGACAAGATTTTTTTCTAAATCTTAAAAACAAAATAAATCAAAAGGATAAGGGTTTTATGGAGAAATTCCACTGTGGGGCACTACATGACATGACAGGGTAGTAAACGCCATGTAATACCCTACAACTGTATGTTTTAAGTATTTTTTTCATAGCCACTCAGGTTACCAAACTCCATGGCTACAACAACTCACCCTCGACCCTAGGTGACCCAGCGGCCCCTCATTAACATTTTGAGGATTCTAGTGACAAGGATTAATTCCTATCTTCCATCATTCGATGTGTACAGTTCCATATTCAATATAATGTGAGTTCTTCCTCAATTCTTGTGTTTTCTTCTGGTTTGGTATCATTCCTCTACCATTTCTTCTTTCTATGTGATAGTAAATGATCTATCATGGTTATAAATGGGATTTTATTTAGTTTTTGTTGGTGTAGTTGTGTTGCAGATTCATCGGATGAATGCAGATATTTAGGGAGAGGTGATCGAAGATCTATTGCATGGCCTGTTCTTGTGTGAGTATCATTGACCCCCTTACAAAGTCGGATTCTCCATGATTCTCCTAATTTGTAGTCCTTGTGAGAGGGATCTACTATTTTTTACCTATGGATTTTGATTTTTCCAGATTAATAAATGATAATAATTGGATAAATGAAATTGAAAGGGGTGGGGGGATTCTAATTGCATGCCTTTGCAGTTTTGATATTATGATTGGGATATTATGAATTATACGAGATAAAATCCCTACTAAAAATTATGTATTTTGGTGGATTTTATTGTTATGGGTACATGTGTTATGGGTTTCTGTTGATCAATATTGTTTGGTACAACTTAAAAATGGAAATTTGTTAATCACATTAATCCATCCAATGAATGGATGCCCCATGAATTGGTTTTTGTGAGAACAACCTTAAATAATGAAGTGGAAATGGATAAGTTTCTACTTTTCTAAATCTAAAAATGTGTTATTCCATGGTTTTTGATGTGATGTGTGTAATGATTGTGGATACTTGTTTTGGACTAATTTATTATGATTTGTATATGTTGTTATGTGTGGGTTTTCTCTGTTTTTTTGTTTTTGTTTGGTTGTGATCCCAATTGGGAGTTGTGGGATGTCTTGGGCGGTGTCATGGGATATTAGGTTGAGAGATTGATTGATTGTGGAATGGATGAGAAGTGTTGTGAAGTGGGGATATGAGACTAGTCTTGTGGTAGTGTGTTATTGGTTGGGGTTGTGAGTTAGGGGTTGGTTCTGTTGGTATGTGACCTAAGTGGGATAAGTTTGAGGAGGATAGTACTGATTGGTATTGGTAATTCAACTAGAGTTTTTCCATGATTATCATTTAAAAAGCTTCACCCGCTTTTTAAGAGAACAATATATGATATACCACGAATCGGTATTAAACATGGATAATGTGGAACGATGTGCCTTTAATGAGGAACCACTTTGATTTATCAGGATCTTCATCTACTAAAATGACTATTTCTGTGTTTCTTGTGGTGTTCTTGTCTTAGTTTTTCCCATGTAGTGATGGAATAAATTAATGATTAATTAATAAATCCAGAAATGAATTGGGTTTGTTTGGATAATAGGATGGAAATGGTTAATTAAATTGGTTGGGAATGTGAATGGGTTTCGTGGAATGTTGTGCGGAATTGTGCATTTATAGGTGGAAGCAATGTTGGTAGTGTTGTGAGTTGGTGGTTTCTATGAGAACCCATAGGTTTTGATTGGGTGTTTGGTATCATATATGTATATTCTTGTATTTTCCTTGTGATTTATATATTCCCCCAAACCGAGTTGAGCAGTATTTGTTGAAAAAACCCACCGTTATGGGGGAGATTGTCTTTCCCAAACATCTTAGTGAGAGTATGGATAGCTAGCCACCTTCTCTTCTCTACTCCCTTTCCTAGGTGGTGATATCCAGAGATTCTTTGTGAAGTATGCATTTTGTGAGACATAGGTGTGTGTGGGGGAGTTTTTCTTTCCCAGGTATCTTTGGGATGAGATGTGTTGTGTTTTCCGAGGTGTCGTTAGGATGAGATGTGTTGTGCTTTCCCAAGTGACTTGAAGATGGAATGTGATTTTTGGACCGGGTGGATGTGGGTGGGATGTGATGTGGTTTGTGGCCCAGGTGTCTACGGGTAGGATGTGATGTGGTTTGTGGCCCAGGAGTCTGTGGGAAGGATGTGATGTGGTTTCTGGACTAGGTGTTTATGGGATGGATGTGGTTTGTGTCCCAGGTTTTTGCGGGTGGGTTGTGATGTGGTGATTTCAGAAAAGGTGGGAGTATGCATACATTTTATGTTAGAAAAAAGTGGTTAATTAGTGGGAAGTTGTGTGGGGTAACCTATCATCAGTGTGTATTATATTATATTACTTGACATGTGTTATTTTATGAGTGTGCCTTGGTGAGGGTGGGGTGGTTAGTATACTTGTTAGGTGTCGTTTGGTTTTACTATTTTATCACAGGGGCATTAGTATGCTTCTTTGACTTGCGCATGTGAGACTCTGAATTTACTACTGTGTATACCCATATGCTCACCCAACATATATAAAAATATATTTAGGTTTCTGGGAGTATTTCATAGACCGCGATGGACCATATTAGCTCATATCTTAACAGTTTTTGTGTCACATCTTAGCTTTGCTTTGGGTATTTACTTTGGATACTTTTATGCTTGTAACGGTTCTAATTTATGCATGCATATGGGATGGTTTTTGGATTTCATTTATATATAGATCTTGAAGTTTTTTGGGGGGTGAACCATCTTATCTCCTGATCTTGTTTCCTGTAAAGGGTATTGCCTCCCATTTTGTGAGATTTGTATACAGTTGGTGCTAGTCGCCAACCCGGGGCCTACCGGAGGGGGGAATCAGTGGTCTTTATCTCCCTTTCGTGATTATCGTCATAGGAGGGTAATCATTGGAGGGAGGGGGTATAGTGGACCTAGCATTTTACACATATCATTACATGATTTTAATCATAATTAAACATCAAATTACAAGCCTAGGATCATAAAGTCTAGTGTCTTGGAAGACTAGGTACATAAAACTAAAATCATGGGGCTAAATAAATTTTTTTTTTATCTAGAATCCATTTTGAGCACCTAAATCTATTTAATCCAATATATCTTCATAGGATAACATGGGGATAACATGAACAAAGGGATGAGATAAAAATCCGAATAAGGGAATGGACATAAGAATAAATCTTAGCACATGGGTTAGAATACATAGCATAATGATATAAAAAGGAATGGAAGATGATTGAACACAAGGAATCAAAACATGGGATTATATAATAATGGATTAATAGTAATGTTCCAGAGATAGAAAACATTAAATTAAAATGATTCAAGGTTCTTTTCACATAGAAGAGCACAAGTTAAGTCTTGTTGCACAAAAAGGAACACAAGTTGAGGATCGTTTCACATAGAGGAACATGATTCAAGGATAACCAACAGGACCATTCAACATAACGTCTCATGATAATAAAAATTATCCAATGTATTGGAGAAATATCTATCTGAACCCATAATAAAGTATTCGTGAATATTCTTTCCACATAAATAATCATACATAAACATAAGGGTTTCCCATAGAAAGAATTGGGTCTCATAATCATGTCAAAAGAAAAATAAATTGGTGTATCATAAAAGTGTTCATGAAATAATGTAATTAAATCAGAAATGGACATTAATAATGAAGTAAATTTAATAAAAATAATTTTCTATATATGAGAAATTTAATTTTTAATTAAAATCATCATTTACTTGGAAAATATAAATTTTAAAATTAAAACCGCTTTTCTAACACTTTGAAAACTTAATTAAGGTCTCCAAAAATACTTTTATAATCATAAATCATCCAAATATTAATTCATGAATAAATTTTATGAAAAAAAAATTTCTTTTAAATTATTAAATTAACTATAAAATTGTAATTAAATATTTATTATTTTTAAAAATACCAACACATAATTAATAATTTTTAAAATATTTATTTAGTTATACTATGATATAATTGTATCATATTGTCACTTATAAGATGGATAAATTTTATTTATACTTTTATTGGTGAGGTTACTATTCAATTGGAAAGTTTACTATTCATACTGGTCACATAACTATTCCAAAGGTTAAGTTACTATTTCATCGATATAGGTTCCTTAAATTATATAAATACTTATTATTTCATTCATTAATAATTTATAAAGATTTTATTTGGTTCTAAATGTTATTTTATGTGATTATACTATATGAAATATTTATAAGAAGAGGATTTTACATTGAAATAATTCACAGTTGTTACATGGTGTCATGAAAGAATGGTATTAGAGGTGATTATTGAGAGATATGATGTAGTTTGGGGTAAGGAATTTCAAGGACTTGTGGTTTATTAGGGAAACAATTTCTGGTGATCTTGTTATATGGCATAGTCTAGGGAAGACCAGCTAGGACATAAGATTTTAGGGCCCCTTTGATCCAATTCATGGACTCTGATCCTACAAAACAATAATGTGAGGCTACACCGCTTAGAGGGTAGAGACCCTAGGAAATGTGCATGCCTCATAATGACCTATGTTCTTTTTTGTATTAGGGTTTTTTTGGTAATGTGTAATTGATTAAAAATTGATTTAAATGAGTTAAAATGAATCTTAAATAAAAATTTCATACTTCTCAGGCTTAGAACTCAGTGTCAACTTTTCATCTATGGCTCCTGGTCATGATCGACATCTGGTTTAGGTAGTTGAGGTTCAGTAGTCTAATCCATTTAATTGAAGGAGAGTTTATCTAGTTAAGGAGGATAAACAGTGGTAGCAGACATTGCGTGCTTTCTTGCAGCTAGTTTTGGGACTATACGAGGGCAGTGTTTTGGACGTGGAGACAGAAAGATGGATTTAGGTCCTTGAGATCACCTTCATTTTGATCTGGACCTTGATAATGTATTGTGTTCCATTGGAAGTCAGTCAGATGTGAGGAGCTATATTTCAGTGGTGGATCATTTATCTGGGGGAATGGAAGGAATAAGACATTTTGTGGATCAACTTTGAGATGGTGTTCCAAGAAGATTTCCGTTCTTAGAACATGATGTCTAAGAAGTGGTAGAAGATACTCTACATTTATCCAGGGAGTATGTTAGTATAGGAACATGGGATCAAGTTCAAGGACCCCATTCATTTTTTACTAGAACTCTTTCCGGATTAGGACTCTTGTGTGATAAATCTTGAAGAGGTGCTCCATCATTCGATCCAGCATGTAGTTACTCCTTTTATGTTTCCAAAATAAATAGAGGTTTATAGGAAGGAGGAGGTGATCAAGAGGATGTACTAATGAGGAGGTCTTCCATGATAGAGGAGTTAGAAGAGTTCTTCTAGTGGTACTGTTACCAGTGGTAGGTCTCAGGTGCTATGACCTTCAATGTTTTGACAGGAATGGAGTCGACCTTAGTAGATTCCTTTTTGGCCTTCTGGTTCCAGTGGATCCTTTTCTATTCTTATAGGATTGGGTCAGGGTGTTTCTTCTCTAGAGTTCACAAAAATATTCCGAACTACTATCCAGTAGATTTTTGAGCTAAGTATAGTGGAGGTGTACATTTGCAGTACCATCCTTAGTAGCAGTTGTCAGATAGACCATTTCAATAGTAGGGCAGTGGGATTATGCTCCACTGAGAGGATATGTGGTAGGTAGAGGCCAACCATAAGATGTTACATGTGTTCAGGGGCCTTGAACTGGTCATGTTTAAGGAGGTGATATTTTATAGAGAGGCAGTGGAGCCGAGCGTGGTTAGTTACACACAATGGAGGTGGTAGTTTCAGCAGGGCCAAAAATCATTTGAGGTACAATCAGTTGTTTATTAAACTTGAATGAGGTTTTTTTGATCCAGGAGATTCACAATCCTTTTTTTCACCTAATCTAGCTCGTTCTGTGGGGACAGATGTACAAAGGCTTCTCATGCCACCAGTGTTGAGTATACTAGTCGGAGCCAGTACCGACTTCTTTGATATGTGCTAGATATGTTGACTGATGATGGGACTACATCAGTCATGTGGGGATCATTTATTAATATATATGTAGCCATACAATTTCATTCTTGGCATTGAATGGTTGTATACCATGCATTAATTTATCCACTATTTCTGGAGGAGAGTCATGTTTTTAGACATGGATGACCAGTGGGTGGTTTTTATTAGATAGAGGAGTTGTTAAATGGATAGTAGGCATGTGGAACCCATTATCTTCTTGTTGGCTAAGATGTCAGTGGAATCATAAGATGTTGGTATAGTAGAGGTTCTCAGGTTCATTAGGGAGTTCCTAGATGTTTTCCCCATGGTGGTTGTGATTCTACCAACTTGACATGATGTTGAGTTTAGGAAAGACTTGTAGCCCGGTGAATCTCTTATTTTGATATCCCCTTATCATATTGAACCTTTTGAGCTGTGGGGGTTAAGGATTGAGATAGAATATATGATTATTAAGGGTTTTATTTGGACGAGTGTGTCACTGTGGGGTGCTCCAATGTTGTTCCCCTAGAAGGTGAATGGTAGTCTGAAGGTGTTTATAAACTTTTATAAGTTGAATTAGTTGACAGTTAAGAATTGTTACCCTCTTACGAGGATATATGATATTTTAGACCAGCATAGAGTGTAAAGTTAGTTTTCTATGATCGATCTGTAGTCGGGATATCACCAGTTAATGGTTAAGGAGGGAGATATCCCGAAGACCACCTTCAGATTCAGGTATGGGCACTTCATGTGTATCTTCACACAATTCAATTTCACAAATGCACCCTTTGTTTTCATGGGGATTATGAACTCTGTGTTCCGTGAGTTCATGGACTGGTTCATCATCATCTTCATCAATTATATCTTAATCTACTCAAAGTCAGAGGAGGAGCATGCCATGCATCTCAGAACTTTCTTATAGGTTCTTCGATGCCTCCAGCTCTACGGGATGTTTTCTAAGTGTATATTCTGGACACGAGAGGTGAATTTAATTGGTCATGTGGTTTCCCATTAGGGTGTGGAAGTAGACCCATCATAATTTGAAGCAATTGTTTCTTGGGAATAACCCAATAATGTGGTTGAAATTTACTGTTTTCTCAGTCATGCAGTCTATTATCATAGTCTTTTACTAGATTTCTCTTGAGTTGAATCGTCATTTATTGATTTGACCAAGGAGGGCCAATATTTTTTGTGGACTGAACAATTCCATGTACCATTAAGTTATCTAAAGGGGAGGTTGATTAGTGCTCTGGTGCTATGATTTCCTGAGGAAGGGGTCATGTTTGAGGTCTTCTATGATGCATCCCATCTAGCTTTGGGATGTGTCTTGATGTAGTAACAAGGAGTAATATTTTATTAGTCCAGGATGTTATGTCCAAATGAGAATAACTATTCCACCCATGTTCTGGATCTTGCATCGGTCGTGTTCATACTGAAGTGGCGGTAGAACTACCTCATTTGGGAGTGCTTCGTGGTCTTCACAGATCACAAAAGTTTGTGGTATATCTTTTCCCTGTGAGATATGAACTTTTGTTAGTAGAGATGGATATATTTTCTTCTGGACTACGATTTTGAGATCACCTATACTTCATAAAAGGGTAAGATCATTATTTAAGTAGGATGTCACAGGAGGTGGTTGTTTGAGAATCTATGGATGCTTGGAGAGCGATGGAGGAGTTGGAATCTTTTCACTTGGGTATAAGATTTGAATATGGTAGTGGACATATTTTCAGATGATATTGCAGTCTTCATTGATGCAATAGGTGGAAGAGTCTCAGTGGGGAGACTCATAGGTAGAGGTGATGTGTGATCATGTTGGACATGGTGATGATCCGGAGAGATGGTTGGAGGATGGTTGGAATTGGATTTTGATCCACTAGAAGTTGTTCCTTTCGATGGTAATTAATGAGGAATTCCATCATTATTTTCATAGATCACCATTAGAAGTTCACTCAGAAGTCTCTATGATGTAATGTGGCTTTAGAATGTAGTTTTGGTGGCCCGTGATGAAGTGAGTAGTAGGATATTTGGGGAGAGATGCTTGGTCTTCCATCAGGTAAAGGTTGAGCACCATGTTCCTGGTAGTTTGTTGCATCACTTGGTTATTCTTGAGTGGAAGTGGGGAGATATATCAATGTATTTATTCAGAGGTTTACCCAAAGCTCAGTGAGGCTATGATGATATATGGGTATTAGTAGATGTACTGATGAAATTGGACCACTTCATATTGATCAAGGAGTCGGGCGCAGTGGATTCCATATAAAAAAGGTATGTGGATGAGGTGGCACAGATACATGGATTTATTATATCTGTTGTCTCATATTGGGACACACATTTTAATTTGTGATTCTGGAGGGGATTGCATCATGATTTTGGAACCTTGTTAGGCCTCAAAATTGCTTTCCACACTCAGATAGATGGGAAGACAGAGCGGACTATCCAAAAAATGGAGGACCTGTTGTGAGCATGCGTCTTGGACTTTTGTGGATCTTGGGTACAAAACCTAACCTATGTATAGTATTATTATAACAATAGCTATCACTCTTCCATTTTCATGGATCAATTTGAAGCTTTTTATGGAAGACTACGTATTTTCCCATTGTGTTGGACAATGGTTGGGTAGACAACTTTTCTTGGTCCTGAGGTAGTCCAGAGTAGGATAGAGAAGGTCCAGGTTGTTCATGAGAAGATTAAAGTAGTGCCGGACTTGTAGAAGTCTTATGATGATCATATAAGGAAGTCGTTAGAGTTTTATTTTGGGGAACACAAGTTATTTAAGGTTTCCCCTCTACATGGGAAGAATTTTCTTTTCATAGGGGCTAATATCTATCCTATGTTTTTTAGAACCTTTGAGGAGTTGGGGTGAGTTTGAAATGTGGAAGACCAGTTGTTTTTACCATTGTGGTTGGAGAGAATCCATGATGTCATCCATGTGTCTCATCTTTGTCAGCATCTTCATGATGACTCCCATGCCCTTTGCTGGGGAGAGTTGGATATTGAGTACGATGTGACGTTTGTGGGGCAGCAATAAGAGATCCAAGATCATCGATATAATTCACTATGTGGGAAGACCATTCCCTTGGTTCGTGTGTTGTGGAGGTATGGTGGTCAAGAGAAGAGTTCTTGGGAGATAGAAACACATATTCATGCCTAGTACCCATATTATTTTTTTGAGTTTGGTCTTTTTGAGATTTGTTTTTAAATGTAATGTTTGAACCTTGTTTTATAAGATGATATCCCTTTCCATTAGTTTGAAACGGGTGAGGTGTGGTTTGTGATAAATTCCTGACATAAAAATAGGTGAGGACTATATTCCTAACCATGATTCATTAATTGTGATGTGATTAAACCTATGTAGGTATGTTAGTGATAACTAGAGTAGATAATATCTTGACATAGAGGATGGAATTACATGATTCATATGATTAGGTTAGTGCGGTTCGTTAACTGTAGCAGTTATTGATTTGGGGTGTGTAGAGGGCGAGACAATTTCATGGTGGTTATGTGTTTTATAGTTTTATTCATTTGAGTTCACATATATGGATGGTTGTAGTCCTTGAGGAGTGGCATCACTCTTGAGAGGTATCTCATAGGGTTGTTGTTTGGACCCCTTCATCCTCCCATGCCTAGGTTTGGATTCTTGAGGATGACAATCATTTGAGAGGTGTCTAATGTAATGGTATGTGTCCTCCCAGTTCATTAATTTTTCTTTTTTTTGGTGTTTAAGGTGTTTAGATGAGGCTCCAGGAGTTTTCAAAGGAGTTGGGGGTGCAACAAAGATGCTATAAGGGTTACACGCCGTGTAAGTAGATTAAACGGTGTGAAGTTTGGTTTCACGGCTTGTCTTGGGTGGCTCATAGTGTGAAATTTTTTGGGGTATGAAAAATAAAATAAATCAAAAGGCAAACGGTTCTTCAGAGAAAGTCGACCAAATGGAACTATAAGGCGTGAAAGGGTTTAACATGTCGTGTAATAGCCCGCCGTTGTAACTTCTAAGTGTTTTTTTTCCAGCCGCTCAACTTACCAAACCCTGTGGCTTTAACAACTCACTCTCAACCCCAAGAGACCCCTCTTAAGTGTTTTGAGGATTCCTATACCAAGGATTGATTCATTTCCTCCCTCCTTCGATCTGTAGAAATCCATATTTGATCTAAGGTCCATATTTCCTCTGTTCTTGAAGTTTATTCTAATTTGGTCTCTTTCCCCTCTTGTTTATTCTTTCCATGTGATGGAAGATGATCTCATATGGTTATAAATGGAATTCTCTTCCATTTTTGTTGGGGAAGGGGTGTTGCGACATCCTCTGGTGGATGCAGATCTTGCGGTAGAGGTAATCAGAGATCCATTTCATGGCCCTTTCTTATGTGAGAATTGTAGACACCCTTTGAAGTAGGATTTCACTTGTTTCTATTCATTTTTCATCATGTGGGAGGGATATAATTTTGTTTACCTATGGATTTTGGATATTATAGATTAATAAAATTTGAGAAATAGTTAAATGAAATTGAAAGGGGTAGGGGGATTAGATTTTCATGCCTTTGAATTTTTTATATTATGATTATGATATTGTGTAGTATACAGGCTAAACGCCCCACTGAAATTTGTGGCCATTGGTGGATTTTCAAGTGATGGGTATTCGTGTTGTTGTTGTTTCATGATCAAGAATTTTTTGTACCCCCTAAAAATAGAAATTGGCTAATCTCATAAATTTAGATAATGAATGGATTCCCTAGGAATTGGTTTCTGTTAAAACCCATTTAAATAGTAAAGTGGAATTAGTTAATTGTATCCTTTACAAAATATGAAAATGTTACATCGTGGTAAGTGATGTGATGTGTGGAATGGTTGTGGCTGTGTGTGTCGGACTGATTTAATGTGAAGTGTCTATGTTGTTATGTGTGGGTTTTCTCTAGTTTTTGTTATAGTTTTCTTGTGAGCTCGATCGTGTGTTGTGGGATGGCTTGGGTGGTGTAATGGAATCTTTAGTTGAGAGATTGATTGATAGTGGAATGTTTGAAAAGTGTTGTGTAGTGGGTTTATTAGTCTGGTTGTGCATTAATGTGTTATCAGTATGGGTTTTGATTTGCAGGTGGGTTATATTAGTACATGACCTGAGCGAGTTGACTTTGAAGGAGAAAAATAATGATTGGTATGGGTAATTCACCCAGAGTTTCTTCATGAGTAACATGCAAAAATCTTCACCCTGTATCTGAGAGATCAATATATGATATACCATGAATGGGTATTAAACATTGATAATGTGGAATGATGTGTCCTTAATGTGGACCCACCTTAATTTATCAGTCTCTTCACCTTCTAAATTGAATGTTTATATATTGCATTGGGTGTATTGTGCTTTATAGAAACCCGTATAGTAATGGAATAAATGAATTATTGATTAATAATGCCTAAAATGGATTGGGTTTGTTTAGATAATAGAATGAAAATGGTTAATTAATTTTTTTTGGAATGTGAATGGGTTCTATGGATTGTTGTGCGACATTGTTCTTTTAGATGTAGTAGCAAAGTTTCCAGTGTTGTTAGTGGGTGGTTTTTCTAAGAACACATAAGTTGGGATTGAGTGTTTTCTATCATTTATGTATATGATTTTATTTTCATTGTGATTTTTGTAAGAGCCCCACCCTAGTTGAAATATATGTGCTAATCACCCCACCGTCATGGGGGAGGGTTTCTTCCCTAAACACCTCGGTGGGATGAAGAATGACCTTCCACATTCTCTTCCCTACTCCCTATTCTAGGCAGAGATATCCAAAGATTATTCAGAAAGGTTGTGGTTTGTAAGGCCAAGGTGTGTGAAAGAACGTTGGGCCTTCCCAGGTGTCTTTAGTATGAAATGTTTCATGCTTTCCATGATGTCTTTGGGATGAGATGTGTTGTTATTTACCTGGTGTGTTCGGGATGGGATGATCTTTGTGGCCTAGGTGTATACATATGGGGTATGATGTGGTTTGTGGCCCATGTGTCTGCGAGCGGAATGTGATGTGGTTTTTGGAATAGGTGTCTGCGAGTGGGATGTGATGTGGTTTGTGGCTGAGGTTTCTACTGATGATATGTGATGTTTTTTGTTTCCATGGTGTATGCTGGCTGTATGTGACTTGTGGCCCAGGTGTGTGTGGGAGGGTTCTGACATGGTACTCTCAGAAGATGTGGGAGTGTGAGGGAGTTTTCCATTAGGATAGAGTGTCTAATAAGTGGGAAATGCTGCAGGGTACCCTATTATTGATGGGAATTATATTAAATTACTTTACTTTCATTATTTGGGGAGCATTCCATGGTGTGTTTGGGTGGTTAGTATACCTGTTAGGTACTGTTTGATTCCGCTATTTTCTCACAACGGATTTATTATGCTTATTTCACATATGAATGAGAGAATTTTTTCCTAATGAGTCGACCTGTATGCATACAATATATATATAAAACTATTTTCGGGTTCCCATGAGGATTTCACGGACTGTGTTGGACCCTACTAGCTCTAATCTTGATAGTTACTGTGTCACTGATTAGCATTACTTTTGGTATTTACATTGGATACTTTTGTGCTTTTATCGGTTATAAATTATGCATGTATGTGGGATGGTTTGTGGATTTATTATATATATATATATATCTTTTAGTTTTTTGGGGGATGAACCATCTTATCTTCTGATCTTGTTTCCAATAAAGGTTAATGCCATCCATTTTGTGAGATTTGTATACCCTTAGTGCTAGTCACCAACCCGGAGGCTACTGGAGGCTAGACTCAGTGGTCCTTATATCCCTTTATTCAATACCATCCTAGTAGGGAAATCATTGTAGGGAGGGGGTTGTGACATAGATCCTGAATAAAAGGTTGTTTTATAGAGTTCCTTTACCTCAATCTCGTTTCACCATGTGCGTTCTTTATCTTCAATTTTCTCCAGACCACCTCTTAAGGATTAAACCTAAAGAATCAATAAATTATATTTCTAACAAAAAATAGGATTATATGATATGGTGTGGTATGTAAATAAGTAATTTGTGTAGGTCTTGGAAAAACGACAAGGATTTTTAAGTGTAAAGATGAGAGGACATGGGGCATAATTTTATAAGTTGGGGAGATGGTACACTTAGAATTTTTGAAATGAAAAACTTATACCCATGTTTTACACATTATGTTAGGCTCAAAAATGGATTATTATTAAACCGTAGATGATATAATGTCTAAATATATCCATCCAAAAGGATTCGGAAAAGTTTTTAGGTCCTTTTTACCCTTATCATTTTAGATTAACCCCCTGATAAACCCATTTTAACCTTAACTGTCATAATTATTTTTTTACAGTTTTTAGTATTCATTATGAAAAAAATTAAATTGATATTATTATATAATATTAATCATGATGAAAAAAATATGGAATGAATTTTCCAAATTCAATTTATAGAAGTGGTAGAATTGAATTTAAAATTAAACCAGCAAATGCGATTAAAAAATGTTTTTCTGAAGAAATAGTTTTCATAAGTATAAAATGTTTTTATATCAAAATTCACCATGAAATTAATTCCATTAACCAAAATTATATTAATTTAGGTATATTATAAATTAAATAACACATAACTATGGTAGTAATTATAAATGAGAAACAAACATAGGAAAAATAAATATAATAACTGAATAAAGTGGTAAACAATAAGTATAAAACTATGCATGCATGTCAAGATGGTTCTACTAGTAGAAGAAAAAAAATGGAAACAAAACAATTCAATGGAATAATAAAATCCCCAAAACTACATCCAAAAGAATCTAGATTACTAGCTCAGTTCTTTGCTCATATATCCCATGTGAAACGCACAACTCAAGCTACAAACCATAGAATTGCGAATAAGAAGATATGATCGGGTACCCCAGTGTAATGTAGGCCTGACAAGGGTGTGAGATATACTCAGTCAGCCACCAATAGTAGTTTTTATTTATAATATAGTTTTTTCATATAAATTAATTAGCGTGAATTAATAATAAGGGTAAATTATCAATATAGAATAAATTAACAACCAAGTTGGGATTAGGTTCCCCAAGGATACCTGGACCAACCACACCTGCTTCGACTTATTCTAGAAATTTCCAAATAATAAGAAACACTTACAAGTGATATATGGGGTAAAGAATAATTTTTTTTAAAACAATTATCATGAGATAGACCGAACCAAAGCATGTGATTTTGTTTGCAAGATGCATTCCTTGGGTGGAAATTATGCAACAAAATCCTTTAGTATATATGTAACTACCAAAATTAAATAAGCAGCATCTTGGGAACACTCAAGGAGAACCTTAATAAGGAACCCATGTATTGAACCATGATCACTATATATGCTCACTGCCATTAGAGCACATCCAATGCGATCCATGAATTTCCACTCAAGTATCAATCCCGTCCTAGTGTGAGATGGCCTCTAAACCCGTACATGGTATCTCACATAGGGGATCGAGTCTCACTCGCGACATGGTAAAACCATCTCACCAACAAGCCCATCCATGGTATCTCTCCTAGGTAACCAATATATCTCACAATGAGGTAAGAGGAATGCATGGTTATCCCATCTTGGAATACCAGTATCACCCCCAGAGTATACATGACCTATTAGAGAAACTAATCACAAGAACAATGAGGTCATCCTTATAATTCCATGGAAAGAAACCTGTGTATCACTTACGGAATTCATAGTTTATTTATTTAATTAAATTAAACAATACAAAATCCAAGAAGCAATGTTTGCTACATCTCAATGCAATTAATTATGAAGGCCATCACATTTTACCATAATTAAGAAGGCACACATGATTACTAAATATATGGAAATGGTAAAACACTCATTCCATGAGTCCAATCAAGGAATTGGAAATATATATATATATATATATATATATAAATTTTTTGTCTTAGAATAAAATGAATCTAAACAGAGGGATTTTTTTTAAAAATGTGACACTGTATTCAAATATTTCATTCTTACAATTCAATTAATTCAAACCCACCACAAGGAAACATGAAACCCACCTCTAAGTTGGCTTAATTAACCACACATAAAAATTTAACGGGTAAAATAAAAGTACACCCAAAGGATATGTATTCAACCAAGGTAGACAACATCTCAAAGGGTCAAATATACAGGTTTAGCCTAATGGGATGGTTTGGGTTGAGGTCATAACCTCAAACCATCTTAAAGAGGGTCTAACCACATCATAAGGTGGTCTATGCAAAGCAATTCAAGACAATTTATTATTTTCAAGCGTCACCAGGTAAGCCCGACACACGACATAATGATTCCATTTTATAAAATATTGAAACTTCAGAGAAAAGCTGTAGAACACATACATTATACCAAGGATGGCCCAAATGTTTGATATCAAGCATTAATTTTGTCTTCTTTGAGAGAAAATGATGAAATAGATGAACACCGTGAATGTAAGGTAAATTAGGTTGCACCATGATAGCTTTCTCGAGAGGGAGATAAAAAAAAAGTTAACAGATGAATATAGAGCTTGTTGAGCGAAATTCAAAGGGACAGAAGATGCTCGATTACAACAACGAACGAAGGAGAACAATCAAATCCTAGGTTAGGAATTTGACGAGCCTCATGCATGAGTTAGTAGAAGATACATTCTGGAAATAAGAGAGGAGGATTGAGGAACATGATTTTTATGTTCATTAAGGGTATAATGGTAAATTAAACCTTAAAACTGGGTCGCACAGTTTAGCCACACGGTTGGCCAAACCATGCACCAACTGTGTGGCTCCAACTTCTTAGGAACCCTAACCCAACACGGTGGTCCCACACGGTTTTCACAAATCATGTTCCAAATAGTGCACACACAGTTCCTAAGTCGAACTAATTGTCTGAGCTAGGTGCATGATTTGGGAAACCATGTGTGGCCCATGCGTATTAATTCATCTCACCTGCAAGTGTCCCATGATTTTCACTAGTGGTATGCACGGTTTCAGAAAAACTATTCTCCATTATAAGTCCACCCAATCATGAGTTTTTTCAGGGCCCATTGCTCTTGACAGTCAATAAACTAGCAGAGGATACTCTTTAGTTTCATACAACGTATAAAAAATCACATTGATGTGTTTTGACTCACAGAATTCAACTCTGAAACTTGAGTCACAAAATGAACCTTCCACCAAATGAAAAAAATTCAAAACCCTTTATAAATTTGTTTGGTTCAAAAACACAAGATGCTACATCTCCCCACCTAAAAACTCCTCATATAATAGAATCCTTTTATAAAAAAAGATAACATCACTCAACCTACTCAGGTTGTGAATTATTGTTCAAAATTCAATGTTTTATTTCCAAATACTGGATGCACCATCAAGAATATCCTTAACATATGGAACATAAGCTATAGAAACTCAATCCAATGCTTGAATTTACATACTAAAAAATTGAGATTGAGCTTATATGAGGCTATAAAAATAAATACATGATCACATAATCAACTCTTTAAACATATAACCCAAGGTTATACAAACCATAGGTTCTAGTACTTAAGGTACAATTCCAAGTCACGGTATCCCTATAGAAAGAATTTTCTTTTAAAACATGCCAGTGTCATTCCAATGGTTTTTACAACACGAGATACAATTCACGATTTGTTATAAGGGATTATTCCCAAACGACCTCATTTAAAATGATCCTAAAAAAACATTCCAAGAACAGATGTGGCCAAACATTAAATTGAACCCATCTTAATATGACAACATGCTTGTAATATATCTTTACCGACCATATTTAATAGACCTTTAGGTAGAAAGTTTGATCCACTACCAATCGAATATTCTCAAAGATCACATTAGATGGATATCATAGTTCAAAACCTAATCCCAATGCATTTAAAAAAAGTTAACTCAATATTTTCTCTGAGCACAAACACTAAATCCCACAACTATTTGTTCAGGGACGTCTCTAGCCAAAACATGCACTTAAATTATCATGAATTAGCATGAACATGGGACACTCTTGATCCAGAACACTTGGATCATCAAGGATAATGAATCACCTATTAGCATGAATGAAGTTCTGGGTAACCGCAGAGTCAATAAATAGAGACTAAGGACCTCATCAAAGGAAAACTATAGAAAATATTTACAAGAGAGATGTCAGTAAAAATATAAACATACAAATAACAAGAACACTGACTGAAGACAAAAAATAATCCTCTTGGGGATGAATTCAAAGAGGAAAAAACAGTGTCCATGAGTCGACCTAATGCATTCTTACTTAGGAACCTAGGTATCACTTAGGACCAACCAACTTCTACAAACAACCAATCTTTTAGAGTGAACTCTAATTGAGTTAACACACAAAGAGAAATGGTGTATAAAATTGAGTTCCACATATAACTAATGCCCTCTCAGTGTACTCAGATGATTCCATGATAGGGATCATGGTCACTGTTTAAATGAAGTATACCGAGAGGATAAAGAAATTACCCAAAATACCAGAGTCACCCTAGCTGTATCAAAGATGAGGTGTATAGTACAGTTTTGATCCAAACATACTTGAAAACACATTAAAAGGGGCAGTCAATCCTCTCAATCTGACTTTCTCTAGAAGAAATTGGCTTCACCTATTGAAACATTTCCATTAGTCAATCACTAGGACCATACCACGTGAGGAATTCTACATTCACTCATGCACAACAACATAATTACAACCCAGAATAACAGTGTTTTCAAAGGTTTTGTACACAACCAATCATGGAATCATTGTTATATTTTGTAGGCACCAACATAGAACAAGATATTTCCATCCATAAGGACACTTCAAATGAGATAAAACATTTACAAATGGTCCTAGACTGACCCTTCTACCCATAAGGAAATGTTTAACATGTTTGACAGGACAATCACCACCTTTGGAGTTTCTTAGTCATCATTTACAAAAAATAAATTCATAACATGATTTAATGGGCATTAAACTAAAAAGGAAGATATAATAGCTGCTTACAAGCACAGAAGTGCATATTTACTCTAGGAGTACATGCGTAACTCCTACCAAGTTATGCCCACATGCTCTAAATGAGACATTAGACATAAAAGCCCAACTAAACAGATTAGCATGTAAAAACTCAATCCTCCATAGGACTTCATCCCACGCACTAGGATAACTGAACATCTTAGAGCCAGGTCATTAAACCCCATAGATGACACGTGAATAAAGCGACATCGCCCAAGGATTAAATGAGTGGCACTGAAATTAATAGTTTACTTCATGATTATAAAGGCAATGGGTATCACATGTATCAATGTATACTACCCAATAATTTTAGAAGTAGAACAAAACATCCATGAAACTATCCATAGGAGCAAATAACCATATGCATTCAAGTATCTAATGGCCTAAAAAATATTGAACCGGAATTCATAATACTCCATATGACTACCAACCTAACTGATTATGTATCAATTCATCCATCATTGGAGAGGAAGTGGAGGGTCACATAACCTACTAAGAATCTAACCATTCCCTATCCATTTATAACCCATAGAAACCGAGAATTTCCTAATTCTCATAACTTTAATAATGATTAACATAGAAAAAACCACCTGTCTAGACCAGGGTGTCACTTTTAAAATCTAGCAGTCCTACAAGGTTCAAACAACACCCAAATCGCACCACTCTTTATAAGGATCATAGAATTTAGTAAGGATTTTAAGGATCTGAGGGTGCAACCTAGAACGAGATAGAACCTTACCAAAACCTAAACCGTCGACCCAAAATAAGGTCATGCCTATAAAAGGTCACCAGGCTTATGGTACTATTATTAAGGTTTGTGTTAAAGGAGAATAAGACTATGAGAAACGTTCACTCTACCATTATAAGGGGAACCCATGGATCTTCGAACAACCCTTACAAAATGGACAGATCAAGATAACCACTTAAGGATTGATTTTAAGGCATTAAACCAAAACTCATTTAACCCTTTAAAAACAGATCAAGGTTTAATTTCAAAATAAAAATAATTCCAGTCATAATGAAAAAGCAATGGGTTAAGGCCATAAGTAGACACATGAAAGTTATATTAATATTCTTTTTGATTCATTATTATTTATTGATATCTCATTATACATAGTCCATTGACAATTAAAACCCTATTTTAAACACCATTAATTTTATTATAAGGACTTACAAAAAAATATCTCAAATAGGATTTAAAGGTATTATATTAAATAAAGAGGTTCTATTTAAAAGGTTTTCACCATAAATTTACATGAAAAACCATATAGATGGATACTGGTACTTTAAAAGTACCTCAACATAAAGAATAAAAACACCCTCACAAGGTCAAGCACTAAGGAATACAAAAATAAAGAGAAACCTATGATGATCCCCTTTATCCAATCTAGGCTCAACCAAAATCAACCTGAAAATTTTAAACATTAATTTTTAAAACACTGTTAGTGGGATTATTTCATAAGAATCATGCCCCAACTAACCAACTTGGGTCTAGATGTGTGTTTAAGAATTTAGAAATATGGGTTATTAATCCTAATAAATATGGGTACAATCATTAATAAGGAAACCAAAATATATAAGGTCATAATTGAAAAACATTCACATTTACAATAGTTTATATGTATAAGGCTTAGAATAGATGGTTTGGTTATATGGGATAACATTTTTCAATTTTTAAATCACCCATACACTTTACAAATTAGGGAAACTCCCATATAACTTCAAATATTTTATCCTTGATTAAATTAAAAATCAACCCCTTAATATTTGTGCAAATACCTTTAAATATATATTGTGAATATACCATGGTTCGGTTGTACGGGTCACCCTGTTCGAATTCATAATGTTCCTATACACATTGACAATTGGAAATTGTATCCCATTTAACCGCAACCATAAATTTTTATCCCAATGAACCAATGATTCATGGATCAAACATTTCATAATTTATTAGAGAGGTGTCACCATCAATAATAAATTGAACATGTTAAAATTTAACTAGGTTCTCTAAAAATAGTAATTAAATATGATTTAACATGGTTAGGAACCATTAAAGCATAATATTTAACCATGGAATACTGCTATAAAACCCAAGAAACACAATGAACGTGCTAATCAGAACACTAAAATCACGGAAGAATTTCATAACACTCTGGGAACGAACATTAATTAAATACATATTATTTATATAAGATCATGCAATGAGATACCTAAGAAGGTAAAATGTAATCATGTTACCAAAAGAACCTAGCATAGCATATAATTGGCTGGAAAATAAGACACAAAGCACATTAGCAATTTTTAATAGCCTAATAATGAAACCTACATGGAATGGAATATGCATGGAATGTGAATCCCTATGTTCCTATAATAATTCATGTAATACTACTTCCTTTCCATACCAGGACAAGGGAAAATACAATAAATACAATAAATAAGTAAGAAATAGAAATTACTCCAATCAATCAAGGTCAAATAAAATCTATGGTAATAACGAACAACATGAACAACCATCCCATCCATGGTAACATGGAATTTTCCGCATAAGTGGGTAGATCAATCCCAAGAAAAACTATTTACCAAGTGCTGATACATTCCTAGTCTCCTATCTGGTGACACAAATAGTAATAAAAAAGGAAAAGAAACCACTAATACCACTTTGTAATATCCCAACCTGGCTGACCACAAAACTGGTAGCCAGATCGGTTGACATATAACATCAATCACACCTCCCTATACGCTAGAGGATATGAATTAGAAGTGAGGTTCTTATGGTGGTATGGTGGGGATACTGTACCCTAATGGTCAGAGTAGAATAGTGGTATATTAGATAGAAAATAATAGAAAACAGCAGTAGTAGTTATAAATGAGAAACAAATAAAGGAAGAATAAATATAATTACCAAATAAAGTGTTAAACGCCTAGTATAAAACTATGAATTCATGTCTAGATAGTGATAATAGTATAAGAAAAATAATATACTATAAGCAGCATAATGCAATGAAAGAATAAAATCCCAAGGACTAGCTCCACAAGCATCCTGATTACCAGCTCAGTCTTGTGCTCCTAACTCCCATGTACAATAGATATCTCAAGGTAAAAATCATAGACCTATGAACATGAAGATCCACTAAGGTACCCATGTGCAATGGTGGACTGAGCAGAGTGTGATATATACTTAGTGTTCCACCACCAATGTTGTAAAAATAACAATCTAATTAGTGCATATAAAATAAACATCATGTGTGTATAACAAGAGTAAATTAGAAATGTAGAATAAATAATTAACTAATTTTAGATCAAGTTTCTCAAGGAAACCTATCCCAACTATACCTGCTTCAGAATAAGTTAGAAATTTCTGAACCATAAGGAAATTTTACAAGTGAGATATGGGGAAGGAATAAAAAATATCTTGAAATAGTTATCATGAGATGGATAAAACCCAAGCATGTTATTTTTATTGGTGGACATGTTACGTGAGAGAAAATTCTGAAACAAAAACCTATATTATATAAGTAACTAACCAAATAAAATAAGCATCATCTTGGGTCCGTCCAAGATAAACTATAGAACAGAACCCATGTATTGCACCATGAGTGCTATAAGTCCTCACTACTGTTCTAGCCTGCCAAATGAGATCTATGAATGGCCTTACAGGTATCATTACCAACCTTGTGAGAGAGGACCTCTGAGCCCATAACTTGTATCTCACATAGGGGACCGAGTCTTACTCAGGGCGTGGTACAACAATCTTACCAACGATCCCATTCAACGTGTCTCTCCTAGGGAACCAATATCCCTCACAATGATGTAATAGGAACACACAATTAGCCCATCCGGGAATACTAGTATCATCCCCAGTGTATAAAAAACATATTAGATAAAATGATCACACACATGATGGACCCATCCTCTACATTCCATGGAAGGATCACTCAATATGATCATAGTTCATTTAATTAATTAAATTTGAAAATACAAAATCTAATAAGGTAAGAATGCTATATATTAATGTAATTAATTAAGATGTCCATCACATTCTAACATATTAATAAGGAACACTTGATTACTAAACAGAAGTCCATGGTAAAAAACTAAAGCCATGAGGCCAAGCAATGTATAGAATATATATATAACCTTTTCTTATTAGAAGAAAACACTTATAAAACATGATATTGTATTCGAACATTAAATTTATATAATTTAATTAATTAAAAACTACCACAAGGAAATAATAAATCCACTTTTAAGGTTGTTTAATTAACCGCACATCACAATTTAACATGGAAAATAAAATTACACCTAAAGAGGGTGTCATCAACCAAGGTAGATGAAATTTTGAATTGGAAGATAAATGGGTATACCCTAAAGGGGTATTTTCGTTTGAGTTTATAACCTAAACCTATCTCAAGGAGGGAAAAAAGACATCATAACGTGTAATAATGAATGCAATTCAAGAAAATTTATTATTTTGAAGCATTTCCAGGTAAAATCGGTGTGAGGCACAACAACGTCATTTTGTAAAATAATAAATTTTGAGGGAAAAGCTATATACCACCTACCTTATACCAAGGATGACCCAGACATATGATATAAAGATTTAGTTGGTCTATTTTGTGAGAAAGAAATGAAATGGATGAATAACTTGAAAATATGGTAAATTAGGTCACACCATCGAAACTTTCTTGAGAGAGAGTTAAATAGAAAATGGTTTAATAGGAATGTAGATATCCTCGATAGGAATGTATAGGGAGTAAAGACACTAAATTCCATCAATGGATGGAAGATATTGATCAAAGACTGGGGTAGTCATTGGAGGAGCCTCACATGTAATGGAGGAGGAGACACCCACTGGAATGAAGATAGGAGGAAGGAGGAATTATATTTTTATGGTAAATAAGGGTATAATGGTAAATCCAACCTTAAAACTGGGATTTTCAGTTTGGCTACATGGTTTTCCCAACCGTGGGTGAACCATGTGGCTCTCACTGCTTGGGAACCATAACCTAACATGGTTTCCCTAGAAGGTTTTCCATAACCATGTGCCAACTGTGCGCTAAATAGTGCACCTACACTACCTAAGTGGAAATAAGAATGTGGGATAGATGAATGGTTTGGTAAACTTTTTCTGGCCCATGAAAATCACTTCTGATCACGTTTTTGTGTAACACAGTTTTCATTAGTGGGCTGCACAGTTTCAAACAAACTGTGTGCCCTTACCATTCCACCCAAACATCAATTCTTTTGGGCTCGTATCTCCCTAAACTCAATGAACCACCCAATAAACCTCTCAATATTCCAAATAATTTTAAAAACAACACATTGTTGTGTTCCAACTCACAAAATTAAAATCTGAAAATCATTTAATAAAATGGACCTTCTACTGAATGAAAAAGTTCAAAATTCTATGGAAATTTGTCTAGTCCAAAAACACAGAATGCTCTAAAAGGAAATTTTATTATTTGTTTATAAAAATTATTAAAATAATTGTTTGAGTAAAAAGTATTTTAAATGACAATAACGTCTTTACCAAAAAGTATATACTTATTTACCAATATTTTTTCTTTATCCTTCATACATAATTTTCGAAATTTATTTATTCTTATTTATACCACCAAATTTAATGAATATGTTATAAAGATAATGTTTAAAAAATAATATTATTTGTTTATTTAGATTTTTTAAAACTCATTTTTACATGTTACATAACCTATCAAACATAGATTTATTTAAAAAAACTTGGGTTGTTACATTCTCCCTCGTAATGATTTTATCCCTATACATTTCATATTACAAATAATGGTTAAAATAGTTGAGGTTACTCTTTCTTCATTGATACCTCTAGTTCCTAGGTCTCCTCTTCATATTTATGGATTTCCATAACACTTTGACCAGGTGAGTCATCCTATTACATGGAAATTTGTCTTTATAGTCCATGATCTTTATCAATTACTCCTCATAAGTGAGATCATTTTCCAACAATACCACCTATAAATTTACTACACGTGATGGAAATGATATGTAATTCCTCAAGAGGCATACATGGAATACATTATGCAATTGAGAAAGAGTTTTTGGTAGTGATATTAAATATTCTACAACTCCAATATGATAAAGAATCTCAAATGGGAATATGTACACAAGTCATAGCTTTCCCTTCTTCCCAAATATCATGACTCTCTTCCAAAGAGAAATGTAGAGAAGCACCTTATCCATGATCTCGAACTCCATGTCTCATTGATTATTGTCTACATAGCTCTTCTATCGACTCTGAGAATTCATGATGTGTTTTTGAATGGTATTGAACTTTTCTACCATTTCCTCAACCATATTAGGTCCAATTATCTTGTGTTTACCAAATTTATCTTAACACAAAGGTGGTCTAAATATCATCACATGAAGGGATTCATAAGGATCATTTTGGATACTTGAGTGAAAGACATTACTATATGATAATTAAATAATAGGAATATGTTGATCCTATCCTTATTTTAAGTCCAAAAAAAATTCTCTCAACATGTCTTCCAGTGTTTGAATAGTTTTCTCAGATTTAACATTAGTTTAGGGGTGATAAGATGTATTGAAATTAAAATAAGTACTTAGAGTATTTCAGAGTATCTTCCAGAACATGGTGAAAAATCATGGATATCAATAGATACAATTGATAGGGTTGTTCTATGTATCCCCACTACCTCTCTAATGTATATCCTTAGAAGATAATCAAGTGATAAGTCATCGTGAATTGCAATGAAGTGATCAGTATTTGTAATATTATTCGGTACAACCCATATGGAATTGTTTTCTATTGATGTCTTGAGAAGACTTGGTAAAAAGTCCATGGTGATGTTTTTCCATTTCCATGTAGGTTTATGTTATGGTAATATCATACCTTTATACTTATTCCTTTCAGCCTTCAATTTCTAACACATGATATAATTTCATTTATATTTTGTGATGTAATTATTCATATTTATACACTAATAGTTCTCTTGGAGATCTAGATATATCTTCATGCTCTCTAGATGGATGGAGAAGGATGGTTTTTGTGAATTTTTCATAATATATTTATTTATCTTTATATTTAACGGTACAAATAGTTGTGACCCAATTCTTACAATCATTCTTCACAAATATTTAACTCATAGAATTTATCATTTTTTAAAATATTCCACCTTCTTTTGAATTTCCACATCATCTCTTTGAGAATCCATTATATTATATGTAAGGGGTGGTTGATCAATCATTTGGTAAAGGAATGATAATATTCCTTCTTTCACACTTCCTATGTCCATCCTTTTCAAGCATAAGAAGATTGGATCATTCTCAATTGTCATTATCAATAATGTTTCTAGATCCTTTCTACATAGAGAATATTACACTTTTTTTCTTTCCTAGGATGATAAAGGATTGAGTACTCGTAGTCCTTGATCAGATCCAACCATCTTCACTGATGAATATTAATCTCCTTCTATGTGAATATATATTTTTTACTCTTATGGTCCATATATATTTCAACTTCTCCCCAAAAAGATAATGTCACCATATTTTCAACATAATGAACTCTGTATCTGACTTTAGATCATGCATAAGACAAATCTTATCTGAAATTTCAACTGCCTTGAGGATTATGAAATCACTTAATCATTTTTCATTAGTAAAAACCTAATATATTATTTAAATCATCTCAATATACCTTGAAAATTTCCTCAATTAACAGTAGTGTGAGGATTGGTGTATTGATAAACCTATTTTTAAACACCTTAAATTTTTTTTTAATTCACTGGTCTAGAAAAACTTTACTCCCTTCTGTGTTATCATGGTTAGTGCTTTTGAAGACTGTGAGAAGTTATTCACAAATCATTACCAATACCCAACTTGAACCAGAAAACTATGGATCTCCATTAAAAATGTTGTTCTAGGTTAGTCCTTAATTTCCTTTGTCTTAGAAGGCTCCAAATATATCCTTTTTATGGTGATAATATACCCCAAGAATGATAATTTCTTCATCCATAACTCACATTTACTATACATTGTATATATATTCTCTTTTATCAAATTCTTAAACACAATATTTAAACACTCCTCATGCACCTCTTTACTTTTGGAGTATATTAGAATATCATATATAAATACTACAATATATTTTTTAATGTAATATCTAAATAATATATTTATTATGTCTATAAAAATTTCTAGAGCATTACTCAGTCCAAAAGGAATCACTATGAACTCATAGTGTTCATATCTTTTTTGAAATGTTGTTTTGTAAATATCTTCCCTATTCACCCTTAATTGGTGATATACCAACCAAATGTCCGGCTAGAGAAATAATGGTCTCTAAATATCTGATCGAACAAGTTATCTATCAATGGAAGTCGATACTTATTATTTATTATGATTCTATTGAGTTCATGATAATCAATACAGAGACACATTGACCCATCCTTCTTCTTGATATTGAGGACCAGTTCACCCCAAAGTGATGAACTCAGGTTTATAAAACCCTTTTCCAAATTATCTTGTAACTGATTCATTAGATATTCTGACCAAATTTTTTTTATTAGCATTCTTTGATATGGGAAGATATCTAGGTATTAGTTTAATTGATTACTCAATCTCTCAGTCAGGAGGAAGACCAGGAAACTCTTCGGGAAGTACATCAGTATAATCCCTCATAATGGGAATGTATTCAATCATGATTCTCTCCTTTGTCTCAATAATTTGATCCATACATGATTTCTCATAAGGAAATAATATCCATACTTGAGTAGAAGACTTCAATAGAGCTTCATCCTCCTACATTCACTTATATTGAATTAGATAATGACATGGGACATGGAGAGTGATCATCCTCCATCAACAATTGATGTTGGCTTTATATATGGATATCTAATTTAGGCCTAATATAAAATCAATCGCCACTAAATGATGTAAGATAATATTTTCTGGAAGATTTAGTCCACAAAAATTGACTAGGTCTGATTTATATACTTGGGATGCAAACATTGTTATATTTTCAATTATCACAGCTTACTCAACCCCCATGTTTTGAGGTGGTGTTTTAATATTTATGCTAAAATTGAAAGATATGAAAGAATGCATAAAAATTGAATCAAATAGTAGATTTTATATTATTGAATAAAAAAATTGAAAACCTATCACCACATTATTATTAGGATCCACCTCAGGAGTAGTGATAGAAGATGCTCTTACGCTCTCTCAAGGCCTTGGAGGTTGTTTCCATCAGTTGTCTTTGACAACACTTGTCTATGGGCATTGTCTTTCATAATACCTAGGATCCTTATCACTGAAACACTACACAATATGATGGGTTTTAATATCAACCTTATTTTATTCTTTTACACTAGTGGGTTTCTTCATTTCCATCTAGCACTGGTTATCCCAAATACCCTATTTTCCACATTTTAAACATCTTTTAGTTCCCAACATATAATTTATTGAATGATTATTCCCACAATTTCTAGAAGTTGGATTTTCGGTTTTCATTCTTCCATGGGATTTATCTTCTATTACTCTTGAAGAAAACTCAATTTTATGTTTTTCTATAGTCCTATGAGACCACTGAGAGTCACTGATCTCTATATAAACTTTGAGGGCACATACAAAATCTCTTTATAACTATCAAATTCTAGAATCTCAAAATATTTTTGTTGACTTGTATTTAATAAAAAAAAGCGATCTAACATAATCTCAATGTTGATGAAAATTTTGAAGGCTTATGATGAAATCCTTCATATTTTTTCCTTAAATACCTAGATAGAATCATCTTACTTTTGTTTCAGTTTGAGGAACTCCATATCCATTTAATATGGAGATTTTGAGGAAAATGTTTTTGAGAAGAAATTTATTGAAGTATTCCCATTCCATGGAATCAATGTCCTTTTTGGACTTTGTGTTCTTGATTAGTGTCCACTATTGATCGACTACTCCCTCAATGTGATAAATGGATAACACAACTTTCTCAATCACTATGAATTACAAGATAGAGAATATTTTCTCAATAGAGTTAATCCATTATTCTAAAATGAGGGGATCATAAGACCCAATAAAGTTAGGAGGCCCTGGTCTCATAAAAGACTCAACTTTGATTTTATCTTTCTTAGGAGGAGTAGGGAATTACACACGATTCATGTTATTATTCAGAACATAGGATATTATTTACAAGAATTTATTTGCTATAACTCCCATAAGATTAGGAATATCATTTTGGAAATCATCACATTGCCTCTAATGTTGGATTTTGGAATGTTTTCTCCTATTTCCATTTATGAACTAAATAAATAATAACAAGATGAGAATGCGTTACCCAATAAATCGAAAATGGAAACATATAAACATGGGGGGGGATAAATTATAAATGATAATTATATCCAAAATTATGAGTCTATATGTTTAAATCTTTGTTATCCATTATAATTTTTAATATTAGATTTTCTAGTCTAATTTGTTTTTCAAATACTTCATAATGGTTTGTAATGCGTTTTGTGGATTTCCAGAACATATACCCCATGAATTTCAAACTAGGTGTTTATAAATACCCATCATCATGAACCAGGTAATGAATGAGTCCAACATAATGCACCCATTTTAGGGATATTAACCCTAGGTACAACTATTTTAGTGAAACATCAACTTATAGTATCCAAGAAAATAATTATTTTCTTGTAAACCACTTTATCTAATCTTTTTCAAAAAATTGCCTGGTTTCTTATTTTTGTCTTATCCCTAAGGAATTTCACTAGGATTTTCTAATCATAATCTCAAAAAATAATTACAACATTCTATTATACAAACCCCAATGACCCTAAAATTTTACACATATTTGTACATGATTTTTATCATAAACATCCAATAATTATAACCTAAATATTGTGAGGCCTAGTATATTTGGAAAACTAGTTTTGTAATACATTAAAAGGAATATAAAACATGAAAAAAATATTTTATTCTTTATAATAATCTCCTAAATTGAGTTTATCTCCTAAAAATACATATGATAACATGGGGAATTCGTAAAATAAAGGGGTGATCTAAAAATACCAGTAAGAGAATAAACATGATAAAGAATCATAACTTGTGAGTCAAAAGTATAATAATATATCATAAAAGAGTAGGACCATGAGTAATCACATGGAAGCATAACATAATGAACACGACATCATAGGAAATGTGGAAGAATATTATAACATAAAATAAATATGAGTCAAGTCTAACAATCTATAAAATTTCAGATTGTATAAAATGCCCCATAAAAGATTAGGATTACTCCGTAATCCCATACATGATGCTCATTAGTCTAAAGCTTAACCAATACATTGGAGCACTACATGTGCACACCCATCATAAAATGTTCATGATTTATGTGTTATATAACAAGGAAATAAACAATAAGTAACAAATTTAGAAATACCCTTTTAAATAAAATGGGTTCCAAATTCTTGCCTCATATCATAATCAAAGGAAGATTCATATTGAATAATTTTGAGAAATGAACATAAGGCATGTATTACCCCATCAAATAAAGGGAGAATAAGATACTAAAATGTCCCGAAGGACTTCACATTTTATTGATTTTTGATAATCCACCTTTCAATGAGTTAGTTGGAACCCTTACAAGGCCTGTATGCCTAAGTATTACGTGGACCGTTGGCCTTAGAGGAATTAATTTCTTGTAGCCTTAGAAAATAAGATAGGTATTAATATGTGAGACATATATATATAATTTATAATAATTACATAAATTTAAATAGTTGAAATTTGAATTAGACATATAATGGTCATAACCTATAGAAAAGATTGGTTTAGAGAGATCCCTTACCTTGAACCCAATTCATCACATGCATTATTTATCTTCCTCTTATTTAGAACACCTCTTTAATATCATACTGAAAACCTACCATGGTTGGATTTATGATCAAAAAAATGACTCTAGGATTTGGGGAGGGATGTAAGGAAGGTATTTGATAAGGGTTTTTCTGAACCACAATGATTTATATGTTTAAAGAGGATAGTAGAGGGGAATCCCTTTTATATGTTCGGGAGAGGACACACTCAAATTTTTTGAAAAACATTATACCCAAGTTTACACATGAAAAAGGCTCCAAAAAGTATCATTCTAGAATAATAGATTATCTTAGGTCGGTATATAGTTATTAAGTAGTATTTGGATAATTTTTCTGTATTTTTAACCCATATCATTTTATTTTAACCCATGGTAAACCCATTTTAACCTTAATCATGATAACTGCTTTTTTAATATTTTTACTATTAATTATGGAAAAAACTAATTATACCTTATCATATAATTATAATTATGATTATTAAAAATATTTAATACATTTTTATAAATTCATTTGACATAATTTATGTAATTTAATTAAAAATTAAACCTACCAACATGATAAAAAAGAGTTTTGTAAGGAATTTTTTTAAAAGTATAAATTTTTTTAAGTCAATATTAAAAATAAACTAATTAAAATGACCTAAATTGGATTAATCCTAAAATAATTGAACTAATATATTAAGACCAATTTAAAAAAATATATAACTTTGTAAAATATTTTTAAAAAATGATAGTTTTCCATAAAAAGCAGTATTTTTCACTATTTATTAAACAAATTTATAAAAATACCAAAAATTAACCCTAAGATAACTTAGAGATTTTGATTCAAAAAATAAATTTAAGGTTTTCAGATAAATTATTTTAAAGTGTAAAAAATTAATTTTATTATTTAGTCATAAAAAGGAATAAAAATGGATTTTTAAGAAAAAACCATTTTCAAAGACATTAAGGACTTTCAAAAAAATTTGTACTTATTTATCAAAATATTTTATTTATCCTTCATACTTAATATTAATAATTTGGTAATTATTATTCATAGTATGAAATTTAATATCTAGGTTATAATAATCATGTTTAAATAATAAGAATAATAATAATAATAATAGATTGAGGTTTGTTTAAACTCAGTGTTACATGTCACGTATGCTATCAAATATAGATATCTTATTTATATAAAACTCAATATGTTATAGTGTAACTATGGTTGATCCATTGGAATGAGGCGCAAGATTTTTCCAAACTATTTGGACACCCCTATACACCATACACCCTATAGACAGTGGGTTTCACATTATTGGAATATAATTAATTTAACCATGTGGCCAAACCATGTACCAAATCCATAAGTCCATTAGGGGAACATTGTTAGGGAACATGATTAATACTAACTATGCATCCTTATAATAAACCATGAAAATTGGTTTTAGTCCCCCAAAAAATTATATTAAAAATCCCTAGACCCCCATTTAAGTTGATAAACACACTTACTCGACCCTAAATTGATTCCATGGTTATTGAATCCTCTCAAGGGGAAATGTTGACTCATCCAACACCTTATATTTGTGGATCAAAGCATCAATGATCACATTGGATCTACTTCTAGTGATTAAATCTCCTCTTGTGTGGATTATTATGATATCCTCTTATATCCTTCTTATAGAGCGATAGATCATCCGGTTATTCATGGATCTAATATTCATTTTGATGGATATTGATTCTATGTTTGTTTTATTGATCTCCTACACCATCATTGTCTATTGGAGGATCCCACTATTGGTGTTGTATTGACATGATTCCATGATTAAAGGTATGTGGTTACATAATTATTATCCTAAAATTGAATCCCTAGTTGATCTATTTATTTGAAATGAGTTTTTAAATGATTTAAAAACGTGTATTTGAGATGATTTGATGTGTGATTTTTAAATGGAATGGAATGGTGAAAATACCCCAATTTCAATGGAATTGAAATTGTTGGGTGGATTGAAGATAAATTATGGCTTTATTGTAAATTGAATTAAATGAAATGATTGATTTTATTCTTGAGAAATTTTTATTACAATGAAACATGATTTTAAAAGGCATGATTTAATGAAAAAAACTATGATTTGTTTTTGAAATTGAAAAGGTAAGTTGAAAACTGATTTTGGGAAATTTAATTTTTAATGTTGAATTGATTTGAACTGAATTATTTTTCCAAAATTTGTTGATTCATTTATTTACTGATTGAATCACATGTGAGCCCGAGTAGTTAGTGATTTTTAGGAAAAGTATGTTACGAATATGACTCCCTAGTAATGGATTGAGGATGAAAACTATAGCTAAACCAAGTTCATGATGATTTCCTATGGTGGGTCCCCAAAATAGTTGTTAATTGATTTACCATAATGGGTGTCCCCTAATGGGGTGCTTATATGGGTTTTCACACATATATTGAGTCTTGTTAATAAATTATAATTTTCAGGATTTTATATCCATAAATAAACATACCTTATAGCTTATTATCTTGGTATTTTATTGTGTTTGATTTGATTAAAAATTCCATTGATTATATTTTTTTATTCATGCCAACAGTTTTGTGTAAATTTTTATTTTAAATGTCTATTTAAGTCTATTTTTTTAAGATTTAACATGTTTTTGATTATGAATCTTGTTTTGTTGAAAATATGAAAATGAAATACCATGACATGTTTTGTTAAAAATGAAATAATAATTGGTATAGTTTTTATGTAATTGATTATGGAACACATTCTGAGACCCTACCAGGATTTATAGCTCACACCCTACATTTACCTTCACATGTTTGTACATTATCTGAAATCAGGTTAAATTAAATGGAAAGTTTGTCTTAGTGAACGGGGGTGTACTTGATTCATGGGACCTAGAGTGATAAAGGTGACCAGTGGAGATGTGATACACTTGTTACATGAGCTTTTCGAGACTTGGTTTTGGCAGTTGTGCCTCTTGATGATGTATTTTTTTGGGTTTTGTTTTACCTGTTTGATTTTGGTATGTTCTACTCCAAGAGTATTGAAATTATTGACATTTATCATTTATTATCTATTATTTTGTTGAAAATTAATTACCTTTTCTTTATTATATAATGGCGTGTGCTAGTCTCCAACCCATGGGGTTTGGGAATGCCCTTAGGCTATATTAAGAACATGATAGGTATCAGTATACCAGGGTATCTGGGAAATTTTGTGGCTTAATCATAGTGGAAAGTAATAATTTACAAACATTACTGGAAATGTTCTGTGAGTTATACTTGGTAAACTTAGTGGATTCAGTCCATCTATAGACATCGCAATACAAAGGTTTCTCTACTAGTTTTGAAATTCAGGATACTCGTGATCAATTTTATTTTACTGAGGAGAGTCTCTTGGGTAATAATGTTTCCCATCTTGAATTTTTTATCTTTATTCCACACCAATTTCTTTTTACTCTCCTCACTCCCTTATAGGTTATGAAAACAAAGAATTATTAGAAAGTACCATAATAATTTCAAAGGTACTGATTCATATTTCTTATATAAAGGCATACAATAATTTTAAAATTTTTTAAATGATTCATGGTCTTTTGGAAACAATATAAAATCATTTGTATAGACATGTATTCTTGTATAAATAATAACCAATGAACATAGTTTTTGTTTAACATTATTTCTTTAGCAAGGAAGATCATTATCTTCTAGTATAATATCATTCAAGAGATAAAGTAGTTCAGTAAAGCTAGTTTTACTCCACCTATTTCCAAATTTTAAATTTTATAGCTGTTGTATAACAATCAATGTTATATATTTAGTATAAGAAACATAAAATGGTGTCTTTTCAAATAACATTAACTTATAAAATAGTTTTGGACAATATTGATGTTCATCTTCAACTATAATTATAATTTTCTTAAAACGATCATCATTATCATTTACATTTTTAATAATATCCTTGATATAATCATAATCATCATTCACACTTGTATTCATATTCGATGATCTGTAAAGTATAGTGTTATCCTAATCACTAACAAATTTCAGTTTTTCCCTATATTTACTCTAATATTTATAACTTCAATATATTTCATGACTGTTCAAGTGGTATTTCAACTCATTTAAACTAATTAGTATTGAATAACAATAAAATAAACACTTAAAAGGGTTTTAAGAAGGGTAATATGCATGATATTTTGTAAAATTGATGAACTCTTTAACCCTATCCTCATACTCTTTTATCATATGATTGACGTCCATCCATTTTCGATTCAAATCCATTTTATTGGATTCATTAATATTAAAATTTATCTAAAACATTAAATACATAGAAGGTATGATATTAGTTTCCAAAAAGGATATTATTTATATACACACACATATAGTCATCATATTGGATTTAATGTTTCATTATTTAAACAAATTTTTAGAACATATAATGATAAAGTATAATATTCCGTCTAAAAACTAGAATTTCCAAAGAGGTATTTCAAAAATTAATCTTTTTTAACTCATCATCAATATGTGGGTTCCTTTATTTCATATAATTTTTTGATGATTATATAATTATTAATTTATAATATGTTTAGAGTCAGATATATTACTTAAATTATTTCTGACTAAAAATAAACATTTTGGATGAAAAAATTCATGGTTTTCACGTTTTGTGAAATTTCTTTGTAAAATATGTCTTTATAGATTAGAATTTCTACAGGAAAATTGAAATCTAAATGAACTCTAATTATGAGACCATAAATCACATCGTAGTGGATCATACTATGTTGTGGTGTATACTAATGAGATTTTGGAAAATGATCATGGCTAGAACATGGTCTGCATGTGAATTTTAGTGAAGTAGGTATGTGAAACAATAAATATATCACATCATTGTTAAAATCCTTTCAAAATTTGTTTTTCACTATGTCAACAATTTTTATTACATTTTATTCATTTTGATAACTTAAAGTGTCAATTAGTGTGAATATTACTATTTTTTATGTTGATTTCATCCATATTCATAAAAAATCATATTTTAGATCCATTTTTTATTCAATTTTTTTTTAAAATAATAGGAATAAAAAATATAATTTTAATAAATCATAATAATATATAAATTATAACTTTTTTTTGGAAAATATGATATTTTAGGAAACAATTATTCTAGTTATTAAAATATAAGTTGATAGTGGTTTTTAGATCATAATAAAATTATTTTAATTTATATCATCATCTAAAACCATATAATTACCCATATAATATTTTTTAATTTTTCTTTTAGTTATAATAAAAACCACAATTTTATTATTAAATGAGATTTTGAAAATAACTAAGATTTTGGGTAGAATTAAAAAAATTTATGATTTAACCAAAATTAACATAATTTAAAAATTTAAAAATCATTACCAGGATGGATTTAATCAAAAAAAATACTTTTAATGAGTAATGGAATCCATAAATGAACATTTGTTTTATTTAAATTTGAAAAATTAATGATTTGAAAATATTCAATTCAAAAAAAATTGGGAATTTCCATATTCTGATTAGTCTCTCATTTAAAAATATTGTAAACTTTTAAAATATTTTTATAAAATATTTGGGGAATTATATTAATTATAATGTGAAAATAATTTTTATATTAAATTTGATGAAATTTTATTTTGATATATAAATAAAATAATTTTTTATTTTTTTTCCCTAGAAAATTATTAAATTAATATAGAAAAAATTGAGATTACTTTTAATTATTAAAATAAAATTCGAGATCAAATTAAAATAACAATGAAAAAATAAATTATAATTCAATAAAAATGTTTTTGAATCAACAAGAAAATTTTTAGAATATATTCATATACTATTTTTGAGGAGTTTGTGACTAAAGAAAATTAGGTAAAATAATATGCATTTTTTGTGTACACTGGAAGATCATTCCAAAAGAAGAAGAATAAAACAGAAAATCATTTGAGTGAGGGGTCAAACATCAACCAATAGAGAGGAACAAATTAGAAGCACCTATTTTTTATAAAATTTCTATTAAATAAATCATATGAGATGAAAAAAAGAAAAAAATTAATGAACGAATAAACATTAAAAACAAATAACATACCATAGATTTAAGGGTCGATTCATCAAAAAATTCAAAGGTAGTGAAAAAATATTCAGATTCCAAGAGACATTAAATTGTATGAGTATGGGAGATAATTGTTAGAGTTATTTTAAAATAAGGGAAGGGATTGTAGGATCATAATATTTATGAAAATTACAATATAAGGGGGAGGGTGTGAATTTTAGTTTGAAAATAACTATAAATTTTCATCCTCCTTAAAAGATACTTGTACGGGTGTTACAAAGATCAAATAAATACGTAATAAAATAAATTTAAAATCAAAGTAAAAATATGTAAGTATTTTTCTTCAAAATTACCATAGAACATAATTTCAAAACAAAACTATTTAAACTATTATTATTATAATTAAATAATGATAAAATAGTTAACATAATTTTTTTAAACAAGTAGTATTTTAGCAACTAAAGAAATAATTAACTCAAAATTGATTCAATAAAGTATACAAAATAAGTTTTAAAAATTATCATTAAGTATTGGTTAGTGAACCAAATACTCATTTAAAAGGATATTATTTAAAACCGCATGTTTAAACAAATGTTAAAAGTAGATCTATAGACCTAATCTAAGGTATCCCTGAATATCCGCATATCAAATTGTATCTATTTATTAAAGCATGAAGCATTGATTTTTCTTCCTTACCCTAGAAGCATATAATCCTAAATGTTATTTCCATGCTTTGACAACCTAATCCTTAAATCTTGGTTTAACTTATACTTTTAGTGGTAGCTTGATATTTCTGATACAATAACTGGTTTCTTGGTATTTCCCTTTACTATAACTAGTAGCATGGTTAAAAAAAATTAAAAATACAATACTAAGATATTTTCAAGGAAAAACTCACATAATGTTTTCTCTTAGTAGAATCACTTAGAAAGAAAAATATTACACTGAATAGAAGTTCCTTCAGTGACAACAAATTAAAAACCATAAAAACAGAGATTTTTTTATAATTCTAAATATATATACATTGTGTTATTATGATTCATGGTGGTGAAGATCTATATATATACAATCATCTAAAGGTAAAATTATTAATATCTCAAGGTCAGTTACCATGAAATTGAAAATAACTTTTTGTTCATCTTCCAATGGCCTCAGTGTCCCGCCATATTTACCAATGAGTTGAATATCACCACTATCGTGATTTTTAAAACCAGTAAAAGTAATTAGGATATCATTATTCAGATTACTGGTTTTATATGAAAACATTAAAATTTTGGTATTACAGGATTCTATGGGTTATATGATTTTCGTAAAAAAGTACCATCCGTATATAATTTATCTTCACGTTGTGAATAATTAATTTATTACTTTTATATTTTAAATCAAAAAATTGAAAATAAAAAATTTAAGTTAGATAATGTATTATATGGATTATTTAGTGGGTTTCAAAACAAGTGTAGTGAATTGTTTTAATTACTCAATAATCTCCCCCCTTTGAAAAAAACACACAAATAAAAATGAAAATGAACAGAAATACTCCTTGTATATGTTTAGATGAAAATATCTATATTTAATTATTTTGAATTTTCCCCCCTCCCTTTGAAAATAAGAAAAACATAATAGTAATGATTATTTTAAACAATTTATCCCACTTTATAAAGAAACTGAATATTTTCCTATTTTTTTTAAAAAACACCCTATTTTAAAAACGAGTTTTAATTTTGAATGGTTTTATCCTCCTTTATAGTTTCTTAAAATATTGTAAAAAGGAGAAAAATTTTAGGAATTTCCAGGTAAAAAATTCATCGGATAACATTTAAAAGAATAACCAACTCGATTTATCAATTTTATGAAACAATATTATGAAACAATATTTTCAAAAGGCATTTTTAATCAATAAATTTTCATTAAAAAATAAAATGTTTTAGTTGAAAAACTATAAAAATACACGAATTAATAAATTTAAAAACCAATATTTCTTCATTTATTTTTATATCCCATGATTTAACTTCTAATTGTATTTCGATTTCTCATTATATGGGGATCTTAAACTTTTAACTTTTCTTAAAACACTACTACTTTCTCTGAAAATATTTTGTCTTGAGCTTTCAACTATTGATTTTTCTCGATTTCTTTTTTCCATTGACAATGCTATATTTTAGTTCCACTCTTCATATTTCTATTTTTATTCATCAAACATCATATTATGATCTACAATATTCCAATTTTGAATATTTATAGATTCATCAAATCTTCAATGGATGAATAAATTTATTCGACTTTTCTTTAAAATTATTTGAAATTTTTTTCAAGTATAATTGATTTCCCATATTAAATATCATATCTATGAGTAAGAGTTATGGTGTGATCACAAATTACATTAGCATCATTGACTAGATATTTTAAAAACATGATGAATTTCTTCAACTTCGATTCATGAAGATTGGTTTCTTCTCTTAAATACTTTAAATCTACCTTAACTGATGCTACAAAATCAATTAAATGAGTTTTTTATTCAGGTTTTTGAGTTTGAATCATTTGATTTTGAATTTTAACCAATATTGAAATTAGTTTAGGGATCATATTTATGGTGTTACTCCTTCAATTTTTCATTATTATAACTGAATCAGACTTTCGATCAAAGTATCATACTATGACTGAAGTAGTATATTCAAGTGGGGTTTCCTTTTTCTTCTTTTGATATTTATTAATTATTTTTTGATCTTCCTATAAATTGAAATTTTGTAGAGAGGAATCCTCAATTTCAATAATATCACAATTAATTAAATTTCTATCATCAATAGTTTTCTTAAATGAATCTGATGAATAATAACTCAAACTTGACATTTCTTAGGATGATGCAAATTTTTGAAAATCCTTCTTAGAGGATGATGATGTAACTAAAGTATATATATGGATTAATCATTTGTGTGAAGTTAAATCTTAAACAAATGTTTTCATGGATTGGAATTAACATTTTTTCTCAACTTATTTTCAAATTAATTATTTCAAAAAAGATTTTACTGGTGCACTTTAAACTTCAATATATGGTGGAGGAGAAACTTTAGGTGGAAATATAGCTGATTGGTGGATTTACAACTAGGCATACAACTATTCATTGAGGTGATGATAAATATGATGAATTTTCAGAAACTTTTGAAGTGAATTAAATTCTTTTTGCATAAAAATCAATATTTATTTTAAATTGTATTTTAGGAACAATTTACTTTTTGATGGTTACGCCCGGTAGGGTGACTTTAGAAAATTTGTATTGATTCAACTTTATGAAATACTTAATCTTATTTTTATCTTCTATTAACTTCCAATAAACATATTCTTTCAAGTAAATAGCTTTATATTTATCTAAAATGAAAATATATTTCCATTCTAGTCTTCATTCCTACCACTTCTTTGCTTCTTAAAAATTTTCTTTTACAAAATCATTATGAGTATCAATTAATTGGTTGATCTTATCATCTGGGGAACTTATTTTATTTTAAATAATATTCCTTTGGATGATCTTTTGGTTTCACCATTTTTACCTTTCCCATTTCTAAAGTTATAAGTACTTTTACATAATCAACATCAAAAAATAATTCAAGATTCTTTTTTATAGGAACCTATTCTAAAATAGGAGATTCAGAGTCATTGCTTTTCCCTGGATTCTAATTTTATTAATCCTTAACGACTCCTTCAATTGATTTTTTATGATTAGTATATGTAACTACAAAATAGTTTTTTTTAAAAAAATTATCCTTATAATCACTTATCTATCTCAACTTTGATATTACCATAACATTTAAATGATTTTATTTTTGTCTTTCTAGATGGTCTTAATTCTCAACATTTTTCTCCTTTAGCAATATTAATAGATCTAGATTTAGATGCAATACAAATATTAATATATTCATTTTAACTTCTCTATTGTGAAGGGATTCAATGTAATTTAAAAAGATTATCAAGAATGTTCTTTCCAAAATTCAAAATAAAAAATAACTTCTAGACATCCTATATATTAATTGTATCTTAATATACCTTCCTAAATAATTAAAACAATATGATCCAATGAAAAGATACTCTTACTTTAAGAAGTAGATGCCTAGTTTTATTCAATTTCTTTTTAACTAAAAATATGTTCTTTTCATATTCATTATTGAAGAACTCTCCATAAATTTTTTGTATTTTATGAGACATAAAAAATATTCTACCTCAAATAGTTATATTAAAAGATTAGTTTATTTATTGAATGTCATAATAAACTTCTGAAAAAAAAATTAAATTTAACTCCATCACTCCATATTCATTAGAAAATTTGACAGTTCCGTAAAATTCATGGATCATCAAAGGGTAATATAGATCATGTTATTTCGATGTAGGAACCATAATTCTCTATCCTTGGAATGTAATTATATCTTTCATCATAAAATCATAATTTTCAAAAATGCCTAAATTAGATAGCATTTCTCATAATATATCTCTGGTAGTTAGTTATCCAGATGATATATTTATTGTATCAGAAGATGGAAAAACTTTATTCAATAATTTCAAGAGATTTACTATTGATAGTAGTGAATACGTTCAAAAAACATTGGGTCGAACTATTTTATGAAGGAATGTTGAGAATAATAAGTGTCACAATATATTTTCTTGATCAAATGAATTATATTTTAACCCACAAAAATAGATGATGTCAAATTTTTCTTTCTAAGGATTTATTTAAATTTTTTAATTCCTAATTATTTAATAATTAAAATAGAAAAATCATCAATATTTTGAAGTTAAGAAAAACTAAATATATTTAAATATACAATAATTTAAAATTTAGATAAAAATAAATATAAGTAAATAAACATTAATTTTGAAAATTCATTAAATAAGTAAAAGTTTTTAAAAATCTGATAAATTGAAAAAAAAATTATCTAAATTTTTTTTAAGTTGTGTCCTTTTAATGAATTACTTCATTTTATTTTTTTGAAGATGGTTCAAAAAAATTTGTGAGTTAAAATTTAATTCCATATAAAATTATTTTTTAAAAAATTTATCTAGCAATAGTTAACAGATACCTGCTTAATAAAAGGAATAGATGCAATGTAGTATGAAAACATAAAGTAAAAAAATTCACAAAAATGTAAATAATAAATAACCAAGGCATAAATGAAAGGTATTCATCTATTGGTTCACAAATAGCTAAGCCTTATGAATTATAATTTGGTTATATTTTCCCCCTTGGGAAAAAAATAATTATAAAATAAGATATTTGGAAGCCATACATTCTTTTCCTTTTTTTTGTTCAAATGTAATAATCTATTTTGATATAAATACATGATGTCTTTAAATTGATTTAACCCTATTAGATGATCAATTTCTCTTCCATTGACCTCTTCTATAATACAATGTGTGTAAGGGTTCCTGATTTGAAAGGAAATATATTTTTCAATAGACTAAATTTCTGGTGGTATTACTTCATAATTCAAATGAAGTTATGTTTTCTCTAAACTTACAATACCTAATCTTGAATTATAACATTCTAGTTGTAATATTGGTTGACAACTACATCATACTTTCAATATTTAATTTCATTCTGATAACCACATTATAATTAGAGAAAAAGATATATTTTTTATTTTATTTTAAGAATTTTATTTCCTAGGTTTAACTATATATGTATAAACTTCAGAATAATTACATTCCTCATTTTTCCATTATCTCTATTGTTAGAATTATGATTTCCTATTTGGACATATCTAACTTATAAATATGTTTTAAAATATATTTTATTAGTTTTGTATGTTTTTATTGAACCTTGAATTTTTTTCCTTTATGCATTTTGATTCTTTAGATTAGTAGACGTATAATAATGTTTCTGATATATATCTTAAGATTCAGTTACATAATCCTTCATATCATTGTATATTTCTTTAATTTTTTCATCCTCATCAGAATATGAAGAACTTTAATCTTCATTTTTTTCTTTCACTATATAAAGACTCAATGTATTTATAGTCTAGGGAAATTTATGTAAAGGCCTCAATAGAATGTATTCCCCTGAGAAAATGTTCATTTTTAAAATAAAATCATATGATTTTCTATTATACTCCCAATCTTCAGATGAACTATCTAATGTAGTTTCACCACTACTTATAATATAAGTATCCATAACTTTTATAATTCTCCTTATTTTATTTTAGGAATAATTTATTTCGTCTTATTATATTTCTTTTAATATTATGAAAATTAGTCTAATATGAACATGTTTTCTAAATTCAAATCATGTAGGTAAGAGAAACATTTCTTACCCGACGTAAACTTTTTTACTTTTCTATATTATAAATAATCTATTTAAAAATTAAAAATCATGAACATCCATATTTCTATGTTAGGAAGTTCACCTTCAGTTTGTTATCCTTCATTATCTTATGAGGATTTCATAGAATTTATTTTTGGAAATATATCATTGAGATGTAGAACAAAAAAATACCCCACTTTTCATTTTTTCCATTTTAGAAACACTTTTTAATAAGCTTTCATACTACATGAGTGTTCCGATTAATTCATCAAGACATAACATAGTAATGAGTTTTATATTATCTATGGACATTCCTATAGATGCTCGTTCTTTTGGAAGAATATCTCTAAATTTTTTAACAGGTTGATCATTAATTAACTTTTTTTATCCAAGGGACTATAAACTACTGAAAATATTCATGAATCATAGATTCATTTTAGATATTGATTCACGAGGTAGAAAATAAAAGTCCTGATAGTATACTCTTATCATAAGTCTTTTGGTATCATGAACTTTTGATGTTCTAAAATGAGTATCTTCAAGAATTTTACATAAAAAACAAAATGTTTGACATGAAGATACTTAACTGAAAATGTGTCTATAAATGGAACATAAAAATTTATTTATAACTCTAAAATTAATTTTAAATTAATTTTTTTATTCTATTAAATAAGTAGGGATTTATATCTTCATCATTTTTTTGTAACCAAAAACAATATTATAGTTATCAAATTCGACATTAATAAAAAATGTTTTTATTATATATCTCCAATAATCACAATCATTCCCATCAAAGATATGTGGTATGATTGGATTTGGGTTATTGATTTATCTAACATGTATTCCTTCTATACTTAAAAAATTATCCACTCACTTTTGGTGAATGGAAACTAAAATGTGAAAATCTGATAAAAACAAAAATTATCTGGTTGCTATTAGATTTATAAACCTCATTGGATACTAAATTTAGGATCGCAATAGGTATGAAAATTACGATATAAGTGAAGGGGTGAATTATAGTTTGAAAAAATATAAAAATTTTCATCTCCCTTAAAAGATTTTTGCATTGGTATTATATGTATCAGATAAACCCATAAGAAAATAAAAGTAAAATCAATGTAAAAAAATTTAACTATCGATATTTTACAATTTTTAATAATTGTAATGTACACAAAAAAATAAAAAAACTATTGGTATTATAATTAAATTCCAAAAAAATTGTTCGCAAAACAAATTTTTTTAAAAAGATTGTATTTTATAAAATGAAACAAGAATGAACTCAAAAGTAATTTAGGAAAGAATACACAATATGTTTAAAACAAACATGGTGTATTGGTTATCAAACAAAATACTAATTTAAAGGGATATTATTAAAAACCTATCTTTTAAACCATTGTAAAATGAAGATCTATAGAAATGAATTGAGGTATCTTAAAATATCAGATATATCGAAATGTATCCTCTTATTAAAGCATGGTTATTAGTTCTATCTTCCTTACCCAAAATCCCTCATTCAGCCTCATCAGTATTTTCGTGCTTCAACAACCTAGAACTGAGTTCCCCAACTACTTTGAACTTTAGCTTGGTACATTCACTATATTAACCGATAGATTGGTATTTCCCACTACATTAATTGGTACCTCGTTTAAAGAAATTACATCTAAAATACTAAGATCATTATAAGGAAAACCTCACATAATGAAATCTCTTAGTAAAAATGCTCAGAAATAAAAATATTGAAAATAAAAAATCTCAACAAAAAATTGAAATCTTTTAAAATGAATAACAACTTTTAAAATGATCAATGTATATGAGTATAAATTAAATTCTTCCAATCTATGAAGTGAATATTTATTTATATGCAATCCTCCAATGGTCGCATATCTCGGGGTCATTTGCAATGACATCATCATCTTTCTATTCATCTTATGATGGGATACATGACTCACTATATCTACCAATTAGTTGAATTAGAACTGCTATAATGTTTTGTAAAATAGGTGAAAGTAATCAAGATTTAATTATTCTCATTACCAGTGTTACATGAAAACCGTAAACTTTTGATATTATAGAATTCCCTATTTTATCAGATTTTCATATATCTGTATCTTTGGTATTTCATTAAACCTCAAGTTATTAGAAATTCATTTATATGTTTTATATTCTGAAATCATCAAAGATAAAACAATAAATTTAAGTTAGATTAAATATTAAATAAAGTATTTCATGGTTTTCAAAACAAGTGAAGTTAATTGAATCAATGACACAATTGGGGATTTATCAACACTAGTAGAAAAACACCACAGAAAGATATAATTATCACCATTAAATGGAAAGCGCTAATAAAGAAAAATATTTATCAGCATTAAAAAGGCACTGATAAATCATATGTTTATTAACACTAACTGATAAACATTAATAAATGTACCTTTTATTAGCGCTTAATATAGAATTGATAAATAACAATAGAAAATAAAATTTTAAAAATATAATAAATCTCCAATCATATAAAAATTCAAATTAAAAATTAATTTATAATAAAAACTAATAACTACTAAAAAAATAAATATTGTTTTTAAAAATAAACAATATTATTTATATTAAATGTATTAATAATTGTGATAAAACTATGATAAATTTATTATATTCTAATAAATGTATTAATAACATGATAAATGGATAAATAATATTAATTGGGTAAATTAAAAAAATATTAAAAATGAATAAATAATTTAAATTACATATATTAAAAAAATATAATTAAAAAAATATTAAAATACAAAGAAATAAAAAATAGAAATTTCATATAAATAAAAAATATTTAAAATAAATTAAAAATTAAAAATGAGTAGATAACAAATTCATAAAGATTTAAATAAAAATATTGATTATGAAAATTAAAACCATATTAAAAATAATAAATATTAACAAGTAAAAATGTTTAAATTAATATTAAAGATAAATAGATTAGAAAAATATAAATTGAATATGAACTGAAAATGAATAAAACATAATAATTAAAAAATGAAGAAATTGAAAAAATATTTAAAAAATGAGTTAATAATTTCAATTATATTAATTAACACAATATTAAAAATGAATAAATATTAAAATAAGAACAGAAAATATTAAAAATTAAATTTAAAAACAAGATATTTGTAAAAAAGTACTGATTATTAATTACTAAAAAACTATTATAGAAATATTTAAATAGAAATATATTAAAAAAATAAATAGATATTAATTGTATACAATACATACATATTAAATGTACAAAATACTAATATTTAGAAAAAATATAAATAAATATAAAAAATGAATACATTACAAAGATATTAAATAAATATATATGGAAAATTAATAAAAGTTAAAAATGAATAAATATAAAATATAGACAAATTACAGAAAATATTTAAAATGCAGAAATATTAAAAAAAATTAATAAATAATAATAAATGAATGAATATTAAAATTTTATAATTTTTATAAATTAAAATTAAATAAACTAAAAAAATATTAAACACTGAATAAATAATATTAATTATATCACTTACAAAAATATTAATAATGAATAAATATTAAAGAAATGAACAAATATTCCAAATTACATTTAAATACAAGATAATCAAGATAAATTACTATTTCAATTTAATAGATAAATTTTTTCTAAATATATAAATATAAAAAGCATTAAACTAAAAATTGAAAAAATATTAATTATATCAATTACAAACCTATTAAAAATATTAATTCCTACCAAATATAAATGTATAAATAAATAATATTTCATTTTAAAAAATTATTAGAATATTAAACATATATATATTTCTATATAAAATTGGATTAATAACATTTGAAAAAACAAATGAATTTTCTTCTGATTTTGATTATGTATATATAGATAGGCCATAATGAGATATGTCAAATTGAAAAGGAAAACCATTTTTCTAGTTATATAATGATATATTCGCATACACATACACATACACAAACACATACATATACGCATACAAATACTTAAACACACACACACACACACACACATACAATTACATAAACGCACATACACTTACATATGCATACATACACATACTATATAAAAATAAATATATACTACATAAACATACACATACTTCATAAACACACACACACACAAACACACACAAACATTAACACAGACACAAACACAAACACACAAAGACACACACACACACACATACATAAAGACACACACACAAAGACACACACATTCACACATTAACACATACACACATACACACATACACACATACACACATACACACATACACACATACACACATACACACATACACACATAAACACATACACACATACACACATACACACATACACACATACACATGTACACACATATATATGCATCCACATAAACACATGCACATATACATACACATACACAAACCGATAAACATACACATACATATACATATACACATATATATAAACACATACACATACATACATACACATATATACATACACATACATACATATACTTATATAGATACACATATACATACACATATATACGCATACATATATATACATGCACATACATACATAAACATAAACATAAGCATAAACATAAACAAAAACATAAACATACACAACACCTATATATATATATACACACATAAACATACATATACGGACATACATATACATATACAACACACACATATGCATGAACATACACATACATACACATACGTACACATACATACCCATACATACAGATACATACACATACATATAAATATATACACATACATACAAATACATACCAACACAAACACACACATACACGAACATACATCAATACACACACACATGTATACATATACAAACAAATATATGTATAAATTGAAAATTATTTAATATGAATAAGTATATAAAAAATAAAAAATGAAATATATTTAAATAAATATAAATTCATTTATATATTTATATAATTATTTAAATTATATATTAATATCTTATATTTATACATACATTTTGTAATTAATGTATATAAATGTATTATTAAACATTTTTATTGATCAATTTAAATTTTATAAATTTTTACAAATAAAATAATTATAATAATATTGATAATATTTTTTTATAATAATATTTTTTTATATATATCATATTTATTTATTATATTAATATATATATACTTATTTTTATAAAAATATTTTTTAAAAAATATATAAATATATAAATAAAATTATTCATGGTGGCCTTAATCAGTGATTTTAGTTAGTGCTATAAAAGGCTCCCCTTTTTTAGTGTTTTTAGTGATAAAAAAGGTCAAATATAAATAAATAAAAATTTAGAGTTGTGATTTCACTGGGGGTGGTGAGTGAATTAATGAATTCAATTTTAGGTTGTTCATTCAAAAAACATTCAATAATTGTTAATATGAATGATACGGTAACTGTATACAAACCACACATACATTTCAAGGCCCAAACACAATGGACAATACATGTTTTTATACGGTCCACAATTCAAAATAAGTAGTTACATCCTTAAAATGATCTGATAATATCCATAATCACAAATTCCACTAAAATCACAGGGTAGATTACATATAAGCATGGATTATCCTTGAACTCAGGAAACACAATGTATCTCTTGAACTTTTTAATTTTATCATACATAAACAAAGATATAAAATATGAGACAAAAGAAAAAAAATAATGCCCGAACATTTATTTCCATCAAGTTCATATTGTTATTTGTTCCCCATTCTCTTGTTCTTCTTCAACTTCTTCCTATTTGATTCACTGTAATTTAATAATAAAATTTCCTCTCATCTATCTCTGCACATTATATTGGAATTCCAAATTCGAAATAAACCGAATAAATTACACTTCAACTACTCCTACTACTTTTATAGATATTTGATCTATCCTGTACTTTAAGGCCCCCATGGATATATTTGAGGGGATTAAATGGTCTTTTTGGAGTATCACTTAAATCACCAAGAGGTATATCTCAGTAAACATATGATATTATATATTTTTATATTTATCATGACATAAAACATTATATTGTGGTCTGATCTTCACAATAGTGACCTAACTAACAAATTTCATAGCACAAAAAATAGTTACCCTTTAGTTGTTCCATAACTACCAATCTATTTATGGCATGACCAATTATTTTATGGGCTGATCACTTACACCGTAAATTCTATAGATGTAAGTAATTCTCATGGATTGATCACTACAATGTGATCCCATGCTCCATGGTATAACCTACATCTTCATGATGCAACATACTTCTTCTCATTACACTTGAATTTTGTCATCTGAATTGATTTCCACATATCATTTCCATTGTAGAGACCCGAAGCTTGATGTACATGGACACTACATTACATTTGCGGAATACTTAGTAAATAACAAAAATACACACACAAGGATCGTAATAGTTTAGTGTCTTTGGAAACTCGGAACGTAATCTTCTAATCGTGGTGAAAGATCATCAACATCTCCTATAAAGATCTTCCTTTTTTTTACCTAAAACCTTTCTTTATATCCTGGGGAAAAGAAAACATAAAAGGGTGAGCTCAAATGCTCAGTAAGGGTAAACAAAAGAAATATCAATCACATCGTATTCATAAGAACATAACATTTTGGAAATCTTAACCTGCAAAAGAGAGCATAATTTCATAACATGGGATAAATCATGGTAGTGAAATGTAATCACAATAATCATAACATAAAACATGAAACTTTGTGGCATTCACACATAATCATAGAGAATCATTTCTTGTTAGTCAAGACTCATTGTCAAGACTATCTTAGTGGACAAAGTCCCTTTCTGAATCGAGTAACCCTCGTTTCAGTCCTCTTTCACTGAACCGGTATAACCTACCGTTCCAGCCCTGTCTATCTCATTAGATATAAAATCTTTACCCAATGCATTGGAGGGAGATATTGGTCCCACCCATCTTATAATGAATCCTTTCTTATGTGTGCCACATAATCATAAATCATACATCATCACATAACCCATGTAATAAAGATGGGATTCTTAAACAACATGATATCATAAAACAATTCATATAAGATAAAGGAATTCATAAAAATGTTTCCATCACAACATAATCAAATCCATGTAATAATAGGGAGAAAAACAGAACCCTTTTATTATCTTAGTTGGAAAATAATTTTGATAAAATACTTGAACTTCATTCTTGAGGAAAATATCCTTTCTTCTTCAAAAACATTTTTTCCTTTCATAACATGTCATACAACTTTAAAATAAAAGAAGTTGATTAAAAATAAACTTAAAAACTTGTAAAGGAAGTTTCTTGGACATAATGTTTTAAAAATCCATTCATCCCGTATAAGTTAAAAAAAACATTCTTCGTACTTTTGTCAGAAAAGTCAAAAAGTACCCCGTACGAAAAACGACAAAAGATTCCTTTCATATCTTTTAATAAAAACTCACCGAAGGGTAAAAATGGATTTAAACAATTGTAGGTGGATGGAAATAATATTACATATTGATGAAACATGGATGTGGATGATAAAATACACCCCATTAAATACTTACGAATAAACAATCTCGAATAAAAATGAGATTGTGATATTTTCCCTTACCTTATGTCCGACTTGCTTTGTAAGTGTCCGAACCTCCTCTTCTTTGAAGCGCCTCTTTGAGACCTCCTCTTAGGGAACTAAAATTGGTCTTTGAGGAAGACCAGAACCTCTAGGATGTTTCTAGGGAAGTGGAGAAGAGATTTTGGCAGGGGTTGGCCGAGCTTGAGTGCTCAAATTGGTGTGAGGAGGAGGGGGAGGAGGTGCCCTTTTATAAGGGAGGAGAGGGGCACCTTAGGAATACCTCAAAATATTATTTTATAATAATGTCAAAATCGGTTTATAATGGTTCCAAATGGTCTTATTTCGAAGCTAAAGTGGGGATGGGTCGAAATCCTATCAACCAATAGGATTTACACAAGTTTAGGTTATTATTTTAACCTTATCAATTAGATTTAACTCTAAGTTAAATAATTTAACTTTTACCGTGTCTTTTTATTTTCTTTCACTATATGGTTAATACACTTACTATAACATGCCAAACGAACCCCAAATTGTATATTATTAATAACTATATCCTTATCTAAGTAATTTTGCCGAACCTTAGATTTTTAGGAATAAAATAACAATTAATAATATAATATTTGATTTAAAAACTATTTTGTGTCAATTTTGACACTATTTGATATATGATTTTTTTGAAAGTCATAACAGAATTATATGTTCGAACCAAGTTGATTAAATCAACACTAATACATCATAGTAACCTAGAAAATTAGTTTAATTCATAAAAAGTCTTAAATTACATTCATTTGAGCATTTATAACATCAATTATGTTAATATTTCCTTAAAAGGGTAATTACTGCATCATCATTGTGTCAAAAATAAATTAATTTATTTAAAGTCTAAAAATTATAAATAAAATAACATTATGTAGGAAATCGTTTTAGCTTTCTAAGGAATATTTATAGTCGAATTTATCTTATGTATAACCCCATATTAAAAATGTTTTAGTAAATAAACATTGATTTTAACTCTTTTAACTCTTCTTTGAATTAAATAATAATAAATGTCCTAATCTAATCCAAGTGGGCCTAAATGGTCATATTATATTCATAAGGTTGTTTTTGGCCGAATTACACTTATCCAATAGAATTAGGACATGTGTTAGGATAATAGTAATATCATATTTACCCTTAGTTACCCTATTTACTATTAACCGTGGTAAAAAAAAGTAAAAAGTTATTATTCACCAAAAATTATTTTCATCTCATTGAACCACATTTTAGTCCTTGATATTAACCGTGTCTGTCGGATTTTCGAAATTCCATTCACAGAAGTGGTAAAATTAAGTTTTATGCCAAATTCAGTTTTTAACCTACCACTTAGTAGTTTCACTATTCATCAAAAATTGGTGTTTTTCAGAACAATGCCAAAATTTCATCCTAAGCTATATTTCATATTCCGAATTCAAAAATGAAGTCTATTTTACCATATTCATAACATCGATGTTGCATTAATTAATTTTATAATTAAATCCTGCTGTTAAAACAAATAGCGTGTTTTTAAGAAACAATATCTATCAAAAGATTGACACTTGTTTATGTCTGGTTTAAATGTGAAATTACATCCAATGACCAACATTGTATTAAATTGTAAAAATATATTCTAAATATATTTTAAAACCACTCAAATTAATGTTTTATCACTATTAATTATTTCGATTAAAAAAAGTTGTTTTTAATTATAATGTAGTAATTTTCACTATTCATCAGAATATGAAAGTTATCTGAAAAGTACCAAAATTTCACCTTAGGCTAAATTCGATACTCCGAATCCAAAAATTAAGTTCATTTTGAAAAATAAGATTTACAGAATTTCAAAAAGTGGTTATTACTATTCATAACGACTAGTTTTAATAATATTTTAATAGAATATCGTTGTTTAGTGAAACTCAGTATTGCATACTATACACGCTATCGAGGAAGGTTGTGATTGCGTGTAATGAAAGGCAAGTCAAGGATGTGTGTTGTGCAAGCTCCTTTTGGTGTAGCGTACAACACAAGACATTAGTGAAATAAAAAGAATATTTTTCATAAAATCTCGGGCTGTTACATTCTACCCCCCTTAAAATGAATTTCGCCCTCGAAATTCGTCGGGGTTATAAATGGTTTACTATTCTAAAGTTTCTTTAATAGAATCCCACATCGTAAAAAGGAATACCAAAACTTGGCTTTAAAAACTAAAGTATGAAATGTAACGATTACCCAAATAAACTAATCGTTGGGTTTCCACATAGGTAAAAATATGGATATGGAAGAGAAATCTAACCATCATGTTCTGATGGAGAGTGGTAGAGAACATGGCTATGGAAAAGCCAGTAATCACAAATCCATAGATTTGTGATGATATAAGGTACCATCTGATTCATCAGGTATAAGATCACTAGGACAACATTTTTTGTTTTCAAGATCATTTCCCTAAAGTTGAAAATTTGAATTAGAATAAATATTTTCATTATTTTGATACAATATCACTGTTGTTCATGCCTTGAACAATTTCCACTTCATCTCTTAAATAAATGAAGTTGAATTTGTTATTCGTGAAGTGTTAGAAGATCATGTGATAGAATGACGGGTCATTCCATCTGTCTCAAACAAAAGGTTAGAAAAAATTATATGCATAAGTCGATCTATAGTGAGATTAATCATATATGGTTCCTAAAATGGACTTATACTTCATATATCATACTGCTTAATATAATAATACTAGTTTCTACTAAACAGGGACTTCCTGTAGGCCAGTGGTAGGCGATAAAGGCCAGTCGCACTTCAGTTGTGGGTTCGATTCCCACAGCCTTGTCCGAAGCGATGGGCTGTCACCCATCCTGCAGGTTGTCCTTTTTCCAAAACTATATAACATCCCATCAATAATATCAAAAAAAACAAACAATACTAACTTATGTCTAACATAATTCATTCCAATCTTTAGGCTTATCCATAATACTGTTGTCGACTCTCATAATATAGTGAAAATGATTACCAGAGATTTAACACCATCGTCGATCCCCATATATCATAAGATATGTTTTGTTGGTCACATTCCAAACATTCAAAGTCCTTAATCGTGTATTCTCTTGAATACCTTAGTGAAAACATGAATGCAGTTAAAAGTTAACACTTTTCACATACCAAAATCCTCAAAATTCTATATACTCAAACTTAGTCCTTATATCAATCATGAGCTCATGAATACTGTTAAACATTTCATTTTCTCGTTTTCCCTTCATTATGCGCATAATATCTCAATCACTTTGAATACCACATTAGACCAATACATAAATATTCCAATATTCCATGATACAACATTATTTTGGAATCCCATTACATAAACACTTAATCATACCACCACATCGTTGTCATATTCAACATTGCCAATAGTGATCGCATGTGACTTCCCTTTGTCCTTTGCCTTCAGTGGTTGCTCATGTTGAACATCACTAACCCTTGGATTAGGGCATTTATTAGCATAATGCCCCATTTCCTTGGACTTGAAGCATTGAAGTGTTGGTTGTACGTTCTCTGCAGTGTTTGATTTATTCACTTCATTAGAATCCATTTTTCCATTACTTCGACACTCAGCTTCTCGATGACCTTCTTTTCCACACTTAATACATTTTCTAGTCCCTTTACGACAATCTCCACCATGCTTCTTTCCACACTTTGTGCATAAGGAAACATTCATCTTCTTTTCACCATTATTCTGAGATTTCTCCTTGAACTCCATCTTTCGTTTCTTGTCAAACCCATGAGATGGATATGTATCACCAACTTCCATTTCTACCTTGATAGCACAACGCACAATTTCTTCATAGCTACTGATGTCTCTTATAGCTAATGCCCTTCGAAGACTTGGTTTTAAGCCACTGAAAAATCGATCAACTTTACTTTCAGGTTGGATGATAATACCAGAAGCATACCTTGCACGTCTTGTAAAATTTGCTTCATAGGTACCAACAGATTCATCATCCCTTTGCTTCAGTTCAAGAAACTCTTTCTCCATCTTTGTTCGGAGAATACGAGGGAAGTACTTATTGAAAAATAAGTTCTTGAACTCGTCCCATTCCATAGACTCAATTTCATCCCTTTGCCTCGTATTCTTAATAAGATTCCACCATTGATCAGCATCTCCTTCCAAACGATACACTGCTAGGATGACTTTATCATGTTCAGAACATTGAAGAACTGAAAATATCTTTTCAGTAGTACTAATCCATTGTTCAGCAACTAATGGATCAGTAGACCCACTGAAAGAAGGTGGACACTTCCTCATGAGGGATTCAACAGAATTTTGCTCCTTCCTTTGCTCGTTTGGAAGTCCTGCATGATTCATAGCTTGAGAAAGTTGTGTGAGCATGGATACAAGATTTTGCATTCCAGCTCCCATATCGTTTGGTTGCTCAGGGGGACAATCATTGCATTGCCCATCACATTCCGCATTAACACGGTTCCTTCGGGTTCCAGCCATCGTCTAAAACCCCAAAAGAATAGTATGAGAGGCAAAAATCATGCTAGGGAAAACAACATAATAAAGGGGTAGTACCCTCAATATCTAACATCTTAGGTTAAATTCGAAGATCGTTAGCGCAATTCTAGGACTATAACCTATACGTATACTTAACCTTAGAGACATCCCTAGACATACCTTAGAAATATCTCTAGGGATCTCACTAACGTTTTCGCATCCTAGTTTCCAAAGGTTGACTAAACCTTTCCTTTGATACCAACTGTAGAGACCCGAAGCTTGATGTACATGGACACTACATTACATTTGCAGAATACTTAGTACATAACAAAAATACACACACAAGGATCGTAATAGTTTAGTGTCTTTGGAAACTCGGAAGGTAATCTTCTAATCGTGGTGAAAGATCATCAACATCTCCTATAAAGATCTTCCTTTTTTTTACCTAAAACCTTTCTTTATATCCTGGGGAAAAGAAAACATAAAAGGGTGATCTCAAATGCTCAGTAAGGGTAAACAAAAGAAATATCAATCACATCGTATCCATAAGAACATAACATTTTGGAAATCTTAACCTGCAAAAGAGAGCATAATTTCATAACATGGGATAAATAATGGTAGTGAAATGTAATCACAATAATCATAACTTAAAACATGAAACTTTGTGGAATTCACACATAATCATAGAGAATAATTTCTTGTTAGTCAAGACTCATTGTCAAGACTATCTTAGTGGACAAAGTCCCTTTCTGAATCGAGTAACCCTCGTTTCAGTCCTGTTTCACTGAACCGGTATAACCTACCGTTCCAGCCCTGTCTATCTCATGAGATATAAAATATTTACCCAATGCATTGGAGGGAGATATAGGTCCCACCCATCTTATAATGAATCCTTTCTTATGTGTGCCACATAATCATAAATCATACATCATCACATAACCCATGTAATAAAGATGGGATTCTTAAGCAACATGATATCATAAACCAATTCATATAAGATAAAGGAATTAATAAAAATGTTTCCATCACAACATAATCAAATCCATGTAATAATAGGGATAAAAACAGAACCCTTTTATTATCTTAGATGGAAAATAATTTTGATAAAATACTTGAACTTCATTCTTGAGGAAAATATCCTTTCTTCTTCAAAAACATTTTTTCCTTTCATAACATGTCATACAACTTTAAAATAATAGAAGTTGATTAAAAATAAACTTGAAAACTTGTAAAGGAAGTTTCTTGGAAATAATGTTTTAAAAATCCATTCATGCCGTATAAGTTAAAAAAACATTCTTCGTACTTTTGTCGGAAAAGTCAAAAAGTACCCCGTATGAAAAACGACAAAAGATTCCTTTCATATCTTTTAATAAAAACTCACCGAAGGGTAAAAATGGATTTAAACAATTGTAGGTGGATGGAAATAATATTACATATTGATGAAACATGGATGAGGATGATAAAATACACCCCAGTAAATACTTAAAAATAAACAATCTCGAATAAAAATGAGATTGTGATATTTTCCCTTACCTTATGTCCGACTTGCTTTGTAAGTGTCCGAACCTCCTCTTCTTTGAAGCGCCTCTTTGAGACCTCCTCTTAGGGCACTAAAATTGGTCTTTGAGGAAGACCAGAACCTCTAGGATGTTTCTAGGGAAGTGGAGAAGAGATTTTGGCAGGGGTTGGCCGAGATTGAGTGCTCAAATTGGTGTGAGGAGGAGGGGGAGGAGGTGTCCTTTTATAAGGGAGGAGAGGGGCACCTTAGGAATACCTCAAAATATTATTTTATATTAATGTCAAAATCGGTTTATAATGGTTCCAAATGGTCTTATTTCGAAGCTAAAGTGGGGATGGGTCGAAATCCTATCAACCAATAGGATTTAGACAAGTTTAGGTTATTATTTTAACCTTATCAATTAGATTTAACTCTAAGTTAAATAATTTAACTTTTAGCGTGTCTTTTTGTTTTCTTTCACTATATGGTTAATACACTTACTATAACATGCCAAACGAACCCCAAATTGTATATTATTAATAACTATATCCTTATCTATGTCATTTGGCCGAACCTCAGATTTTTAGGAATAAAATAACAATTAATAATATAATATTTGATTTAAAAACTATTTTGTGTCAATTTTGACACTATTTGATTTATGATTTTTTTGAAAGTCATAACAGAATTATATGTTCTAACCAAGTTGATTAAATCAACACTAATACATCATAGTAACCTAGAAAATTAGTTTAATTCATAAAAAGTCTTAAATTACATTAATTTGATCATTTATAACATCAATTATGTTAATATTTCCTTAAAAGGGTAATTACTGCATCATCGTTGTGTCAAAAATAAATTAATTTATTTAAAGTCTAAAAATTATAAATAAAATATCATTATGTCTAAAATCTTTTTATCTTTCTAAGGAATATTTATAGTAGAATTTATCTTATGTATAAACCCATATTAAAAATGTTTTAGTAAATAAACTTTGATTTTAACTCTTTTAACTCTTCTTTGAATTAAATAATAATAAATGTCCTAATCTAATCCAAGTGGGCCTAAATGGTCATATTATATTCATAAGGTTGTTTTTGGCCGAATTACAATTATCCAATAGAATTAGGACATGTGTTAGGGTAATAGTAATATCATATTTACCCTTAGTTACCCTATTTACTATTAACCGTGGTAAAAAAAAGTAAAAAGTTACTATTCACCAAAAATTATATTCATCTCATTGAACCACATTTTAGTCCTTGATATTAACCGTGTCTGTCGGATTTTCGAAATTCCATTCACAGAAGTGGTAAAATTAAGTTTTATGCAAAATTCAGTTTTTAACCTACCACTTAGTAGTTTCACTATTCATCAAAAATTGATGTTTTTCAGAACAATGCCAAAATTTCATCCTAAGCTATATTTCATATTCCGAATTCAAAAATGAAGTCTATTTTACCATATTCATAACATAGATGTTGCATTAATTAATTTTATAATTAAATCCCGTTGTTAAAACAAATAGCGTGTTTTTAAGAAACAATATCTATCAAAAGATTGACACTTGTTTATGTCTGGTTTAAATGTGAAATTACATCCAATGACCAACATTGTATTAAATTGTAAAAATATATTCTAAATATATTTTAAAACCACTCAAATTAATGTTTTATAACTATTAATTATTTCGATTAAAAAAAGTTGTTTTTAATTATAATGTAGTAATTTCCACTATTCATCAGAATATGAAATTATCTGAAAAGTACCAAAATTTCACCTTAGGCTAAATTCGATACTCCGAATCCAAAAATGATGTTCATTTTGAAAAATAAGATTTACAGAATTTCAAAAAGTAGTTATTACTATTCATAACGACTAGTTTTAATAATATTTTAATAGAATATCGTTGTTTAGTGAAACTCAGTATTGCGTACTATACACGCTATCGAGGAAGGTTGTGATTGCATGTAATGCAAGGCAAGTCAAGGATGTGTGTTGTGCAAGCTCCTTTTGGTGTAGCATACAACACAAGACATTAGTGAAATAAAAAGAATATTTTTCATAAAATCTCGGGCTGTTACATCCATGTATGTCACAACACAATATTCTCTCAAAATATTGAGAACATGAAAAATCAATGCCTTTGGAATATAACATGACTTCATATCATGAAATATTAGTTCCAAAACCACATTCTCTTTATCACATGATTCATATAGTTAGTCCAATAGGTGTAGAATGAACCACTTTGATAATCTAGAATTTGATCATTATTAGAGTTATTAATTGTGTGACCACCAACCTAAGGTTTTCAATGTAGCGGAAGACTGTCAAGTTTATTCCCAATGGTGGTTTCTTTTTTGAATCCAATGAATAAATCACAAGAAGACAAAGATAAAAAAAATTTCTTAAGATTATATCTGGATAATAATAATGAAAGTCTTTTAGAACTCTAGAGGAAATATTTTCATGTTAAATATATATTTAACCTAATTACTAGAAATTACCTTTGTATCATGTTCTTTCATAGATTTAGGTATTTATCATTCAAAAATTAATTCGATTATATTATCGCTATATTGAGAGGGTCCAAATAAAATCCCTATAGTGATGTTCCATACATGAACCTTGGATCATGATGAATCATAGATGGTTCTCTGTGTGCTTGCATGGTGGTACTAATCATCTTGATTTGTTTCATTTTTATTGAAAAAAATTCCTTTAGGGTTGAAGGCTTAATTATTGTTTTCTAATTATTGACAAAGAGGAGGGAGGTGGAGGAGATTATATTTAGTTTTATAGAAAATCATAGAGTTGTTTTTCATAGAGATATTTATTTACAGAAAATATAAATGTTCAAAAAAATGATTTCTACACACATCTATATAAATTATATGATCAAGTATATATAGATTTGGGGTTAGAGATTTGGAAATTACATAATTTACCTTATTCCATCTCTCAATCCTTAGTGAACCATACATATAATAATAATAATAATTAAATAATTATTTATTTTACATGGGCATGTCTCATAGATAATATTAATATCAGTATAAAAATAAATATATATTTAAATGTTTTTAGCATATAATTCCCATTACCAGGCACCGTATTAAACTCGTTTACCTTTCACTGAATTTACTAAACCCATAATAATAATTATTCTTCATTTGATAAATAAATAAATATTATATTTAGGGTCTGGAAAATAAATATTTACTTTTAATATTCAACTCACATAAAGTAATGAATGAATATATGCGATTAATAAATGTTATTCCTCGGTTTGGAGAATAATATTTATATCAACAGTTACATTTAAATATAATATAATTGAGATCAATAGAAACACTACATTTGTGACATTATAGGCCTCTTAATAAATGGTATTAGGTGGGTTTGCCTAATGTTCAATATAGGCATCTAGAAAGACATAAAAGCACACAAGAGGAAGAAGCTTATCTATAACATCAAAAACTACATAAAAATTCTATGTAATATAATACCTTTATCAAGATATATCATAAAATAGGCTTCATTCCCATATCATCAACCTATATTCTTAATATGACTTTCATTGTATTGTAGAAATGAACCCATCAATTAACAATATTCATGAAATTTATTATGATAGTTCCATTTCAATCAAAGTCTTTCAATAACATCTTTCATAAAGATAGAAGTAAAAAAATAATTCCTCAACTTATTCATTAATAACATATTATTCGTGATGCACCCAATATTCCAAAAATCACTGTGAACATATTTCATCACTAAAAAAACACATCTAATAACATTACTCATGATATGTATTAATAATTATCTTTATGTTTAAGGATTATTTGACATTTTAACATGAATGAATATCCTACGACTCAAAATATGTGTAATTATTATGGAAGGTGTTTCCTCATAATATCTTATCATAGAAATTACTGAGGGTGAACATCATGAGATGAAGTCTAATCCACTTATGAGTATACAACACCTAATATCCTATATCATCAGTGTCACATCAGATGAAGTCGTGAGACCATAAGAGATATAGTTTTACAATATAATCATAACACTTCAAAGTTCTCATCATAGCATGGAATTTATATAACTGTTTTAATATGAATAATTCACTAGGAAATTATCAAATTAAAATTATGTATCATAATAATAAATATGTGATAAGTTATTTATTTATATTAAACCCTATGATTATATAGGTAATATAACATTCAAATTAGTTGGTTCTAGAGCATGAAATCTAACACATTCCCACTTGGAATATATCTAATTTCTAATGAAATTTATTATGATAGCAATCACATTATGTTAATTATTCTATAGAAATACGTATTTAGTCAATGGGTCCCGCATGTTTTATTTCCTGTAAAATATTCTTAATAAGACATAACATCTATAAGAAAAATACTACAAGAGATGATACTTCTAGAATATGTGATTCATCTACTGATGTGACCTTATGTCCTTGTAAATATTGAATTTTAGAATATTATCATAGTATAGTGTTATAGAATATTTACTTCTAAGCACCACACCAATCTCTTGTCCAATTTTACATATCCAAATCACTTCTTTAGCTTCATCAAAAGATGCAATATACTCAGATTCTGCAATAAAATCACCAACCATGGTTTATTTTAAGATCTTCCAGTTATGAAAACCTCCATTGAGAGTGAAGATATATCCTGGTTATGATTTTAGATCATTTTGATCTGTTTGGAAGATAGAATTTTTATATTCATTGATTAATAGTTCCTAATATCCTTTATATATTATGAATATATCCTTAGTATTCCTTATAAAATTTTGGATACTTTTGACATCCATCCAATAGAGGTCATCTAGATCATCATGATATTTTCTTACATTACTTAATATATTTTCAAAATATATCCTGGTAAATTGAATATCATACTTGATTGGTCCAATCACTGAAGCGTATGGAATCATTTGCATAATTTGTCTCTCTTCTTGTTTCTGAAGACACATTTCCTTAGAGTGATGAATTTGAAGTAAAATATGAAATTATTCTCCCTTAAAATGTTCTATACTAAATTTATTCCTTATTTTTTCAATATATCTACCATGAATTAGTAAAAGAATCTTCTTAGATATATCATGATGGATCTTGATCCCCAGAATATTTGTAGCCTCACCTTTTTCCTTCATGGAGAAGAATGTGTTAAACCAAGACTTAATGGAATGTAATACTAGTATCTCATTTCCAATCAGTAGTATATGATCAATATATACTATAAAGAGATCAGTGCACTTCCAATAAACTTCTTATAGATATAAGGCTCATATTTGTTCTTTATGAATCCAAATTTCATTATGGATTCATGAAAGCGAATTTTATCTGACCAAGATGGTTGTTTCATTCAAAAAATGGATCTTTACAACTTTAATACCATATTGAAATTTTTTGGTGTCAAAAACCCTTCTTGTGGTGTCATATATCCATCTTCGTGGTGGTTACCATTAAGGATGGTTTTTTTCCATCCATATACTAAATCTCATAGTTTTGGTAAGATAATATAAAAAGTAGAATTTTGCTGGATTTCAATATAAAAACTGGAGAAAAATATCCATCATAGACTATTCTATGATTATATATAAACCCATTTTATACTATTCATTCATTAAAGGTATTGATTTTTCAATCCATTTCATGTTTTTAGATAAAAATTTATAAACAATAATATTTACATTCACTAGGGGATCTACAGAAATACAAACACGGTTTTGGTACATGGAATCTATTTTATACTTCACATAATCCTTACATATGGAATATTATATTCCATTTAATACTTATATGAAGTTTATAAGATCATTATTATAATGTAATAACATGGAACCATATTTGGTGACTAGAAAACAATATCTTTTATGATTTTAACCACTCTTTTACTCCTATATAGTAAATGTGTCTCTAGAACATCCTCATCCATGGATATTTATGGAATTTATTACTATACCAACTCATATGTATCTTGATCCATGAAATAATTGATGTTTATCTCACTCCCATTATTTCTTCTAGAGATGTTATCCCTCTCAAGAAAGGTGGGAAGTTTTTTAATCTCAACCTTCTTATCTGAGGGGTAATATACATCATATCATTTAGTTTCCTTATAATACCATATAAATATTCACTTAGCGCCTAAGGGTGATATTTTTTTTTACAAAAAACAACCTTAAAAAATGATTCACATCCCACACTTGTATATGAGAAAACACAGATAGAATACAATTTGTCACTTTTGTTGGTGATCTATTTAGTATGTATGTTAGTATCTGTAATGAATTTCCCAAAAAAGGATGATGGAAGGATTTACCGATTCATCATTGATCTCACTGTGTCTAAAAGGTTTACTTCTTCCTTTCACATACACCATTCCATTGAGGTTTATATAGAACAAGATGGGATCAATTTATAAACTCTTATATAAAATCAATGAATTGTTGGATAAGTTATTCTCCACCTTAGTATAACGAGAGTTTCTTCATTTTATCACCAATTTAATTCTAAACTTCATTATTATATTCCTTGTATTTTTTAATATAATCAAACTTATATCATATTAAGTATATATTTCCATATTTACAAAATCATTAGGAAAAGTTATGATGTATGTGTATCCACTCCATGCTTCTATAGAAAATGGTCCACACAAATCTGTATTGGTGATCTCTAAATGATCTGTGGCCCTTTTAACCTTTCAACTTAATGGTTGTTTGGTCATTTTTCATTACAAATAAGCATGACATATGATAAGTAGTCTTAGTTCAAAATAATATTAATATCGATTTTGGAATAGTTTTTTCAAATGATTTTCATTTACATGACATAGCTGATAATTCCATAGTTGGGTGTCATTTGATTCATGTGAACTATATTATTTATTTATTTATTTTACTAGGTTTGAGTAATATAATACATAAATACCATTATTAAGAATATCATTATAATACATTTCATTATTTTTGTAAAATAAGAAATAATTATTCCCAAATGTGAAATTAAATCCATCTGTATCAAGACTGGAAAAATAAATAATGTTTTTGCTAATAGATGTGACATATTAAAATGTTGTAAAAATCAAGATCACTCAAGTTGGAAACATGAGGTGGCAGTATCCAATAGCTATTATAGCATGTCTATTATTGGTAGTGGATCATATATCCACCTCACCACATAAAAATCTTATGAATCTATTTATTTTTTACAATTGGATATAAATTTAAGTACTATTAGATATATGTAATATCCAATGTATAGAAATAGACAGTCTACAATTGATAATGAACACACCTAAAGATTCCCATTTCATCTTTTCTATGGTGAAGTTCTTCATCCAGTTTCTCTTCATTCCAAATGAAACATAGAAAACATACTTCAACCTTGATTGACACGTGATCTTCATTCTCTTGGATGGATTTTATAAATAATCCTTATAGTTAGTGTCCATATTGAGGATTTTCTCTTTTACATTCCTATTATTTACCATATGAATAGAATTAATTTAACGCTTTATGTATTTATCAGCTTATTGAAGAAGATTAAAGAGACCTGAGAGAGACTTCTTAATGTGATCCAGGTTAAAATTCACAAAAACTGTAGAATACTTAAGGGAGTGATGCAATAATGAGATCAATATTTAATTAATCAGGAAGGTTAAACCCTAGAATATATAGATTCTCAATGTATCAAATAATTTTAATAATGTGAGGTCCATCTGACACTCCCTCTCCATGCTGGAATGTAAATAATTCCTTGGAGATCATAAAATGCTTCTATATATCTCTCTCCTGATGAATATCATGGCGATTATTGAGCATTCTATATGCATCATTTCTATCATCTAATTTCACGAGTTTATAAGAAAAATATGAATGAATAAAATACTATACATCCAATACTTCATCCAAGTGTTTTTTCATAGATATCAACCTCTTCATCACTCACCTCCTTAGTAGGATGATCAGTAGTAGGGAATTCTATCACATAAAAATTCCATTCATGGTGTAATAGAACGTATAAGAACCTATAAAATTACTAGAAGTTACTTTATATAATGAGAATTTATTTTTCGAGAATTTATCACATGGATAACATGGTTGATGAACATTAATTTTTCTGAAAAATTATAAAAGCAGAAACAATTTAATTTTATTTGTCTCCCACTATTTTATCAATTATTATATCCCTCAATATTCAGATAAAAATGTATTTCTTTGAGGTAATTATAGTGAAAATGATGCATATTTTATTTATTATAATCTAGATTATGGCCACGAAAAAATTAATATGGTTTTTATGTAGGTGGTCTTGAAAATTTCTAGATTATAGTTCCTTGAATTGTTTAGTGGACTCCCCAATTGTAAAACATGATCAAGGTTCATCAACTCTTTCATCCAATTTTTTATTCAATAGACCATGGAATTAAATTTAATACAAGATTGGTATATTTAACCCATCATCCTTTGTAGACTCCTTGATAATTAAATGTTCCCCCTGACTATGGAATGAACTAACACATTATCTATGGGTCTATCATTAACTCATATATTGTAAGGTTTATTCTTACTTAGTATTTAATTATGGGATTTATTTTCATTATAATTGAAAATATTTTTTAATAGTATATTGATTTTATATAATCAATTAACCATGTTTTTTTGATAAAATCAACTTATAAATAATTGAATCTATTTTAATCCAATCATTCATGCTTGTTAATTATGTAATTTATTTGATCGTGATAATGAGTCCATAAAATAAAACATACACATATAAAAAATAATAAAAATAAAAAGAATTGATCTTGAGATTTCTAATGGTTGATTTATTTGGAATATAATAAATAAAAATGTAACCTTAGGGGAACAAACTCAATGATCCTGTCATTGATTGAGTTGCAGCCTTCCACCATTGGCATTTTTAATTTAAGGTATATTTCTTCTTTGATAAGGTCTTGAACTAAAGTCTATCCTTTAATTCACATCTTTTACTTATATTTATTGACACATAGGTGTGGGGAAACATTGTAATTGTTAATTGGTTTAAAAAAAAGAAACCTTGGACATGCAGAACATACAAAATAAAGGTGGGATGGACGAAACACAAACCATTATTTTAATTTAATAATAATAAAACCGATAAAATTAAATTAAAATAAATACATCTCATAAAATCATTAGTCAACATTATTATTAGTCACATGCATAAAATAAATACACATTTAATGTGACTATGTATCATTCATTATAACCATTTTTTATTAATATAAATTACCTAAACTAATTAATTATCTAATTAGTTAATTAATTCATTCATCTTATGTCCACCCAAATAGTTTTTATGATTCCCATCAATCATAATTGTTCAAAAATTATGTAAATTACTTTTATTTATAATTAATTAAGTACAATATGTGTACCCGGAGGCATCACAACGTGTACCTGTCTAAACTACCCGGCATGGCCCTAGTCAAGTACTAGAAATTCACATGACATGTAGAGTACATGAAGTGTCACAAAATTACATAATATGTACTATCAATAAATGAAACATGAACATCTGTTTAATTACATATAATTTAATACCTTTAATTCACATAGAGTACACCACTTTTAAGGGCCTTACATTTTATATATCTCTAAATTTTATATGGAAGTTAATTGAGAATTTAATTTTTTATAAAAACATATCACATGGTTTTTATATTAAATTAATGACAAACATAAACATATTTATTAAGTTTAATTATATAGTTAATTAACGTTTTATTCTATGTAAATAGGTAATAGATATATGTCATATATAAGAAAGACACACGCCATGTATTTCGTTCACTGTTTGTTCATGATACATTCCTAGGGACTGGGTGTGTTATTCATCATATACATTTATGTGGTACATGAAGTGTACAACAGTTACACGACTTTTAACCTATGAGTTGTTTGTATTCAAATTCATATAAATCATATGATAAATACATGATGGGTATTTGACTTTGGGGAATCTATGGGAAAATGTATTGACTAAATGATGTTTATTCCATCTACATCTCATGTAATCTGGAAATTTGTTTGTAAGTATAGACTGGTTAACACATGATGTTTAGTGACACCATGGCATGTTTTCTTCAAATTAAGTGTTTTAATTAATTATACACTCATCCTGGTGAAAATAACTTGGATACATGACATGTACACATGGGATACATTCCATGCAGTTCCGTTTTATTCATACATAATACACAGCACCTCTGTATGAGTTATTTTAATGTATTTCATCTATTTTAACCCGTTATTGGTAATTACCAGGTTAATTAAGAATAAATCCTAAATTTTATATTAAATAATGAATTTTAGGAAATAAAAACCGTACATCAAATTTTTATTAAAATTAACAACTATTAAATAATTATAATTTTAATGTGACTACCTTAATATCCCTTGAAGGTTCTTGGCACTGGAAGTCAGTTGAGCTAATGACCAATGATGGGTTTTCTATAAATCCAACAAATAAATCATAATAACATGATAAAAAATAACATGTATTTTGATTATATCTGAATAATCATAAGAAAATAATCCTAGAACTCTAGTAAGGATCTTTTCACCTAAAATTTATAATTTATTTAATACTAAGAAATTACCTGAATCTTAATTTATTTCTTCAATGTAGTTGTCGATAATTATAACCTCATTTTAGATGTACCATAATGTTTTATGAGTATGTAACATCCAAACTTCAATTATAGTAAATAAATATTTTTTTCTAAAGAAACCATAACATAATGCAGATAAATTTTTTCAATAATGTGATTAAAACCTAAATTACCAAATTTTATAATTTATATTTTTTGAAATAAATTTCATTTTTTAAATTATCATGTTAAAATTATCTTACTATGAATTTTTTATATTTTTCATAAATAGTTGAATTTTTGGGTGAGTAGTGAAAAATACTGACCGTACAACAATGTCTCTTTTATGACAATATAATGATATAAGAATAACCTAAAAATTTCGGATTCCATTTTATAGAATAAATATAAATTTACCAATTAATATAAATAATTAAAAAAATATAATGTTTAACATAGAAATATAGGTTTGTAATTTTTAAATCATAAGTAATGTTTATTTAAATAAAAATTATTTTTTGGGTTTTCACTTTTAATCATGTTTTCAAAAGATTAATTTTGGTTTTAGTTTGGATTTAAAATAAAATAATATCTAATTTTATTTAATCAACTCAAATTAATGGTAATTATAATGATACAAGATTTTGGTATAAAATCATTTTTATGCTTAAAATGAACATTTTTCTAAAAAAATTTTTTCATTACATTTTGTGAACATATATTAAAATTAATTTTCACAACCTATAAGAATTAAATATTTTAAAATGTATTCCATATTTTCTATAAGGTTATTTTTTATTAAATGTAATAATAATTATATATTATATATTGATTATATTTTTTTAAGGAAGGTGATGACATGAATTGGTTTCCCAATCCATGCCCCCAAGGGAATTTATTAAAAAATAAAAGGTTACAATACAAGCACGAGATTTAATGCACTTACACCAGTAGGGAATTAAAGATTACAAGATAAAGCTTTGAACATACCAATGTCAAAGAGGGAACAAGTCCACATTAGATCTCCAATATATAGCAGTGCATAATGTTCTTCCAAATCCATCCAGCTCAAATATAAATCTTCAACTTCCAATGATTGATCCAAACTTGGGAAGAAGCTCAATGCATCCGGTAGCCTCACATCAAAGGAAACGACCATAAAATTGAGTTGCATCTATGTCCAGAAACTCCACATTATAATCCATAAACACCATTAACCGATGAATAATAGAAGCAGCAATCATTGGGATCTCTTCAATACCAGGATTCACCATCGACACTTCTGTTTCAATACAAACTCAAGCCAGAAAAAAGTGAAAGAAAATAGATTCAAATCTATTTAAAAAAAGATGAAATGGAAATTGGATACTAGGAAACCGATGCAAGGATGAGAAGAACTATCTTGAGAAGTATTCCACACTGAATTACACCAAGAAACACTGAAAAATAGCCCCGTAGACCAGCATAAATAAAGAACAGAAGAGCCAATCCAACCCATCCAAAGCCAGAAACAACCAGAAACCATTAACAGATGTAGCAAGGTCAAAACACCTCATTGGTCTTCATCCAAACAGTTTCTAGTAAATGTTTCCAACATCATAGAGACTGTGAAACACATATTTCATAACCTCATAACTGAATAACATTCAAGTCCCTGACTGTCACAAAAAAACAGATCATTATTGACAGTAATAAGAAAATAGAATATGACAGCGAGCAGGTGTGTATCATGAAGATTAATCTGTCCATTGATAGATCCAAGAACATCATAATATGTTCTCATAAAAGGATTATTTCCTCAAAATGCATCTGAATAAGAAAAAAATCCTCAACTTAGAATCAGAAGCCGTATGCAGAGAGGGAAAAAACCGACCAGCCAGAAATCTAGTTCAGAGCAGTAAGGAATGTAAAAAAGGTAGAAACCAGAGGTCTGTCCAAAAACAAACTGGATCAGCACAGTCCACCTGCTTTTTCTGCATCCCCAGAAAAAAAACATCATATAGATATTCAAGCCATAAAAAGGTTATCAAAAATAGGAGAATTCAGTCAATCAGACACAATAGAGGTCGGGAAAGCAGCATCTCCACTAGAAACCTTTAGTCAAAAAAAAAGGACAGAAGAGAAAAGGAAGTAAAGACTAAAACAACCATCACCATCAACAGATCCATATCAAAGTAAGATCACAATCTGTATATCTAAATTCAAAGAAATCCAATAAACAAAATGATCAAACCCAAGGGATATCCCTAAATATGAAGTTGGAATTTTTCTCGAATTCCTCAATCATCCTCATATATATTCTTTTCTTGATATCCAGATATGTATCAGCAAAAATATGGAGATGAAGGTACTTCCAATATATCAATTGATCTTTCTCGGCCATCCAAGCATAAACCTCGTCACTCACATCTTCATCTTCAGGTATCTGGAAAGAATGCTTGTATGCATGATCCTTCTTTCTATCATAGTTATCTTCCATATGAATTGGAACCATATCAAACAACTCCTTGGAAGACTCATTGCTAGAGGCTTGAAGGGAGCGGGTAACAATTTTCCTTTCTAATTCAGAGTAATCCCTACTCTTCCTAGTTTTTTTTTGAGTTTGGGGTAATAAAACCATCCTTATAAACTATAGGCCTTTTTCCTTTTCGAGAACTTGATTTGAGATATTTCTCCTCAATTCCAACTGACGATTCATCCTCCATTTGAATATTATCAACATTGTTATCATCGTCATCCTTATCACTAACTTCTTGGGGTTCAAGGATCATCCTTTGATCTGTTTCTATAGGAACATCATGCTGTAAATCTTTATATTGGTTTTCCATCAAGTGTTGTAGGTGTAAATTTGATCCCTCAAATGTCGTTAAATTCTCCTTAGGTGAGACTGACAAAGGGGCCTTTTCCTCATTAGCCTCCCCAATTGGATGAGGGGTGGAAGCATCAACATTGCTATGAATAGAAAAATATGGCTGGGAATTTTTGGGTAAGTCTTTAACAATCCAAACTGGTTTGAATTTGGGGAGGGGGTGTGACATTTTCTACTACTCACACTCATCAATAAAATGCCCAACTCTAGAACACCTCTTACAAAAATAAGGGACATTTTCAAAGACAACTTCTTGGACATTACATTTTGAACCATTTTGAAACCAGAATTTCGAGGGCAACATTTGTGAAATGTCAACATTAGTACACACACAAGCAACATATGGTCTAGTTAAATTTTGAGTGGAAAAGTCTAGTTTAATAGGATGTCCAAATAATCAAGCAATGGAAAAAAGGGCTTTTTACTTAAACAGTTGATTTGGGAGTCCTGGAAATCCTATCCAAATAGGTACAGTAGGTTGTTCGAAGTCAACACTGAAATCGGTTGTCCATTTGAAGACCTTCATACTACAACCACCAAAAATCCAAGAACCCCTTGCCCAAAGTCTATAATAATCATCTTCAGATGAAAAACGAATCAGAACATGCAAGGAGTTCAAAAGACCGACCTGGAAATTCTCAAAACATATGTTCTCAAGAGTTTTCCACAAAAAAACAAGAGAAGTTATGTGCTTGATAAATTTTCCAACAAGAACATAGTGCAAATCTAAATAGAGTAGTTGTACCTCTTCATTCGAGAAAGCTATGGCCAATTTCCCGCGATGGCGGAAATGCTTTGGTTCAAAAGATTCAGGGGATTTTGGTTCGTCTCTAGGGACTCGTTATATATTGATTATATATATGAGGAATACATTTGACATATGTAAGTGATGTGTGTGGCCTAATTATAGATATCCCCTTGATGTATCCACATGTCTCGTGTAAAACAAATAGTCCAAATCTTTTGGGTATTTGATGTATACCTACCTATTTATTAAAATTTCTTAGTATATGGCCTTGAAAATATGGTTCACGATGTCTTAGTATGAGGCCTTGGTGATAAGACCGTGATGAAATTATGCATTTTCTTCGTTAGGATTTGAATTATTATTATCCACGTTATTGTTATGTTGATATTATCAATGGATGAATTTTGAAGATCAAATAAATTATTAAATGACATATGTATTGATTGTCCACTCCACCACATTGTTATATGAATTATCTACTCATGATAGCTTCCATTTTATGATTTCCCTTACTAAGCATATGAACTCACCAGTTATTATGACTTCCTTTCCCTAGGATATAGAGAATGAATCTTTGATTGATATTTGAGGATGAAATAATGTTGTTAATGACATGTTTGAGTTTTCCAATTTAAGAAGAAAACCATTTATGTTTCTAGTCTCCAATGACTACTAAACTAATCAATCCTTTATGTTAAAATACCTTTTATTTTTTACTAATGTAATAAAGTAAACATCAAATATGAGTTACCAATGTTGAGTTTGTTATAATTTTTATCCAAGGAATTTTATTAGGACACTTGGGAACTAGATTTTAAAATAACATATCTTGAACAATCATTTTGACAATCCAGTAGAAAATTTGATAAATTTTTGGGATTTTTATTCCTTGAATCAATACTCATGATTATGTGATCCAATTTTATGTGTTCAATTACTTAGATATGGAACCCAATAAAATAAATAGAATCATATCAACACCCATAATCAATGTAGTGATTTTTCTTGTGACCAAGTTAGTACAACATGTCTTGTAGTTGATCAGATAATGGCCATATTGGGGAAACTAACCCAGGTTATGAAAAATAAACTTACCTGTACAGTGAAACCTTTATTTTCTATAGTACATTTCACCTATGTTGGATTTATGTATACTAAAGGTCTCTATCCCATAACGTAACTAGTAATCTATTGGTATCTGTGAAATGAGTCATGTCACATGAAAATATATTCTTTTATTTGAAAATTAGTGAAAGGGAAAATTTTATTCTGGTAGCATACTGTTTAAAGGTAGATGTTGATAAATGGGGATTTTTAATCCAAAATACTAATGAAGGTTATGAAATATAATGTATGGAATAAAGATTGTTTAAACTGATATAATTTGAAAAATATTTTACTCGAGATAAATGATCTAAAGTGGAGAGGAAGTTCCTTGATCTAAATTAGAAGGAAGAGGAATTTTTTTAATATGAGTCTTGATTCAAAAGATTATAATGTTTTACGATGGACTATGTATGTAACCTCGAAAATAATATTGACTGTTTCTTTAGTGGGTTCAAGACGAACCTCTGTAAGGCACTAGTCTCTCTAATGTTTTCATTATATGATGATACTATATCATGTTCCTTCAAGATAGAGAAATTATTTTCTAGGTCTTATATCTTTAAATGAAAATTAAGAAAATAATAGGTTGCCTTATCACTAAGGAAAAAATGTATCAAAAAATAAAAAATGATATATTGGAGTTCAACAATGTGATAATTGTGGAAGGAAACATCCTAGTAAATTCATAAAGGTATTTTGATTTTATTAACATTATAGTGATAAGATATATCTGTCTTATGAATGGTAGGAAAATAAGTAAACCATTAGTATCTAGTTATTTAAATGTATGGTGATAGGGGATTATTCAAACCAGTTCCCCAAAGGTCATGATAACCTATCATAGAAGAGGTCAAGGGGGGTAGTTCCAAGATTTATTTAGTAGTACAACAAAATTTGAAGTACCTAATGATGCGATGGTAGGTACTTTGAATATAAAATCAAATATATATAATGGTTAATTTAATTTTGGATCTACACACTCTCATATATATTTTATGTTTTCAAAGAACATTAAATCATTCCCTATAAACTTAAGAAGGGAGTTATCAATCAAGAAACCTAATATAAATCCTATTGTAATAATGATATCTCATTAAATCCCTATTATTATCTATAAACATACTTTATTTTAAATAGTTTTTATTATATATATGGTTTACATTGGTATAATCCTCGATATGGATTGGATTTCAATGTATAATGTAAATATTTACGGCCATGTGAAGGAAATTATGATGTTTGATGGAGATATTGAATCCAATTTATTTAGAGGAGAGAATTCATCATCTGAATCATATCTTAATCCACCTCCAAAAACTGTACTTATTGAAGATAGACACAACCTATGGATGTGAAAGGAAACCTTATAATAGAATATATAACTATTATTCAGGAATATGTTGATGTTCTTTCTAAAGGGTTACCTAAAAATACACCAACACATGTAGTTTAATTTTACATTTAACTCATCCTTTATGTAAAACCTATGTATAATAATCCCAATATAATACACACTATAGAATTTGTGGTATAAAAAATATAACTACATGTGATTTGTAATAAGGGATTCATTCACCCCAGTTTTTCACCGTAGGGAGGCTCTGTTATTTTTTGTTAATAAGAAGGATACTTCAATGATGTTGAAAATCTATTACTGGAAAATAAATTCTAATACTACATTATAAAGAACAAGTAACCACCAACTCATATTGATGACTAGTTTTTTCAACATTAAGGAGTTAAATATTTTTCAAATATTGATCTTTTTTCTTGTATAATCAATGATGATTAATGATGGAAAATATTTGAAAGGAAACATTTTAGCATGATATAGAAATTATGAGTTTATAGTAATTCCCTTTGTATGGACTAATAAAACATATATTTTTACAGATCTAATGAAAAGAGCATTCAAATGTTATCTTGATATTTTTGTGTAGTATTTATCAAAAATATCATAGTATACTAGAAAATATATCATGATTATAAAAAACATTTGATAATTATTCTTGAAAATATTATATATAGAATATTATTTGATTATTAAAATACAAAGTATTTCAATGAATGTCCTATAATAGTGAACATAACCTATATGTATTGTTTTATTAGATTAATAGGTTACTATTGGTTCTTTTTTCAAAATTTTTCCTAGTTAGCTAACCCATAAACAAGTTTACATATAATGGTGTTAAGTGTATATGGTTAGAATAATGTAAATATTTTTTAAGATCTTAATATAAGATTAGTCGATAAATTGATATTTACATGACTATCAGTAATGGATGGTTTGGTGTTATATAGTGATGTATCGAAGAAAAGACACATATGAATTCTTATATAGATTGACTGAGTTGTTTCTTATGAATCAAGGAAGGTAGTTATTCATGAATAGAATATTTTAGCTCCTGATCTTGATTTGGAAGATATAATATTTTACTTGAAGATATGGAGGCATTATCTCTATGATGAATGATGTGAGATATATATGAACAAAAAAGTCCAAATTCCATATTTTAACAAAAAGATATCAATATGAGATGAATGAGATAGCTAGAGCTACTCAACAATTATTATTTCTCCATACACTACCACAATGGGAACTCAAATAAGGTTTATGATGCATTTATTAGGAACAATTATAGAGTTATGACTAAAATAATGATAAATAATTATCTTATATTCATGGATTTAGTAAAGTTGGATATAAGAATCATTTTGGAAGGAGAAACATCACTATTTGTTAAAAATGATAGTTAAATAATCATTAATAGAGAAGTTAAAAATGTCCCCACATGGTGATAAGAGTTTTTAAAATAAAATTAATTTTGTTAATGATTGGAAACTTGTAGAATATATTTATGAAGATGATGTTATGAATTAGAAAAGGGTCCATGTTTCCCATCCATACCTATGTTGAAAATGGGGTTACTTGATGATTATTATAGATAAAATTTATATATACACCCTGGTAGCACCCTGATATATATGTATTTAAGAGAAATTTTTTAGATGGATAATAATATGTGGGAAATTTATGACTATATATCAAGATGATAGGGTTTTCAATAGGTAAAGGCCAAGAAAACATATCCTAAAGGTTCATGCAACCTCATTATATTCCATTACGGAAGTGGGGTGATTTTACTATGAACTATTTCACTGGATTTTGAAATAGTTTTAAAAGAATTGATTCCTTATTGGTTATTTTTTATCACCATACCAAGTATACACATTTCCATTCTATATGGGAGGACCTACCCCTCCTTTCACAACTCTATATTAATAATGATTTGAGACTTCATGGTGTACCTATTTTGAATGTATCTAATCATTTCCAAAACATTACATCTAAATTATGGAAGATTCTTCATAAGCCTCTAACATCAAGCTGAATTTGAGTACTTATTATCACTATCATATATATAGATACCCCAAAATTACTATTCAAACATTATACGACATGCTGAGGTATTTCTAACTTAACTTTCAAGGTATTTGAGATATTTTTTTATGAATGGTTGAATTTGAATACAATAATAGCTTCTATTTAAGAATTTAAATGGAACCATAAGAACTGTTACATGAGAAAATATCTCACATAATAACATTTTGGGATTAAGTAGGTGAAAGTAAAATTTTAGGCCTCAACCCATTTGAGAAGATAATGATGAATGTCAAAACAATTCAGATTCATATCATGTCATCTAAAAGTAATAAAAATAGATATGCCAATAAAGGAAGGAATTATATAGAATTTCAACTAGGGGATCAAGTTTTAATGAAGGTATATCCAAGGTAGGGATTTATCTAGATTGTAAATAAGGGGAAACTAAGTCCCAGTTACATCAAGCCATTTGATTTTTTTTGGAAATAATTGGAGTTGTGGAATAGCTTTCGACAATGATACCCAACCCACTTAAAGTGAATAATGTGATTCATATCTCATTATTGAGGAAGTATATTCTAGACACAATTCATTTAATCATATTTGATGAAATGTAATTGGATACTAATTTATCTTATTACGAAAATCCTATCCAAATTATTAACACTAGATAAAAAGTATTTCAAAATCGGACAATTGAATTGGTAAATGTACTTTGGAGGAATCATAAGACAGAAGAGGCATTGTGGAAACTAAAGAAGATATGATGAATGACTACAAAATTTTTTTTATGGGGTAAAATTCTATAAAATTCAAGGTTGAAATTTTTGATGGGGGAAGTAAGTAACACAAAATTTTTAATTATAGCAAGTAAATATTTTATTCTAAATAAACCATAACATAATTCGCATATATTTCTTCAAGAATGTAATTAAAACCTAAATTCCCAAAATTTATAATTTTATTGTGATGAAATTAATTTAATTTTTGAATTCATCATGTCAAATTCATCATAGAGTGAATTTTTTATATTTTTAAATTTTATTTGATTTTTGGGTAAATAGTGAAAAATATAAATTCTAAAATAATGTCACTTTAATAGAATTATAATTACATAAGTATGAAATGATATGTTATTAAACATTTTTATAGACTAGATATACATCTATTAATTTTTATAATTAATTTAAATATATAATATTTAATGTAGAAATCATTGGTTGAAAATTTAAAATTCTAAGTAATGTTTATTCAAATAAAAACTTCTTTTGGTTCTTTTTTTTATAATTTTTTTCAAAAGATTAATTTTATTTATAGTTATTTATTAAAGTGAGATAATCATTCTCTAATTTTAAATATTACAATTAATAGGAATATAACTTATAAATTGTTTCTTAAAAAAGTCATTTTTATGCTTAAAATGATCACATTTATAAAAAAATTATTTATTGCATTTTGTTAACTTATATTAAAGTTAGTTTTTTTCACATAAAGTGAATGAATCTTATAAAATGGATCATATATTTTTAACTGGAATAAACAATATTATTGAATTAATTCAATTAATTTTTTTGTCATAATGAATAATGACCATTGTAAAAAACATATCACGATGGTAATGGTTAAAAAGGGTTAAAAAACTAATGTGATAGGGCTTAAAATAAACTAAAACTTGTATAAATACTATATGCTGAATTTATTTCAATCCAATATCATCACATATAAAAACATTATCCCATTTGGAGTTATTTTCCCATGAAAGTGACATTATTATTTCGTAATGTTCTTAATAATTAAAAGTTTTTGGTTTGTTGGATTGTTCCCTTCATAGTATGCTTAATTATTTATGTTACTATTATTAATAAATCCTTTTTGTAGTTATTGTTTTAAAATTTTGGTTCCATCACAATTTGAGGATAGATCCGATTGTAATTTTTTTACAAGTTTTCTACCCGCCTCTCTTATAAAAGGGAACCTCCTACCATTACTTATAAACAATTAATGAGAAAATTATCTTGACCAATCCATACCAAAATACTTTCCCAATAACCATATTCATTTCTTAGAGGTCTTGGTATCACTAAAATACCAATCCTAGAACTCTTAAGGTGTAATCCAAATGAAGTTTTCTAAAGAAGAGGTATAATTATTAACAGAGTGTTTTCATGTTTATTTCTTCTTATACCTCCATAAAATATATTTTATACATCATGAAATAATGTATTAAGTGTCATAAATAAACATAAATTTTATTAATATTGTGTAAAAACTATTTTTTAACTCATTCACATCCAATGGGAAATGAAAGCATTGCTCATGCGTATATATGCACTACCATCTCGATGTAGTGTTGTATTTCATTTTCCATATCCATGATTCATGAATGGTTATTATAACTTATTTAAGTTATATATATATATATATTATATTTATTAAATATTTAAATTTTATAAATATAATATATCATCTACCTTCCCACCCATCTATCAGTTCAAAAAGGGTAATGTCACTCGTGTATATGTTTGGATAACAACCTCTGTGAAGTGATGTGATTCATCTTTCATATATGCATTACATGGATGGAATAAGAACAAAATTATTGAATATATATAATATTTATTATATAAATATGATTTATAAATATTAATCATTATACATCTAACACTCCATGAAATTATAATATATTTCGTTTAGAACAAATTTAATTTTGTTAATTGTTTATGGTGCACACAACCCCAGGTTTAGAAAATAATAATAGATTAAATATTATTTAAATGTTACCATTATAACCTAGAAATAAATTTGAGTGTTTGAATATTTATAACTAATTATTAGAATTATGATTACCTATTTATTATAAATAAATTAAGAATCATGTAAAAGAAAAATAAATGTTCTCAAAAAATTATTTTTTGAAAGGATGGTGCCCTGACCAGAAAACTAAGGAACAATAATTATAAAATAAAGAGTTTAGAAAAGATTAAAAAATATAAACACATTAAAATCATTATTATTAATGGTATGTAAATCAACTGGAAGTTCCTCAAGCCAAGTGATATATTGGATGACTCCCTTGTTGGAAAGTCCATCATGAACCATGTTGGCTTCACGATATATATGAGTGAAGATAAAGTCAATGTTGATAAGGGAGCATGTGCAGTCCATCCAATGGGTGGTGATCTGCCATGCAAGGTGTATCACTCCATTCCATATTTCATGTATGATGGTTTTCGAGTCACTCTCAATCTAGGGGTTTCTCCAACCATTTTTTTGGGAAAAGAAATAGCATGAATCATACTCATCATCTCATCCTCTAGTGAAGAAGAAATGCCGCAACAAAAAGAAAAGAATCCAATGATCGGACCATGATGGCTCTTGAATATGGAAACACATCATATGGAGCCCGTATTTCTTTTTTATGAACCATCCGCATCGACCTTAATCCATACAGGGAAAGGAGCATGCCAGAAATCTTCAACGGTATGGTGGGGTTGGAATAAGTTTCCATCAACACGAGGACATCATAGTATGCTAAAATAACTCACCATGTTGTTGTAATGGCCTTTTGGATCGAATCAGTTTCTCATATGGCAATGAGGATCTGAATTTGACCTCTATTATGGATAAGTGAGTATTTTTTATGAATAAGACGATTTATATCATATGAGATTGCATGCAGAAGCTCAGGAAAAACAACAAGGAAAAGTTTCATAATTTGATGAGATCTATCCATATCTGCATATCTCTTTTTTTGAGATTTTTCCAAAGTCATGAGTCAACCATCTATAGTCAAAAATGTAAAAAATATATTTCTATAGAGTAGAAGTAGTGGCATAAGAAAAAAAGCGATGGTTGGTATCTTCTCTATTTGTTTACAGAGGCTATATTTTGAGTAGATTTGAATACCACACAATTGAAGACATTCATCTATGGGTATCCTATTGTGAAAAATTATCCAAATGAGTGTAAATGTGGAAGGTTTGATATTAGGCTTGTCAATGCATTTCATCCAACTAAATTCACTTTCATAGTTTCAAAAATAATGGTTGTAAATGTTTTTAGAATTGAGCATACCATTATGTGAAGGATCCCAAATTAAGAAATCATCGGTGTTAGAGAAAGGATAGTTGTCAAGGAAATTTTTAATGGTGTCATGGATCTTATAATTTTGGGAATTTAGAATATCTTTGATATAAAGTTTCGTGTTCATAGGACATTGATTAGGAGAAACCATATATATTGAAATATTTCTAATACAGTTATCCAACCATAAGTTAATGGAAGAGTCTCTAGAGACCATCCACCTAGAGTTGTTCATTATAGAGGAAAATATTATTTTATGGATGGCCTTATAGGGGTGGTGATAATCTTCTAGTTTCCATTATTTATTTTTTAAATAAATCTATTTTTTAGAAAAGTGATGTAGTAATATTTATTATAGAGAAAATTCAAAGTTATCCTTGCTTGAAGAGCCTCATTGAAATACTTCAGATTTTATATGTATATACCTCCATTATCATTAGGTTTGAAATAATTCAACCAAGGGATGGTCACTAGATTCCCTTCTACACTGCTACCAGTCCAAAGAAAATTTTTGATTGAGATATTTATTTTTTATTAGTCCAGCCAGAAATTTGTAGACCATTATAGAGTAGACCAATTTAGAAACAACTATATATTTTACAAGACATATTTTACCCACCATGGAAATATATTTGACCATCCATGAGGTTAACTGGTTAAGGACTTGGACGAAAATAGTAGATAAATGACATGATTTGTGTCATCCCAAAAAGATAGGGACACCTTGGTATTTAAAAGGAAGATAACACTCTTTAATACCATGGTCATTTATAATATTGAACTTCCAGTTTGGGGGAATGTTTTTTCCAAAGAAGATAGAATATTTGTTCCAGCTAATGGCGTGCCTAGAAATCTTCTCATAGTGAGAGATGGAATTTATGAGGTTTCTAATGTTTCTTTAATCACCTTGGTGAAACATAATGATGTCATCATTATACAACAAGTGTGTGGGAGCATTAACATTCTGTGAGACATGCATGGGCTTGAATTTGTTTTTATCGACAAGACAATTGAGAAAACAGATATGATAGTCCTCTAAAATGGATAAAATGATGGATAAAAACTGGTCACCTTGTCTAACACCTTTGTTGCATTTGAAGTATCCCCTAGGGTGCCATTGATCAGAATGGAAATGGAGGCCGATTCGAACACAGTTATGATAATATAGATAAAAGTATCATTAAATCCAAAATATTGAATCAACTTGAAGATAAAACTCCAATCTATGGTATCAATATATTTTTTCATGTCCAATTAATGGAAATATTACCTCCTAGGTTAGATTTGATTAAGTTGTTAAAACATTCTAAAGTAAGAAAATTACAGTTTTTTATGGATCTTCCCTTTATAAACCCGAATTGATTCTAGGATACAATTTTGATAGTGATAGATGAAGACCTATTGGCATTAATTTTTCTGATAATTTTGTAAAGAGTGTTAATGAGAGAAATGTTCCTAAACAACTGAATTTATGAAGCATTTTCAACATTTGTAATTAGAGAGAGGAATTGGCCATTAAGGCGACGAGGGAGAACAATATTGGAGAAAAAAGATTTTACAAGATTGAAAACATAAAATTGGATAATGTCCCATTATTATTGAAACAACCCATTGTTGAAGCCATTAGGACCAGAAGCAGTATTAGGATTTAAAATAAAGGCAATATCCTTAATTTTATGATCAAGAGGAATATTAAGAAGGAAGAATTTTTCATCTTTATTGACCACCATTAAAATGATCTCAGGTAATAAGTCCTTGTTATTATCAGGTCTATTAATGATAGAATCAATGTAGGATACAATTTGATTAACAATGTAATCTTTATTGTCTAAAAGTTTGTCTCCATATTTTAGAGAGGCTAGCGGTCTGTAGGATTTCCTAGCTCATTGAAGAGAGTTATAGAATCCAGTGTTTCTATCACCATCAAATAACCATTTTACTTGTAAGGATTGTTTATTACTATTCTCCTTAAAAGTGAGAAATGAATTTAGATTTATCAAAATATTGATTTTATGATTCAAATCCGTGTTAAAATAAGATCTAGTATTAATGTTTCGATGTTGATTTAGTTCATTATCAAGAATGAGGATGTCATTGTTAATTATTTTGGAATGTATGATTCTCTATTGTTTGAGCATATATTTATCATATTTTAACTTGAAATAATAAGCAATGGACCCATTGCATAGTTTAATATAAAGCCAAAAAATCTTGATGATGTCATTGCATTCAGTGTTAGAGAACCAGACATTGTTAAAACTAAAAGGAAGAGAGAGTTTCACAGTTTTTGCGGAGACATTAACCAAAATAGGATGATGATCAAAGTGAAGCTTGTGAAGGGTGGTGCTGGAGATATTGTCCCATTTATCTAAAGAATAATCGTTTGTGAAGGCTATATCCCATTTGGATGCAGCCACCTTATTGTAGTTTTTTATATACCAAGTTTATTTGGATCCTTTAAGATTTATTTCAATAAGGTTATTGTCTTCAATAGAGGTTTCAAATTCTCTTGTAGAGATCATGGAATGCTTGGGGCCAATTTTTTCACTTGAATTGAGTATAGCTTTGAAGTCCCCAATAACAAACCAAGGTGTTCTAATACAAGAACCTAGGTCAGAAATGTTTTCACAGAGGGGTCTCCTATCTTTATATCTATCCTTGTCATAAATAATGGAGAAGAAAATAAGAGTTCCATCAAAAACAAAATCATAAGTGATGTCTTATTCTGAGATGTTAAAAATGTTAATATTTTGGATGGAAGAGTGACAAAGAATCCATAGAGAATCAATATACATGTTTTCCTGTGAAAATAATAATAGAATAACCATGTTGAAAAACATGATGGTATTTAGATGAAATGTTATGTTTAGGTTCAGCAATATAAAACGATTTTGGACTGTGGGTGTCAATAGTTATTCTTGAAACAGAAAAGGTGTCAGAGTTGGAAATACCATGACAATTTCAAAATAGGATATTCATTTAAACCTAAATTTGGAGTTAGAAATCCCTTTTTTTGTTTATTGAGCCATTATGTCTAGAAGATCTTTCGAGATATTTTTTACTATTTGAGCTCTTGGATTTTACTGATTTCTTTTAGAGGTAGTGTGGGGTCTGTTTAAATTACCTACCTTAATATTATCCCTAGAGGGATCAGTGCAGGGGTTCATCATGGGTTAATTCATTGAATATTTACTACTACAAGAAATATGGTTAGAATCTTGGTTAGAAATCAAGCTCTCTGATTTATTTGGCATAGTTGTTTCATCAAATATCTGACAAGTAATAACAGTGTGATTGGTAAAATGGGAAGGAGAAATAGTTGAAATATTTCTAGAAGGGTTGACATTTTTATTACCTATGTGGAGCTTCTATCCATAACAATCTAGTGTAGTTTTTACTGCATCCAGATGAATAGGTTCCAAGGCCATCTCGTTGTGAGATGAACTATCTGTACCAAATGGGATTGAGGGCTGTTCTGAGATGTAACATAAGTGTCACTGCTAGTGTTTTAACCCACAGGAGGATTTCAATTGATTTTCTTTGAGTCATACTTCAACACCTTCTTGTTCTATTCATCTTGTGTATCACTTATTGTGCCAACCTGTTTTGATGCACAACCCAAAGAAGAAGAATGGTGTCAATATTGACCAATATCATTCTTCATACCATTAAATAACTCACTGTAAATTTATTGTGATGTATTACCTTTAGAGGAGTCCAAAGGAGTAGCCCTTACAACCAAATATTCCAAGGTAGTGTTTGTTGAAATGTGCAGGTCTCCAGGAAGTGAAGATCCTGTATGAGCTCCTACCTTTGAAGCTAATTGAAGATCCCAATCCAAATATAAAGGTGGGATTTGGTGTGTTGCAATGTGCAGGTCTCCAGGAAGTGAAGATCCTGTATGAGCTCCTACCTTTGAAGCTAATTGAAAATCCCTATCCAAATTTAAAGGTGGGATTTGGTGGCCTTACAAGCTGGATGAAGAAATCTGCATGGGTTATCTCCCTTCACTAACCAAAACCTCAATAGGATTCCCAACATGTTTTTTAATATCCCAACCATCAGGTCTAATGGTGATTGTATCCACATTACAGTTCAATGGAATATTGTTTGATACAAAACTTTTAGAGGAAATAGTACTAATGGGGGGAGTATAGGCCATTCCTTCATTCTACCCATGTCCAATTCCATGTTGCTGAATAACATACCCAACTAGGGTCACATGCTCATTGATAAGGTGAAGATATTTATTTTATTCCCCTTCTACAAGGTCATCCCAAGAGGCATTTGAGTTAATGTTTAGATCCATTGATTTATTTGGTTTCTTCACCCATACCTCATGCCTTGTTTTAGATGTTTCTGGAATATCATTGTTGGGTGCCTTGATTTTTTTGTTATTTTTAATTTCATTCCATTAATTCTCTAATGGTTGGGCCACTTTTTGTTTCCTAATCACCATACAATTGTCTATGGTATGTCCAATAAGTTTTGAAACATCAGAATATGGTGGTTTTCTCCCATACTCTATCCTAATTTATATTTTTTAGTCCTTGGAATTGAAACTTATTGGACTAGGAAGCTGTGAAGCAAGGTTGACATCCACCATGACCCTCACAAAGAGGACTAATTCATCATTTAGTTTTATTTGGTCAATTTTTAGGGGAAATCTGATACAAGAAACAATGTCATTAAGGATTTTAGGATGCCAAAAGTACCAATTCAGGCCATGCAATCTAACCCATTATTATTCCACTGTATTCCTATGAGTGTATGGGTCAAATGAATAGTTATAGTCTAAAATCCAAATAAGACTAGGTTTAAGATAGATGTTACATATTTTCACAACTCTATCAAGCTCACAATGAGAATTAAATAGTATATGAAAGTATATATGTCCTATGGTTATCAATTTCCATTCCAATAAACCCCAACATTGTGCAATTCTGGGTTTGAAATCAATTAATGTCCTTGGGTGATCACCTTACATGTATGAGAAACAGCCCTATATGGACCATTTTGGAAGATTTTTTTCAATGATAAAGACACGTGTATGATTGAATCTTTTCCAGAAAATTACAAGTGTGCCACTCACCTCACTTATAAAAGGCCACCCACTCTCCACCCTTCTTAACACATTCAAACCTCTTTGGATCAACCAAGATCTTCCAAAATAACTTCCCAACTCACATAATCTCATCCTAAAATAATTATTTTGGTTATAAATCCAACCTAATAATTCATTGGTGTAAACCTAATGAGGATACCAGAAGAAGTGGCGACATTCCTTAATGAGGATTTTCATTTTATTTCTTCCTCTAACTCCTATAATTATTATTAAACCAAGATGATATAACAAGATCAGTTTTTTATATAAATATATTTTTATATATTAATTTCATGACCTAAATCCACCCCCAATTCCATAAATTTTGTTATGGAATCATCATTTGTTTCTATGGTGGAATACCGCCTCATGAACTCATGCCATTCATTTTTCCATTACCACCTCTTACGGCTGGGTATGATGATGGATATAAAGTATTTATATGATATAAATAACATAATTATACCTATTTAGTTACTATATCATATATAAATTTTTAATTTCCATTCTGTATGAGATACGATAATGTCACTTGTGTGTGTGGAAGACTATCACCTTGCTAAGAAATGTGATTCATCTTTCACTAACGCTTTACATGGAAGGAGATAAGTATAAATTTAGTGATTATATGTGATATAAATGTAATAATTATGATATTAATTAAATATATATTATTATTAAATGATTATACATATCATTTTAATTCATACTCTTTCACTCAATAAAAGATGATAACGTCATTCATATACGTGTGAACTATAACATTCATGAAACGACACGACTCTCTTTTCATCACCACACCAAATGAATGAAATATATATGTATATTTATAAAAATAATATGGTATATAAGATATTATTATCATTATAGAAATATAATACATTAGTTACCTTCTTTCCCAAATGATCATTAGAAAATGGGAACATTAGTCATACGTACGTACGACCTACCATCTCCATGATCATAACATAATTCATTTATAAAAACCATATTTAATGATTAGAATTAAAAGTATAATTTTTGTATAAATATTTTAATTATTTCATGAATATTATTTTGGATTTTATGAAACTATTTAATATGTGAATGAACATGACCTTTAATGAAAAACATGCATGAACACAATGACAATTAACACCCGAACCAATGAAAATAATGAGCGACTATTAACGAACGAGTGATAAGATGTTATAAAGGGATCATATATGATAATATAAATATTAATATCGTTATTTTATATGTTAATAACATAATTAAAATCACTATAAAATAGGTAAAATAATGTTTAATCAAAATGACGCACGAGGAAAGAGATTTCATCTCAATTTATATTCCCTTGAGACGTGTTTGTTATAATGCACCAATTCAGTTTTATGTGGTATATAAACTACACCCAAATTAGACTTTAGTGGTGGTTTATTAAACAATTTCAAACCCTTTTATTTTTTTCACACACCTTACACTTCTCCCCAACCCCCACACCCTGACTCCCATGACCACCCGACTCCCCAAAGCCCTCCCAGTCCTGACCCTCACCGCCCCTCTCCATGCCTCTATGCCCCTATAAACCAGTCTCTACCCTTTCTGACCCTCACTACCGGTCTTGACCTTCTCCACCACCCCCGACCCATACCACCCCTCTCTGTTGGTATTTAACTAGCCACTCATTGTCCCTCTCCTCCAGTCCCGACAAAGCACCACCCCACCCCTCACCATCGGTTGGTTTTCAATTTCTATTTTATTGGATTAAAGTTCAATCTTATATTTGTATTAGGAATATAGGATAAAATTCCATATTTTATATGTTTTGTGTTGTAAACTAGTCCATTGATTTATTTCATTGAATATGAAATCAATCAATGATAGAATTTTATTTTTTGATCAAGTGAAATATTTTTTCGTTGATATTGTGAAATATATTTTCATTACTTATTTGAGCATGTGAATATTGTTATATATATATATATATATAAATTTATATATATGTTACTCGAGCCAATTTGGAGGTATGTAGGATCTTTTTTAATACTTGGATGTATATATATTTGGTAATGGGTTGACTCCAAGGAGAACATTTGTGTGAATGTATATAATAATAAGGATCTATCCTTAATATTTTTTGTAATTATTCCTTAAAATATTGTATGATTCTTTCCTAAAGGAAGATTATGTAACTAAAAGAAAACATCATTAATGATACCCATATTATGGAGGATTTCAATGTTCTATTTCCTGTTGTGTAGGATGGCAGAGTAGAGTAGGAAACTTACCATATCTAGTGGTGAAGGTAGAGGGACTACATTATTTTGAAGTCCATTTGCTTCTTGTTTCCCAAGGTGGAGGTTAGTCATTGTCCATGAATTACTTTTTAGATATTACATATCCATCATCCACCATCCTATCAAGGAACCGGCGCTTCATAGTACTTAGAGAACAAGATATAATATGTCTAATTAGTCATTCAACATTGTTCCTCCTTAATGACGCTATTTGAGTTTTTATTGGTTGAATATATCTTATATGAAAGAGTTTAAATTTCCTTAGGTAGCGAGTGAGAAATGGATGTAGTCAAACATTTTTATTTCACTTTTTCTATGTAAAATCATGTCATTGGTACCTAGTACCTCATTATAGTTACCATATTATTATAATTACTTTTATTTAATGAACTGATGTCACCATCTTTTGATCAGTTCATTTATCAGTCAAACACATCATTTTCATGTCCAATGAAGTCATGATCATTCCCAAAATAATTTTAAATGTTGTAATAAATTATGTAAATTGATTCATAATACACATCATTGATCATTTCTCAATCCTCATCAGAGTATCAATGGTTCCCACATAGTACCCAATCATTCACTATCTCTCTATTCACTACCGTCAGTCGCTGATAAGGTCATTGGGGGACTTCATCCATACATGATAAGTAAATTTAGGAAATTAAAAGAAATATGATAAATAAATTCATATATATAGAAAATAGAGATAAAATTTTAATAACACATCCTTTATCATCATCAATCCACCAATTCACTCAATGAAAAAAATTATACAAAATGTATCCATTAAATAAAAAAGAGTATCATGATAGTATCTTAACAGTTTTGAGAATCATGATTTTCCACCAATAAATTATTGAAAATTGGATTGTGATAATTTCAATGATTTCTTAAAAGAATATTTTTGTTAAAAATGGATTTGAACACGTATTTTTCATCTTGGGTTTCTTAGTGGTTTTTAAATGAAAAATGTAAATCTTTTATACATAATTTTCCTCACAACTAGACTTTACGGATTTCAATTCTCCTTTTTAAAATGATTCCTTATTTACCATTTGTATTTACATAGGAAAACATTATTTAACATATTCATATTTTTTTCAACTAGTATATATTAATCTATTTTCCTATTTAGTAATAGTTATGTGTTTTAATTTTTTTTAATAATGTGTAGGAATATTATGATATATATGGATAAAAGCTGGATCACATTACCAAGGAACACACATCAATATGATAAGGTTTTTGAAGAGTTTCTAGATTTTTCTACTTCCAGTCGATCTGTTGATGGGAGAAATATATTTCCATGTCCTAAAAGTAAATTTAGATGATTGTTGAAGAGTGATGAATTTTATGAAGACATAATATTGAAGCATTTACCTACTCAATATTTGTGTTGAATTTGGCATGAATAATAGAATGTTATAGAAAGTTTGAATGCTAATTTCAGTCCATATAATTAGCTCCCAACTTCTTCAAAAATAGAAAATGAAATGAAAAACCACAAAAAAGGTGAATTCATCATTTCAAGACACCAAAATCAACATCAAAACATATCAGAACAACAAGTTGAGGGTGCTAGAAATAGAAACTTGATAAGTGATGTTTGTGGGACTGTAAGACCACTATATCAAGATTTTAACATATCATTGGATCCTTCTATTCATTCTATGGTGACTAATGCAAGATAAAACGTAACTGAGAAGATAGATGCATTTCATGGTTCAGTTGATGATGGAAATCAAGAGTTTTATATTGGATGTTTGAAATATTCAAAACATTATTTTCTATTGATGTTTTAACGTATCAAATACCTATGTGGAATTAAAAACAAGGCAATGTCCATGATATTAGAATTGTTTCATCATGTATTTTCTGGAGCAAAGATCCCGGAGTATTTTTATGATATGAAAAAAGTTGTTAACAATCTTGGTCTGAATTATACAAAAATTCTTGCATGTCCCAATGATTATCAGCTTTATTGGTGAGAGGATTCAAGAAAACTAGATTGATAATATACTCTTGTAATATATGGAATTATATGGGTGATGTTGTTAGTCTAAATCAATATAATACCAAGATTATGAAGAAAGGAACAAACCAGCAAAGGTTTTATGTTAAATTCCTTTAAAGCCACGAATTCACAGATTATTCATGTCATCAAAAACTTCTGAACACATTAAGTGGCATTCTTTAGATAATAAAAATGATGTATTAATGTGACATCCAATAGATTCAAAATCATGGAATAAATTTGATTCATTAAATCCATATTTCTCATATGATCCTAGGAAATTTCGTTTTGGATTTTTTGTTTATGGATTCAACCTATTTGGGACATTGATTAATAGTAATAGCATTTGGATGGTTGTTTTGATCCCATACAATATGCCTCCATGTATGTGTATTGAAAAAACATATTTTATTATCTCATTGAATATTATTAGAAAAATAATTCCTCGAAATGATATTGATGTATACTTACAGCCTTTAATTGAAGAATTATAGGAGTTATGGAGAAACAATGTTGATACATTTGATGCATCTTCTATAACAATGTTTAAAATTCATGATACTTTAATGTGAACCATTAGTGAATTCCCAAGACATGGGAATTTATCTAGTTAGAACAATTAAATGAGTTTGGAATGTCCTGTTTGTAACATTAATTTTGAGCCTGAATGACTACCTCATAGTAGAAAATGGTGGTTCTTGTGTCATTTAAGATTTCTTGAGGTATATCATAGATTTCGGTTGGAAAAGTCAAAATTCAATGGTTTCATTAACTGTATACCACCTCCAAATTTGTTAACATTTTTTGAAATATTGTACCAAATTGAAAATGTTGAAACATAATTTGGGAAGGTGCATCATTTTTATGATAGTGGGAAAAAAGTTCTAAGTGCATCATCAAGTGAAATCGGAACAGAACAATGGAAGAAAAAAAGTACATTCTTCAAACTTTCATATTGGGAGTTTATTTTTTTACAACATTATCTTGATATTATGAAAATTGAGAAGAATGTTTCTGAAAATTTGATCTTCACATTACTTAATGGGAATGAAAAGTTGAAGTATCATCACAATTCCCGAAAAGACTTATAGGCCATGAACATAAAAAATGATCTCTGAACAGATGAGAATGTAATGAAATTTATGTAAATTTTTTGCAATAAAAAATTTGTATAAATATTCATTCCTTAAAATTTTCAAAAATTTGAAATTATATGATGGTTATTCATGTAACATATCAAGGTTTTTTGACTTAAAGAATCATAGGTTACCTAGATTAAAAATCCACAATTTACATATTTTGTTAGAGTAGTTACCAGCATCTACATTGAGTACATTATTACCTAAAAAGATTACTACTATTGTACACCAATTATATAATTTTTTTAGAAAACTATGTAAGACATATCTACATCCATTTCTTCTTGAAAACCATTAGGACATATTTGTATTGACACATTGTGCAATGGAGATGATCTTTCCTCCATCATTTTTACTATCATGGTGCATTTAACTATTGATTTTTTTGAGAAATCTAAATTAGGATCCCCATACATTATAGATGGATGTATCCAATTTAGAGGCACTTTATATGATTTTAATTTCAGGAAAAAATTCTTTTCACTTTATTAAATAAATAATTATGTTTTTTTATTTCACAGATATCATGGGCATTAGAAATAATGCGTGAAAAATAAAGTTCCATGTAAAGGATCTATTTCAGAATGATATCTAGATGAGGAGTGTCTTACCATTATTATTAGATTATCAGATAATATTGAGACAAGATTCAATTGAGTTGGACATGTTGAAAACACATTGAATCAATCTGAAATACATGAGATATAAAAAATATATCTTTCTATTGGTCGATCAGTTGGGAGGAGATGAAATGATAAACTAAAAGAAATGGAATGATTAAAGGCACATAGATATGTGCTGCTGAATAGTGAAATTTCAGATCAATTTATTGTATAGTTGAGGATACAAAAAATATATGAATGGGAGGAAGAACACAAAATGAGAAAGATATAACAAAATGTTTTAATAAAGAGCTTGTAGAATGGTTTGCATGACATGTAAATTCATAAATATTGAAATCAACATGGATATTAGGATTAATAATATATTTTTAAAATCTAATAATATATATTACATTTTTTAGATTATGAATACAGATAATCAAGTAGAGTTTTTATAATATTTGTAGTTTCATTCTCAAGTTCCCCTTAAACAATATAGAAAGTTCAACGCTTACAAAGTGAATTGATTTAGATTTCATACAGTTGATCAGGAAGAGGGTCTTAAAACAAAAATTAGTGGAAGATTTACATTTTTTGAAGTGGGATAGTATGAAAAGTTGACTGATATTATCGATTTAAACCACCACAAGCATATTCAAGTTTTTTTATTAAAATGTAATTGAGTGGATATTATTAGTGGTATTAAAAGAGATTCCTTGCAATTTACTTATGTAAATTTATCTCACTTGGTGGATTTTGGTGATTGTGAAATAGATGATCCATATATCTTATCATCATAAGAGAAAATGGAATATTATGTGAAAGATGTTGTAGATGAAGGGTGGAGTGTAGTTTCTAATGTAAAACAAAGATACTTGTATGATATGGGTGATGAAGTGGAAGATTTGACATCTGAAATTAAATCCCATCAATAGTAATAAGTAGACTTATTTTTCTATCAAGATATTTAAAATATTTTTCTTCAGGGGTAGATAAAGTAGATGAAGTAATGATGGAGTAGGAAACTCACATGATTGAAGGATAAAATGAATGCATGTGCTGTTATCCATTCATTTATAAATCACTTATGTCATTTGTATAGTCATTCATTATCATTGTTATGTATTTTTTTATCAGTATACATATGTTATCATTTCTATTTTTTTCAACATGATTTTTTTGAAATATATGTTCTAAACATAATTTTATTTGATCAAATGATATGAATTATAAGGAGGAAGCATTATACTAATGCGAGTTGACTCTCAGTCAATAATCCATTGACCTCACTGATAGTTGGTGATCCATTTCTCTCCCTCCTAACAACATTTGAGACACCATCTGCTTTACCCCATACACCATTTCTCACACCCTCCATGAGAATCCCATCTATAGCTTAGTCAATGCCTTCCCATTAAGTGGCTTCAATAGTGAGGGATTAGGGTGCCACTACTAGTTCTTTATAGGGATATTGGAGGGTGATGGTAATAGGTTAAATTTTTTATATGAATAAATTTATTGCACTTTTTTATAACACTAAATATTTTTCATAAAATATGGAAATAATCCTACAAGGGAGAAAAATATGAAAAAGTTTATATGTATTCAATCTGATTGGACTAAAGATTTGTTTCCCATTTGATTCATATGGGGCCCCTACAGATGACACTTCAAGATTACTTGGACAGATTCTAGGCCAACTGGTGGAAGAGTCGACAATACATCCCATTACTTATGATGATTGGAGGCATATTACTTCATCTTGAAAAACATTAAGTTTTTGATTCCCAAATAAAGATAATTTTAACACATTGTAGTGTAATTGAATGTCATTATTTTATTAAATGAAAATATTTTCAAAATGAATCTCTTTCTACAGATGTTTTCCCACTTTACCGTTGATGATATACTAGTACAAAAGTCATAAATTAAAAATTTGGAAATGAAATGGAAAGATTTTAAATGGAGATTATTTCATTAATTAAATGATACTTTGTTGAATAACCAAAAAATATATGACAAGGTAACATATGGGGTACCAAGATATCACTAGAATGTTTTTATTGATAGTCATAATGATGAGAAACACATGGTATTTAATTATATATTATTATATTAATATCATTTTACATTTATAAATTTATATAAAAAGGATATGACACTACATACATTATTATTAAATTACATTTTATTTATTATAGGATCTTTCAAGGAATAATTCATCGACTCAGGACAAGAAAATATTTCCTCACAATGTGGTGTCAAAGAGTTTCTCTAGAAGTTAATTGACTCTGGTAATATTTTTAATTAGTTTAAATTTTTATAAGACAATATTATATATTGAATATATAAATTTTTTTTATCTTTTTTTTAATTAAATGAAAAATTTTAGGGCACCGAGAATCCCAAACAGAAGTTCGGTTGGATGTTCATAAAAAATCTGATGGGTGTTTTGTTAAAGATCCTACCAAAGAAGTTGTGTTCTATATTTATTTATCATTATAATATCTTATTATCAATTGTCAATATGTTAATATATTTTAATTATAATATTATTGATACATTATTTATAGGTAAAAATTAATGAACTATGGGATTTCAACCCCACACAGTACTACTTAGTCTCCTAGGATGACCTAGTTGATAAAGTCCTAGGGAAGGAGCATCCTGGTCAAGTGCACAGGATGCGTTTCAGACCATTACAAAGTCAGGTCTTTGGTAGGCCATGAGGGATTACAACTACATCTCATCATGTTTTTAGTCACTCCCTACCTCAAGATATTGAGAGATAGTTTTTCTCTATGAAAAAAAATTAGGAACATGGGGCTCAGATATCAACTTTGCAGAAAGCGTTGATTGATTTATATTAGAAGATGACTGGATCTGTCCCATGTGGTATTTCATCTATGAATAGTGGTGAACAGGTAAATTAAAAAATTTAAAAATCATTTATATTGTAATAATTTATTATTTTAAAGTTTAAATATAAATATACATCATTATTTAATTTTAAATATAATTTTCTTACAAGTTTTTATAGTTAGAATTAGAGACTGAGATGGAGAGGGTGAAAAGATGTTTTCATCATTGTATATTGATTAGTGGTGTTTTTTATTTTTCAAACAAATTTGGAAAGAGAGGTTTTGTTCATGTATCATGTGTGGCACAAATTATTCACATAACATTTTCATGACCTAACATGTAGAGACCCGAAGCTTGACGTACATGAACATTACATTACTTTTGCGGAATACTTAGTACATAACAAAAACACACACACAAGGATCGTAATAGTTTAGTGTCTTTGGAAACTCGGAATAAAATCTTCTAATCGTGGTGAAAGATCTTCAACATCTCCCATAAAGATCTTCCTTTTTTTACCTAAAACCATTCTTTATATCCTGGGGAAAAGAAAACATAAAAGGGTGAGCTCAAATGCTCAGTAAGGGTAAACAAAAGAAATATCAATCACATCGTATTCATAAGAACATAACATTTTGGAAATCATAACCTGCAAAAGAGAGCATAATTTCATAACATGGGATAAATCATGGTAGTGAAATGTAATCACAATAATCATAACTTAAAACATGAAACTTTGTGGCATTCACACATAATCATAGAGAATCATTTCTTGTTAGTCAAGACTCATTGCCAAGACTATCTTAGTGGACAACGTCCCTTTCTGAATCGAGTAACCCTCGTTTCAGTCCTGTTTCACTGAACCAGTATAACCTACCATTCTAGCCGTGTCTATCTCATGAGATATAAAATCTTTACCCAATGCATTGGAGGGAGATATAGGTCCCACCCATCTTATAATGAATCCTTTCTTATGTGTGCCACATAATCATAAATCATACATCATCGCATAACACATGTAACAAAAATGGGATTCTTGAAACATCATGACATCATAAAACAAATCATATAAGGTAAAGGAATTCATAAAAATAATTCCATCACAACATGATCAAATCAATGTAATATTAGGGATAAAAACAGAACCCTTTATTATCTTAGATGGAAAATAATTTTGATAAAACTCTTGAACTCCATTCTTGAGGAAAATATCCTTTCTTCTTCAAAAACATTTTTCGTTTCTTAACATGTCATACAACTTTAAAATAAAAGAAGTTGACTAAAAATAAACTTGAAAACTTGTAAAGGAAGCTTCTTGTAAATAATTTTTTAAAAATCCATTCATTCCGTATAAGTTAAAAAAACATTCTTTCGTACTTTTGTCGGAAAAGTCAAAAAGTACCTCGTACGAAAAAAAATGACAAAAGATTCCTTTCATATTCTTTACTAAAAACTCACCGAAGGGTAAAAATGGATTTAAACAATTGTAGGTGGATGGAAATAATATTATTTATGAAACATGGATGTGGATGAAAAAATACACCCCAGTAAATACCAAAGTATAAACAATCTCGGATAAAAATGAGATTGTGATATTTTCCTTACCTTAGGTCCGATTTTCTTTGTACGTGTCCGAAGCTCCTGTATAATAGTTTAAATAATGTCATTGACTTATTACAGAATCATATTCATTGTTATGATATCATATATGGTTCACTTATGACATTATATTACCCGTTCTTTTGTAAATTCCATGTTAAAAAAGCGTTTTGGGTAAAATCGTTTCATTTATCGTAGGTGTTTTGACTTGTTGTTCTTGACATCATTATTACTTATATCATGCTTTAATTAATTCCAGATTATAAAATATGATTTATATATCATATATATTCGGTATATATATATATAATAGATAGATAAATAAAATGAAAAACACCGTTCATGGAGACGGTAGTCCGTACGTACGCATGAACGTTGTTTTCCTTTCCTTATTGTCTTGAAATGGAAGTAAGTAGATGACATACATATATATATATATACATAAATCCAGTAGAATTATAATGTCATATATTTCATTATTATTTCTTATATATACTTTATAATCATTCTTAAATGGTTAACATGGAGAATGAATCTCATCGCGTCGTGGAGACGGTAGCCCGTTCGTACGCACGAGCGATGATATCATTTCCATAAATATTGAATAGAATTGGAGTGGATTATACAATATATCAGAATCAATATGATTTTGTAATAACTATTTATAGTTATTCTTTACACCATTATACCCATCCATGTAAGGTGGTGGTGGAAAATAGATTACACCACGGCGTGGAGACGGTATTCCGTACGTACGCACGCGCGGTGATTTCTTTTTCCGTTGGATGGATAGATGGTGAAATAGGGTTGTTTCATACTTATAATAATATATCAGTATATTAGTGATACTGATGTTATTACTTCATAATGAAACAACCTAAGAAGAAGAAGTGAAAGAAGAAATAAAGATGAAAGAATTGGTAACGGTAATTACCTCTTCTTTGAAGCGCCTCTTTGAGACCTCCTCTTAGGGAACTAAAATTGGTCTTTGAGGAAGACCAGAACCTCTAGGATGTTTCTAGGGAAGTGGAGAAGAGATTTTGGCAGGGGTTGGCCGAGCATGAGTGCTCAAATTGGTGTGAGGAGGAGGGGGAGGAGGTATCCTTTTATAAGGGAGGAGAGGGGCATCTTAGGAATACCTCAAAATATTATTTTATATTAAAGTCAAAATCGGTTTATAATGGTTACAAAGGGTCTTATTTCGAAGCTAAAGTGGGGATGGGTCGAAATCCTATCATCCAATAGGATTTAGACAAGTTTAGGATATTATTTTAACATTATCAATTAGATTTAACTCTAAGTTAAATAATTTAGCTTTTACCGTGTCTTTTTGTTTTCTTTCACTATATGGTTAATACACTTACTATAACATGCCAAACGAACCCCAAATTGTTTATTATTAATATATATATCCTTATCTAAATCATTTGGCCGAACCTTAGATTTTTAGGAATGAAATAACAATTAATAATATAATATTTGATTTAAAAACTATTTTGTGTCAATTTTGACACTATTTGATATATGATTTTTGTGAAAGTCATAACAGAATTATATGTTCGAAACAAATTGATTAAATCAACACTAATATATCATAGTAACCTAGAAAATTATTGGAATTCATAAAATGTCTCAAATTACATTCATTTGGGCATTTATAACATCAATTATGTAAATATTTCCTTAAAAGGGTAATTACTGCATCATCGTTGTGTCATAAATAAATTAATTTATTTAAAGTCTAAAAATTATAAATAAAATATCATTATGTAGTAAATATTTTTAAATTTCTAATTCATATTTATAGTAGAATTTATCTTATGTATAACCCCATATTAAAAATGTTTTAGTTATTAAACTTTGATTTTTACTATTTTAACTATTCATTAAATAAAATAATAATAAATGTCATAATCAAATCCAAGTGGACCTAAATGGTTATATTATATTCATAAGGTTGTTTTTGGTCGAATTACACTTATCCAATAGAATTAGGACATGTGTTAGGGTAATAGTAATATCATATTTACCCTTAGTTACCCTATTTACTATTAACCGTGGTAAAAAAAAGTAAAAAGTTACTATTCACCAAAAATTATTTTCATCTCATTGAACCACATTTTAGTCCTTCATATTAACTGTGTCTGTCGGATTTTCGAAATTCCATTCACAGAAGCGGTAAAATTAGGTTTTATGCAAAATTCAGTTTTTAACCTACCACTTAGTGGTTTCACTATTCATCAAAAATTGAAAGTTTTCAGAAAAATGCCAAAATTTCATCCTAAGCTATATTTCATATTCTGAATTCAAAAATGAAGTCTATTTTACCAAATTCATAACATAGAAATTTCATTAATTAATTTTATAATTAAATCCCGCTGTTAAAACAAATAGTGTGTTTTTAAGAAACAATATCTATCAAAAGATTGACACTTGATTATGTCTAGTTTAAATGTGAAATTACATCCAATGACCAACATCGTATTAAAATATATTCTAAATAGACTTTAAAACCACTCAATTTAATGATTTATCACTATTAATTATTTCGATTAAAAAAGTTGTTTTTAATTATAATCTAGTAATTTTTACTATTCATCAGAATATGAAAGTTATCCGAAAAGTACCAAAATTTCACCTTAGGCTAAATTCAATACTCCGAATCCATAAATGAATTCCATTTTGAGATCTAAAATTTCTAACATTTTAAAAAGTGGTTATTACTATTCATAACGACTAGTTTTAATAATATTTTAATAGCATATCTTTGTTTCGTGAAACTCAGTATTGCGTACTACACACGCTATCGAGGAAGGTTGTGATTGCGTGTAATGCAAGGCAAGTCAAGGATGCATGTTGTGAAAGCTCCTTTTGGTGTAGCGTACAACACAAGACATTAGTGAAATTAAAAAAAATATTTTTCATAAAATCTTGGGCTGTTACATTCTACCCCCCTTAAAATGAATTTCGCCCTCGAAATTCGTCGGGGTTATAAATGGTTTACTATTTGAAAGTTTCTTTAATAGAAACCCACATCGTAAAAAGGGTTATCAAAACCAATCTTTAAAAACAAAACTATGAAATGTAACGGTTACCCAAATAAACTAATCATTGGGTTTCCACATAGGTGAAAATATGGATATGGAAGAAAAATCTAACCATCATGTTCTGATGGGGAGTGGTAGAGAACATGGATATGGAAAAGCCAACAATCACAAATCCATAAATTTGTGACGATCTAAGGTACCATCCGATTAATCAGATATAAGATCACTAGGACAACATTTTTGGTTTTCAAGATCGTTTCCCTAAAGTTGAAGAATTTCAATTAGAATAAATACTTTCTTTATTTTGGTACAGTCGCACTATTGTTCGTGCCTTGAACAATTTCCACTTCATCTCTTAAATAAATGAAGTTCAATTTCTTATTCGTGAAGTGTTAGCAGATCATGTGATAGAATGACGGGTCATTACATCTGTCTCAAACAAAAGGTTCGCAAAAATTATATACATAAGTCGATCTATAGTGAGATTAATCATATATGGTTCCTAAAATGGACTTATACTTCATATATCATATTGCTTAATATAATAAAACTAGTTTCTACTAAACAGGGACTTCCTGTAGGCCAGTGGTCGGCGATAAAGGCCAATCGCACTTCGGTTGTGGGTTCGATTCCCACAGCCTTGTCCGAAGCGATGGGCTGTCGCCCGTCCTGCAGGTTGTCCTTTTTCTAAAACTATAATACTATAACATCCCATCAATAATATCGAAAAAAACTTCTATCCTTAAACAATACTAACTTATGTCCAACATAATCCATTCCAATCTTTAGGCTTATCCATAACACTGCAGTCCACTCTCATAACATAGTGAAAACGATTACCATAGATTTAACACCATCGTCGATCCCCATATATCATAAGATATGTTTTGTTGGTCACATTCCAAACATTCAAAGTCCTTAATAATGTATTCTCTTGAATACCCATTGAACCATAGTGAAAACTTGAATGCAGTTAAAAGTTAACTCTTTTCACATACCAAAATCCTCAAAATTCTATATACTCAAACCATGATATCACTTAGTCCTTATATCAATCATGAGCTCATGAATACTATCAAACATTTAATTTTCTCCTTATCCCTTCATTATGCGCATATCATCTACATTCCAAAAATATCTGAATAACCTTTCATGGATACTGGTAACATTAATCATACACTTTCATAACTCAAGGAAAGACAACAGTGTAACAGTCCTTAGATGTTTCTTTATTCCATTGTACCATGAGATTTCTTATTCAACATTACACATGATAAACATGTAATCATTCCACTACATTCTTAAACCATTGACCGAGTTTCAACAATTCTTTCATCTCACATATCATTTGTAGTCTCTTCATCATCATCAACATAAATACTTCCCATACGACCATACTGATTATCTTCATGAGACATTCCCTTAGGGTATTGGTTTGCATAATGCCCGTACATTCCACATTTAAAACATTTAACCATTGTTGATGTCGTAGCAATACCATTATCCTCATCCATGGTGTTAACTGAACCTTTTCCTTTGCACTTACTTGCTTTGTGTCCTTCTTTTCCACACCCAAAACATCTTCCAGTTCCTTTGAAACATTCTCCTTGATGCCTCTTCCCACATTATTTACATAGGGGAAATTGAACTTTCTTTCCTCTATGATCATCATGAAACTCCATATTTCTCTTATTAGCCGAGTCAGGAAACTTACCAAATTTTACTTTATTGATCATATTATGAGATTGCTGATTCGGCATAATAATGATGTTTGGACTTCCAAATCCCATTTCATTATGAAGAATATCATTCCATTGTCCATCATATCCTCCATTATCGTGAAACATCTTGTTTCCAGCCATTTTCTAAAACCCAAAAAAAAGAATAGTGTGAGAGGCAAAAATCATGCTAGGGAAAACAACATAATAAAGGTGGAGTATCCTCGATATCTAACATCTTAGGTTAAATTCTATGATCGTTACCGTAGTTCTAGGACTGTATCCTATACGTATACTTATCCTTAGGGACATCCCTAGACATACCTTATAAATATCTCTAGGGATCTCACTAAAGTTCTCGCATCCTAGTTTCCAAAGGTTGACTAAACCTTTCCTCTGATACCAACTGTAGAGACCCAAAGCTTGACGTACATGAACATTACATTACTTTTGCGGAATACTTAGTACATAACAAAAACACACACACAAGGATCGTAATAGTTTAGTGTCTTTGGAAACTCGGAATAAAATCTTCTAATCGTGGTGAAAGATCTTCAACATCTCCCATAAAGATCTTCCTTTTTTTTACCTAAAACCTTTCTTTATATCCTGGGGAAAAGAAAACATAAAAGGGTGAGCTCAAATGCTCAGTAAGGGTAAACAAAAGAAATATCAATCACATCGTATTCATAAGAACATAACATTTTGGAAATCATAACCTGCAAAAGAGAGCATAATTTCATAACATGGGATAAATCATGGTAGTGAAATGTAATCACAATAATCATAACTTAAAACATGAAACTTTGTGGCATTCACCCATAATCATATAGAATCATTTCTTGTTAGTCAAGACTCATTACCAAGACTATCTTAGTGGACAAAGTCCCTTTCTGAATCGAGTAACCCTCGTTTCAGTCCTGTTTCACTGAACCGGTATAACCTACCATTCCAGCCATGTCTATCTCATGAGATATAAAATCTTTACCCAATGCATTGGAGGGAGATATAGGTCCCACCCATCTTATAATGAATCCTTTCTTATGTGTGCCACGTAATCATAAATCATACATCATCGCATAACACATGTAACAAAAATGGGATTCTTGAAACATCATGACATCATAAAATAAATCATATAAGGTAAAGGAATTCATAAAAATAATTCCATCACAACATGATCAGATCAATGTAATATTAGGGATAAAAATAGAACCCTTTATTATCTTAGATGGAAAATAATTTTGATAAAACTCTTGAACTCCATTCTTGAGGAAAATATCCTTTCTTCTTCAAAAACATTTTTCCTTTCTTAACATGTCATACAACTTTAAAATAAAAGAAGTTGATTAAAAATGAACTTGAAAACTTGTAAAGGAAGCTTCTTGGAAATAATGTTTTAAAAATCCATTCATGCCGTATAAGTTAAAAAAAACATTCTTTCGTACTTTTGTCGGAAAAGTCAAAAAGTACCTCGTACGAAAAAAAATGACAAAATATTCCTTTCAGATTCTTTAATAAAAACTCACCGAAGGGTAAAAATGGATTTAAACAATTGTAGGTGGATGGAAATAATATTATTTATGAAACATGGATGCGGAAGATAAAATACACCCCAGTAAATACCAAAGTATAAACAATCTCGGATAAAAATGAGATTGTGATATTTTCCTTACCTTAGTTCCGATTTGCTTTGTATGTGTCCGAAGAACCTGTATAATGGTTTAAATAATGTCATTGACTTATTACAGAATCATATTCATTGTTATGATATCATATATGGTTCACTTATGACATTATATTACCCGTTCTTTTGTAAATTCCATGTTAAAGAAGCGTTTTGGGTAAAATTGTTTCATTTATCGTAGGTGTTTTGACTTGTTGTTCTTGACATCGTTATTACTTATATCATGATTTAATTACTTCCAGAATATAAAATATGATTTATATATCATATATATTCAGTATATATATATATATAATAGATAGATAAATAAAATGAAAAACACCGTTCATTGAGACGGTAGTCCGTACGTACGCATGAACGCTGTTTTCCTTTCCTTATTGTCTTGAAATGGAAGTAAGTAGATGAAATACATATATATATATATATATATACATAAATCCATTAGCATTATAATTTCATATATTTCATTATTATTTCTTATATATACTTTATAATCATTCTTAAATGGTTAACATGGAGAATGAATCTCATCGCGTCGTGGAGACGGTAGTCCGTACGTACGCACGAGCGATGATATCATTTCCATAAATATTGAATTGAATTGGAGTGGATTATACAATATATCAGAATCAATATGATGTTGTAATAACTATGTATAGTTATTATTTACACCATTATACCCATCCATGTAAGGTGGTGGTGGAAAATAGATTACACCACGGCGTGGAGACGGTATTCCGTACGTACGCACGCGCGGTGATTTCTTTTTCCGTAAGATGGATAGATGGTGAAATAGGGTTGTTTCAAACTTATAATAACATATCAGTATATGCGTGATATTTATGTTATTACTTCATAATGAAACAACCTAAGAAGAAGAAGTGGAAGAAGAAATAAAGATGAAAGAATTGGTAACGGTAATTACCTCTTCTTTGAAGCGCCTCTTTGAGACCTCCTCTTAGGGCACTAAAATTGGTCTTTGAGGAATACCAGAACCTCTAGGATGTTTCTAGGGAAGTGGAGAAGAGATTTTGGCAGGGGTTGGCGGAGCTTGAGTGCTCAAATTGGTGTGAGGAGGAGGGGGAGGAGGTATCCTTTTATAAGGGAGGAGAGGGGCATCTTAGGAATACCTCAAAATATTATTTTGTATTAAAGTCAAAATCGGTTTATAATGGTTCCAAAGTGTCTTATTTCGAAGCTAAAGTGGGTATGGGTCGAAATCCTATCATCCAATAGGATTTAGACAAGTTTAGGATATTATTTTAACCTTATCAATTAGATTTAACTCTAAGTTAAATAATTTAACTTTTACCGTGTCTTTTTGTTTTCTTTCACTATATGGTTAATACACTTACTATAACATGCCAAACGAACCCCAAATTGTTTATTATTAATATATATATCTTTATCTAAGTCATTTGGCCGAACCATAGATTTTTAGGAATAAAATAACAATTAATAATATAATATTTGATTTAAAAAACATTTTGTGTCAATTTTGACACTATTTGATATATGATTTTTGTGAAAGTCATAACAGAATTATATGTTCGAACAAAATTGATTAAAGCAACACTAATATAGCATAGTAACCTATAAAATTATTGTAATTCATAAAAAGTCTCAAATTACATTCATTTGAGCATTTATAACATCAATTATGTTAATATTTCCTTAAAAGGGTAATTACTACATCATCGTTGTGTCATAAATAAATTAATTTATTTAAAGTCTAAAAATTATAAATAAAATATCATTATGTAGGAAATCTTTTTATCTTTCTAATTAATATTTATAGTAGAATTTATCTTATGTATAACCCCATATTAAAAATGTTTTAGTTATTAAACTTTGATTTTAACTATTTTAACTATTCATTAAATAAAATAATAATAAATGTCATAATCTAATACAAGTGGACCTAAATGGTCATATTATATTCATAAGGTTGTTTTTGGTCGAATTACACTTATCCAATAGAATTAGGACATGTGTTAGGGTAATAGTAATATCATATTTACCCTTAGTTACCCTATTTACTATTAACCGTGGTAAAAAAAAGTAAAAAGTTACTATTCACCAAAAATTATTTTCATCTCATTGAACCACATTTTAGTCCTTGATATTAACCGTGTCTGTCGGATTTTCGAAATTCCATTCACAGAAGCGGTAAAATTAGGTTTTATGCTAAATTCAGTTTTTAACCTACCACTTAGTGTATTCACTATTCATCAAAAATTGAAAGTTTTCAGAAAAATGCCAAAATTTCATCCTAAGCTATATTTCATATTCCGAATTCAAAAATGAAGTCTATTTTACCAAATTCATAACATAGAAATTGCATTAATTAATTTTATAATTAAATCCCGCTGTTAAAACAAATAGTGTGTTATTAAGAAACAATATCTATCAAAAGATTGACACTTGATTATGTCTGGTTTAAATGTGAAATTACATCCAATGACCAACATCGTATTAAAATATATTCTAAATATACTTTAAAACCACTCAATTTAATGATTTATCACTATTAATTATATCGATTAAAAAATTTTTTTTAATTATAATCTAGTAATTTTCACTATTCATCAGAATATGAAAGTTATCCGAAAAGTACCAAAATTTCACCTTAGGCTAAATTCAATACTCCGAATCCATAAATGAAGTCCATTTTGAGAGCTAAAATTGCTAAAATTTTAAAAAGTGGTTATTACTATTCATAACGGCTAGTTTTAATAATATTTTAATAGCATATCGTTGTTTCGTGAAACTCAGTATTGCGTACTACACACGCTATCGAGGAAGGTTGCGATTGCGTGTAATGCAAGGCAAGTCAAGGATGCGTGTTGTGAAAGCTCCTTTTGGTGTAGCGTACAACACAAGACATTAGTGAAATTAAAAAAAATATTTTTCATAAAATCTTGGGCTGTTACATAACATTTTCATGATTTCCCATGTTTGAAGAGGCTAAAAACCTTGACTCTCAATTCAAAAAACCAAATTTAAAACCTGAGTCCCACCTTATCTATTCAATTTTAGATCAAAGTTATATTTTTGTTGATTTTTTTAACTATTTTAAAATCTATTTCTAATTTTTTGGTGTTAATTAGTGTTTTATTGTTCAAATATAATATTTTTTTTGATTATTAATGGTTTGTAAATGTACTTTTCTTGATAATGGGTGTTATTTTTTATTTTAATTAAGGTTTTATTTTTTTTAATATGAATAAATACTTCCACAAATCTATACACCATAATCAATATAAATTTATAATTTATTATATAGATATTTTTTTCTATTTATACTTGTAAATATATTTTTTAATACTTATATAAGCATCGATGGATTATATAATATATTGTATTATACTTATATATTTTTTATAAAAAAATTTGAGCCCAACTTTTTTAATGAAGATTGTTGATCCCATGGTGGAAGGAGTGAGAATAAGATAAAGTGGATATTATTAGTGTGCTTTATATTTTTTTCAACACATAAATCATGTGTAAAACTATATGTTTTATGGTTATTTATTTTATGTGATGTTTGTTCGATGGTTTTTGGAATGATTCGAATAAATTTAAAGAATATGAATATTTTAATGTGAAAATTAGCTTATTTATTTTGATGTTGTTGTTTAAGATATAGATAATCACCAAAGATAATAGAAGATAGATACTCTATATAGATATAATAGACAATATGTAAAGATTATCCATATGGGAGAAAATGGAAAAAATTAAGAGGAGAATACGTGATTGTGTTCATTTTTTCATACAATGTGGATAAATGATTTTATATTGTTCGATAAAAAAGAAGTAGAATAATGAACCACATTCAATAATATTCTATTTTTCTAATTAGGGACATGGTCAACACTCAGAGTTGGGTGAATCAATGTTGATGACTTTTTATCCAATTGAAAACATTTTAGACCCTATCATTTTTTCTCTTCACTTATTAAGGTTAATAGTTCTCTCGTTCTATCTTCTTAACATCATATTTTCTTAGAAAAAATTTAAACACACACCAACATAAATTTCAAAACAAATTTATAAGGATAACCTCTCAAAATGAGAAGGCTAATCCTTTGTGTGATACGGATTCCTCTGATATTACACAACCCCCTAGTATCTACCTATTGGTACAAGAGATCATGTTTTATCCTTGAACTTATATTACATTCTTCCTGAATATGTTTTATTGCATCTCACACTCTTTCAACATCTCACTGGGTCCTTATAATACCATCCTAATAGTTTAAAATACATTCTTATAATAATAATAAATCTTTCACTAGTATAGAGTTTTCCTTTCCATTAATGTTCCAAATTATTATTTTCTATATATAATTTGACAAAAGAAATAAACATATTCACTTATTGTGCACAAAATGTGAAAAAAATTCTTCTTCTTATTATTTAAAAAAACAGAAGGGTTTCTATATTCAGTTATTCTTTTTATGTTCTTTTAAAAACTCGTGATTCTACTTTTATGAATATTTAACTACAAACCCTATTTCTCCCTCTTCCTTCCATACAACAAAAATTTCATCAAATCATCCCATGATAATATCACTTATCTTCCCTATATAGACTCTACATCATTGGCACCTAAAAATTCAATTCCTTATTCTTAATAATCTTATACAGTAGTAGTAACACCTTATTCTCAATTGAATTTGAATTTATAATTAAAATTCAAGATTCCAATTTCTTTCAATAATTTCTCAAATTATTTTGATTCTTTTCAAATCATTTGATCATATTAGACCTCATAGTCACAATTAATAATGTTATATGACTTTATAGATCTATTATGAATTGATATTGAGTGAAAAATTGTGAAATTTCATTATATCCACTCGAAATTGGAATTATCCTTTTGAACACAGCTAGAACTATGATGTGTTGGAACCTATTTTGGTACATATTTATGGAACAATGATTGGGTTTTCCCGTGTAAAAGTTTATAAATGGAATATATAAATGTAATTTGGTTGTTTTTAAATGATTTTCTGTCACGACCCGTCCCCCTAGGCCCGTGTTGTGACTACCCCAAACCCGTCTTCCATAGGACTAGGGCTGGAGACTAGCACCAAAGGCGTAATCCCCTAAAACGAGGAAACCATTGCCTTTATAACCTGTAAACTCACACAATATATCACACAACAGGATACAAAACACTAGTTAAACTGTATAATAGAAGATTGTTGAAAAGTATAAGGGGTTGGAAATACAAGCCCAACTGTAAAGTGTAATGAACTGGAAGTACAAGTACAACTGGAGAAAGGAAACGCAACTGCTGGGTCGTCCTCCAGGATTCATACATGAAGGGTAGGTACAGATAGCCTCTTCAATACTCCATGTCTGTCAGTCTCCTCTGTGTACCAACTCATCGTAAGGTCCACCTCCAGGTACCGTCCATTCCGGGTACACTCAGCCTTAGTCAGTGATGTCTGTCATATGTATCCAACACATCAAGGTGCGGGCATTTCCCATGTAGTGGTGAGTATTATGATACTCATTAGGGAACCCGAGACCCTCAAGGTCTCACAAATCCACCAAGGATAAATCATAAAGTATGGAAACAACTGATAAACCTAATTAGGTATATGCGCATACATATACCTATGTTATTATGTAATCCATCTCAATCATGAGAAAAACAAAAAAGTACTGACTCAGGTCAACCAGGATTGTATTCAAGGGGTAGTATTAAGTACCATACCCCACACATTATCGAAACCTCAGATGCTGGAGAACTCATCCTCTATTGATTATAGTGGGCCTGTTGTGACACCAAGTGCGCTTCCCATGAACCTTGGACAGCTAAGGTACTCCTCATGTTGAATACCATGGTTCTTCTGCATCACACAAAGGCGCTCCCCACCGCGGGTTTTCCACCACATCCAAGTGCTCCCCCTCGTATCTTGTGAAGGTACTAATCCTGTCAGGTACTATGGGTATGCCATGTCACCAAGAGTGCTCCTCCACCGTGCGTCTGCCTCCACAACCAGGCGATCCCCACTGGGCTAGTAGAGTCACTCCGAGTCAAACAGTCAGCAGTCATCAGGTCTCAGCCAGCCACTAGGTCTCCTCACTCTACTCGATCCTCACTAGAAGGATATTCTCCACGAGCTATAGTTCGAAACTCCATCTATCAAGAATTCCCACGAATAAGTATCTCAAAGGACACCCACATCATTGGGGTCTCAATGAAAAAGACAGCGCGTCCATTAGATGCCTGGTCTGTGATTTATTATCCTTTTAGTCTCGGGGGCCCAGTTGGATTCGTGCACGATCCAACCTAACCGTATCCCAACTATACCCCAAACTCCAATGGGGTATACTCAAAGAGACTATTATGCTCCAAGATTACTAGGGTCGCAGACAGTTTGTCAAACGGATGTACGAGGTAAATGATATGGCCAAAAGAAATTGAAGGGTCGTAGTTTGCCCAGGTTCGGTCCTACCCAATCAGACCAACCCCGCTCGACCCAGTTTGGGTCGACCCAGTTCGGATCGACCCGGCCTAACCCGTTGGGTCTGGCCTGGCCTGTTTGGCGGGCGGCCCGTTAGTTTGGGCCCAGCCCGCTGCGCCTATCCCAGTAGGTCACGTGGGGTCGTTAGGGGTCACAGAGGGCCACAAGGGCACAAAATGGTCACGAGGGAATGACCTAGATGTGGGTCGGTGTATGGGAAGATCATCCCGGAGGGTGCTGCGAGGGGCTGGTTCGACCCCGAGGGTTGTAGGGCACGACTCAGGGTGGCGCGGCCCGGGGTCAGGGTGGCGCGGCCCGGTGTCGGGGTGGCGCAGCCGGGGCCGTTTCGGCTGGGGTTTCAGGAAGCCGGCGGGCTGGGGGGTGTTGTTGGGACGTGGCACGGTTGGGGCTGGTTTGTCCGGTGGCGGTGCGGGTCCGGCGGGCCTGTGCGTCCGAGGCTTCTTGGGACGCTGGCATAGCCATGAGCCAGTTCGCTCGGAAGCCAGTGTGGCCGGGGCTGGTTCAGCTGGTGGATGACACGGCTAGGGCAACTCGTCCAGGCTTGAGCTGTCTCAGCCAAAAGGGTGGAGACCGCGGGGGATGTTCGGTCGGGGCACCATGAGGGGGCTTGGCTGGTTTGGCCTTTGTCGGCACAGAACGCCACAGGGGTGGCGCGGGTCACAGAGGCCTTGGGTGGCACAACCATTGCCTTCGTCACCGTTGTTAGCTTCCTCTGTTTCGAAGAACACCGCAAAAGAGAATGACAGGGGGGTTGGGCCAAGTTGGTTTGGTCCACACCCTTTGCATTTTGGGTGGCTGCATTTGGCTCATAAGAATGAATTAAAAGAATCCCTCCCACAATGATTAATCCCAAAACTCGCAAAAGGAAAACATATGAGGATCAACTACTAAGAAGTTGATCTGCATTCACTGTTTTAGAAGGAAATAATCACGGGAAAAAATAAAATCAATCACAAAAATCCCCTACCTTGTTTGAAGTTGGTTGATGTTGGAACGGGATGGAGGACGTCGATTCGTTGTAGAAGAACACATCCTTTTTCAGAGGAAGTCCTAAGGAATAAGGTCGAAGGAGTTCATTCATTTTAGTCGAAGGAATTCCTCATCGGTGTTCCTCGTCGGTGGAGCATTCTTCATTCTGGGAAAATATCTTCATTGTCCAATGCTTTTCTCTCAAAATCTCCTTCCTCCTTTTCCAAAAAATGAATAACTAGCCCAAAGATAATTGATTATAATATCTATTAAGTCATTGGCATAACATTCAAAAAGGATAGATAAATCACATGGTTGGAAAATTTAATTGGTGCATTGGTATAATTAAAATTGTGGAGGTGTCAAGAGGCTCTACCTCAATAATGATGGATTTGAGAGGTTTTACTCTTAATTAAATGGGTCGGTTTAGTCTTGAGTGGCCCCCACCACCGTAACCTCTCATGGGAGGATATGTTCGGGTGGGACTCACCACCATAACCTCCCATGGGAGGTTAAGGTCGGGTGGTCCTCACAATTAAACTCCCACATGGGTGGTTACCACAAAATAAAATAAAATATGAGCTTATTTTTTTCCATGAAAAACCCAAAAACTAACTTTTACTCTCGACCAACTAACATCGAGGTGAAAGTATTATTAAGGGAATACCAATGCTGCTAGTTCAACGGTGCCCTTAGATTTCAATTCCGAGCACTAGTTGAATTGTTAAAAAACCCGCTGACACATTTACTGAACGTACCCGAAAAAAAGTTCAGAATTTAATTCCGGGCACTCTGGGCCTCAGAATCACGCGCCGTCAATTTTTGCAGACTTGTAAAATTCCCATTTAATAAAAAAATTACATGGAAATTCGGGGTCTTTACATTCTACCCACCTCAGGGTTTTACGTCCCCATAAGCTACAACTCAGAATAAGGAAACAAGTCAAGGTACTGAGCACACATCTGAGTCTCATGCTCTCATTTTCTCTACTAGAGGTTCCCTTGCTTCCAGAGAACGCGCACCAGAGGTATCGAACATCCACGAAGGAACTAATCATGTCGATTCTCAATCACTACTAGAACCTATGTAAAAGTTTCCCCATCATTAATGCCCTTATCTCCATGGTCGATGATGTGAGAAGGGTCGTGCATGTATCTCCTCAGCTGGGATACGTGGAAGACATCGTGCACCCGGTGAAACTAAGGTGGAAGAGCTAAGTGGTAAGACACATCGCCAAATCTGCTGAGGACCTAAAAAGGTCCAATGAATCTCAGAGATAACTTGCCACCTCATCCAATTCTCTAATGACCTTGTATTGGTGTGACCCATAGAAAGACATGGTTTCCATCCTCGAACTCTAGATGTCTCCATCTCCTGTCGGCATACAACTTTTTCCTACTCTATACAGTGTTCATCCACTCCTGGATGATCTAAACCTTCTCTGTGGTAGCCTATACCAACTATGGTTCAACTAGTGCTAACTCCCCTAGGTCTTTCTAGCACAAAGGTGATCTGTATGGTTGCTCGTACAACTCCTCAAAAGGATCCATCACAATGGTGGAGGGATAGCTGTTTTTGTACACAAAGTCCACCAAAGGTAACTAATCTTCTAGCTGTGAATGATGTTGTGGACACAAGCCTGCAACATGTACAAGAGGGTTTGAATGGTCTACATCTTTATGGACATCCGTCTAAGGATGGAAAGAGTTTCTCAAATGATGTTGTGTTTCGAAAGCCTCCTGCAACCCCTTCCATAGCCGGGAAGTAAAATATGCATCACGATTGGTAACTATCCTCGAGGGTACCCAATGTAACCGCACAATATTTTTCACATAGAGGCACCCCAAGATCTCTAATAAACCCTTCTCTCTGATCGGTAGGAAGTGGGCCGACTTAGTGGGTTGGTCAATGATCACCCAAATAGAGTCATGTCCATTGGATGTACATGGAAGTCCTTTCATGAAGTCCATGGATATCCCATCCCACTTTCACTCTGGGACCTCTAAAGGCTGAACCAAGCCTTCTTGTACCTGGTGCTCCGCCTTCACTTTCTGACAAGTGAGGCACCGAGAGACAGACTCTGCAACTTCCATCTTCATTCCCGACAACCAGTTCTATCATCAGAGGTTCTGGTACATCTTCTCCACTTATGGATGTACCACTAGAGGGGATGTGTGGAACACCCTCAAAACATCATCTTAATATGACAATGGTACCATGATACGTCCTCTGAAGAGGTTGATGTGCTCGCCAACTTCAGATAATCCATCATGTGCCTATCCTATGGATAACTGAGCATGTCGTGTCTCGTAGTCAACGTCCCCACACTGCGTCTCTCTAACTCATTGAATAATTGTGGCAGTGACTATAAGAGACTGAAGAAAAGTTGCTCTATATCTATCAACAAAGGATATCTACAAAGCGTCCAGCTACTCTGTCGCCACACCATGTAGCTGTATACCATATCTCATGTTGAGTGCATCTGCAACAACGTTCTCCTTCCCAATAGTATTAACTATCTCGAAGTCATAGTCCCGGAGAAACAAAATCCCAAATCATTGTCTTAGGTTTTGGTCTTTCTGAGAAAAGATATACCTAAGACTCTTATGATCAGAGTACATGAAAAAATTCTCACCCATTAGATAGTGTCTCTACATCTTCAAGGCAAAGACCACTGCTGCTAACTCCAGATCATGAGTAGCATAGTTCTGCTCATGTTGTCTCAACAGTCGTGAACCATATGCAATCAGTGCACGCTCTTGAATCCGGACACATCTGAGCCTGGTCTCTAATTTGTCGAATAATACTACGTACCATACGCCTTCCTCTAGAATCCTCATGATGGGGGCACTAGTATGACTCTGCCTCAGCTTCTGAAAGCTCTTGTGGCATCTCTCTGACCACAAAAAGGGTTTCCCCTTCTTCGTAATGGAATATAGTGGTGTTGAAAATCTGGACAAGTCTAGTACAAACCACCGTTAATAACCATCCAAACACAAGAAACTATATACCTCTGTCACATTCATGGGTGGCTCCCAAGAAAGTACCGCCTCAATTATCGCTGGATCCATTGCAACTCCAGCCTCCGAGATGACATATCCCAGAAAGTGAACATTTCAGATCTAGAATTGAATCTTCAAGAGCTTACCATATAGCTGGTTCTCTCAAAGTGTGTTCAGTACTACCTGCAAATGATAGGAATTCTCCTCCTCAGTAGTTGAGTAAATGAGAATGTCATCAATGAAGACTACGACCAAGCTATAGAGGCATGGCTGAAAGATCCTGTTCATGAGTACCATGAACACTGCTAGAGTGTTGGTTATGCTGAATTGCATATCCAAGAACTCATAGTGGTTGTACCGACATATAAAGGTCATCTTCTGCACATCCTTATATCAACCTCTGATCTGGTCATAGCCTGATCTGAGGTCTATCTTTTTGATCAACCATTCTTCCTTAAACTGATCAAAGTGTTCATCAATCCTCGAGGGTGGGTACCTGTTCTTCATGGTCACCTGGTTCAGGAACTGATAGTCAGCACAAAGTCTCAAACTCCCATCCACCTTCTTGTAGAACTGAATCGGGGGTGCCCAAAGAGAAACACTGGGCTGGATGAATCCCATCCCCTGCAAGTACTCTAGCTGTACCCGCAGCTTACGAAGCTCTATGGGAGCCATCCGATATGCTGGAGTAGATATCAGTGCCATCCCGGGATACAAGTCAATCAAAAAGTCCACCTATCTTCTAGGAAGTAGACCTGGGAAATCATCTGGGAAAATATCCATGTACTGGTCCACCACTACAAGATAACTCAAACTCTCCACTTCAACAACTCTGAGGGTAAGGCTACCCAACTGATGGGTGATTAGCTGCACTCTCCTCCGAGGAAGTCCATCCCTTACTGTAAAGGCCCCATTCTCACCGGTGAAGGTAAACCTAGTCTCATTCGTGCAGACACACCACACATTGCACCTAATAAAGTCAATCTGAGCATGTAATATAGATAACCAGTCCATACACAAGATGATGTCGTAAGGCCTTGAAGCCACTACTAGGAGATCCCAGATAAAGCTCTCTCCTCTTAGAGTAAGCTCACACTGCCGATACTAGTTCGTAATCATCGAATCTGCTATCATAGGAGTCTCTAGCCATATGGATCGAGTCAACAGCTCCATCGGGATCTTTGATCTCCAAAAGAGGGTAGTGGTAATGAAAGAATGACTAGCACATGTGTCTATAAGTATTTCATCTATGGTTTAGTAGACACAGATCATACCTCAAATCATCTTTGGAGCACCCTGATCATATGCCTCAGTTTCCTAGAGCTGAGATCTCCCCTGTGCACCTACTACCTATGGTCAGGGTGGACTTCCTGGTGGTGGTGGTAGTAACATCTGGAATCGTCGTCCTCCACCAGCTACACGACCAGCTCCTCTACCACATCCTCCTGCTCCCAGCATACCACCTTGATCGAATATCTGTCTCTACCTGGGCGGTCCTTCAACTGACTGCTGATCATCGGAATGGTGGGTCTGGCAGTCACGAGCCATATGACCCTTCCCTCTGCATGCGTAACACTTCCTGCTCATTCCATGTGTGTCTCCATTTATGGTGCCCCACACAACTGATCCAGATTCATGCGGTCGTCCACCTGTAGGTCTGGTCCTCATGGACCTCTACAACATCTATCTACTTCCGGCTGCAAAAGACTCCACTATGTGTCGACTAGTGGTGGATCTCACTGTTGGAGACTGCTCAGCAAGGAAACTCTCCAACAAGAGGGCATTCTCTAACACCCCGCCTGTTTCGGGATGATGAGTGAGATCACTGAAGCCCTGATATCCCTCCTAAGTCCCTGCTCAAAGGTCTGGTCCCTGAATAATGGGTCCCACACCATATCGATGTATTAGCATGAGAGGTTTGTGAACCTCGTTGAGTAGTAATCTACAGTTATGCTACCCTACTATAGATGAAGTGGTTCATGTATAAACACTATGCTAAGAGTCGCTGGAACAAACTCTGCCCAAAAAAGGCTCTCGAAGTCTTCCTAGAGAAGCGTCACCTCGTCGTGGACATGGAGCATCATGCTCCACCAGATACCCATTTCTGCATATATAATTCTGGCAGAAAGTATCACCATGAGGTCAGCTAGTGTCCCTACCAGTCGAAAGACTCTCACCATAGCCTCCATCCAATCCTTAGCGGCATGTGGGTTCATCTCTCCCCTGAACCAGGGAGGCCTCTAGCACTAGAACTCGTGCAATGCGCTCAATCAGCATGTAACGTCTACTGTTGGGGCTGGTGGCATCTGTGGCCCAACGGGTAATGGTACCAAAAGTTCCTCCACTAGTGCCTCTACTAGAAGAGGTCCCTGCATTGAGGCCTTGTCACTCGGTGGGCTATCAGTGTGTACAACTCTCGGAACACTAGCTGGTTGTCTGTATGGAGGAATCCTGAAAAGAAACAGGTTCTCAATGGTTAAAAAGTTATACCTGGTGAGCGGACATGGTGAGATTACTTAAGGAAAACTTTTTAAAACACACACACAATCAGTATTTTTGTGCACTAAGTCGGAAATCAATCATCAGGGACTTGGTGTATGGATACGTCAGCCACCGCACCAACAATGGACTACCTGAACTGAAAACCACATGCACTACACATAAAAATATTTCATCATAGAAAAGATCATATTCCTATGTTTTGTGGTATAAATGACTCCTCTAAAACAAATTTGTTATGACCCTTCCCCTGGGGCCAGTTCCGCGACTACCCCAAGCCCACCATCCATTGGCCAGGGGCTGGCGACTAGCACCCAAGGCATAATTCACTAATATTGAGAAGGCATTGCCTTTATAACCTGTAAAATCAGAAAACATATCACATATATGGATACAAAAAACAGGGTAAACTATATAGAAAAATAGTGCTTAAATGTAAAAGGGGCCAGAAATACAATCCCAGCTGTAAAGTACAAGGAACTGGAAGTACAAATACAACTGAAGAAAGGAAAAATAGGTGTTGGGTTGTCCTCCAGGATTCCTACCTGAAGGGTAGGTATAGATAGCCTCCTCATTACTCCCTGTACGTCAGTCTCCTCAGTGTACTGACTCATCGTAGGGTCCACCTCCGAGTACCGTCTAGTCCTGGTACTCTCAGCCTTAGTCAGCATTATCCATCATCTGTATCCAACACAACAATATGCGAGCATATCTTGTGCAGGGGTGAGTATAAAGATAGTCAGTAGGGATCCTGAGACCCTCAAGGTCTCACAAATCCACCAAGGATAAACAACAATGTAAGTAAATAATAGATAACCCTACTTAGGTATATGCCCATACATATACCTAAGTTATTAAGTAATCAATATAAACCATGAGAAGAAAAAAAAGTACTGACTCAGATCAACTGGGATTTCATTGTAGGGGTAATATCAAGTAACATCCCAAAATAATTATTAAAACCTTGGCTTATAGAGAACTTCTCCCCTATAAAGCACAGTGGGCCTGTCGCAAGACCAAGCGCACATCACACTAACCTAGGACTTCTGAGGTACTCCTCTTGTCGAGTACCATGAGTCTACTGCGTCACACAGAGGTGACCCCCACTGCGGGTCTGCCGCCACAACCAGACGCTCCCCCTCATAGCCTACTGAGGTACTCCTACTTTTGAGTACCGTGGGTTTGCTGTGTCACCAAGCACACTCTTCCACCGTGGGTCTACTGCCACAACCAGGAACTCACCAATGGGATATTAGAGTCACTCTGAGTCAAACGGTCAGCAGTCGCCAGGTCTCAGCTAGCTACTGGGTCTCCGCACTCTGCTCGCTCGTCACTGGATGGATCCGCTCCACAGTCTAATGGTCGAAACTCCAACTTTCAATAATTCTTATAAAGAAGTATCTTAACGGTCATCCACGTCATAGAGGTCTCAATGCAATAGACGACGCATCACTCAGACGCCTGATCTTTGAGTTATGAGTCTATTAGTCCCAGGGGCCCGGTTGGATTCATGCACGATCCTACCTGACTGTATCTCAACTATACCCCAAACTTTAGTGGGGTATACTCACTGGTACCGTCATGCTCCATGATTACCAGGGCCACTGATAGTTCTTCGAACGGACGTATGGTGCCAATGATATGGCCCAATGAAAGTAATGGGTCGTAGTGGGCTCGGGTCTAGCCCGAACCAGTCGGAAAAACCCGTCCCGACCCTATCTGAGCCAACCTGATTCTGGTCGACTCGGCCTGAACCGTTGGATTTGGCCCGACCCATTGGGTGGGGCAGCCCCTTAGGTTTGGCCTAGCACACTAGGCCAAACCCAACAGACCGTGAGGGGTCACGGAGGGCCGAAAGGGCACGAACCGGTCGTGAGGGCATGGCCTGGCCATGGGTCGGCCCAAGGGCGGCTCGACCTGGAGGGAGCTGTGCCTGTCCGATTTGTTCGTGGCTGCTCAGGAGGGCACTGCGAAGCCGGTTCGGCCCGGAGGGTCACATGGCGTGACTCGGGGTGGCTCAGCAAGGGGCTGGGGTGGCGCGGCTGGGGCCGGTTTATCTGGGGGTTTGGGATGCTGGCGGGACATGGGGAGGGGGGTGGCGTGGCCATGGCTGGTTCGGTAGGGGGCGGCCTAAGGCCGATGGTTTGGCGCGGTCGGGGCAGTGCGGGTGGCCGGCGTGGCCGAAAGCTACGGTGGCCAGGGTCGTTCGACCGGCTGATGGCGCGGCCAGGGTGGCTCGGCCCGGCCTAGGGCAGCTTGGCTAGAAGGGCGGAGACCGCAGGGGAAGTTCGGTCGGGGCACCGCGAGGGTGCTCAACCGGTTTAGTCGGCAGTGGTGCGGAACGCCGCAGGGGTGGCACGGTTCGTGGAATCCGCAGGTGGCGCAACCATTGCATTCGTCGCCGTTTTCGCCTTCCTTCGTTTCGAAGAACACTGCAAAATAGAATGGAAGAGGGGTCTGGCCATGTTGGTTTGGTCTACACCCTCCGCATTTAGGTTAGTAGCATTTGGCTCACAAGAATGAAGCACAACAAACCTTCCCTTAATGATTAATCCCAAACCCCACAAAATCAAAACATATGTGTATCAACTAGTGATAATTTGATCCGCGTTATTTGTTTTAGAACGAAATAATCACATGAAAATAAATAAAATCAATCACAAAACCCCCTACCTTGTTTGAAGTTGTTTGACATTGGCGCTAGAAGGCAGTCATCGATTCGTTGTATATGAACACATTCTTCACTGGAGAATGTCATGTGGAAGAAGTTCTAAGGTAGTCATTATTCGTAGACAAAGGCATTCCTCGTCAGTGCTCTTCATTGGGGGAGCATTCTTCATTCGGAGAAAAATTTATTCATTGGAAAGAGTATTTCTCTCAAAAGATCCTTCCTCCTTAGCCAACAAATTAATAGCTAGCCCAAAGATAATAGATTATAATATCTTTTAATTCATTGGAATAACATTAAAAAATGATATATTAAAAACATGGTTTGCACATTTAATTGGTGTGTTGGCACAATTAAAATTGTGGAGGTGTCAAAAGGCTCTCCCTCATTAATGAGGGAGTTGAGAGGTTTTCCTCTTAATTAAATGGGGGGTTTAGTCATGGGTGGTCCCCGAACTTCAACTCCCACATGGGTGTTTAAAACAAAATAAAAGAAAATATGACCTTATATTATTTTATTATTTCCATGAAAAACAAAAAAACTAACTTTTAACCTCGACTAACGTCCGTCGAGGTGAAAGTCTTATTAAGGGAATACCAGTGCGGCGAGTTCGACAATGCCCTTGGATTTCCATTCTGAGCACTCGTTCAATAGTTATAAAAACCCACCTTCACGTTTACTGAACGTAATTGAAATGAGGATTGGAAATTCATTCTGGGCACTCCTAGCTTCGGAATTACGCGCCATCAATTTCCGCAGACTTGTAAAATTTCCATTCAATAAAAGATAATTTAAATGTAAATTCCTGGTATTTACATTCTCCACACCTTAGGGATTTACATCCCCATAAAGACACAACTCAAACTAAGGGAACAAGTGGGGCTACTGAGCACGCATCTGAGCCTCCCCCTCCCATGTGCTCTCCTTGAGGTTCTCGTGCTACCAGCGAATGCTCACTAGAGGTAGCGACCATCCATAATGGAACTGATCCTTTCGATTATCAATCTCTTCATGAACCTCTATAAAAGTCACCCCATTGTCAACGTCCAACTCTCTATGGTCGATGATGTTAGAAGTTTCGTGCACATATCTCCTCAGTTGGGATATGTAGTAGACGTCGTGTACCTGGTGCAACTGTGGTGGAAGAGATAAGCGGTAAGACACCTCGCCAACTCTGTTGAGGACCTGAAAAGTCCGATTAATCTTGGATATAACTTTCCGCCTCGACCAAATATCTGTAGACCTCGTCTGGGTGAGACCCATAGAAAGACGTGGTCACCATCCATGAACTCTAGAGGTCTCCATCTCCTATCATCATACGACTTCTGCCTACTCTCTATAGTCTTCATTTGATCCTGGATGATCTGCACCTTCTCCGTGGAAGCCTGTACCATCTCTGGCCCCACAAGTGCTGACTCCCCTGGGTTTGTCCAGTATAAAGGTGATCTGCAAGGTCACCCGTACAACGCCTCAAAAGGTGCCATCCCAATGGCGGAGTCATAGATTTTGTTATATGAAAACTCCACCAAAGGTATATGATCCTGATAGCTAGGACGGAAGTCGAGGACGTAAGCACGCAGCATGTCCTCAAGGGTCTAAATGGTTCACTCAGTCTGGCCATCCATTTGAGGATGGAAGGCGGTGCTCAAACGAAGCTGTATTTTGAAATCCTCCTGCAACCCCTTCCATAGCCAGGAAGTAAAATTTTCATCATGATAAGAAATGATCATCGAGGGTACCTTATGTAACCGTATAGTATCTTCCACATAGAGGCATACCAAGATCTCTACTGAACCCTTCTCAATGATCGGTAGGAAGTGGACCAACTTGGTGAGTTGGTCGATGATCACCCAGATAGAGTCATCTCTCCTGGACATACGTCGAAGTACTATCACGAAGTCCATGGATATCCCATCCCACTTCCACTCTGGGACCTCTAAAGGCTTAACCAAGCGTGTTGGTACCTGGTGCTCCGCCTTCACTTACTGACATGTGAGGCACCGAGAGACAAACTCCGCAACTTCCTTCGTCATTCCCGACCACCAGTACTGTCGTTGGAGGTCCTGGTACATATTCGCCACTCCCGGATGTACCTCTAGAAGGGATGTGTGGGACTCCCTCAACACTTCATCCTTAAGTGACACTAGTACCATGATATGTCCTCTAAACAGGATGACATACTCCCCACCTTCAGAAAATCCATCAGATTCTTGTCCTATGGAAAACTGAGCACGTATTGTCTCATAGTCAGTGTCCACATGTTGTGCCTCCCTCACTCACAGAAGAAGTTGGGGATTGACAGTAAGAGACTGAAGAAAAGCCGCTCCATCTCTATCCACAAAGGATATCTGCAAAGCGGCCAGATTCTCTATCACCTCACCTAGAAGTTGTATACAAGATCTCCTACTAAGTGAATCTGCAACAATGTTCCCCTTCCCAAGAGTATAGAATATCTCAAAGTCATAGTCCTATAGGAATTCAAGACAACGTCTTTTTCTCAGGTTCGGGTCCTTCTGAGAGAAGATATACTTGAGATTCTTGTGATCAGAGTACACGTTAAAACACTCTCCCATCAGATTCTGTCTTGACATCATCAAGGTGTTGTCCACTTCTAATGACTTCAGGTCATGGGTAGCATAGTTCTTCTCATGTTTTATCAATTGTCCTGAACCATATGTGATCACTGCTCACTTTTTAATCAGGACACATCTGAGCCCGTTCCATGATGTGTCTTGGTAGACTACATACCTGATGCCTTCCTCTAGAAGCCTTAAGATAAGGGCGCTAGTCAACCTCTGCCTCAACTCCTAAAAGCTCGGCTGGAATCTCTCCGACCACACAAAGGGTTTCTCATTCTTTATCAAGTCTGATAGTGGTTTTGAAACTCTACAGATGTCTGGTAAAAACTTCTGGTAATAACCAGCCAAACCCAGGAATCTCCATACCTCAGTCACACTCCTGGGTGGCTCCCAAGAAATTACCTCCTCAATCTTCACTAGATCCACTACAATACCAGCCTCCGTGATGAATGTCCCAGAAATTGAACCTTTTGGATCTAGAGCTGGCACATCAAGAGCTTAACAAAAAGCCGATTCTCTCAGAGTGTGTCCAATTCTACCTGCAAATGATAGCCAGGCTCCTCCTCAGTATCTGAGTATATAATAATGTTTTAAATAAATACTACATCAAAGAGATCGAGTTATGGTTGAAAGATCTTTTTCATGAGTCCCATGAACACTACTGGAGTGTTGGTTATGCCGAATGGCATAGAAAAGAACTTGTAATGGTCGTACCGACATCTGAAAGTCATCTTTTGCACATCCCCATCTTGAACTCCAAGCTGGTTATAGCTTGATCTGAAGTCTATCTTCGAGAACCACCGTGCTCCCTTTAACTGATCAAAGAGGTCATAAATCGGCGGGAGTGGGTACATGTTCTTCACAGTCCCCTGGTTCAGGCCCTGATAGTCAACAAAAATCCTCAAGCAACCATCCGGCTTCGTGGGGAACAGAATTGAGGCTGCCCAGGGAGAAACACTGGATCAGATGAATCCCTTACCCTACAAGTCCTCTAGCTATACCCGCAGCTCATGAATCTCCGTAAGAGCCATCTGATACGCTGGAGTAGATATCGGTTCCATCCTAGGGTACAAGTCAATGTAAAAGACCACCTTTCTACGAGGAAGTAGACCTGGGACATAATCTAGGAAAACATACGTGGGCTGGTCCACCACTATAGGATTACTCAAAATCTCCATTTCAATAGCTTCAAGGGTAAGGCTAGCCAACTAATGAGTGATCGGCTGCACTCTCCTTGAGCAAGTCCATCATGTGCTGTAAAGGCTCCTTCTCACCGGTGAAGGTAAAACGGGTCCCATTTGTGCATACACACCACATATTGTGTCTCATATAGTCAATCTGAGTATGGAAAGTAGATAACTAGTCCATACCCAAGATGATGTCATATGGCCTCGACGCCGCTACTAGGAGATCCCAGCCGATGATCTCACCTCTTAGAGTAATCTTGTACTTCCAGCACTAGTGCGTAATAACTGAATCCACTCTCGTAGGAATATCTAGCTGTAAGGATCAATCCAAAGACTCCGTCGGAATCTCCGAGCTTCGAACGGGGGTCATGGAAATAAAAAAATGTCTGGAACCTGTGTCTATAAGTACTGCAGCTATAGTGGAGTAGACACAGATCATACCTCAAATCATCTCCAGAGCATCATGATCATATTACTTAACTATCTGTAGCTGATCTCTCCCCTTTCCACCTGCACCCAATGGTCGGGTTAGACCTCCATGTGGTAGTGGCGGTAATATCTCGAATCTTCATCCACAGCTAACTACACGGCCAGCTGCTCTACCACATCCGCCTGCTCCCTGCAGACTGCCTCGATCGAATCTATGTCTCTGCCTGGGCGGGCTTTTGGCTATCTTCTGATCATCCAAATAGTGGGTCAGGCAGTCACGAGCCACGTGACCCTGCCCGCCGCATGCGTAACACTGCCCAATCATGGCATGTCTGTCTCCACTTTGGGTTCCCCGCACAACTGATCCTTAGTCACGCGGTCGTCCACCTGTAGGTCTGGTCCTCTTGGACCTCTGTGACATCTATCTGTTTCCATCTATTGAAAAATCTTCTACATGTCGACTGGTGGTGGATCTCGCTTCTCGAGACTATTCTTCAAGGAAACGTTCCACTATTAGGGCTCTCTCTAACACCCCCACTAGCGTCGAGATGCTGTGTGAGATCACTGAAGCCCTGATCTCTCACCCAAGTCCCTGCTCGAAGGTCTGGGGCCTGAAGAATGGGTCAAGAACCATATCTATGGAGTAGCGTGAGAGATCTGTGAACCTCACTAAGTACTGAGCTACAGTCATACTGCCATGCTATATATGAAGTAGCTCTTGTATGCACACTGCACGAAGAGTCGCTCATACAAACTCTGCCTGAAACAGGCTCTCGAAGTCTTACTAGAGAAGTGTCACCTTGTCGTGGACCTAGAGCATCATGCTCCACCATCTACCTGCTGCTTCCTATAGAAGGTTGGAATCATGTTTGACCATGTGGTTGGATGGTGTCCCTACCATTCGGAAGAAATTCACCACAACCACCAGCCAATCCTCAACTTCTTGTGGGTCCATCTCTCCCATGAACCTGAGTAGCCTATGGTACTAGAAGTTGTGCAATGCGCTCAAGTGGCATGCATCGTCTCATGCTGGGGCTGGTTGAATCAATGGCTCAATAGGTAATTATATTTCTGGTGCCTCTGCTTCTGCCTCTACTACAAGAGGGCCCTGCACCGAGGCCTCATCCCTCGGTGGGCTATCAGTGCGTACAACTCTTAGAACTATAGCTAGATGTCTGGTTGCATGCATCCTTAAATGAAACAGGTGCGCTGCGTTTAAATAGTTATTCCTGGTGAGATGAAATAAAGAAATTTTTTTAAAACACACACAAAATATGTGTTTTCATGCACTAAGTCAGAAATAAGTAATTAGGGTCCTGGTATATGGATACATCGGCCGCCGAACCAACACTAGACTACCTGATGTGAAAACTACACTCACTACACTTAACACTATTTCTCCATAGAAAATATCATTTTACTATGTTCTGCAGTGGAACTGACTCCTCTGATACCAATTTTTCATGAACCATCCCCCGGGGCCCGTGCCGTGACTACCCCAAGTCCGCCTTCCATAGACCAGGGGCTGACGACTAGCACTAAAGGAATAATTCCCTAAAAATTGGAAGGCATTCACTTTATAACCTATAAACGCACAGAATAGAGAACATAGATGGATACAAAACACTTGGTAAACTATATAACAAAAGAGTACTGAATAGTAAAAGGGGATGGAAATACAATCCCAACTGTAAAGTACACGGAACTAGAAGAACATGTACAACGAATAAAGGAAAAAACATATCTTGGGTTGTCCTCTTTGGTTTCTACCTAAAGGGTAGGTACAGATAGCCTCCTCAACACTCCACATCCGTCAGTCTCCTCTGTGTACTGACTTGTCGTAAGGGCCACCTCCGGGTACCGTCCAGTCCTAGTACTCTCAGCCTTCGTCAGTGATGTCTGTCGTCTGCATCTAACACAACAAGGTATGTGCATAGTCTATGCAGGGGTGAGTATAACGATACTTAGTAGGGACCCTGAGACCCTCAAGGTCTCACAAATCCACTTAGTATAAACCACAAAGTAAGTAAACAACAAATATACCTTCTTAGGTATATGACCATACATATATCTAAGTTATTAAGTAATCAGTCTCAATCATGAGGAAAACACAAAAGTACAGAATCAAATAAACTCAGATTTTATTCTAAGGGTAGTCTCAAGTAACATCTCCAATACATTATCAAAGCCTCGGCTACTGGATAAATACTCATCTATCAAGTACAATGGACCTTCTATGACACCAAGAGCACTTCCCACTAACCTTGGACTATTGCGGTACTCCTCCTGTCGAGAATTGTGGGTCTACTGAATCACACAGAGGCGCTCCCCACTGAGGGTATACTGCAACACCCAGGCGCTCCCCCTCGTAGCATGCAGATTTACTCCACCTATCGAGTACCGTGGGTCTACCACCTCATCAAGCACACTCCTCCACCCTGGGTCTACCACCAAAACCTGGTGCTCCCCATTGGTCTAGTAGTGTCACTCCGAGCCAAACTGTCAACTGTCATCAAGTCTCAGCCAACTACTATGTCTCTGCACTCTACTCGCTCGTCACTAGAAGGATCCACTCCACGAGCTATTGTTCGAAACTCCAACTATCAACAAGTCCCATGAAGAAGTATCTCAAATGTCTGCCATGTCATAGGGGTATCAACGCAATAGATGAAACATCAATCAAACACCCGGTCTGTGAGTAATTAGTCTTTTATTCCTAGGGGAAAGGTTGGATTCGTGCATGATCTAACCAGACCGTATCTCAAGTATACCCTAATATCCAGCGGGGTATACTCAAAGGGACTGTCATGCTTGAGGATTACTAGGTCCACTAATGGTTCATCAAACAGACGTATGGTGCCAATGATTTGTCCAAAAGAATGTAAAGGGTCGTAGTGCACCACGGTCCAGTCCGACCCAGTTGGACAAACCCGGCCCGATCCAGTCTAGGCCAACCCGGTTTGGGTCAACCCAGCATGACCCGTTGGGTCTGTCCTGGCCCCTTGGGTGGGCCTACCCATTAAGTTCTTCCCAGCCCACTATGCCCAGCCCGACAGGCCTCGAGGGGTCGTGGAGTGCTGTGTGGGCGCAGACTGGTCGTGAGGGCGCAAACCGGTTGTGAGGGCGCAGACCGGCCGTAGGTTAGCGCGAGGGTGGCTAGGCCCGGAGGGCCCTGCGAGGGGCTAGTTTTTCCGAGGAGGCTCAGTAGGTTTTCGTGAGGCCGGTTCAGCCTAGAGGGTCGTGGGGTGAAACTCAGGGTGGCTCGGCCCAACACTGGGGTGGCGCGGGTAGGGCCAGATCATCCGGTGGTGGCGTGGGGCCGGTGGAGTGAGGCGACTAGGGGGGCTTGGGAGGCCGGTGTGGCTGGGAGCTAGTTTAGCCAAAAGCAGGGGTGATCGGGGTCAGTTCAGCCAAGGGACAACATGGCCAGGGCGGCTCAGCCTGACCTGGGGTGGCTTTGCCGGAAGGACGAAAACCGCGTGGGCGGTTCGACCGAGGCATCACGAGGGGGATCGGCCAGTGTGGCCGGTGGAAGCGCGGAACACCGCGGGGGTAGCATGTGTCACGTAGGCCGTGGGGGGCACAGCTGTTTCCTTCATCGCCTTCATCATCATTGTCGCCTTCCTCTATTTCAAGGAACACCACAAAAGAGAACGATGGAGGGGTCGGACCATAATGGTTTTGTCCGAACCCTCCGTGTTTAGGGTGGTGTCATTTGGATCACAAGAACGAAGAACTAAAAACCCTCCCACAATGATTAATCCCAAAACCTTAAAAAGGTAAAAATATGTGGATCAACTAGTAAGAAGTTGAACCACATTCTTTGTTTTAGAAGGATAGAATCACGAGAAAAAAATAAAATCAATCACAAAAATCCCCTACCTTGTTTGATGTTGGTTGACATTTGTACGAGAAGGTGGATGTCGATTCGTTGTAGACGAACACTTCCTTCGTCTAAGGATGTCCCAAGGAAGAATGTCGAAGGAGTTCATTCTTCAAAGTCAATGGAGTTCCTCATCAGTGTTCTTCATCGGTGGAGCGTTCTTCGTTCGGAGAAAAATTCTTCGTTGGCAAGAGATTTTCTCTCAAAAGATTTTTAATCATTTGCCAACAAATGAATAGCTAGACTAAAGATAATAGGTTATAATATCTATTAATTCATAGGCATAACATTCAAAAATTATAAATTAATCACTTGGTTGGAACATTAAAATGGTTCATTGGAACAATTAAAATTGTGGAGGTGTCAAGAGGCTCTCCCTCATTAATGAGGGAGTTAAGAGGTTTTCCTCTCAATTAAATCAGGGGTTTAGTCCTGGGTGATCCCCACCACCATAACCTCTCATGGGAAGTTAGGTTCGGGTGGGCCCCACCCCAATAACCTCCCATGGGAGGTTAAGGTCAGGTGGTCCCCAAATTTCAACTCCCACATGGGTGGTTACAACAAAATAAAATAAAATATGATCTTATTTTATTTTCTTTTATTATTTCCACGAAAAACCCAAAAACTAACTTTTACCATCAAGCAACTACTATCGAGGTGAAAGTCTTATTAAGAGAATATCAGTGCTATGAGTTGAACGGTGCCCTTATATTTCAACTCTTAGCACCGATTCAAAATTTAGAAAAACCCATTCACATGTTTATTGAAGGTACCCAAAACATGTTCATAAATTCATTTCAGGCACTCCGGGCCTCGGAATCACGCGCCATAAAATTTCACAGACTCATAAATTCCCCATTTAATGAAGACCAATTTGTATTAAAATTTTGGGTCATTACATTTTTGATGAATTTTACATTTTTTATAAAATTACAAGGGTGGTTTCATTGATAAAAACACTCATTTAGTGGGGTTTAAGCCAAATACTGTTTCAATAGTGGGTTTACCTTTTTGGGTGTCTTCCTAGTTTTTGAGTCATGGTGTGGTTTTATAATGTCAAATATAATTTACCTTGATATATTTAGTAATGAATAGATTTTATGTGTTCACACCTTGGGTTATATGTTCTCTCCTTGTATATATTTTCTGAGTAATGGGTTTGTAGAATATGTAGCATGTTTTTTTTTGTAATTCATCATATAGCGGCAGTTCAAACAGCCACTATATGTTGATAGTTTTTTATTGTCAGTAATTAAAACCAGTACTCAAAAATTATGAATATTTATTTAGAATTGGTGTTATTGGTTTTAGAGGTGGTGTCCATGCAAAAAATGAAAATATTTATCGTTGGATTTAACCAATGCTAAATTCTTACCATATTTTCACACTAAAAACCACTAATAAATCCATTAAAAACACCGATAAATATGGTGTGTACAACTTGTTGTAAAAACCAACACTAAATGGAAGCAATAAATTTCTATTGGATGCTTACATGAGTTTTAGTGGTGGTTTTATGAAATCATCACATAACCATATCACAACAGTTTAAACCACCACCATGTTAAATAAAACTTCCACTATGTGGATCTTTTCTTATAGTTATACAATTCCCCTTTGCATATAATATAACGGTTCATTATTAATTAATGGTTCCATAAGTTTAAATTTGAATTATTTCATCCATGTGGATTTGAACTGAAAATCACCAAGTTGTAAAATTTATTAGACAATTTCACTTTCTTTTGTGATTGTTAACTTTCTCTTAAAACAATCACTTACATGTGATCATTTTCATTGGTAATTAAATTTTTCATAAATATATATATATATATATTAATGGTTGATATTATTATTTCCTAAACTATATGAAATTTTTATATTCAGTTTTTACTTTGAATGTTATTTGATTAACTTGGGAAATATTGATAAATCAATATCATTTAATCAATATAAATATTTGATGATATGGCATATTGATTCATGAATTAAATAAATTATTTTATTTATGAAAAATTATTTTGAACTAAAGTGTAAGGGGGTATTATATATCCCCCTGATGAATTTATAGATATCATGAGACAAATCATGTGTCCAAACTAAATGGGTTTCTACATTTAGTTTAAAGTATCTTGGGAAAGGTCTTGAAAATAGAGATATCATGATGCTGAAGATAATGGTGTCCAATAATTAAACATTAAATTCATTTAGAATTAAATTATTATTATTATCCACGATATTTTGAAAATGATATTATCTCTAGATTAATTTTATTCTCATATTATTAATTAAATGGAATGTGTGTATAGTTATTTACCTTTCCATATTTATTATGCCTTATCTATTCATACATTTATGTTATTTAAATGGTATGAGAGCTCAGTTATTTACATTTTCATATTTATTATTCATTATATAATTATGATAGACAAGTTATTTATTAAATGATATGTGGGTTTAGTTATTTACTATACCATGTTTAATATTTTTTATTAATTCATGATTACTTGAACTGTACTTAACCCTTAAAGAGAATTTGAGGTCACCCTTATTTTGTTTCCTTTCCCTACGATTTGAAGAGGAAATATTTGAATGAGTTTTCAAAGATATAGTAAATTTTATTTTGTTATGTATTTTGTTTTATTTTATATTCCCAATGTAAAATGTGTTTCGTGTATTTATTTGGTTTTCCAAAACTACTAAACTAATCAATAGTTCCGTATTTGATTCCTTGTATCTACGCCAATGTAAAAAAGTAAGACACTGGATTTGAGATATTGGAGTCAAGTTCATTATAGTTGGTATCATACGAAGTTTAGTATAAACCTCGAGTACTTGGTTAAGGAAAAATAGATTAGAGAACATAACCCTATGATAGAATTTGTTGACATGTATAGAAGAACGTCCTAATGTTTTGGTAAGGTAGAGATTATTTTATGTTTCCTAGAAATACATCCATGTATAGATACTACAAGGGGATGTGGTTCTAGTATTGAGGTACCTAGGGGAAATAACATCAAAAAGGGTGCATTGGATTGGATATGATCATCACCTAGTTCACAATAGTGGGCTTTACATTTCACTTGGTTTTACAATCCTAGGGGATATTATTTAGATAATTCAAATTTTCCTTAAAAATTATTATGAAGTATTTGAAAATAAATATATCCACACAGAAAATGAATTTTAGGATTTCGATATTAACAATGCATAAATTCTTAATTTATGTTATGCATTACAACATACTTTTAATTATACATTATGATTTAAAATTCATTATTTTTTGTTCTAATTTAGTATATTTCATAGTTTAGAAATAGTTCTTAGAAGGAAGAATGATATCAATACTCATAGACAACAGAGATATTTTCATACTGAGGAATCCAATAAAGCTAGTATTGGGATTGTGAAAATTATCGATATATTAGATAAACATAATTAGGTTTTGACAAATAACCTTTCCCATATGGAGAAACCTATTCTATATTGAGATTATCCTATGTTGGATCACATTATATGACAGAATTCCCCATAATTTGGTGGAAATACTAATCCATTAGTATTCGAGCAATATATTAAGTCTCTGGAGAAGATATTTATGGATTTGTGATGCAGTGAATGTGAAAAGGTTACAATTTTATAATATTATCTCAAAGGTGATGCTGAAAAATGGTGGTCATTGATCCAAAATACTATTGAGGAAGAGGAAATATAACTAATTTAATGGAATGATTTTAAGGAGGCATTATTTGACAAATATTTCCCTCATGAGAAAAAAATTTAAATGAATAGAAGTTCCTTAGATAAAATAAAAAGGCAGAGGAAAGTGTTACAGAATGTGAGGTTACCTTTAAAAGGTTATCTAGGTATGCTATGGATTACATACACAACAAAAAATCTAATATTTAACATTTCTTTGACGGTATTAAGCTAAGACTTTGAAGGGATATAGTTTCTCAAACATTTTCATCATATGATAAAATAGTTTTATGTTCCATAAAAAATGAGGTGGAATTTTTTAGATCTAATATATTCAATGGAATCAATATAATAAGTGGTTATATGATTTCTAAGGGAAATGGAAATTTTCAAATAAAAAAAGTAGGATGAATATATTTCCATCAGGTAATTTTTTTGGAAATAAACATCATGGGAAGTGCTTGAAGGGCCTGGGAGTGTGTTAAATGTTCGACAACAAGGGGAATATGGATCATGAATGTAAGGGGAAGATACATATCAATAATTTCTAGTGTTTTAGATGTAAATAAATGGTAAATTATTCACAAAATATATCCCATGTGTCATGGGAATCCACCATAGAAGAGGTTAGCGGGAGAAGACAAAGCTAATGTGATCACTACAATTGAGGTGGAGGATCCCAATGATATGGTGATAGGTACTTTAATAATGTATTTAAACTTATATAATACTTTATTTGATTATGTATCCTCACAATATTTTCTATCTAAGTAGTTTACCAAGAAAATTAGACATTTCCCTTTTAATTTTAAAAGGGTGTTTTTAGTGAAAACTCGCCTGGGAAATCTCACTAAAACAGGTATGTGTCAGGAAGTCCCTATTATGAAATATAAACCTGAATTATTTTCTTACTCATTGTAATACATATGGTTTTATTTTATATAGTACTTGGTACAAACTATGTTTAAAAATATGAGGTAAAAAATTGATTACAAGAAAAAGTAAATTACTATTTGTAAGGAAGATATAGAATTTATTATCTTTAGAGAAGATAATTCTTCATCTGAGTCATATCTAATTCCACCCCCAATAGATCTGTGGAATTATATTATTGGTGAATAAGATATGAAACAATCTAGGTATGGAGAAGGAAATCTTCAAATTGAGGAAATACCAATTATATAGGAATACATTGATGTATTTCATGAGGAATTACCTATACATCCCCCTGAGTGTAGATTTGAGTTTTACATTGATTAAATCCTTAATAAAATACCAATATCAAAGAATCCATATAAAATGGACACTATGGAATTAGGTTAGTTGAAGAAAATACTAGAGGAGTTAGGTGATAAGGGTTTTATTCTCCCTAGTTTTTCTCCTTGGGGATCTCATATTCTCTTAGTTAAGAAGAAATATGGATCCATGAGGTTGTGTATTAATTATACATAGTTCAATGATATTATGAATAATAAAATGTATCATATGACTCCCATTGATGACTTAATTTATCACTTTCATGGAGCCCTATATTTTTCAAAGATTGAACATAGTTCTCGGTACCATCAATTATGGGTAAATAAGGAATACATTCTAAAGGTATCTTTTTAAACGAGGTATGAAAATTAAGATTTTATAGTAATCAAATTTGGATTAACTAATTCACCCTAAGTTTTCATGGATATAATGAATAAATTATTCATGTAAAATCATGATGATTTTTTATGGTATTCATTAATGATGTTTTGGTTCATTATAAATGATATGAGGACCATGATAATCACATTAGGATCATTCTTATAACTCATAGAATGGAATAGTAATATGGAAAATTTAATAAGTATGATTTATCACAATTATAATTTTCTTTTATTGGCCATATTGTCTCAAAGTATGGAAGCCCAGTTGACCTTACATGATGAGGTATCCAGAGAATGGCCTATACAAATGAAAAAAATAGATCTACATATTTTCATTTGTTTATATGGTTACTATCCATGTTTCAAAGATATGTTTTTTTGATTATATAACATGCTAACAATGATTACATGTAAAGGGGTTAAGTTTGTTTGGAAAAAGGAATGTGAAGAATATTTTGATGAATTAAATAAGATATTGGTCAATGCTCTGATTTTGACTTTATCATCTAGAAATAATGGGTTTGTGATATATATTTATTCTTTATAGAAGGGACTTAGTTGTTTCCTAATGAATAGTACTATAGTTATTACTTATGAAAAAAAGAATTTTAAGACTCATGAACAGAACTATAAAACCATGATCTTTATTTGGGAGTTGTAATATTTTATTTGATGATATGTAGAAATTAACTATATAGTGAATGATGTGAGATATACAAGGATCATAAAATCCTAAAATATATCTTTTCATAAAAATAGCTCAACATGAGTAATAGGCGATGACTCGAGATACACAAGGATTATTATTTCTCAAAACATTACCACCCAAGGAAAAAAATAATGCACCTGATGCATTTAGTAGGAAATATCATGGAATTATGACCCAAATAAAGATTTAGAAATATCATATTTTCATAGATCTAGTAAATATTGACATAGTAATTATTGATAAAGGGGATACATTAATTATTATTCAATTTATTGTGAAACCATATTTATTAGAAAAAATGAAATCTTCTGTACATGATGAAGAAAATTTTCATTAGAAAATTAAAGCTGTGAATGATGGAAAATTAGAGGACTTAGTAAGTTAGGATGTTGTTATAAAATTTGGAATGATATTATATCTTCCATATATACTAGATCTAAAAATTGAAATTTTGGATGACACTCATAGCTCAAATTTATCTATAAACCATAGTATCATAAATATGTATAGAGATTTGAGGGAACATTTTTGGTTTGATAACATGAAGCATGAAATTAATGATTATGTTTCTAGATGGTTGTTTTTTCAACAAGTGAAAGCTATGAGACAACACCCTAGAGGAGTCATGAAACATCTTCCAAATCCTGTGTGGAAATGGGATGACATTACTATGGAATTTTTCATAGGACTACCAAGGACTCATAGAAAGAATGATTTAATATGGGTTATCATTTATTTAATAACCAAATGTACACATTTCATTTATATAAGAGATGTTTTACCACTTGAACACCTCACACAAATCTCTATTAATGATCTTGAAACACTTCATGGTGCACCTCTTTAAATTGTTTCTGATCGTGAACCCCATTTTATACCAAAATTCTAGAAGAGTTGTCAGAAGGCTCTTGATAATCATCTTTGTTTAAGAACTAAATTCCATCATTAAAGAGGTAGATATTCCCAAATGATGATTAAGACAATGAGATAAATTTATAGGTCATTCTAAATTAACTTTCAGGTTATGTGGTATACGTGCTCACATTTTTTAGAGTTTTCCTATAAAAATATTTTTTATTCGAGTATTAAAATGGAGTCATATAAAGCATTATATGGAAAGAGATTTCATATTGAAACTTCTTAGAATAATGTTGGCGAAAGGAAACTCATAGGCCCAAAACTTGTTGAACATATAATAATATGGGTAAATTCTATTAAGTCTCATATTAAAGTATCCAAAGTTAGGCAAAAGAGTTGTGCTGATAATCGGAGGATTGATTTGGAATTCCAATTGGGTGATCTTGTTTTCTGGAAGGCATCTTTAGGGAATGGTGTTATAAGTTTTGTTAATGAAGGGAAAATGATCCATAGGTATATTGGAAACCTTCTAAATTCTTGAAATAACTAGAGTTATTTCATATCATTTAGAAATGATTCCAAATCTCTCAAAAGTTCATGATGTGTTCCATATATCATTGTTAAGGAAGATAATGATAGACCCAATGCATGTTATTACCTATGATGAAATAGAATTGGAACATGATTTATATTAAAATAAATAACTTATCAATATTCATGATACTAGAGAGAAAATATTAAGGAATTAGATAACTCAACTAGTAAAGGTACTTTGGAGAAATCACAAGAAAGAAGAAGAAATGTGGGAACTAGAGGATATTATAAAAAAGAACCACCCTCATATTTATATAAGGTAATATCTATGAAATTTTTAGTTTAAAATTTTTATAGGTGGGAATAATTTTACACCCCAAGTCTTTAGAATATATTTCTTTTAGAATAAATTTAATTTTGTTAATATCTTGCGATGCACGTAATACCAAGTTTAAATAAAAATAATATATTAAAATATTATTTAAATGAGATCATTATAAAATAGATATTAAGTATGAGGGTATTAATAGAACTAAATAATTATTAAAATTATTGGTTTGTGGGCCAGCCTCAGGGACAGAGGGAAATCCAACCTTGTAACCACTTTGCAGGATTGGAGGGATTGGATTAGGACTAAGAGAATGTCATTGAAGTTCAATCAACATGTGGAGGTTTATTTTTGACGACAAGGAAGAAGAGAAAAGTGTGCAAGGATTTCTCATACCATCCAAAACCAATGGAGACCAGGTCAGGTAAAAAAATTAAATCAAAGGAGATGGCATGCATGTCTTCTTCTATTCCTAATATGCAGGTAAATGGTGTGGTTAGTGCGGATGATCCTGGTGTGGTGAATGTGCCGAGCCCTCCTGGTGTGGAAGCTAATTTTGACAAATCACAGGAGCCTCCCATGCACATTAATGAAGAAAGGTTAGAGGAGTCTTTCCTGATTAGCATATTAAAGGAGTATTCTCACAGAATATTTGAAAGTCCGTTGAGTTTTGATTTGAATGAAGACCAATCATTGTTGATTGAAAATATCCTCATGGATTGACTATCAATTCATGATATTGTTTTGTGGTTGTAACGAGGGGTTGCAAGCCTGATGGTGGAATGGTGTTGCAGCTGGATTTGACCACATGGTTTAGGCCCCATAAGAGTTTTTAGAGCTGGAGGTTCCCTTTTTTAGTGATTTTTGGATTTGTTTGTTGAGAGGGTATGGCGTCAGCCATAATATTGGGCATGCGCTTTGTGACAAGACTTTTTCGAGGTGAAAAGTAATGCAGTGGTGGAAAACATAATCACGTTCAGCACTGGGGATGGACTACACCATGTTGTGAGTCTGTATATTTCTCCTTGACCTTTGGGTGTGATTGTCTTAATCTCATGATGTTTTTTTTGGGTTCCCCCCTTCCTCCATTAAAATGGGGAATTATATTTGTAATAAAAAATTTGAAGGCCTCCAGCCGTTGGATGGATGGATTTAACTGAAAAAATAAATGTTTTATGAAAAACTATATTTTTATCTATATGACAGTTTAGTAGCTCTTTGATCACCAAATTTAAAATTAATTTTTAAAAAATTTATAATTTTTTTTGAAAAAAAGTCAATTTTAAATCAAAATATCAAAATTATTCTAGTGTGAAATTTTAGGATTATTATGAAAAGTTTCATTTTATTATGAATAGTGAAAAATACTAAATTTTAATTGAAAACATCACTTTCATTTAAATAATTTATAATGTAAAATTTTATTTTTAATAGGTTTTAAAGTAAAATTAGTTCAAATTTGTATCAATTAATCCAATTTAGTTCATTTTAATAATTTTCATATTGAATTTTCATTTAAAATCATTGTAAATGTTTAAACATTTTTTTCTTGAAAAACACGCTTTCTCATCATGTTTGTGGAATTAATTTAAAATTTGAAATTTACAGTTATATGTGATGAATTTTGAAAAAAGGGTTCAATATTTTTAATAATCATAATCTATAATTTATAATATGTTAAATTTAATTTTTGACCAAAATGAATAGTGAAAGAAGAAAAAATTAATTACTGTGGTTAAGGTAAAAACTGATTTACCAGGGGTTAAACTAAGAGGATAAGGGTTAAAATGACTTAACAACATGTAAAACACACATTTTATGGAAATATTTAGAACTCATCTCTTATAGGTTCTATAATGGAAAAATTTAGTGTTCTTTTTATTGATAAAAACACGGGCATTATTGAATCTTTTCAAAATAATTACATGTGTACCACTCACCTCACTTATAAAAGGCCACCCTCTCGTCGCTTATTCACACATGAAAACCACTTTGGATCCGAAAATACCAAAAACAATTCACATATAAAATCCCTTAATATCATCATATAATCATTATTTTTGGATTAAATCCAACTTAGGAAGGATTTAGGGAAAACCTAATGAGGAGACCCAGAGAAGAGGTAATGTTCTCCAACAAGCATTTTGTTTCATCCTCCACCTCCTTAAATTATTATTAAAAAATTGATATAATAAAAGAAATACCATCCATATACATATATTTTTTTATGTTATGTTATTTACCTATAACAACCCCCACTTCCATAAAATATGTTATTAAATCATCATTTTTTTATACTGAGAACTACCGCCTCATGAACCAATGCGATTCATTTTTCCATTATAAACTCTCACGATTTGGTATGATGATGAATATAAAGTATATATATGATATTAATAATATAATTGTACCTTTTGAGACATTATATGATTTTTTTTAAATTTCCATTCTGTAGGAGATACGATAATGCCGGTCATGTGTATGATGGACTATCGCCTCACAATGTGAGGTTATTCGTCATTCAATGATGCTTTACATGGAAGCTAATAAGGATAAAGTTAATGATTATATGTGATATAAATGAAATAATAATGATATTAATTTAATATTTATCATTATTAAAATTTAATATATATAAATATATTTATTACCTTTTCACCTAATGAAAGATTATAACGTCTTTCGTATACATGTGGATTACCGCCTTAACGAAACAATGTGACTCTATTTTCATCACCACACCATTTGAATGATATATATAAGTATATTTAAATAATTAATATGTTATATATGATATTATGATCATTATTGAAAGATAATAAATTAATTATTTTCCTTCTATAATGATCATTGGAAAATGGGAGTGTTACTCATGCATACATACGACCTACAATCTCCATGATTGTATCATAATTCATTTATCAGAACCATATTCCATTATTGGTATTAAAAGTATAATTTATGTATAAATATGGTAATTATGTCATGATTAATATTATGTATATTATTAAACTATGTAATATGTGCAAGACCATATCTGTAATGACAAAATCAAGAACGAGAAAACAGGACAATTAACACCTGAAACAATAAAAATAATAAAATATTATTAAGGAATGAGTGATAATATATTATAAAAGAAACATATATGATACTATAAATATTAATATGGTTTTGGTGTAATTTAATAACATGTTTAAATCCACTATAGATTAGGATACATAACATTCAATCAGAAGGAATCTTTAAGTAAGGGATTTTGGTTCAATTTAAATCCCATTGAGGCTTGTTTGTTATTATGAACCAATTAAATTTTATGTAGTGTATATGATACCCATTTCACTTGTAATATAATAATATTTTTATAATTTATGGTATTTGATGTTTTCATTTAATTTATTTCATCCATGGGGATTTACTTGAATATTACCAAGTGGTATAAGTTATTGTACAATCTCACTTTGTTTTGTGATTATTAAATTTCTCTTGAAAAAACCACATTATTGTGATAAATTGTCATTGTAAATTACAATTATCTTGAATATATATATATATTAATTTTTTATGTTTATGATTATTCCCTAAATTTATCAACTAGTTAAATATTAATAAATCCTTATCCTTTACTAAATATAGATATTTGATGAAAAAGCATATTGATTCATCTATTAAATTAGATATTTGATATATTAGGAATGATTTTGACCTAATATTATTTGTAGTAACCTGATATTATATAGCCCCTTGATGTATCAGTAGGTCTCATGGTAAAAATCGAGTAACCTAATTAAACAAGTTTCTACCTGTAGTTTAAACTATCTTGTGAATGGTCTTGACAGTAGATGCATCATGTTTCTTGAGATCATGGAATCTAATAATTATGAATTTAATTCATAGGTAATTTAGTTATTATTATTTTTATCCATGATATTTTCATAATGATATTATCTCTGGATGCATTTCATTCTCAAATTAGTGATTAAATGGCATGTGTGGCTTATTACTTACCTTTCATTATTGATTATGACTTATCTACTCAATAAGTCAGGTTATTTAAATAGAATTTCCGTTATGTTATTTACCATTACATATTGATTATTCCATATATAATTATTATAGTAATGTTATTGATTAAATTTCTTGTGTGTTTAGTTATTTACTATTCCATGTAGAAAATTATTTATTGATTCATGATAGCTTCTACTATACTTAAACCTTATTGAGAATTTGAGATCACCCATAATTTTTTCCCTTTTCACAGGATATGAAGAAAAAACTTTGAATGATTTTTCAAGGATGCAGTTAATTTTTTATGTATTGTGTTTTATTTCCTATTCGCAATATAAAATGGGTTTCATTTATATACATGTTTCTCCAAACGTAATAAAATGATAGGTACATTGGGATTTGATTACTTATATCTATTAAAATGTAATAAAGTAAGATGCTAGATTTGAGATTCTGGAGGTTAGGTTGTTAGAATACTTTTATGACCCGTCCCAGAGGGTCCAGTGCTGAGACTCCCCAATCTAGCCTCCAAAAGGCTAGGGGCTGGAGACTAGCACCGAGTAGGAATGTCACTGACATGGGAGGCCTTAGCCTAAGTACACACACACACACACATCTCCAAGCATATACAATGATTAAATGTAAAAAAATCTAAACAAGCATGCATGAATACAACTAAATCACACAACTAGAGTATGACAAGAATTTAAATAAAGTAAATAGGGCCAAATATATTCCCACGAAAAAGTGTTTGAAACACAAGCCCAACCTGAAAGTAAGTAATGGGTACTTCTATAAAAAGATTAATAAAAACACCTTGGTCTATCCGGTCTCACTAAGAACTGTTGGTCTTAGTCCATCTAAGACTTTTTCAAATGTTTGATCATCTGCACAAGACACAACACGTATGGGAAAATCTCTTACAGGGTTGAGTATGAAAATACATAGTAGGACACCCTAAAACCAAAAATCATAGATCAAAGGAAATGTAGTCAGGTGTACATAGGTATATGTCTAAAACACATATAAAAATAATATACCGATATAATCAGAAAATACACATAGTCTAAAGGTAAGTCATAACCATAATACTGACCTAATATTTCAGCTCAAAGTTTCCACAAAGTACTCATCAGGGAGAATACACTCCTATGTCTAATATAACTTATTACATCCATCCAATATGTAGTGCTCATCATTTATCTTCATTATAAGTTCAAACCCTATTTCTAACAAGAATATGATACACATATTAGGATCACTATCCAGGCCATGGGGTGATACCAACAACCTAATCTAGATTAACCTTATAAGTTGAGTATTGGAGACCATGTAGTGTTGGTCACAAAGATACTAATAACTCCACTTAGAGAACATATATGAATAGAGGATCTCACTCTAGTCCTCTTTGAGGGATCCCAATGACTCCATACAAGAAGTCATGGGGAAGGGATCACAGTCCTAGGAGTAGGAGAATATTCCATAAAAAACCGCAAGGAACGGATAAGGGGAATGTACCCTAATGAAACATGTCAAAAATATAGGGGAAAAGGGATGAAATCCATCTATAAAAAATTAAATAATGTGTAGAAGGTCCCATACAATGTACTTTGACCCGGAGTCCTTCTTGTGTATTCTACCCATGTTCTAGTACATGGCTTCATCCTGTGTATACATGATCAAGTACCAGTACACGGATTAGCCATAGTAAATGGTTCTGGCCATGTTCGTGTGGGGAGTACATGACATACTACAACCCATGAAATTCATACCGTTTCTATGTACCATCTAAGGAACAAGCCGAGTCACCGGGGAGATACCATATTCCATGTGACATGGGTCACATTCTGTGTGATAATTAAATTTATCCAAAACGCTAGACACATTCTAGAGGGACCCACACACTATGTAATATTAGATTACACACCTTTTGGATCAGGATTTTCTAGGATCTCAGATCTACGATCTGCGCATCTTCTCGGCTAATCTGGTCTTTAATCTGGTCGTGCATCACCCAACAAATCATGAATCAGGCCCTAATGAACATATCCATCACCGATCAATAACTATCATTCCATAAATACACCCAGAAATATTATTATTAATTGTTATTCATTGCATTCTCAATAACACAAAAATTGAATACCCATGACATTTGATTTTCTTCCATCTCCATCATCACACCACCATCATGTCATGTCGATCCCCAATCTATGATATTGGACCATTTCACCAATAAATGGTTTCACAACAATTAATTGATCTGGATATGTAAAACCCTGGGAGAAATAAAAAATCCCCATGGTGAATGAAGAATAGGGGGAGAGAAGAACAAGAAGACAAGGGAGGAAAAAACCATGATTGATGTTCATGTAAATCCCAATTCATTACCATGAGAACAAAGAAGAAATCATAAAGTCAAACTAATTCTCCCAAAATCACCCCACAATAAACCAATACATAAAATACTCATGATCCATGGTTCAATACATTAGTATATTGATCCATGTCCATCATAGGACTCAATAATATTGAAATGAAACATATCAAACAACTATCCTATCTTGATTTGGATAAATCATTGATGAATAATGATGAGGTTTCATAGTCATTGGAGAGATCCATTTATTAGGTCTTATTTCTGTTATAAAAAATCTATCTTGTCATCGTCCTCCAATGGAATCTCTCTCCACTCTCTCCAATGGATCCCCAATGATTTATAGGGTTATGTGGTTAACCCTTCAAAGATTCCATAAGCATTCATTTAAAGAAAACAAATTAAGTCACTGCATCACTTTGTCAATGAAAAATATAAAATAATTTTATTCATTATTTTATTCATTTTTTCCCTATGATGGATTTTACACAACTAACCAGTGCTGGATAAGGATAAATAATGCCTAGGGTAAAACCCACATTATTAACTCAATGGTATTCTCATATTTCTGATCTAAAAAACCTTTTAAAAGTTATTCCACTTTATTTTGGAAAACTGCACTCGTATGATATTTAGTATATTTAATACATTCCATACATTTATTCTGGGAATACTAGGCCTCATAATCACACATTGTATAGAAAATAATCTATATAATATCCAAAAATAATAATGGAAAAATATAAGACATTAAATTCTCCCCACAATGGGAATTTACATCCTTGAAAATCCAAAACACGGGACACTCAAAAAGATGTGGGTATTGTGAAAAAATCTGAGCCTCCCACTCCCATGTTCTCCCCTAATGATTCTAGTATTGCAACCAAAAACACACTAAAGTAATTTATCACCCATGGAGGATCCTCTCCTACCGATCCTCAATTCCATCTGAGTACTCAGGAAAGGTTTCATTATCCTTGATGTTCAGCTCTCCCCAGTCAATAAAATGCAATGGGTTATGCATGTACCTCTTTAGTTTCAACGCATGGAAGACGTTGTCTACTCAGTCTAACTATAGAGGTAGAGCTAAGTGGTAAACCACCATTCCAAATCTACACTATATACAGAAAGTTCCATTGAATCTCAAAGATAATTTTCCACCCTGACCAAATCCCTATAATCCACACCAAGGTGAAACCTATAAGAAAATATTGTATCCTTTCTAGAACTCCAATAGACTTCATCATCTATTAGCATGGGACTTCTGACAGCTTTCTATAGTCTTTATCTACTCCTGGATAATCTTCACCTTCTTAGTAGTTACTAACACCAACTCTAGGCCCATGAGTGTTAACTCTTCTAGGTTAGTCTCGAAAATTGGTGACCTGGAGGGACACCCATACAAATTGTCGAATGGTAAATATTTTTTTTATGAAAACTTCACCAGTGGTAGGTGATCCTCCAAAATATGGCCAAAATCAAACATGGAGTCTCCCGCCTTTTCTCTAGAGAGGATCAGAGGCCGTATTATGAACTGGAAAAACATATACCTCTCTTTTGGTAGTAGAATCGATATGATTAATATCATCCTCTCATATATTCAAATTCATTCTCCTTTGGATATCCAGGTTCCTAAAATAATCATCTCCAATATTGAAAATATTATCACCATGTTCATCTAGGAAGATCATGAGGAGGCCAAACCCTGTTGGGACTCTTGGGTTAGGATGAATAAACATAACAATGAGGGCAGGATCAATGTTAGTAATATCATGGACACAACATATGGTCAGAATTTAAATATTACCACTTTAGTTGTGGAGGAATGAACCCTCTAGGGTAAGTTTATGAATCAAAGGAGAAACAGGGGAATCTGGTTTTTAAGAGGGTCTCCTGCTTCAATCTGGTCCACGATTAAGTCTATCATCCCATATCTTCAATGCCACATCCAATGGATTGTTGGGAGGTGTGACATGTCCTTTTGGTAACATAACTGTTAAGGCTCTAAACATGAGTTTTCTAGATTACCAGATAAGAATATCTCCTTCAGGGAAGCAATAATGTACTCAGATTTTATCAGCTCTATCCTGGATAAAAACTAGCGTGCTTTGGTCAACCTCATTATCATCAAAGAAGAACATGATATGTGCATCTTCATCAGATCATCGTCGAGCCCATTCCCTCTAAAGGAATTCTATAAAACTATGTCTCTTTAGGAACATTTTTAAAGGAGAGGAGGCCAATTATGGTGTAATTAATTACTTACAAAGCTTAACTTTATGGTTTATAGGGTGAGAAATTGGGCGCTTCCCACTAACTAAAACATCAAACATAATGGTATCAGTATGTATTCTAGGTGATCTTGTTGTAGTTATCATTGTGAGGGTAATATTTAACACTAGTTCTTCGAGGGGGTCTAGGAAAAATCGGTTTGGAGAGCTTTTGGGGACTTCATGGGTTTTTTTGTTCAGGATCTATAGGGGATGCCATTTCATGATCACTGGTTCCATAGAGAAGGATCAACTGGGTCAAAAAATAAGGCTAGGGAAATGGTAATGGTGGAAGGTTTCTAAACTATATTTTAGGCCATAAACTAGTATCGCTTTAATGGAACATATAAATTAAAGAACGGTTTGGTTTCTAGAATAAGAAATATCCTGGTTGATCTGGTCTAGCTAAATAAAAACTTGGATGACACCCCCACTATTAGCCCCTTATGTCTCCTTCTTTATCCAATCATCAATATCATAGATATTGTCAGGGATACTGGGTGCGGTGGATTCCCCCTTATAGAGGTTTAAAATTTAATACCAATGGATCAAACTGCATGGGGGTTATCTGAGGTTCTAGTGTGGTTTGAGATGTAAGGGGGTCCCTTATATTTTATTTTTTTCACACATGGGGAATGGTTGGTACCTTCAAGCCGAAGCAATGGCCATGTTAATAGGATTCTTCCTATACAATCAAAGGAACATCAGTCTCATGGGAGTGGATGAAGATTCCAAAATTCCTCATGATTTTCTACATGGCACGGGTAACTCTCCTGGTACTATTTCATATATCCTCATACGATGATGAGAGATTTTTAATAACAAAATGAAAATCTTGAAAACCTAGATAGTGGGAAACAATGTTTTTTACTTTCATTTCTCTATACCTTCCCATGATGACTCCATCATGGGCTTCTATAATGTGAATTCTATTCCTTCCGAGGTAGAAAAACTACTAAGAGGGGATGCATTTGACCGTCACTATTTTATGCCACCATGAATCATTGATTTCAGATTTCCCTTATTTCCATACATATAATATACCTTTTCAATAAATAAATAATGATGATGATGCATAAAAAAACTATGTACACGAAACCCTCCTCTATAAATCTCAAGATAATGGTGCTCGTCAATCTATGCCTCAACTTCTGAAAATCCTACTCACACCTCTCCGTCCACATGAAAGGAAACCCCTTTTTAGTTAATAATTTCATGGTTGATGATATCATGGAGAAATAAGACACGAATCTCCCATAACATACTTCCAACCCCAGTAATCTCCACACCTCCATCACTCTCATAGGTGGATCCCAATCTAACACAATCTCATCCTTGGCTAGGTCCACTACCACTCCATATGCTGATATAACATGTCCTAGAATGTGGACCAACTGAATATAAAAATGGAAATTCAAGATATTTTTGTAAGGTTGGTTCTATTAAATTATGTCCATAATTATCCTCAACTGTCTCTCATGATCCTTCTTGGACGCCGAGTAAAAAAGTATTTCATTTATGTTGACTACGATAGACTCGTCTTAGAATAGAGGAAGATCTATCTCATAAGTCCCATGAACCCTTTTGGGATAATCTTAATGCCAAAGGCCATAACTAAGTACTCATAGTTCCCATAGTTTCATCGTAATACCGTCTTCATTATATCCTCATCCTGTACTCATAGTTGGTCATTACTTGAGATAAGGTAAATCTTTGAGAACCATCAAGCCCCTATCAAGTGATCAAAGAGGTCATCGATCCTAAATAGTGGAAACTAATTCTTCACAGTGACCTGGTTCAAGAACCGGTATTCCACACAACCTCAATCTCCCATATTATTTCTTGGAAAACAAAATTGTGGCTTCCTAGTGTGTAGTAATGGGTCTAACAAATTATTTCCTCTGCAATTCCTACAACTACACCCTTAGATCACATAACTCTATGAGAGCCATATGATATGATGGAATAAATTTTAGTGTCATCCTAGGGTGTAGATCAGTGTTGAAGTCTATCTGTCAGTGGGGAGGTAAACCTGGAACATCATAAGGGATGAAATACTCATACTCTACCACAACATCTAGAAACTGGGAACTCATAAGATCTATTTCTCTTAGGGTTAGTCTATCCTACTGATTAGTAATCAAATAAATCCTCTTATGCTTGAGCTCATCCTACACTTTATAGGATTCATTTTCCCTGAAAAAGGAAAACTTATTTTTGTCATTTCATAGACACTGCATTCTTTATATAAAATAGTAAATCTGGGCATGAAATATAGATGAATATTCCATACTATGAATTATGTCATAAGGCCTTGACACTGTTACCAAGATATTCCAATATAAACTCTCACCTCCATGAGACATGTCACACTATCATCACAAGTGTGTGATCACCGAGTCTTCTCCAATTAGGGTTTCTAAGCATAAGCGTCTAGCCAAGGGCTCAATCGAAATCTCTAAGTCTCGTTTAATGTATGTGGAATGAAATTTATGACTATAACCTAGGTCTATTATTAGTGTAACTGTGGTATAAAAAACATATATCGTACCTCAAATCATTACCGGAGTCTCTAGGTGATATGCTTCAAATGCCTACAACTATTCACACCCTTGTCCTCTAGCTCCCCGAGCCTGTCATGGAACACCAGGGGGTGGTGGTGGTAATATGTAAAGCATCTACCACATACTTATGCTCTCCATGATCTTATTCCACATCCTCCACATGGAAAACATGTATTCTCATGCCGCTGCCTCTTCCTTGAAATCCCTTTTAAAATATCTCTATCAATTGTTCTATGGTTCATACAATCTCAAGAAAGATTTCCCCTACCATTACATGAGTTGAACTGCCTCTATCTTAGATTATTGGACCCATACCAAGATACTTGAACCAAATAACCTCTATCATAATACCTCCACCTAAAAATTATAGCATATCCAGGTCCGTGAGAATGACATCATCTCCCTACTACTGAGTTCTCTACTCATGTATTCCCACTGATGGAATCCATTAGATGTACCTTCTTAGCCAAGAAAATATTTACCACCAAATCTCACTCTATAACACCAATATAGGTTGGAATTCCTAGAGGGATAAAAAGAAACCATTTTTCTCTATGCATACCTCCCTCTAAATTCTAATCCCTAAAGAACTGGTCATGAACCATATCTATCGAGTACCTAAAGAGGTTAGTAGACATCTATGAATACTCAGCTACTATCAAACTTTCATACTGGATATGAGGAATATCATTGATATATACATCCCTCAACATAGATGGTGATAACTCCTCTCTAAAAATACTCTCAAACTCTATCCATGAAAGAGCCTCCTGGTCATAAAACTAGGTCACCAAACCCCATCATTTCCTTGCTAAGAGATGAAGAAGGCTCGCTTTTAGGACCACTATATAATATGCTAGTGTCCTGACAAGATTGAAAACTCAGGTCATCAACTCAAGTAATTCCTCAGCCGTATGTGGGTCGTTCTCACCTTAGAACCTGAGTGGTATCTATAGCTGAAACATATAAAGTGTGCTCAGGATAATCACCTCATCTGCTGGTATTGAGGGTACCAAGTGCTACTCTACGGGTGGTGGTATAGTTGAAGTACAACATGGAGGTAAGTCCCTAGGAACTGGTCCTTGTATATATTCCTCATCACCTATGGGAGTATCCTCATGATCATGATGAACCCAAGTTGTCATACCTAATGGAGGCATCCTGAAATAAAATAAGGTGTACCACAGTCAATGAGTATATCTAGGGATATGACTCAATAAGGAAATGGAAAACAAAACCCATTCATATTTGATTCATATGCCATTTTTTCCATGAAACTAGTGACATTTCTAGAAAATAGTCCTTTAACAACATTAAAAATGTCGTTTATTAGTGATAGAGAAGTGATAAATACTGGAGAGAGATTAAAATCCCTAGTATTTTATCAATACTAAAAAACACTGATAATGTGTAATGCTACATTGTGTTGTAATAGAACACTACTACACTAGTGTGGTGTGCTGTAACAACACATAGTAGCACAAAAATACTAAAAAATCAAAAAAATCATGTTCAAAGATAGAATTTAAATGAAATTAAATTTACAAAAAAAAAATACAAGAAAAAGAACACTATGTTATAGACATTTCAAACATTATTTTATTCAATTACATAATTACAAATTATTACATACATTCAAAAAAACACTCTTCCATTGTATTTTGATCCAAACCGCTACTCAAGAAAAAAAGTAATTGTATAACAAAGCAATTCTTATGTTAGTAAAAATATAATGAAATAAATTAATATAAAGTGTTAGTTTTAAACTAATCTTTGAGTCATATAAGGAACTCTATGTATAATATTGAGTTTTGGTTGATTCTTGCATGTCACACCATTTCATGTTTATCTTTTAGAGTTATCACTGTGAAAATTAACTAAATAAGTAAAAGATAAAAATGATGTGTAAATTAATTATGTAATAGTAGATATAATTATGAGAAAATTGTCTAGGCTCATTTTCCATTTTTTGGTGATGTGATGCATGTTTTAAATTTAAATGATACTTATATATTTAAAAGATGCACTTAGAGTCATATTGGTAAAATCATACGTCAAATTGAGGTTTGGGTGATTCGTACTTATCTAAAATGACTTATGGATCATTTTTATAAAGTATGAAATTAATATTATAGTCTTCTTTCAGTTTTGAGTACGTCACATTTATTTACTAAAATTTCATTTATAATAGAAACAAACACTTTGAATCATACCAGTAACATTGTGTGTTGGGTTTTTATGATACCAATTTCTATACATCACAAATTAAATTTTAATTATTTCTCTAAATTATAAAGAAAATTTGAGTGCATTTTCTTGGTTTTCGGTGATTGAAACTTTTTGAACTAAAATGTAAATTTTAAACTGAGAATGAAAACACTGAGTCATTCTACATAAAACATGCATTGGATTGAGGTATAGATGATTCATACACATATAAAACGAATTTGGGTCATTTTTATAAAGTATCAAAACAATCTAAATGAGATTTCTTAGTTATGAGTAGGTTAGTTGTCTTTTTTACAAAAATGTGATTTTAAACTGGAAACATGTACTTTTACTCATACTAGTCACATCGTGTGTCGGTGTTATGTGATAATGATTCCTACATGTCAAAAATGACATATGAATAATTTTCAAAAATTATAACAGAAATCTAAAAGTGTTTTCTTAGTTTTCAATGAACAAACCATTTTAAACAAAAATATTGGTTTTAAACTAATAACGGAAACATTGATTCATTCTAGACACATCATGTATCAGATTAAGGTGTGGATGATTTATACACATAAAAAATGACTTATGTATCATTTTCCTAAAGTATCAAAACAATTAAAATATCTTTTATCTATTTTGAGTAGGTCAATTGTCATTTTTACTAAGATATAATTTTAAACTGGAAACATGCAATTTAACTCACACTAATCACATCATGTATTGATTTTATGTGAGACTGATTCCTACACATAAAAAATGAACTCATAATTGATGTCATAAATTATCAATAAAATACAATCACATTTTCTCTATTTCCATTGAGTGACATATTTTGAACTACACTGTTAATTTTAAACTGATAATGAACACATTGATTCATAGTTGTCACACTATGAATATAATTGAGGTGTGTATAATTCCTACACATCTCAAATGGATTATGGATCATTTCCCTAATGTTTAAAAACAATACAAATATTTTTTCTCAGTTTTGAGTATGTCAGTTGACATTTTTACAAAAATTAATGTGAATTTTAATTAAAAAGAAGCACTTGGAATCATACCGGTCACACTGTGTCTTATATTGAAGTTTGGATGATTCATACACATACCAAAGTCTCAAAAAATCTTATCTACCAATGTTACCATGTTTCAATTGTCTTTTTATGTTGAACTACCAACACTATATATTTACTCTATGTTCTTATCTGAAAAAACATTCTTGTTGATGAATGTCATAAGAGTATAGGATGCTCATGTTCCCATTATATCATGAGAAGTAACCAAAATGGGCACATTATCTTCCTCAAATATTTTAGATTTCATTAATGAGAACCATTTTTCAGACAATAATATTGAATCTATATGATGTGTTGGAAGTTTGACAAAGAAAGTCAATGAAAATAGGAAACATGGAAGCATTGGAAGAAGGAATCATTTTATCTCTATTGTAGCTTATTGTAGATAGTTGAAAGAAAAACATGACTTCCCAAAATATCTGTAAAAAACTAAGTAAGTATTAGATAAAAATGATAAGTATATTAAATTACAAATAGTATAAAAAATAATGAGAAAATTAATTTAAGAAGTAGTAGGAATTAACCTTTTTAATGTTGTATGTATTCGTGAAACATTTCCATGTTCTTATTATCTTAGTTATAGGATCAAAGTACAATCCCTCCCAAGTATGAACAAATTCAATAAAACCACCCAAACTCGAAGAAGATAATAAACATGTACAAGAATACAATTTTTATATGAGTAATACTAAATGGAAATAAATTAAACATAAATATGAAACAATACATTAACACTATGGATATTGGTTTGAATGTGAAAACATAGTTGAAATAGAAAATTAATTTTTGGTAGAAAAAAATTGATCATAGTAGATTATGAGACAATTAAATAAATATTTAAAAGGGTGGGTTGAGATTTTATTATGATGAAAATATAAAATTGATAAATATTTTTTACTAATTGGAAGGGGGGATTGTTAATAATTAAAATAACGATGAAATATTGGGGGAAATAATTATTTAATTGAGAAGAATATGTGGGAGAACATGGGGCTGAGGTAGACTCCAAATAAGACATTTATAGTGAGGAAAATTATGAGGGATTATCTAATACATAAAATAAAAGCAAGGATGAAATCAATTCATAAAATGTCATTGGTTATTAGAAAGTTTTGGTAAGGACTCTAAGGTGTAAACTCAAAAAAATCATCAATTTTCCTAAGTAGAGCCTAAACAATTTGTAGTGGCATGAAAAGGATGATAATTGGACCAAATTTATGCATGAGAATCTTGATATGAATAAGAACAATGTGAAATGGGAAATTTTACAAGGCAGGAGGACAAAATATTTATCAGAACCATGTTGGTGTTTAGTAATAAACTCACTGACTATGGAAAGGTGTCTAAAAATAAAGAATGGATAGTGTGCAATGGGAAATGTTGGATCAAAATAGTTTATATTTATGGTAAATTTACTCTCCTAAATCCTGGTTGGAATCTGTTTGAATTTTTTGGCTATTTCAGAGAAAATGTAGTTAAAATTATACCAAATGGATGTCAAATCTATGTTCCTCAATGGAGTTATTAAAAGGTAGTCTATATTGAGAAATAATATGAATTTGTTATGGATGAAAATAAGTGAAATATATTCCAGTTAAAAAATTAATTTTATATGATAAAGAAATCATTGAGGACCTGGTATTTAATTTTTGATCAATACCTAAGAAAGCTTGGTTTTTACCAAGGTAGAGTTGATCACACCCTCAACATCAATAAGGATAATGATCAAAGGATATTGGTACTCATATATATCAGAGAAATAATATTTTAGGTTTGTAAAAAGAACAATGAAATTTTATTTTGGATCATATGAGGTAAAATATTGTGTTGTCTATGATTAGTGAAATATTTTCCTTAGTTTATAGGAAAATCAAGGAAATCAAAGCACCATAATTTTGCAATAAAAATATGAAAAAGTGGTTTCCAAGTTATTTAAAATGTAATATTCCAAACCAATGACAACATAAAATGTTACATGGATGATTTGTTAAAATTTAATGATTTAAAAGAGGTAGATGTCATGGAATATAGGCATTGAGAGCCTATTATACCTCACCAAAACATGAATAAGAAAACTAGTTCATACATAATAAGATAATAGAATAAAGGGATGACTAATTCATAACACATACATGTTCATGAATAACAAAACTATTGCATGCATGTTATTTCACGAGTTAAGATGATAACCATATCTTATATTAAAAATGATATTCATGATTTTATATGCAATTTTCACACATTACATGATAGTTTTAATTATTTTAAACATACTATCAATAATAAAAATCAACTGATTATTTATTTTACATATTGCAGAGTCATAAAATAATAACTTTTCATGTTTGAAATATAAACATATATTTTTGATAAAATCAAATCCACTTAACTATGAGAAGTAAGACTTTGTTATTGTTTTATAATATATTTTTTTTAAAAAAAATTGAATGAATATAAAACATGATTTAAAAATTTGAATTACTTTAATATAATTTCATATACATATATCTACACAATATGAATATATCAATATGATATTGTAATTATTGTTGAAAAATATAAGTTTTTACATAATGGAAAATAATCACTTGTAATAACATAATATGAATAAATTGCTAATCAATGATAACTATTATAATTCGAATGAAATATAAATTTTATAAGAAAAATTATTAGAATAAAAATTTGATATATGTAAATAAATTCAATTCAATAAAAATCATATTAATATAAATAAACATTTAATCTCTTTCAAAGATTATATTTCTAAAAACTATCATCTTCAAAATAAATCCTTAGAATAAAAATAAATTTCATTACTATTAAAATATGAACATAAAAATAAAATGGATAATCTCCCTTACTTGATTACAGAATATTTCATCTTCTTATTCTAGGAAGAAAAACTAACTAGAAAAAATCACACTCCCTCATTGATATTTGTGTATGGTATACTAGTAAGTTGAAAATAGGAATTGCAGAACTTAAAATAATGATGAAGGCTAAACCAGAAAATTGAGAAAGACTCCAATTTTTATCATACTAATAAAAAATTTGATTATATTTTATTCATTCATTCAGCACGAACCTCGCTGAAATAGTTGTTATTGGGTTCAATTATATGCATTTTTATTTTTCATTGACATTTATATTATAGAAACAATGATAAAATGATATAGAGGTCAAACCAGATAAATATATCAATTGAAAGTGTAAACATTTTCTACAATGTTGTAATATAAATAATAGAAGCTTCTTCAAGAAGTTTATACCTCATTCTAATGAAAAAATGATGAATTTTTGGTTGTTTTAGTATAGGATAGTGCAACTGGACTTGTTGGGATACATGAATGTGTTGTGAGAAGGTTCAATGGATAATCGAGGGAAATTAGAGATATAAAAACATAGGTATTTTGTTCGATCCTTGGTTTCGTTCAACCCTTAAATCACTTAAGCCTTGGAATCGAGCCTTTGAATAGTTGGATCATTTATTATAGCCTATATTCATGTTTGGATTAGAAAACACAGATTTCAAACAATAGATTTCTTCCATGGAGAGCTTCGGATATAGTAAATTGGTTAATGATAGTTAGGGTTCTTAAAATAGACCGTGACACTTTTATCAGGGCTTCCAAAAAAACACAGATAAAGATACCTTTTATGAGTTCTAAGTTAATATACACGGATAAAATGAATCTTTATCAGTGTTAAAAAAGCGATGATAAATACTTATAATACTTTTTTGAAAAAATACATTTTTAAAAGTATAATTACTATATATAATTAGAATAAATGTAATAATACTTTTTATAAAATAATATGTTTATAATTCTATGAATATTTATTTATTTATTTATAATTATATAAATACTTTTTAAAAAATTATATTTATATCATTTTATATATTTATTTAATTATATATAAATATATACAAATATAGTAAATATATTCATTATTTAAGTAAATTTCTTAAAATTTTAAAATTATTTATTCATGATTATATAAATTGTATTTAAATAAATATAAATTTAATAATAATTTTTAAATATTTTTTTAGAAATGTATTTTTAATATTATTAATGAATATTTAATCTCAAGTGCATGCATGTTTAGAATGAGTAAAATTGATTAATTAAAAATGTGTCAAATATTGAAAATTTGGATAAGTTTGATTAATATAAATCATTAAAAAATGGATATATATTGAAATAAATATGAATACATATTGAAAATATTAAAATATAGTAAATAAATATACATAAAATAACTAATATAAATGGATAAAATTCCTCAAAAAATATTTATGTGTGTACGTATATATATAAACATTCATTTATTATGTATATATGAAATCAATATAATATTTTTGATCTTTGTTAAATTGAAAATCAAATGACATTCAATTATTTCCATTACTCGATGGAATTAGTCGGTATTTTTAATTCATATTAATTTTTAATTATAAACCATTATTAACTAAATATATTACAATTTAATGTAAAGAATAAATAATATTTCATATTATATAAATCATATATATATATATATTCATATATATATATATATTTAATATATACTATTTATTAACATTATCAACAATTATTTAATTAATAAAATATTTAATATTTTTCTCAATTTACTTATTTTTAATTTTTATTAGTTTAATTTTTATTTTAAATATATTTAAATATTTGATGTATACTATTTATAATTTATATATAGTATAATCAATTTATTCATTTTTATCAATAAATATTTAATAATTAATTTTTCTAATAAATTATTAATATTTTTTTCATTTTTTCATTTATTTAATTATTTTATCTTATTTTTACTTTTAGCAGCGCCAAAAAAGCCTTGATAAAGGATTCTTTTATGGGTGCTATAAATGAAGCACACATAAAGAGTTTCCTTTATCATTGATAAACATAATATCCTAAAAAAAGGAACTCTTTATCAGTACTAAAAATGCGCTAATAAAATGGATACCTTTTATTAGTGCTAGAACGAAAATCACTCATACAGTGCAATGTTTTTAAAGGCCTATTTTTTAGAAGTGTGCTCTTTTGTATCGAGTCGAAAAATAGTTGATCAGAGTCTTGGTGTATAGATACGTCAGCTGCCGCACCAATATAGGTGTCCCTGGACGAAAAAACGATCTCAAAACACATAACACTGATACCCCAAACCAATCTCATAGACTTTGGTCCTAAGGTATAACTGACTCCTCTAGTACCACTATTTCACAAGCATTCCTAGAGGGACCCATAATGTGACTCTCCAAGACTGCCTCTAATAGGCTCGGGGCTGGAGACTAGTGCCGAGTTGGCATATCACTAACATGGGAGGCCTTATCCTAAGTACCTATACATAGATACACACACAGCTTCAAGATTATAATATGCCGAAATATAAAAACAATTGATCAACTATGCATGGATACATATAAATACCATAACCAGAGTATGACAAGAATTAAAAGAATGTAAACAGTTCCAAATACAGTCCCAGTAAAAATAGTTTGAAACACAAGTCCAAATTTAAAGTAAACACTGGGGACAACTATGAAAATCCACAGGAACACACACCTGTCAATCGAGTTTCACTAAGCACCATCTAGTCCTTGTCCATTTAGTTCTCTATCAAAAGGTTTATCATATGCACAAAACAAGACACATGTGAAAAAAATCCAATGTTGAGGTGAGTATAACAATACTCAGTATGACTCCCCAAAACCACAAGGCATACAACAAAGGAAATATAGTATGTTCTACAAAAGTATATGTCTACAACAAATATAATAATATTATTATGGTATACTCAACAAAGGTACATAGTCTAATGGTAAGTCAGAACGATAGTATACCGGCCTAGGATTCAATCTCAAATATCCCACAAAACACTCATCTGGGATAACACACTCTTGAGTCTGATAGCACTGATGAAGTCCGTTTGAGAGGTAGTGCTCATAAATTTTCATCATTAGAAGTACACACTATAGGTGTAAAGATAATTTGATACAATGTTGAGGATCATGATAAAGTTCTTGGGTTGATACCATTAACTAAATATGGACTAACTGACTAAGTATTGGATTGGAGCCCATGCATTGTTGGTCATGAAGATACCAAGAACTCCACCTATGAAAAGAAGATGAATAGAGGATACCACTCTAGGAATATAAGTGGTATTCCAACAACTCTATCCATGAATTCCATCTAAAGGAATCACAGACCTAGGTGTAGGATATGATTCCCATCCAACCAACTCAGAAAGGATAAACATGTCCAAAATATAGAGGATAATGGATTTAATCCATTTAGATCGAAGTACGTGATGTGTAGAAGGGTCACACTCCTTGTCCCATGACCCAGTTTCCATCCTATGTAATTTACTTGTGTGCTAATACACAACTCAAGAACATATACATGTGCTTGTGTACCTATAAATGGCTTAGCCGGTGTACTTGATCCATGCCGTGTGTGTGTGGGGGATTGCATGACATGATCTAACCCATGTACTCAATCCAATGTCCTTATACCCTTTGAGGTACACACCGAGTCCCTACGGAGAGACCACATGCCATGTGACATGGGTCACATGATGTGTGACACTTAAGTTTATCCAAAACACTAGCCACAACTAGGACGTACCCACACAATGTGTAATCATCGATTAAACGTTGTGTGGATCAAGGTTCTCAAGGATCCCGGATTTATGTTCCATGAATCTTTTCCACTAATCTAGCATCTAATCAAACTACTCCTCACCTAAAAAATCATGAATCTAGCCTAAAAAAACCTTGCCATCACCGATCAATGACTTTCAGTCCTTCGATCTGATTGGAAATGGGATTATTCATCGTTATTAATTACATGCTGAGGGAAATGAAAATAAAGTAGCTACGTCATTGGATTCAATTCTGTATGAATCATCACACCACTGTCATGTCATATGAATCCTTGATCTATGATATCATATAATTGTTCCATGACATGGGTGCACAACAAGCGATTGATCAAGATGTGTTGATCCCTGGGCCAAATAAAGAACACCCATGGGGAATGAAGAACTAGGGGATGAAATCACAAGAAAAAAATGAGAGGAATAAACTTTTAATGAGGGTTTTGTCAATATAAATTTATTTCTTTGAAAATAATAATGAATAAATCATCCAATCAATGTAATTCTCCAAAAATTACACTGCTATAAGCTGATCATGAAAATATGCATGATATATGGATCAATATATTAGTCAATTGATGCATCTTCATACTATGTATCAAAAATGGGGAATGGAAACAAATTAAAAAAACCTCCCAACCACATTTTGGATCAATTACTGACAAAGAACGATGTAGTGTCATAGTCATTGGAATGATCCATTGATTTTGTCCAGTTCTGATCATTGATCCTCGATCTGATCATCATCCACAAATGAAATATCACTCCATGATCTCCATTGAATATCCAACTATTTTTAGGGTTATGCGGATAACATTGAAAATTTTCCATAAGCATGCATTTAATGAAAAGAAATTTGGCCGCTGTTTTGTTGTGTCAATGAAAAAACTAAAAAACTAAAATAATTATTTTATTCATTTTCTGCCAAAGAAAAATTTTCCACAAATGACATGTGCTGACTAAGATTGAATCATACCTAGGGTAAAACCCATATTCTAAATTCAATGGTTCCATAATATTACTGATCTTAATACTTTTTTATAAACAATTCAACTTTTTCTGGAAAACTGCATGTGCGTGCTATTTAAAACATTTTAGACAATTATTCCAGGGAAACTAGACCTCGAAATTTCACACGTTCTCAATGCCTGGTCTCAAAAATAATCCATATAATATCCAAAAATAATAATCGGTAAATATGATACATTAAAAATACATTTTATTTCCTATTTATTCATTAGGAAAAGGAAAATTCCATCATGTGTATGTGCGAACTACCACCTTTATGAACAAAAAATATAATTTTTCTATTACCACCATACATGGATGATTATAAAATCTTAAATAATGAATAAAAGATATATTAAATAATTATTAACAATCTAGATAGGATTTAATAATTTTTTTAACACCTTTAACTATGGTTAATATCCTGATTAATGTTTGGAGAAATTGACTAAACAGCCTTTAGTGGTCAATATATACAAGCACTATTCAATGAATAGATGAAAAATTATTAAAAAAGACAAAAAATATTTTATTTTAGATGAAAAAGGTTCTTTTTAGAGAATTTAATATATTTAAATTGATTATTTATTAGGATATAACATGTTTGACCAAGAATAAATCCAAAGAAAGTGTTTTTTACCTCAATTCCACCTCGTTGAGACATATTTTATATTATGCACATTATTTCTTTTATATAGTGTATATACCGCCACATTGAAATATTATATCATTAATTAATCTGTACACATGGTATTTAACATCTTAATTCATGTTTTATCTCTTAACTGGGTTGATTCAGATGTTATTAAAGTAGTATATGTTTATTTTAAAATCTCACTTCAATTCGGGACTGTTCATGTTTAAATTTATATTAGAAATATTATATACTATTTATATTGTCAAATAAAATCTATTTGATTCTATTCTTGTTATTTCTAGGGTTTCCAAATTTTTCTTCCAACTCTTCCATTCTTTGGTACCCAATGATTGATAGAATGTTTGTTAGAAAAAACTGACCATATTTCTCTTTTTGGGCTGAGAATATTTATCTTCCATGTAAATATTTTCTAAAATAATTTAAAAATGTTTTAAAACATTCTCCAATTCATTTTCTAATTCATTTTCAATAATATTTTAATATATTTTCAGGTTTTTATAATGAAATATTTTTGAGGTTTTCCGAATGGGATGTTTTTTAATTTTTACAAAAGTGTGAAAAGAACGTTCATTTTAACATATATGGAATAAACATATTTCCTTCCAACATGATTATTATTCTATATTTCACTTACTTTATAAGTTTATATAGGTTTTCAAAGAAAATAGTTTTCTATTATAATGTGATTTTTTAGTTTCTATATTAATATAAAAGGAATTATTTTCTAAAATATTGAAAAAAATTGGAAGTGTTTTATAACTTTTTGTTTACAAAAATTTCTTAAAATAATTATAGAATGTAATTTTTTAAAATTTTATTCCATTTTACTCTTTACCTATACAATGGATTTAGTTTATTTTTAAACCATCATTATGATGAATCGATAGCCTTTAATCTTCCTTTTTAGATTATACCTTATTTTTTGACCATCCACTTTCTTCTGATCATGTTCTCTATCACTCTTCATTATTCATTAGAAATTATTTTTCTCCATCATTTCCTTACATTAAATAACATGGTTATGTTATGTATCATTTATAAAATTTCTATATTTTATTAACCATATACTATTTCAATATACTGTGTTTGTTGAAATAATATTATTAATAAATTTATTTTATTTACTGAAGAAATATTGATGTAATGTATTATCAATTCAATGTAGATGTTTGTTTATTAAAAAAGAATAATATTTATATATTATATTGTTGATTAAATAAATGAGGAATGTATTGGAAATATATAAGAGACAGGTGGGGCACTGTTATAGATATACTCTTGATGCATCGACATGTCTCATGTGAAAAATAGTTGTCCAAATAAGTTGGGTATTTAGTGTATAACTATCCACTTATTGAAATGTACTAAGATAAGGATTTTATGGTAAGTTTTATGATGTATTGGAATAAAAATTTGATATAAATATAATGGTGTAAGTAATTATTCATTTCCCTCATTTGGATTTTAGTTATTATTTTCCATGGGATTGCTATGTTGATATTCTCTATAGATACATTCTGAAGCTCAAGTTATTGATGAAATGACACTTATATTGATTATCCACTATCATATATTTTTAATTTCTTATCTACTGATGATAAATTCCATTGTATGATTTCCCTTATAGAGAATATTATCTCACCCTTTATTATATGCTATATTTCCCATTATATGAAGATGAAATATTTAAATTATCTTTAAGGATGAAATAAATATTTTTACACTATGTTTTTTTTAAATGTAATATGGAAATCATATATAAATTTACTCTCCCAATACTTATATACTGATAAATATTTCATGTTTCAATCCCTTGTATATTGTACTGATGTAATAATCTAAACACTAGATCTGGATTACTGGAGTAGTGGTTTTTATATAGGATCCAAAGTAGAATCCCTATAGTAGTGATACACACATGATACTTTGATCTCTTTGCGTCATCATTGGTATTCTGAGTGCTATCATGGTGATATGATCACCTTACATCGCTCACATTTTATTGAAAGATAATAATTCATGATTAACGGATTGATTCTTGTTTTCTTGTTATTTAGAAGGAGAAGATATGTGGAATATATTTTCTTAAGATTGAGAGAAAATACGAGAGAACTTCTTTATAGAGAGAATTCTATTGAGTGGAGACCGTTTTGAACAAAAAAAAATTATTTTCATAAACATATAAAAAAATGTTTTACTCAAGTATATATTAAGATAGGTTTTGAGAGTTAGTACTTTTAAAAAAACCTAAGGCAATATCTTAATCTATTGCGAACCATACGTTTATTATTAACAAAAATATCATTATTTATTTGGTGTGTTCATGTCTCATGAATATTATAAATATGAATATATAAATTAATATTTATTTAAATGATATTTAGTATGTAACTCTGATTAATATTCACCATACTTAGTCTCCTAACGTTTTTTAGCATTTACTGATCCTTGAATCATAAATACTATTCATTTCTTAAAAAAGTAATATTATATTTATGATGAGGTGAATAAATATTTATTTTGAATATTCTACTTAAATAATATCGTGGCTAATTGTAAGTAATAAATAAATCAAAAATTAGTATTATTCCTCCATTTGTAGAATAATATTTATTCCAATAATTAATGTCCAATAGAATTTAATTAGTATCAATAAAAACACTAAATATGTGACCATATTAGCATCTTCCTTCATGGAAATTTGTGGGTTTTCTTGAAGTCTAATATCAGTGTATAACTATATGCAATGCCACCAAAGATGAAGAATTTAATTCCAAAATGTGGATAACTACATACAAATGCTCACTATATATTGTAATCCCTTTTTTTGATATATCTTTAAGAAGTTTTCATATTCAGGTCACGAACTTATGTAATTGATATATTTTATTTAACTTCTTGAAATGAACCCATCAATACCCTATAGCCATGGAATTTAATACAACACTTCTATTTCAATCCAAAGGCCCCGATATCAACTTACCTAAACGTATAAGAGGAAAATCCTTCCACAAATGATTCATTAATAATATATCATTCATGATGCACCCAATATACCCAACATCATTATGATCATATTCCATCATTGTTTATGGAAATACATCTAATTATTCCACACATGATATGAATTAGTAATAATATTAAAGTCTAAGTATCATTACACATGTTTGTAGATTGGAATATCAAATGACACATAATATGTGGAATTTGTACTAGCAGGTGTATACTTATAATCTCTTGTCTCAGAGATTACCAAGCATGAAATTTATTAAATGATGTCTTTTAAACATATATGTATCCAACATCTAATATTAGAAATCATTTTTCCCATCAAATTATTTCATATTTATATATAAAATATAGTTTAACAATATTTTAATGTCACTTTAAGGTACTCATTGTAGTAGAAAAACACTATAACCTTTCCAATGTGACAATATGTATAGAACCTTATCACATTAAATCTTAGTAAAAGAAAAATAATTTTGTGATAAGGTATTGATTTATTTTCATGTCTATGAATATATACTAAATCTAATTTATAATGTATTTGGTTCTGGGGAACCAATTCTGACACAAACATTCCAATGTGATTGTTTCTAAAGTAGAAAAACATTTCTAAAACTCAATCTTATAAACTCTATGATTCTCCTAAAATATTCCAGGATTACATACTATATTAAATTCATATGAATAACCCATTTAAATTGAGTTTTAATGTTATTAATTTATTAATATATTTATTTAGGGTATTGACAATGATATACTACAACAAAAACATCCATATAACCTTCAATAACCCCCCTTTTAAAGTCATCTCTTCTAGTGGTTCCCTCACCATCTATATAGATTATATACTATTATAATATTCTTTCATTATTTTTCCTCAAAATCATTCTATATATTAGTCCCAAATCCACCCCATTGGATTTTATTTTCAACCAGCAGATTCAAACAACCACTGGAGCCATCAAATTATTATCAAATATCGAATACGAAGTACCTTTTTAAATTAGTAATTAATCTCCACTATATATTTATAATCCCATGTGAGAGAAAATAGGGTAGTAAGGAAAAACTATGAATAAAATATCCAAAATATCTTTCAGGGAAATATAAATTAACATCCAAAACATTTCATTATCCTTCAATTTTAATTCTGTCAACTTATAAAAAACTATTATTGAATGAACTAAACACATTTTACATACATACATAATTATGAAATGTGAGGGAAAAGAATGAAAAATTATTTAAAAAACCCACACACATAAAGGAAAAAAAATTCATATCCTTCTACTACTGTAAAACCGACCCTTAACATAACTAGAAGTGGCCTTTATCAGCGCTAGAAAAGTATTGACTACCTGAGTGAGGTTAAAAGACTTTTTCTATTATCAGTGATGAAAAATAACTGATAAAATGGGCATTAATCAGCTCTTCTATGAGTACTAATAAATAAGACCTTTATCAGTGCTTTTAAAAGAGCTCATAAAGGGCCACACTATAGTGTGCTATTACAACACACTGTAACACAAAACACACACCAGATATGAACAAAAACAATTCCAAATATAGTATTTAAATGTGATGAAATTTAAAACACAAATACAATAACAAAAAACATTTTATAGTCATTTAATACATTGGTTCCTACAATTACATAAATAGAAATTATAAAATACATTTAAAAACATCAATACTCCTTTATCTTTTAACCCTGATCTGATTCGTGCCATTTCCGAAAAAACCACTTTTTTTAGAAAATGAACACATTTGTATAAGAAAACAATTCTTATATTGTAAATAATATTAACAAATAAATTAACCAAAAGTATTAATTTTACTAAAATTTATGTCAATTTTAATCAAAAAGACGCACTCAGATTTATACCAGTTAGACCGTGCATCAGATTAAGGTGAGACTAATTCCAATAACTCTAAAATGACATTTTTACTATTTAACTAATGTATGAAAACAATTAGAATGTGTTTTCATGGTTTTGAGTATGTCGGTTTTTTTTTACTAAAATGTAATTTTTAATTGGAAACACACACTTTTGAGTCTTTCTAAACACATTTTGTATTATTTTATTGTGAAATAGATTAATATATGTCAAAAATCAACTACTAATCATTATATTAAATTATAAAGAAAATCCATATGTTTTTGATCGATTTTCAATGAGTGACACTTTTTGAAATAAATGTTATTTTAAACTATTAACAAGCACTTTGAGTCATACTGGGCACATCGTGTATCAGATTTTGGTGAGATTGATTCATATACGTCAAAAATTCTTTAAGGATCATTTTCGTAAGGTATAATAATAATAAAATTGTTTTTTCTCAGTTTTTAGTAGGATAATTTTCCATTTTTCTAAAATTGATGATAATTATTAACAAAAAGGTGCACATTGAGTCATACTAATCAAAACATGTGCCGTATTTAGGTGTGGGTGATTCCTACATGTCCCAAATGACTTATGGATCATTTTACTAATGTATCAAAATAATCGGAATTTTTGTCTTAGTTTTGATTACGTCACTTATCTTTTTTACTGAAATGTCATTTTAAAATTGAAACATGCACATTGACTCATACCTATCATATTTTGTATCTTGTTGAAGTACGAATGATTACTAAACCTAAAAAACTACATATATATAATTATCCAAAATTATTTAACCAATTTGAATGTGGTTTTTCAGTTTTGTGTAGGTCAGTTGGCCTTTTTACTAAAATTGATATCAATTTTAAATAAAAACATGCACTTAGATTCATATCGATCAGACCGTGCATCGGATTGTGGTGAGTATGATTAATTCACATCTCAAATCACATATGGATCATTTTCTTAATGTATCAAAACAATATTAATGTGTTGTTCAATTTTGAGTAGGTCAGTTTGTTTTTTACTAAAATTAATGTGAATTTTAAAAAAAGAACAACATAGAGTAATACAGGTAACACCGTGAATCAGATTGAAGTGTAGAAGATTACTAAACATTAAAAATAAATTATGGATTGTTTTCCTCAACTATCAGAATGATTTGAATGTGTTTTCTTATTTTTTAGTATGCCACTTTTCTTTTTTCTAAAATGTCATTTTAAACATGAAACATACAATTTTACTCATAAGGATCACATAGTTTATCGGTTTGACATGATACAACTTCCTATAAATCAAAAACTATTTATGAATCGATTCTATAAATTATCATGAAAATAAAATAATGTCTTCTCGATTTTCAGTGAGTACAAATTCTTAAAGTCAAATTTTGATTTTAAACTGATAATATGCACATTGAGTCGATTTTCCTTTTTAATAAAATTAGCATCAATTTAAAATAGAAAGAAGTAATTGGAGTCAAGATGGTCACATCGTGTGTTAGATTGAGTTGCGTCTAATTCTTACACAACCCAAAGTCTCAAAAATTCCTAACTATCAAAGTTACCATGATATTCATTGACTTTATTTGTAGAACTTATAATGAGGTATTAAAAACTTCAAAAAAACCACATCAACCCAAAAGAATATAATCCACCTTTATAAGATGAAAATTATTATTAATAACAATAAAAAAAATAAATTAAACATAAATATAAAATAATACATTAATTTTGTGGAAATTTATTTTTTTTGTGAAAATATAAATATTACTTTTATGATTGAGAATCATTTGGAACTAGGAGGAAAATGATAAATGTCAACACTATATGGGCGAAAGGTTATGAGGGGGAAGATGCTGGTGGTGGTTTTGGGGTGAAAAGGGATGAAAGATGGACATATCACCCAAAAATAATACAAAATAATCCACCTTTATAAGAAAAATGTTATTATGTTAGTAATAGAAAAATGAAATAAATTAAACATAAATATGAAATAAAATATAATTCAAAGGACAATGATTTTAATATCCAAACATCAAGACTACCACTATAATTAAGTAGATGCCGGGTAAATTATCTTTCTAAAAAGGTAGTATAGGTAATTTAAAAGAAAGTGATAAATGAACCACTTTAGGGGTGAAATGTTTTTAAGGGGGAAGAAGCATGGAATTTGGAAAGTGCACCTGAAATCTAACAAAAAAATCCTACTGTATAAGCATGAAATTATTATGTGATTAGTACTAAAAAGAAATAAATTAAACATAAATAGGAAATAATAAATTAATTTTATGGACAATGATTTTACTATTAAAAAATCAAGATTAACTCTATGATTGAGCAGAGGTTGTGTCGTTTCTCTTCCTACAAAGGTAATGGAGGTAATTTTAAATAATGTGAAAAATGAACCACTATAGGGTGAAAAGGTTTTAAGGGAGAATAAGAATGATAGTTGGATTGAGCACCCCAAATTGAACAAAATAATCCAACTTTATAAGAAAACATTTATTATGAGAGTAATACTAAAATCAAATAAATAAAAATTAATAATGAAAAAATAAATTAATTCTATGGAATTGTTTTTCATATTCAAACATCTAGATTTCCTTTATGATTGAGTAGATGTAGAACCATTTCTCTTCCTAAAACGTTAGTGGAGGTAAATTAAAAAATTTGATAAATGCACCATTATAGGTGTAAAAATGGTATAAGGGAGAGGAAGCATGAAAGATGGAGAGAGTAGCCCAACATGAAAAATAGAATCCACCTTTATAAGAAAGCAATTATTATGTGAGTAGTACAAAAAAGATATAAATTAAACCAAAATATGAAACAATACACTAATTCTATGGACAATTATTTTACTATGATAACATAAAGATTACCTCTATGATTGAGGGGAGACAACATCATTTCACTTATAACAAAGGCATGACACATGGATAGAAATATCCTAAAATAATTGAACTCTATAAGGAATAATGTAAATTAAATCGAAATTTAATTATATATTTTTTTGGTAAAATAGAGAAAGTATATCATAAAATTATCTTTACATATTTTAAAATGGTTTCTTTGGTCTAAATATAAGTTAATAAAAAAACTAAGGATTCTCTTCATTATAGTTTAGAAGACTTTATGGATGTTATAAAACTATGTGGAAATTAATGATATTGATATCTATTTGGATACATTGATCAATGGATCCAAAAACAATAATTGGTTTTTGAATCACTCACAAAGTTAATAAGAGAACGAAGGATTCTCTGTGTACTTCACTATTTTTGGTTAACTACTGCTTGTCATAGAATCTAGCGTAAACTTCCTATCCAACATCCTCGTGATTCTCTCATCCCCACACGCTCTCCACTATCTCTTTCATATCATAATTCTACATTCACTTTTCCTTCTCCTCCTCACAAGTTTATTCATTTTTTAAACAAGTTGGAATATTTTTCCTTTATAGAATTTTCTGACTCTCATGTTCCTTCTCCAATAATATGTGTATTCTATAAAACCTTTAACAAATGAATCATATTATTCTATAAAATTATTTCTCTATGTTTAAGAATATAATTAGATTATTTCTCTCTTTGTGTAGGATGAGATCATCATGGGGACACTATGTAGGAAGTTCAGAACAGATTCTATACAGAGGGGTAGTTAACTAACAGTAGTGACACTACCACAAAAAATGGCAAGGGAAGTGCTGCCTTTTATCAGCACTAAGCAGAAACCACCGACAAAGGGGTGGGCCTCTATTAGCGCAAACTAAAAGTGCTGATAATTGTGCCCTTTATTACCTCTATTATTAGTGCTAATAAAATTTTTTTATAAAAAATATTATTAATATATATAAAAATATTACATTTATATTAAAAAATAATGTTCACTTGTAGACATTAAATAAAAAACACATGTTTATAATGAATATATATTTTATAATAACTCAAAAATATATATATAATCTTTTAATTGAAAAAAGTACTTCTACGATTTTATATATATATATAATTAAATAGTTATAATATTATAATAAATTACATTAAATAATAAAAATATTCATTAGATTTATTATATTTTTTATATTTGTCATTTAGTTAACAGATTTATATTTATTCGGTTTATTAGATTAATTTATTAGATTTATTACATTAAATCTTTATATTTATTATATTTTTATATTAAATATATTTATTTAATTTATTAATATATAATACGTTTTAATATATATATTTATAATTAAAATTATTGAATATATATGTATTTTCAAACAAATTTGGTCAATGAATATACTGATCATGCGTATATGTTATGTATAATGTTCATTTATACATTACATCGCATTTTCCATTGATGTGGTATATTGATTTATTTATAATTTTACCCATATGAACTATATATGTTCTAAAAAATGCACTTATAAAATTACATTAAATATTTTTAAATGATAAATATATTTTATTATATTTATAATATATATATGTATAAATAATTTTCAAATACATTTGTAATTATAATTATAACTATATATATAAAAATAATTATAAAAAAATACATATTGTATTATAATTTTATTAATATATATATATAAACAATTATATACAAATATTTATAAATATATATCATTTATTGTTATAATTAAAATATAAATATATATATATATATGTAAATAATTATGAAATTATAATAAATATATTTATTATACTACTTATAAAGTCATAAATATATAATTAAATAGATATATATATAAATATATAAAAATATTTATAAATATATACAAATAAATTTATATCTATTTAAATAATTATTAATTTATAAAAAATATATTTATTGTTTCATATATAATATTTTTTATATAATTAAATAAATATATATTTATAAATATATTTAAAAATAATTACACAAATATTGATAAGAAAATAATTTTTTTATTTATAGTTATAAATATCTATAATCTTTTAAAAATATATAATTAATATATTACATTTATATATTTATATGGTTATATATATAATAAGTAAATTTCATACAATTCTCTAATTACTTAAATTATAATTTTATAAGTATAACAAAATATATTTATTTATAGTTATAATTATTAATAAGTAAATTAATATTTATCCTATATATAATTTTAAATAAATATATAACAATATAAATAAATTATTAAAAATATACCTTTATAAGAGCTATCATTTTGGCACTGATAAATATGGCTTTTATCAGTTCTTTTTTAGAACTGATAAACGATTTCTTTATCAATGCTATCATTTTAGCACTGATAAATTTGACTTTTATCAGTTCTTTTTTAGCACTCATAAAGGCATATCTTTATCAGTGCTAACAAAGTGCTGAGAAAGGTGTGTTTTATCAGCGCTTTTTTATTTTAGTGCTGAAAAAACATACCTTTATCAGTGCTTTTAGCTAGTGCTGATAAAGGATCCAGTGGGTTTTATAAAAGAACCCTATCAGGCTCTTCCTCCCTCACACCACTTCAAGCCTTTGTTGTAGTTGACCCCTGCATCGTCGATCCCTCCTGTACCATTGATCACTGTTCCTCCTCCTCTACTACTGCCTCCTCCTACTCCTCCTCCTCCTCTTTCCAACACCTTCTCCTCCTCCCCCTCCTTATGCAGACCCTTATCCGCCTAACCTACCCCGACACACCCTCCTCATCTGATGACTGTCCCTACAGCCTCCTCTATAGCACACTCATTCCCCCCAGTGTGTCTCTAATATGGTTTCCCTAGTTTCCATAGAGTGTGTATGATTTGGCCAAAACCCTTACATCGGTTGATGTAGGTAATTACATTTCATTCCATTTTTTTATACTTCCTTTGACGATAGATGTTCTAATCATGATTTTAAATTAGATAAATGATGTATATGTTATCTAAATTTGACTCATCCCCGGGCGCTCGTGTCGTGGCTACCCCAAACCTACCTTCCCTAGGCCAGGGGTTGGTGATTAGCACCGGAAAGGCATTTCCCTAAAATGGGAAGGCATTGCCTCAAAACCCACACACACACAAGTAAAGTACACTACAAGAAAGTAAAACACAATAGAAGAGTATGGTGAAACCACAACTAGATACCACAACTGAGTGTAAGGGTAAGTACTGGATGTAAAGGGCCAGAATACAAGCCCAACTAAAATGGAAATACAACAAAAAAGTAAACAGCTCCTGAGATCATTCGCCAAGGATCCTACCTGAAGGGTAGGTACAACTCATCACATGACTATCCTCGTCCACCAGTCACATCCATCCATGTCATTTCATGGATCCCCAAGTCTCATTCATGTTTTCCCATCGTCTGCACATGACACAATAATGTCCGGGAAAAGCCCGTGTAGGGGTGAGTTTAACAATACACAGTAGGGACCCTGAGACCCTAGAAGGTCGATCAGAATTCCACAAAGAAAACCAAGAAAGCATGATGTAAATCAGAAAGAACAAATAAAAACACTCAACTCAAACAAGATATAATCATATCATCCATAATGAAACATAATTCCCTGACCTCAATCGATTTCAAGGTATTCCTAAGAAGGCTCAAAGTGTAACTCAAGGATCAGGAGTACACGCTCCATGAACTGGCCATCCCTGATGGCACCTGCTCAAGAGATGTACTCCATCAGGTACAACTTAACCATTCTTAATGGAACGTTTTAATGGACATTCTCAATCAGGAATATTATGCTAGAACTGCCTATAGTGACCAACAATAAAGGTATCTCAGTAACAATCTTGCGCCCAAGGAATAACCAAGGGAAACCATGTGAAGATTCCCACTCCTCGACATTATGTCCTACAGTTGAGGGAGCACCAACTCCCATGAAGGACCCGCTCCCTATTGCTACTCAGAGACGGGGGAGTACTAATTCATATGTGAGGATATGTACCCTACTTGTCAGGGGAGTAAAATATTGGTAGTTTGTTTTTTGTGGGGGACCTGTGCCCTAGTATGTTAGGGGAGTACTGACCCCAGGCTAGAGGACCCGCACCCTGGCACGATAGGGGAGTACTGACTCTATATCTGAAGACCCGCACCCACCCCGGTAGGAGAGTACTACTCTGGTAGTTTGTTTGATGTGTGGGACCCACACCATAGTACATCAGGGGAGTACGAATCCCATGCTAGAGGACCTGCACCTTTGCATTGTAGGGGAGTACTGACTCTATATGTGAGGACCCTCATCCTACCCAGTACGGGAGTGCAACTCTCGTAGTTTGTTTGTTATGGGTGACCCACACCCTAGTACGTAAGGGGAGTACCAAACCCATGCAAGATTACCTACACCCTATCATGGAAGGAGAGTAACAACTCTTCTGTAGAACTACATAAGGAGGACCCGCACCCTCAGTTGATAGGGGAGTACCTACTCCTAACATGGAGGACCCACACCCTACCCGGAAGTGGAGTACCTGACTCTATGTGAGTTATGTATGGAGAACCCACATCCTAGTCCAATAAGGGAGTACTGACTCCAAAGATAGAAAAAATTATCAAAGGGAAATGAACCAACACTAATGATGTGAGGAGTCTCGTCACTACTGGAGAAGAGGAGTATGGAATACCCACACCTCTAGTCATCAAGTGAGTAAACATCTTAACTCTCACTACAAGAAACACCCTGGTTCTGATCCTTCGGTTATCCGAAATACCTAAACCTCCGTGTTGTTACACAAGGAAGTATCCTGATTATCTGTCATGTCATTATGGATCCAATGTAATAGACAACACATCAATCAGACACCCGGTCTGTAAGCTATAGGGATTTTAGTAACGAGGGCCGATTTGGATTCAGGTACGATCCAGCCCAGACAAACACTAACTTCCACTGAAGGTGACACATAGTTTCTTTAAAGGTCTGTCTCACTCCAAGGATACCAGCACTATAGACGGTTTTTCAAACAGACATACTATTTTCAAGATACTATCATTTAAGCATAATTGGGCCCAAATGGGTTCGGGTCTGGTCTGACCCGGCCAGGGCCACAGCCTGGCTGGGCCCATGGGATGGATGCCACCTGCCGGGTGTAGCGGTCTGGTGTGCTGGTGTGACTTGCCTGCTGGGTGACTACCCATATTCCTGAACGCCTCAGCAAGATCCTTTCATCTCTTCAAATATTGGCGCCACATGGCACCACTACGTGGTCCGCGGGGCGCAGGTCCCCCTCTACAGTGGCTCCGATGTCATGGCCCACTTCACCGCGGCGCGCCGCCTCGCCAACATAGCCAGTTGGGTGTCTACTGCCCCTTCAGTTCACCCATAACAAAAAGTGGTGCCAACCTCTTCCATGTCCAGGGGGCGCCAGCTGCCGCCGTCTCTGCGAGTGCTGGTTTCCGATGCCGCATCGGTGAACCTTCCGTAGTACACTATGTGACCTCCGGTGGTCCGTTATTCCTTTCGGACCTGCCTACGGTCCTCCCGAGATGCCTCCATCATTGCACAACCCTAAAATACACCTTGATTCTGCGTACGTTGTTCCACCATGAAGAACACACCAAGGAAAAGTTTGGCAGAAGGTCTGAGCCCTGTTATATTCGGCATGTTCCCTCCGCGTCAACATTTTAAACATTTGGAAAAGTTATAATAAAAGAGGAATAATGACCCCAAAATTTAATGAACCCGCAAAAACCAACCACTTGAATAGAGAAGATGTGGATCAACCCATTAGTCGGTTGGTCCGCAATCATTATAATTTTCAGGAACTGAAGAGAGGGATCATCAAAGCATGAAAACCCCCTACCTTGAGAAACGTTAGAGTCTTCACAGTGGTGGGAGGAGAATCCGGGATTTGATGAATTCTCCGACCTTCGTTTTTATCAGTTCATTGTTGTCTGAGATTTCATCTCTAACTATGGAAGTAATCTCATCACATATCCATAGGATCCTCACTTGGTGAAGTCGTGTCAAAACAGAATCCCGATCCTCACTTAAATAGATGGGAAATGGGTGAGTAACAAATGAGGAATTAATGAGATTCATTAAGTGACATAATTAATGTTCCTAATTAACTAAATTAGGGGTGGATACACATCCAAAGTGTAACCGGCCATTTAATAACCCATATTATATGTCTGAGTACCTCTATGGTCCTCACCACCGCCGCTCAACAGGTGGATGGAAAAAAAATAACAACCTCCATGTTAATTTATAATTTCTTTAAATGTCTCAAAAGTTGACTTTTTCACCCGACCAAATACGGTCATTGTTAAGCTTCCCTTAAGCGAATCCCAACACTTTGTATTCAACATTTCCCTCAGATTTTAAATTTGTGTTCTAGTTGAAAAGATAGAAAATCCGGCCCACACGTTTACTGAACGTACCATAAAAAAGTTCAAAAAAATTATTAATAGTCACCCTCGACCCACGCTGGTGGAGGTTAGGCTCCGCCTAAGGAGAACACACCATCATGAGCTCAACAGTACTCTCAGAGTTTCCATCCGAGTTACTATTTAAGAGTTATAGAATTTAACAATAAAATTATTGTTACTTAATTATTTTATTTGCAGCCAAAAACTAACTTCCACAGTTTTCCTGCACCGGCCAATGTTAGGTTCTTCCTTAGGAAATCAGACCATCACAAGTTCACCAGTGGTCTCATATTTTTAATCTGAGTCACCATTTTTATGTTATATTTATTTTAAAAATAAAATAATTTTATTTAATAATTCTATTTACCGTTATTCCATTTTCAGGTTTTCTCACTAGAGGCCAGCGCCGACTAAACATATGTTGTTCTTAGGGTAAACTCACCACCATGAACGCAATGGCGCCCTTATATTTCTGATCTGGGAAACAATTTATATGTTATTCCACTTTTATGGAAAACTACTCACATGTGCTATTTTAAGCTTATCACTTTTTCCACTAATCATTCTGGGCACCCCGGGCCGTGGAATCATGTACCGTCAGATTTCGCAGTCATGTAAAAATTCTATATAATTAAAAAAAATATGAAATTTCCTAGGAAATTAAATTCTCTCTACATTAGGTCTTTACATCCCTAAAATCCAAAACAAAGGCAAATCAAACAAATGAGGGTACTGGGAATGAATATGAGCCTCCCACTCCCATGTTCTCTCTTATAGGTTCTCGTGCTACCGCTGAACTGACACTGGAGGGATCGACCATACACAAATGAATCAATCTTGTTGATCCTTTCTCTCCATCAGGAATTCAATAATGTTTTCCCCATCGTTAATTTCCAGCACGCCCGAGTCGATAACATCCAATGTATCATGCACACATCTTCTCAGCTGTGACACATGGAAAACATTATGCACCTAGAGCATCTGTGGGGGAAGAGCAAGATAGTACGCCACCTTTCCCAATCTGATGAGAATATAAAAAGGTTCGATGAACCTCGAATATATCTTTCCACCCTGGACAAATCTCCACAATCCATGTCGGGGTGAGACTCGTAGGAAGACATGGTCTACCTCCTTGGACCCCAAGGGTCTCAATCTTTTATCGGTATAAGAATGCTTCCAACTCTATGTAGTATTCATCCTTGGCCACTTGTATTGATGTCAAAGTCTCTATTACATCTTCTCCACACTAGGATATACTGCTAAAGGGGATGTGTGGAACTCCCTCAACACCTCCTTTGTCAGAGTCATTAGTACCATAGTACATGCTATGAAAAGGTTGGCATGCTCCACACCATCAAAAAAGACTTCAAGAGACTTTCCTCAGGATATCTGAGCATGTCGGGCCTTGCAGTCTACGTCCCCAAGCTGGGCCCCCCAAACTCGCTAAAGTTGTGGGGGAGTGATAGTTATAGTCTAGAGGTAAGCTACTCCATCACTATCCATGAAGGGTTTCTAAAACGTGACTAGCTGCTCTGACACCTCACTCAGTAGCTGTAAACCAGACTTCCTGCTGAGTGCATATTCCACCACAGGCCCCTTCTAAACTCCTATATCCTGGAGCTCTATGAGAGCCATCTGATTTGAATTTGTAGATATCAATTTCATCGCTAGTTACTAGAAAATGTAGAAGTCTCTCTCCCTTCGGGATCATAATCCTGGAAACATATTTTGAAACGATGTTTCTGTACACTTCCAATACTGTTGGGAACTGAAAATTGAAAACTACTAATACAACAAGGGGAAGGCTATCCAACTCAAGAATGATCAGCTGTACCCTCCTATTCATGACTTTATTTTGTGCTGCTAGGGTTTCCTTTTTCTCCAACCAACGGAAATTCCATTCCAATGTTGTAGATATTACACATCCTTTTGCCAAAATAAATCAATCTCAGTATGAACTGTGGATGTCTAGTCTACAACCAAAATAAGGTCATAAGGCCTTGACATTTCCACAAAGAGGTTCTAACCAGTACTCTCACCTTAAGGGTATGATCACACCAACAGAATACGTGTGATTTTAGAGTCTCCTCCCAAAGTAATCTCCATACATAAGGGTCAATTATATTGTTTAACCAGAATCTCTAGGTCTTGAACAAGATTCGGGACAAGATGGAATGATTAGTACCTATTTCTATTTGAATGACACTTATTAGTTGACAAAGAATGTACTTAGAATCATTCATAGATCCCTTGGGTACCAGTTAATAAATATCATGTAAGGCACTGAGCCTATATGGGTTCTCTACCGGTAGCGTTGGTAGTAACTATTGTCCAACAGGCAGTGGTATCGCTGGGACACCACCTGAAGGAACCAACCTGGGAAATAGTCCTTGTATTAAATCCTCATCACACTATAGACTTTCCTCATGGTCACGCATTGGAATACTGGCTGGCTGTCTATGTGGAGGAATCTTGAAAGAGAATAAAGATGAACCACAATCAAAATGTTATACCTGGTGAGCTGACTCAAAATAGATCAATAGAAAAAAAATTCAAAACACATGCATCTATTATTTTTGTTTACCAAGCTGGAAAACTGAATTTAGGGTCCTGGGGTTTGGACATGTCGGCCAACACACCATCACTGGATTCCCTGGACTGAAGTCTGATCTCAAGAAACTTAATACTATTTCCCTTATTGAAAAGATTAGAGTCTTAGTTATTCGGTAGAACCGACCCCTATGATACCACTTTGTCATGACCTGTCCCCCAGGGCCTGTGTCGTGACTACCCCAAGCCCACCTTCCAAAGGCCATGGGTTGGAGACTAGCACCGGAAAACCATTTCCTTAAAATGGGAAGGTATTGCCTCAAATCCAATACACACACATTAAGAGTACACTATGTAAAAGTAAAACACAAAAAAAGAGTAAGGTGAAACCACAACTAGATACCACAACTGAGTGTATGGGTAAGTACTGAATGTAAGGGGCCAGAATACAAGCTCAACTGAAATGGAAATACAACAATAAATAAAACATCTCTTGAGGTAGGATCCTTGGTGGATGACCTCAAGAGCTGTTTTCTTTTTTTGTTGTATTTCTATTTCAATGGGGCTTGTATTCTTGCCCCTTACTTTTAGTACTTACACTTACACATAGTTGTGGTATCTAGTTGTGGTTTCACCTTAATATTCCATTGTGTTTTACATTTGTATAGTGTAACCTACTTGTGTTTGTACAGGTTTTGAGGCAATTCCTTTCCATTTTTAGGCAATGCCTTTCTGGTGCTAGTCGGCGACCCCTATCCTTTGGAAGGTGAGCTTGGGGTTGTCACGACATGGGCCCCAGGGGATGGGTAATGTCATTATTGGTCAAAGATTTTCCATGATCACTTTCATGTTTCCTTTGACATAATGGTCATATTTTAATAATTCGATGATAATTTTATTCAAAATTGTGTTTCATTTATTCTAAATGCTTATTAAAATGGAAATGATGGTTTTTTTGAAGATACAATTTTTGTTCATGGTTTATTATAATAATGAAAATTTGTAAAGTGGGGTGATTCTTGGTTTAGGGGTTTTACATATTATAAAATATGTGTGTGTTTGATTTATGGAATTATTTATTGACTTAGGTTGATTGATTGTGATCATTGTTTGGTGTTATTGGTGTATTCCCTTAGATTTATACTTTGTTAAAATGGTTTTAAATAGGTATTTTCTAATGCATGCATACTATATATATATATATTAAAGGATTTTTAGGAACTTGATAAAAGGGTATTTATTTATTTAATTTCCAACCCTTAATGAGAACTATGTTGGGGTTTGTTGTGATAATTTTTTTTCATAATGAAATGTCTATAATCTGGAAGTTAATTATTTGAATGATCACTTGGGAGATCTTGGATAAAGAGAAGTTCACTAGAACCATTGAATTATGAGTTTAGTAATCTAAATAATGTTCACATGAAGTTTAGATGTTGGATCTATCAGTTCACATATAGTATCAATTATCATTTAATTAAATTTTAATGAATCCTTAAAATGATATCTCACTAGATGCAGGTAGCTAGATGGTTCCTTCACTGAATGTTCAATGAGAGTGCCTTTACTAGAAGTTCGGAATTATTTGTTCGATGAATGAGTTCTGTTGATAGAGTATAGTGGAGTCTGGGTGTGGAAATATCATGGTAGTACATTTTATGCAAGTACGCATGGAATAGGTTATGGATCTAAATAAATGTAGTGAGGTGAACGGTAGGGGAATCTACTGGTATTTGAATGAATATCCAAAGGAGGTGATGGATGTGTAGAATTTCATGAGTTCCATGAACTCAAATGATGATGCATGGGAGTATCTCTTATGAAATGAAAAGGTAATAATTATTCAATGTCAGTAGATTGAAGTGGATATGGAATGCACCATTCACTGGTGTTGGTGGTCATAAATGAAGTCTCTACTAGAAATCAATAATTACTCATGCCAACCGAAGGATGACTAAAATTATAGGAGGGAAGTTGTGATTGGATGATTAGTTTAGGAAAACATCAAAGAGTTGTGTGAACTACATCTCTATTTATATATTATTGAATAAATAAATTTAAGAGATTATTTTACTGTGAATGATGGGGCCTATGTAAAAAAATTATGTGTCTACAGAATAGGAGCACACTTAAGCACAACCAGATTCCCATAGGTTGAAATTAAAAATTCCATGTTCAATGAACTGGAAGGATTATATAGGATATGAAATGGTCAAAATATGGTATTGGTGATACATATTCATGAGAACATAGAAGTGTTTTTGAAAATTGACTTTACCATGTTACTCATGTTCTCTTTTTTCCAATGGAATAAAAATTTGATGTTGTTGTTACACCATACAAATTAGATTAATGTATGAATCAAATAATCCTTAAATAAAATTCTATTTGTACATTGTTATTACATGTTTATATATTCTATTTATTCTTTTTCACTTGTAAGATCATTGAAATAAGGATACTGAGATGACTAAAACTCGGGTAATCCAAGTTGGAGGAAAAATAGGTGTGCTGGTTGGGGTGTGTGGTAATCCCAATTTTGGTATTTGAAGTCACGAGGGATGCAAGTATCAGTAGATAATATGATACATTTGAATGAAGTTCCACTATGTTGGAGAATCAGATGTAAAAATAATAATGATCTTAAAATTTCCACTTATCCCCAATAAGTGGTATCAAAGCTAATGTTCCTTTTTTATTTCTAAAAAATTGGTTGTAGTGATGGATGATAGAGCACGAAGGTATTGTTTTTTACAGAGTAGTTTTTTAATGAATGGAATGCATTTTGGATGGAAGACTATTGGGTTATAAGGATCAGATGGTTTATTAGGTTTTTAGAATAATTTCACTAGAAGATGGTGTTAGTGCCATGGGTCTTCATAGACCTCAAAATTCTTCTGGTCGTAGGTGTCACGTTGTATGTTTTATTCATCATTTGGAATTATAGAGTTTTCCAGAAGATCATTGAAATTATAATAGCAGTGGATTATTAACATGATTCTGGAAGCTTCAGATAATATAGTTCATTGGTTCTCTACTCCTGGAGGATCTATATGTTCCATTAGATGGGTGTGTTACCATGAAGTACAAAAAAATGATCTTGAAGGCTATTACAATAAGCATATGTATTATCAATGGAACATGAAAGGAACTATTCTAGCAGGGGTGACTGAATTTGTTTGCAAGTGATTTTCCAAGACCAAATTTTGAGTCTAGACTTTGGATAATGGGTTCAGATCAATAAACTCCCATTGAGTGGGAGTTGGTGTCATGTTTTTAAGAATCTTCCATATGTGATGGATACATATGGACAAAGGATCAGCAGGTGTGTGAGACATTCATTAGAAAATTATTTGATGCAAGTAGAGGGTTTTTTTGAAGGGTGTGGGTGTTTCACATAGTGGGGTGGAGGGGTCAGGGTTATGGGATGTGTGGATAGTTTCAATCTCGAGAAGTTTGATTATTAGAATATGATGGATCATATGACTAGAATAATGAATATGATGTATTTTTTTCATGAGTTAACTATAGTGAGATGGAATGAAGGATGAGAAATATTAGTTGTGTGAAGTATTGATAAAATCATTGGTAGATGGTGTAATTTTCAGTCATCGGAATATAATAATAGGTTTCAATGTATTCTCTCATGAAGGCCATTGTACTTCAAAGCAACGTTCACATTAGCATGGGTTTCTTATAAAATTATTTATACTTTTTTTAGGCTGAAAAAATGTTCATAAACTGGTTATCTTGTTATTAAATTGTATATAAACTGGGTGAGTTGATTATATAATTTTTTATAAACAGTTTGGTTTGTTTGTAAAATTTTAGTTAAATTTTTTGGTTTTTTTATAATGGTGTTGTCATTTTAGAGTTTTGATGTTTTTTATGGAAATGAACTTGTGTTTTTTTGGAAAGGATAATATCCCTTTTGGAAATTGTGAAATGTTTAGGGGTGTGTGTGTTTGAAACTCAAGGGACCATTTGGCACTTCCATATGCATTGTGTGTTTTATATTCCCACTACTGACCAATAAAATTGTTTAACCAAAATTGTACCATTCCTAAATCTTATTAGACCTATTTTGTATATGTATAACATATGATTTCTCATTTTATGTTTTCCTTTCTATTTGAAATATCCTCTGCCGCAATCCTCTCCTCTGTAGCGAACGCTCCTCCGTCGCTCACTAAAGGAAACCATCACGGTGAGTTCTCACCACTTACTCATTGGATTTCTCTTATTAACATGTTATTATTGTTTTTATATTTATGGTTATGTTGTGGATTGTAAGGGCTAAATTCCCCTATGAAAATCATGGCCATTAGTGGTCCTTGTTTGAGAACTAAATGGATTTTGTGTTGGTTGGTTCCTCATGAACATTTGAAAATAGAAATTGGTAATTTACGTATACATGGATAAGGAATGAATTCTCCATGATGAAAAAACTTCTATGATAACCCCTAAATTAATAAGCAGAATTGAATATGGGATGCTTTTTAAAAACTGAAATTGTGTTTGTTTGGTTTGTATGGTGTTGTGATTGTGAGCATGATTGTGTATTTGTATGGTTTTGCGGTTATTGGAATGATTGGTATGCCTCATGTTTTATTTGTTTTAGTTCCTCCACCATTTAATATCAATCAAAACGTTACCTATTTCAATTTCCCCACCACTTTTTTACTATTGCAATCCCACTTAATCTTAGAAAACCATTTCACTAGAGGACTCTAAGGGACAATTTATGGATACCATAGTAAAATAACCATAAAAAAACATATAATTAATCCTTACACACACAATCACTCTAGGGAAAATCATACCATCTATTAGTTTTGTACCATGTTTCATGACTTGAGACATTATGTTTCTAGAGAAACACTAAAAAACCAGTTTACAATAATGCATATAGATCACTTGTGGTATACTAAAACATTTTATTGAAAGGGATTCTCATGGATAGTTCCATTGATTATGTGGTTGGGAAGATGGGTGTGATCTACTTTGGTCCCAAGTAATTAATAGAGAGGTAAGGGTATTGTTTACGATAGCTAGTTCCATTGATTATAGTTGGATGATGACCCTAGTTGAATATCTTTGGTGTAATTATTTTGTCCAATATTAATAATACAAAATAAAATAGGATGAAAATGAATAAATAATGGATGAATGGAAATTAGATAACAAAAGAGTATGAAGATGGCATGAATGAATTTATCAAATTTTCAAAATATCATGCATATGACCTTTCTCCAATCATATATATGTGTTTACACTATTGTTATTGAAGACAAATTATTCCAAAGAAGTTGGACGAACACATGATCTATCAGAGAATAGATCAAATTTATACAAGTCAGAATAAACATGGGGAAAAATGTAGGTAGTGGCTGGGATAACAATGTATTTTATGGATCACCTGATATGATTACAATCATGAACAATGAAGACAATATTACAGAGGATGTGACTAGAGATGTGAATAATGATGAAGATTGTATTGAGTAAATGAAAAGGATAGTTGAATATGAACTTCGTGGTTTCCCAAAACTATTTGAGATGTTAAAGAGTTGTGAAAAGATTCCATTTTATGCTGGTTGCACTAAATATAATAAATTTTCATCCATACTAAAGCTGTTTAGTTTGAAAGAAGAAAATGGCTGGAGTGATGCCTGTTTTACAGAACTACTTGCTCTCTTGAATGACATGCTCCTAGAAGATAATGAGCTCCTGAGTCGAACATATGATGCCAAACAAATGATACGCTCAATGGGTATGATATCTGAAAGAATACGTGCATGCTTGAATGACTGTATACTATTTCACAAGGACCATAAATCAATTAAATAATGACCAAATTGTGGTTCTTATCGATACAAGAAAGATTAATCCATCACTATGAATGTTGTATGGTACATTCCAATCATTCCACATCTTAGGAACCTATATGGAAGTCATGTGACTGCATGACAATTGACATGGATTGCAGATACATGAATTAAAGATGGAAAACTACGTCACCTAACAGACTCTCCCTAGTGGAATAAAATTTATCATGTGTATCATGAATTTGGAATCGAGCCAAGAAACATTCGTCTTTCATTATCTATAGATGGAGTGAATCCTTTTTGTTTTAAAAGAAGTAGTAATAATACATGTCCAGTTATGTTGGTACGTTATAACTTACCACCGTCGTTATGAATGAAATGATAATACATCATGTTATCCATGCTTATATCAGGACCAAAACAACCGGGTAATGATATTGATGTTTATTTGGCTTCATTGATCGAGGATTTTAAATTATTGTGGGATTCATGTGTTACGTTGTGTGATGCTTACAAAAATAAAAATTTAAATTTGAGAGACATGTTGTATGGGAAGTTAACTACCATTCCGTCTTATGGAAATTTTTCAATATATAACATTAAATGAACTCAAGGGTGTCCCATTTGAGAATAAGGTACACATTCAATTAGGTTGAAACATTAATAGAAAAATGTGTTTCGAGGAAGTTGCATATTTCTACCCTGATGGAATAAGTATAAAATTTGGACTAAATCATTTGATGTAAGTTCATATAAACATACAACACCATCTCCAATAACAGGTCATCAGTAGTTTGAGAATGTAAACGATGTGGACACTACTTTTGGTAAACCATTTTCGAAAATCCTTATAAAAACTTGTTGAAAGAAATGATCAATTTTTTTGAATTGCCTTACTTAAATTTTCTGTATGTCAGATGTTTTATTGATGTTATGCATGGTGAAAAAAGTGAATGTGATAGTGTCATTATAACATTGATAAATGCACTCGGCACAAATAAAGGATGGAATTATGGCTAGGTTGGTGATGGTTTAGATGGGAATATGAGAAGATATGGAACTATTGAAAGGGGAAAATCTAACATTTCTTCCTCCTACTACATACACTCGTTCCAGGTAGGAGAGATATCAGTTTTGAAACTTTTTTATTTATATAAGGGTTCTATAGGGGTATTCATCAAATATCAAGAACATCGTTTCAATGATCGATTTAAAGATAAAGGGTTTGAAATCACATGACATCTATGTTTTGATGAAAGATATAATTCCTATAGATTTACGTTTTATTTTTACCAAGAATTTATACCATCCATTAACAAAGTGATGTTTCTACTTCAAATCTATATGAAGTAAAGTTACATACCCGGTAAAATTGCCAACTATGGAAAGAGAAATTTTCGTCATATTATTTCAATTGGAAATGTTGTTCCTTCCAAAATTATTTGATATAGTGGTTCAATTGATGGTTAACATGGTGAGAGAGATTCCACTATGTGGTCTTGTACATTATAGAAAGATGTACCCCATTAAAAGGTATATGATGATTTTGAAAGGGTATGTCAAAAATTGAAGTCGGCCAATGGGTTGTATTCCAGAGTGATATATTGTTGATGAAGCCATTGATTTCTGTACCAAATTCATGTTTGATATTGAAAGAATTGGCCTATCAGAATATCATCACAATTGGTGGATTGAGGGTTAAGAAATTTCTGTAAGAGAGGTTTTCACAATAATTATTTCAGATCAGGAGAAGGTCCACCTTTACATTATGCATAACAGTTTCCACGTTGTCCCATATATTCAAGCCCAAACAAAATTCTTAGGCATTTGAATCCATCTAGGTTTGAAAAATGGATATCAGATACACATAATCGATGGTTTATAGGATTGTTCAGGAACATATTTTTTATTAGTCAAATGAAAATCCATAATCAATTTTAGAATGACATTGATGACTAGCCATAGGACCAAGTGTGTATATATTATCTTATAATGCTAATGTAGTTAATGGTTATAAATTTTATACTAATAAACATGATTAAGATAGTACCATGCCGAATAGTGGGGTTACACTTGTGGTTGAAGTTATGTATGTTTCCGATGTGAAGGAAATAAATCCAATTTATGTGAATATGTCATAATTTGGCATCATCAGTCAAATATGGGAGTTGGATTATAAGAAATTGAAAGTGCTGATTTTTCAATGCAAGTCGGTTGATAACAAGAGTGTTGTTAAAACATATGAATTGGGATTCATGAAAGTTGATTTCAGTAAGGAAGGGGAGAAAGATGAACCATTCCTAATGTCATCACATGAAGTACAAATACTTTATGTTCTAGATCCCACAAACTGAAACCGGTCAATTGTTCGGTTATCGAGCAAAATAACTAAAGGGTCAGATGGAAATTCAATGGAGGATGACCATTTCATTGGGACTTCGCAATAATTTCATAGCGGTACCAATTTAGATGTCATTTTGTATGTCATAGGAGACCACAATGAAGGGATTTACATAGTTGATAGAGGGGTAAAATATCTTTATCCTTAAAAAAAGAGATTTTAATAATTAGATTATTTTTTATTGTAATATAAAATGTTTTACCATATGTTATTACCTATTCGTTGTTGCTTTTATGTAATCTAAATTAAATGTTAAACCGTATTAGCAGATAATGACTTCTTCACCTGTTGATGTGCCTAATACTGAGGCACAACAGGTCTCTCAACCTACTGTTGTGTGTCCCAGTGTAGAGGAACAATTGGTATCTCAACCTATTGTTACTAGTCCTGGTGCTGATGTACAATAGGTTTCTCCACCTGTTTCTGCTAGTCCCAGTGCCGATTCTAGCACTCTAAAGGAACATAATGATGATGATAAAACTAAGTAAATGATAGGCAATGAAACCCGAGTGTCGCAATAAAAAACAAGAGTGCTTTTGTTTGATAGAGTTTTCCAAAATCCTTAAGGCAAAATCAAAAGGCATCAAATTTGAGGCAGTATGGAATAAGAGAGGCTAGCATGTTAACCCCAACAATGCCATATTTAGTAGCTATGTTGGAATCATCACTCAGCAACACATGTTGACTTTTTTATAGTCATTACACCATGTTGTTGCTGGGGTTAAGACACTAATGTGGTAAGAGATTATAGTAATATTAAGATATCATTTATTTAATTTATTAAAATAAAATAAAATACTAAAAAACTTAATTACTCTTTATTATCCCGGGAATAGTTCATTTATAGTAGATGAATCACACAAGGAATATGCATTAATAATTACAGTAAGGATTGAAAGAGTTTTTCTCAAAATTTTAACAAAATATCATCTCACTACTGGAAATCCTAGTTTTACCAACGGTTATATCCCAACGATTTAATAAACTGTTGGGAATAGCCATCTATACCAATGGTTCTCAGAAACTGTTGGTATAGATGGTTTTATAGACACTTTTACCAACGGTTGTAATGAACCGTTGGTATAGAGGAGTTTTTACCAACGGTTCAATGAGAACCATTGGTAAAAGTTGTATTTTAGTGACCTTTTACCAACGGTTCTCATTGAACCGTCGGTAAAGGTTTGAGCTGAATGTATATACCAACGGTTTTTAAAAACTGTTGGTAAACATTTCCCCTAAATTGGTAGTAGCCCGTCCTCTCACCCATTCGCGATCCAGATCCCTAAATGGGAGCTATCGGCGATTTTGGAGGTGCTTCCTGTTCTCTTCCTCCATCACATCTAAGGTGAGTTATTTCATTTAACATTCAGTTTTTATTTTCGATTTTTATGTGTATATGTTTCTCTTTAGGATGAGACCAATTTCTATTCTCATATTCCCACCCAATTTATGTTCCATCCCTATTTATGTTTTGGTTCTTTATTAAATTCCATGCATATTCCAGCCCATATAGATTGCATTAGACGGTTTTCTAATTTTTTGATGTGCCTTTCATGTTTCATTACCAAGAAATTTTTATTATATGTTATAAAATTCAATCACATGTTTAGTTTTAACATTCATAGTTACTTTATTATCTTGTGTCAATAATTTATATTAATAATCTTTTCATATATTCCATCGTTGAGTGTTTTTACTTGTGCAATAGAATTCCAAGCTCATGTTACTTAATAGTGATTATTTAAATTTCAAAGTGTTTTATTTTTCATGTTAAATTTATTAAAAAGTTTTGGGGACTAATTAAAGTTATTAGATTCCAATTTCCATTCTTCTATGCTTGTTAAGTATTAAATGAAATATGATTGTTGTAATTAAATGAAATTCAATGTTCAATTTTTATCATGTATGGGTGATTAACAAATTGGAATGTGATGAGCCATATAATTAAACCATTGTTGATTCAAATTATATACCAAAAGGTTATTGAATAAAATTTATTCTGGTGAATTTCATTACATCATAGATAAAATGGTTGTGGTTATATGAGAGATACCTCTGATGGTTCTTTGATCATTGTTTATGGAGAATGAATGGTTTAGGTCCGGTATTAATAGTATCTTCTAGTGAGACCATTTTAGTATAAGGGGAAACGAGATTATGATCTACAAGGGGGTTATTGAGTTGGTAGAGACCAAACATAGTTTGTTCCTTGTGTTCAAGAACCATAAATATAGTGTTCCAATTAGGTGGTCATCAGTAAAGTCGTAGGTAAGATTCCCAATTCATGTTTCATGAAGTTGAATATGTGGTGCTATAGTGGTTTTGGAATGTTTGAGGTACTCTTAGTGTATTATAAACCCTTATTTTTTCCATATTCATTTAAATTGATTTAATATCATTTTTTCACACACACCATTATATCCTCTCAAACTATATTTAGAGTGTATTTTCATTCGTATAGTGTTAAATATTTCAGTAAATGTTCATACTAGCTTCTTTTATGTGTTCTAGGGGTTTAGACTAATGACAGGGTTGCATGATTATTGTGGGGGTATTATTTTCATATAAATATACCTATACACCCCGACCCCCTTGGGCAACCTGACCACCCCCATGGACAGCCCGCCCACCTGGACACCCCGACCCCCCTAGACAGCCCCCCACGCCCTGGACACCTCCGACCCCCCGGACGGCCCCACCACCCCCGAGACACCCCGCACCCGCCTGGACATGCCACACCCCCCTTTGACAGTCCCGCCACTCCCATGATCCTCATCCTACTCCTCATCCTGGTCTACTTGAAGAAGTTAAAGTATAAAACTCATATACTCCCAACATGACCCTTAAGGATTATGTATTCCTTGATCCACTTCCAATATCTTACTGGTCAATCCTTGAATATAGGAATTATAAATTTTGTATCTTATTTTCTTATATACACTGTATTTTGTTGTATTTCTTAATATGATTCTCATATAGAGTAATCTGTCAGTTATGCTTTTATATAGAGTAAACAATTGTCATTTACATAAATATTTTTTTGATTAAACATTAATATTATTAAATTGCTTTGAAATGACTTATTGCGATTTTTTACAGAATGGATAGATGTTGGATGTACAAAACTGATCAGATTTCAACCGATTTTCAAAATAATTTGAACAGCTTTCTAGATTTTGCATTTGACAAGGCTTCAGATAGAGGTCGCATACACTTCCCATGTTTTAATTGTGTTGGAAGACCTTGGTTGAGCCGTTAAGCAGTTAGCTATCATATAACCAAATATGATTTCCAAACAAACTATTATGTGTGGTATCACAATGGAGAGAAAATAGAATCTCAAAATGTTGATGATCCAAATGATAGAACTGAATTGGAGAGTTTGATATATGATCAGTATCCATTTATTCGACATCATGAGAAGGAAAGGATGTCTAGCCAACAAGATTTCGATACAAGCACACATGATGCGTCCAATGAAAATGATGATGTTGATAGGGTGAAAAAATTGAATGATGTTGCGACGACTCTAGTATATCGGCAATGTGATAAAATGAAAAAGTTGGAATTTTTAATCCGATTGTTTCATGGGAAAACTATGTATGGGATTTCAAATACTGCAATTGATTACATTTTTACCTTCTTGAAGGACTTACTTCCAGATGATGCAGATATTCCCTCAAACCAATATATGGCATGGAAGTTGGTTGATGAACTTTGATTCTCATAAAAAAAATCATGCTTGGCCGAATGATTGCAGCTTAATTTGAGAGGAAACTGCTAAAAGAAATGATTGTATAAAATGAAGAACCTCCCGATGGAAGCCAAATGATGATGGAACACCATCTAGTGTTCCACAAAACGTAATGTGGCACTTTCCATTGATCCCCAGATTATAGAACCTTTTAATGTCTGATGAAATATCCGTAAAAATGCGATCGCATGACACCGAGAGAAAAAAGAATAATGAAGAGTTGGTTCACCCTGCAGATGGATTTTCATGGAAAATATTTGATGCTCGATATCCTGAATTTTCAGCCGACGTGCGTAATGTGAGACTGGGTATTTCATGTGATGGTTTTAATCCATTTGGGCAGATGCTTACTTCGCACAGCACATGGCTGGTTTTCATACACATTTATAACCTTCCCCCTTGGTTGTGTATGAAAAAGCCTTAAACTTTCTTGAGTATACTGATATCTGGCCCTTCTGATCCCGACAATGATATAGATGTATACATGCAACCTTTAATAAAAGAGTTGAAACTTCTTTGGGATGTGGGTGTTCCCACATACGATTCATGTTTTAAAGACATATTTCAGATGCGTGCTACACTTATGTGGACTATCAATGATTTTCCTGCTTATGCAATGATGTCTGGATGGAGCACAAAAGGAAAATTTTCATGTCCTTTATGTATGAATAATACTCGATCGAGAAGACTGAAATATCGTCGTAGTTTTAGTTTTATGGGACATCAAAAATTCTTACCAATGAACCATCCATATAGAAACAATCGTCGAAGATTTGACAATACCATGGAGAATGACGATCCACCTCAGCGTATTCCTGGAACTGATGTGCTTAATGAATTGAAAGATTTCATTTATTCATTTGGGAAGAGTGTAATGAAATCCAGAAAGAGGAAAAATGTTTCCAATGATACCTGTTACAATTGGAAGAAGAAGAGTATATTCTTTGAGTTGTCATATTGGTCAACCAAATTGTTACGTCATTTCTTAGACGTAACGCACATTGAAAAGAATATATGTGAAATGTTGCTTTCGATTCTTCCAAATGTCAAGGGGAAGAAAAAATATGATTTACGATCTCGGTGCGACTTGGTAGATTGGGGGATCAGACCAGAATTGCATCCTTCCTGTATCAGTGAAAATAAATGGAAAGTTCCATGTGCTTCTTATGTGATGAGTGCTGCTGAAAAAAAATCAATTTCTGGAAGTGCTAGAGACTATTAAAGTTCTACATGGTTATTCAAGAAATATATCAAAACGGGTCAACAGAAAAGAGTTGAAGTTGAAATCTTTGAAGACTCATGATTATCACGTCCTTTTGAATGAGTTGATTCCAATAGAAATCCGTCATCTCGTGTCTAGTAATGTTAGAGTCTCAGTTATTCGGTTGTGCTATTTGTTTAGAGATCTTTGTGCTAAGAGGTTTTCCCAATCCCTCGTGCAAAAAATGTTGGCAGAGACACCATTAATTTTGTGTGATTTTGAGAAAATATTCCCTCTATCATTTTTTACATGCATGTTGCATCTGACTGTCCATCTTCCGACCAAAATAATTTTTGGAGGACCCGTTGCTTTCCGTTGGATGTATCCAAATGAAAGAAACATGTGCACATTGAAATCATATGTTCAGAACAAGAATTATCCTGAAGGTTCTATTGTGAACGGTTACTTGGCTCAAGAATGTATGGATTTCTGCTCAATGTATTTGTATGATCATACTACGAGAATAAACAGACCAATGAGAAAGGAAGAAGAAAAATATGGGCAAATTGAACCCAGTTTCCCATCACTTCCTCAGACAGGAGGAATTCTGGGATCATATACATTGACAACATTAAGCCTTGAAGAGCGAGAGATGGCACATCACACAGTGTTGTTCAATTGTGATTTGTTCGATGAGTATCTGAAGTAAGTTAATTGTACATGTATCTCTTATCTTATCTCTTGTAATTTTAAATATTTGTTAAACTGTTATTATTTTTATCTACAGGGAACATAAATAATTGATATATATAAAGCATCGTTCTTTATCTTTGAGAAAGAAGGAGACTTTGCATAGCAAAGGGTTTTCTGCTTGGTTTAAATTGAAGGTAAAAATATTTCTGTAACAACTAAATAAAAATAATATTTAATTAAGTTTACTATTTGTATATATTTCAGGTATCGAGTTTGCCTACAGACTCTATTTCTGAGGAAATAAGAGTTTTGGCTTTTGGTCCTAATACCATGGTTCGTGCTTGTAAATCACTTTTGATCAATGGATACAAATTTATTATCACTGAACATGCATGAAACATGAGAACACAACATAATGGTGTTATGCTAACTACCACAACAGACTGTTATGCCAGTTCATCCGACACTAGACCTCGTTCTAAAAATGTTGCTTATTATGGTGTCGGGGAGAAAAAATAATTTTGGATTATTACTCGCATGGTCGAGTCATGATGATGAAATGTCAATGGTTTGATTAAATGACGAGGCAAGGAACCTTTATTGATTATTGTGGATTTCGAGTTATTGACATGACTCACACTCTTGCCACCGATGAACCATATGTATTGGCATCAATGGTGAAACAAGTTTTTTATGTCAAAGATCATCGTCATCCTAAATTCGGTGTAATTATTGAAGTAAATCCCAGACCTGTTTTTGATGATGGTGATGATGAAGTTGACACTATCCCTACTGCAATTGGAAGCAATCCGTTTATTACTTATGATGACCCCAACAGCTCAATTTTCAGTGTTGATTGTGAACCCGAAGTTGTGGTGGTAAATATATAGAATCATAAAGTCATGTTCTCACCTACATGTTTCACCTACATCATTCAGAGTGTGTATCCTAGTACTTACCTTCATAACACCATAAATATTCTGTTTCATTATGTTATTTTTATCATAATGGTTTTTCAATATTTTGTTTTTTGGGTTACACATTAGTTATCTGTTTCTAATTACATCCATATTTGTTTTCATTGTAGTAAATGACACCCATTGAAGAGAGGCGACAGAAAAAGATGACAGATAATAATCGTCACATGGTATAGATTGGTGTTCCTCCACTCATCCCTGTTGTGAGTATTTTTTTTCAAATATAAATATTTCAATAACTTATAATATCATGTGTTTACTTTTCTGTCAAACTTTTTTTCAGTATCCACCCCCTAGACGACAGATATCTGACGAGGAGCCTGATATTGCTCCCAATAGAGAGGTTGGTGGTAGGAGGGGGGTGGTGTCAGAGATGGACAATCATCTAGTGGTCCCGGTAATGAGGCTGGTGGTACGAGGGCTTGTGGGGCGAGAGTTAGATGACCCACTACCACAGACGTATCTTCTACGCCCTATTTTGATCCTGGCGTGTCTTCCGGGACATATGAGATATTTAGACCTCTAATGTTTACACTACCTGCTAGACATACTTCTATGCCATCATCTTTTGCTTCTGGTTCATTATCTCCAGGCTATTATATTCCACCTTCTTCGACTCCTGCTGCAACACAATTTGTGGCTGAGGAGCATACACTATGGGACACTCCACCTGTACAGGATATTCCTTCTGCTTCTGCACCCATTGATCCGACTACGACAGGTATATTTATATAACTCTATCAAATTTTTATACCAATTTTTTTTATTATTATAACTTGTATTGATATTATTTTTCTTTAATAACAGATTCATCTACAGATAGGAGGCGGGGGAGGGGACGTACTCGCTTGCATGTGGTATGGAACCGCTAGACATAGTTTATGGTTGAATACAATGTTGATAGAAAAATGATTGAGAAATATGGGTAGTAATGTCGGGGTTTTTTGGCGACACTAGCCAAATACTCCAATATCATTCCGGTCATCCCTCTCTCTTGGAGACATTTCCCACCCGAAGTCAAGGATAACATGTCGGCACAAATATGGGTAAAAAATCTATTGGATTTAATGTATTATATTTTTGTATTTAAATGAACTAATCAATTTGGTTTCAGCTTTGGTTTAACTTCCCTGGTGGCGAAGGTGCACGACCAGTGCATTTAAAAGAGCTAGGAGAGCATTGGAGAGCTTATAAGCATGAGCTATATGTTGGATGGTGTGATAGAGTGGGCACGGAGTTAGAGACATTACCTATCGTGGATGTCTTCCCGATAGAACAAAATCACCAAATGATTACCCATTTGGCGACTCCCAAATTTAAGGTATTAATCTCATTTGAGATATTGAAATGAGAGATTTCATATTTTGCATTAATATAATCTTATTAATTATTAATCAATATTTAGGAATCTTCTGAAAAAAACAAAAAAAAACATTGATTCAAAACAATACCTCCACAATTTGGGGCGCACAACTATGTCAGATCATGAGAGGCAGTAGGTACGATATAGTTGTTTATAATTTTTTTCTTTAGGACTTTCCCTTTTTAGTGGATCCTACTTAATTTATGTGATTTATTGAATAATGAATATATGACTATACTTTCACTTTATATTGTTTCAATGTCATTACAGAAGCACAAAATGAATATTGAAGGATGTATCACTCGAGCAAAATTGTTTTGCTTGAGTAGAAGAAAAAAAGATGGAACTGCGGTAAATGAACCGACCCAAGAGAAGATTGTAAGTTTTAATTTGTTTATTTCAAATTTTAATATCTAATTTGAAATTTAATAATCTATTAATATTATTTACAGGCTGCTTTAGAGGCTCTTGATGCCCAGGAGCCTGACAATTTTGGGCCACACGATCATTTATATCAGGTTTTGGGAGATGAGCACTCTGGTCGAGTACGCTGCCATCCTGGTAAGAATATAGTCCCGACGAGGTATTGGTCATCTCCAGGTATCCATTCTAGTACCACCGGGTTGGAACAGGTCAAGGAGCATTCAAGATAGTCTGATAAAAGGGTCACAGATTTGGAAGTACAAGTTCAAACAAGAGACATAGAATTTATGAAACTGAAGAAAGCATAATATTCATCACTTACACCAGAGGCTAGTGCGGCTTGTCAGACATTTATGTCATCGATGGGTGCGTCATCCAATGCACCAGGCGGCATCTCTAGTGGCGATCGAGATGATGACGTTCCTGGTGATGACGAGGATGCTGAAGAGGAAGAGGGAGAGGATGAGGATGTGGATGAGGGTGAGGATGGGGCCGAGGGTGAGGATGGGGTCGAGGGCGAGGATGATGCCGAGAACGAGGATGAGGCCAATGATGAGCATGGGGACGATGACGAGGATGAGGACGAGGACATAGATGTCGGCGAGGATGAGGCTGATGATGATAGTGGTGATGGTGATGGTGATCAGAGGAAGATTGATCCATTACATTTTCGAATTCTGTATAACTCTTTATTTTTGAACATGGTTTTCCACTTTGGGGTTTTCCTCTGCTTCATAGGGACGTTGCATTCGGATTCTGTTTTTTTCACTTGATTCTTATTGTATGATTAGTCTACTACCTAGACCTTTAGTATTCCTTGGTACTGTGATACTCATTTTTCTATTTTTTTACTTATCTTTCTTAGTTAGCCATGTATTTCATGTTTATGCATGTGGAAAATGATATGGAAAATGTGCTTTGAAGTAGTGGTCGACACCACTCAATGTGTCTAACTTTTATTTGAAATGGACATGATTTTAAGTGAAAACAACAACTGGCATACGGAAAATAGACCAAACACATTCGTATTCTGTTTAAACTATAGGACAACGATCCATGGGTCATATGTGACGTGTACGAGTCAACCCCGCCTCAATTCGAGGGCCGATGTGGCCGGTACCACTCAAAGTGTCTTTCTTTTGTTTAAAATGGATGCGCTTTTTAGTAAAAAAACCACATACGTAAAATGGACCAAACGCATTCGGATACTGTTTATACTTTAGGACATGTATCCATGGGTTATATGTGACGTGTATGAGTCAACCCCGCCTCAATCCAAGGCACGGTGTGGCCGACACCACTCAAAGTGTCTAACTTTTATTTTAAATGGACAGGATTTTAAGTGAAAACAACAACTGGTATACGGAAAACAGACCAAAGGAATTCAGATTCTGTTTAAACTATAGGACAACGATCCATGGGTCATATGTGACGTGTAGGAGTCAACCCCGCCTCAATCCGAGGTCCAGTGTGGCCGGTACCACTCAAAGTGTCTTTCTTTTATTTAAAATGGATGCGTTTTTAAGTAAAAAAACCACATACAGAAAACGGACCAAAGACATTCAGATACTGTTGATACTCTAGGACATGTATACATAGGTCATTTTTGGCGTGTAAGAGTCAACCCCGCCTCAATCCGAGGCGCGGTGTGGCCGGCACCACTCAAAGTGTCTAACTTTTAATTGAAATGGACAGGATTTTAAGTGAAAACAACAACTGGCATACATAAAATAGATCAAATGCATTCGGATTCTGTTTAAACTATAGGACAAGGATCCATGGTTCATATGTGACGTGTACGAGTCAACCCCACCTCAATCCGAGGGCCGGTGTGGCCGGTACCACTCAAAGTGTATTTCTTTTGTTTAATATTGATGCGCTTTTATGTAAAAAAATCACATATGGAAAATGAACCAAAGGAATTCGGATACTATTGATACATTAGGACATGAATCCATGGGACATTTTTGACATGTATGAGTCAACCCCACCTCAATCTGAGGCGTGATGTGGCCAACACCACTCAAAGTGTCTAACTTTTCTTTGAAATGGACAACAGTTTAAGTAAAAACAACAACTGACATACGGAAAACCGACCAAACCCATTCGGATTCTATTGAAACTATAGGACAATGATCCATGTGTCATTTTTGACTTGTACGAGTCAACCCCTCCACAATCCGAGGCGCGGTGTGGCCGACACCACTCAAAGTGTCTAACTTTTCTTTGAAATGGACAACAGTTTAAGTAAAAACAACAACTAACATACAGAAAACCGACCAAAGGCATTCAAATTATGTTGAAACTTTAGGAAAATGATCCATGAGTCTTATGTGACATGTACGAGTCAATCCTGCCTCAATCCGAGGGCCAGTGTGGCCGACACCACTCAAAGTGTGTCACTTTTCTTTGAAATGGACACCAGTTTAAGTTAAAAAAACAATTGCCATACGGAAAATGGACCAAAGGCATTCAGATACTTTCGATACTTAATGACATGTATCCATGGGTCATTTATGACGTGTAGTAGTCAAACCCACCTCAATCCGAGGGCCGGTGTGGCCAGTACCACTCAAAATGTCTTTCTTTTGTTTAAAATGGATGCGCTTTTAAATAAAAAAACCACATATGGAAAACCGACCAAATGCATTCGGATTCTGTTGAAACTTTAGGAAAACGATCCATGGGTCATTTGTGACGTGTAGGAATCAACCCCGCCTAAATCCGAGGTGAGGTGTGGGTGGAACCACTCAAAGTGTCTAACTATTTTTTAAAATGGACAACAGTTTAAGTAAAAACAAAAACTGACATACAGAAAATGTACCATACACATTCAGATACTGTTGATACTTTAGGACAAGGATCTATGGGTCATTGGTGACTTGTACGAGTCAACCCTACCTCAATCCGAGGCATGGTGTGCTCGGTATCACTCAAAGTGTATTTATTTTGTTTAAAATGGATACGCTTTTATGTAAAAACAACTGGCATACGGGAAACCAACCAAACGCATTCGGATTTTGTTGATACTTTAGGAAAATGATCCATGGGTCATTTGTGATGTGTACGAGTCAACTCTGCCTTAATTCGAGGTGCAGTGTGGACGAAACAACTCAAAGCCTCTCTTTTATTTCAAAAGGAAATCATTTTAAGTTAATACAACTGAAATTTACACTCATCAACGATAGTTGCAAACTATTTTTCATGAGTTGGGTAGTTTCACTAATGGGGTCATATGTGACGAGACTCCTAAGAAAATACCTTTTCACCATATATTATAAACAGTTCAAGTTCAATGAAAAATTCATCACAAATAATTACATACCCAAACCTAGGATCACAAAAAAAGAGATTTTAGCCAATTTGAAATTATTATTCAACTCTAATAGATTTTTATCAAACTATTCTGCCTATTAGAATTTGAAGGGGAGGTGTGCTGGTTGGGGGGTTGTGCATGGGTGAGGTGAATTACCACCGGATGATTGTTGTCATATGTGTTTTTTGGGCTATTTTCTGTGTTTTTTATATTGTTTGAAATATGTATGTGGTTTTTGTGATATTTTTTATATAGGTGTATAGTGGAGGGTATATTGAGGGCTGTTGTGCAATGTTTTTTATGCATGTGGATGGTAGGGCTACTGGAGGGCTTCTGGTGGGCTGCTGTGAAGCAGCTCTGGAAAAGGTTATACCAACGGTTCAGAACCCTTGGTATATCTTTTTCCAGAATTCTGGAAAAGGCTATACCAACAGTTCTGAACCATTGGTATAAGATTTTCCAGAAAAAAGCTATCCCAACGGTTTAGAACCGTTGGTATATCCTTTTCCAGAATTCTGGAAAGCTTATACCAACGGTTCAGAACCGTTGGTATAGATTTTTCCAGAATTCTGGAAATATTATACCAACGGTTATAAACCGTTGGGATATATTTTTTCTGGAAAATCTTATACCAACGGTTCAGAACCATTGGTATAGCCTTTTCCAGAATTCTGGAAAAAGATATACCAACGGTTCTGAACTGTTGGTATACGTGTTTCCAGAATTCTAGAAAGCTTATAAAAATGGTTCAGAACCGTTGGTATAGACTTTTGTAGAATTCTGGAACACCTATACCAACGGTTTAAGTTCAACCGTTGGTATAGGGCTTTCCTCACGGCTTACTAGCCAACGGTTTGGAAAACCGTTGGTATAGTCTATACCAACAGTTTTCCAGCCTATACCAACGGTTTTAAACCATTGGTATAGCCTACTTTTCTAGTAGTGTCTTAATGACACTAAAGGGAAAATCAATCCACACCCAAATCTTCTTTATGCACACTTGATATCCTAAAGATCATGGGTTTCATTTAGTTGCTTTCATATGATGAATACTTTTAAGGTACATTGTTTATGGTTATAATTTGTTGGGCATTGCTTGTATTAATCACTTCTATTGACAGTTTTTTATTTATGAAATAACAAATGAGTGCCGAAAATAATGGAGAGGCTATAAACCCAACATACCCCTACAGTAAAATAAAGATGGTGTACACTTCACTTGAGGAAAAATTGTTATGTATTTTAAATCAATATTAATACTTTTATGCGACCTCAAACAACACCATATCCGTGTTCTTATGTTTATATAAAGATTTATGAATCAAAATTAAAATACACATCCATCACATTCCATGTTCTATGGATGGAGGATCGTGTAAATAAAGAGTGGATACTGATAGTTTAAAACACACATCATATGTGGGAAACATTTATTGGTATGACATAATATAAATTTATTTTTCTTTAAATCACTATTAAAAAATAATGATTACTTATTTTCCTATATTTTATATCTAAAATAGTCATAGGAATCAATAACACCCACACCAGATGCAGACATAATTTTAGCAGTCTGGAAGAATCCAGAATAGTATGGCCACATCAGAGGTGCAGGTTTTGGGGTGACACCTTAAACATATTTTCAGAATGTAAATAATGCAGAGGATCAAAATGAGGAAATAAAAAAGTTGAGAGATAAAATCGCTATGTTTAAAGATGAATTACAATACCAGTGATATCTGATAGTATGTTTGATGGGCTGGGCAAAGAGAAGAAACTAATCAAGAATAACCCATACGTGAAGATCCCACCCCACCCCCACCAGTTTTGAGGTAATCCATTCCCATAAAAAACCTGACTTAGCTAAGGTAATTAATTTTCTAATAATTGTTTCTCTGAAATGTGAATCATATAGACATAGATATCATTCTTATACTGATATCCTATAGGGTAAAAATGATTGTGATTTATATCTAGCAACTCCCACCTATCTCCTTGAACTGAGGGCTATGGTGTTCAATATGCAAAATGACATTCTACACAATAGACAAATTCCAACAGGTCATGATAAAGTGTCAATTAACATATCTCATGATCCGATCACTGATCTACCTATTCCAAATGATGATGAAAACATTCATACGTTCGAACACGATGTTAGAACATTCATCACATAAACTTCAATTCTTATAAAAAACATATCGATAAGGAGGTATTCATTTATAATATATTTTTTCAACCTAAACCTTTAAAATTTGATGAAAAAGGTCTGAAACGATGAATTTTATAAAAAACGACAAAGGGAAAAGGGTGAAATGAAATATAGGCTCACAAATATCTCAAGGATCAACCAACAGATCGAAAAAACCTACTAAGAGCACCTTCACCCCACCCATTCTATATCTACATTTAATATCATTACACGCTCGTGGGGATGAAAAGTTGATAGAAAACAATAATCACATAGTTGATTTTGAAAAAAAATTGTATAGAGGTGAAGAAACACATTACATTAGTGCTGAAAATGTAAATGAAATCCCCAAGTATGAATAACTCGGATTCTTAGTTGTAAATGTAAACTTGAGGTATGTTTTCTTGATTTTATTTTACAAAAGCTAATATAATATGATAATTAGGACTAAATACATTTCAAATTTTTTTGTAGGCATATATATGAAAAAAATAGCTTGGATTTATTCATGAACAAAAATTTGGACTTGTTAGTCCTCTCATCATCTCTTCAAAAGAAGAAATAAATTCTGATAAAGAGGGTGAAATAATGTCATCCTTTCTTAAATTTTTTGAAAAAAAATTATGGATAACATACTATTTTTAATACCAATGATTCAGGGGTAAAAATATATAATTTAATCATATCGATTATATTTTAATTTCGTTTATTTCTTATTCCTTTTTGTGTTTTTAGGTAGCATTGGATTATCAATGTGGTCAACTTGGATAATATAATGATTTTTTTTCATGATTCAATGCATGGATACCCAACAAACCAAACATGAATGATGAAATTTTTCAATTTTAAATACACTAGGTCCACCATTTTAGAACTAATAATATAGTTATATAAATTATATTATCATTTAATGAGTATTCTGTTATGATATGGTGGTGCATCAATATCATCTACTTCATGGAATGAATCCAGGGCCTATGGACATGAATTCCCCTGAGATCTAAAATAGTTCAAGTATCATGGTATATATAATAACATTGCATTAACCAAAAACATATCAAAACAAATTACTTATTTTTCTTGATTTTTCTGTAGTGTCCAAAATAAATAAACGGAAAATACTGCGGTAATTATGTTTGAAAATTTATGAAAGATATCACATTTAATCAACCAACCAGCATCCCTAAAGAGGTACTTTCGAAAATAATTACTAGTTCATTTAAAATATTTATTAATTCTTTTTGTGTTTATATATTTTCAGTACTACCATGGCTATCGCAAAAAAACATATTCACAAAATGATATAGATTTGTTTAGAAATAAATGGGTAGGATGCCTGATGGAAAACTATGCAAAAATTGGAAAAAGGCTAATTCCCACTACTTATGTTATCCTTATATGATCTTTTCTATCTACCTTGTTTACACTTATTGAGCATCTATGATCACCCTTTCTTATGTTTCATATCCTTAGGTTGTGAATAATGGTTTTTGTAATGATTTTACTTTCTAGTAAAGAATAACTTAATGAGGGACTTGTATGAACTAGTTTTTTATGTTTCCATGTTTCCAAAATCCCTACACCTACAATATTAATGAATGGGTCATTTATATTATATATTTTGGTCATTTATGATAGAGTTTATATCAATGTAGTTCTTTGGAAGAATATTGGTTTTGAATAATTCAAATATTTAATAATTAAACTAAGGTTTCTTCATTACTGTTGGTTAACTAACCCTTTTCATAACATCTCATCTTAACTTCCGATTTAGTATCCCCTTGATGCTCTCATCCCACACGATATCTATGATATCATCCTTCACCTTTCATGTTTCATTCTCTTCATGTACCCATTTACTAGGTAAATGGGTCTAGGAAGAGAAGGAAAAGTGAATGTTGAAAGATGATATCATAGAGATGGTTTTAGATGAGAGTATCACGGGGACGCCGAATCGGAAGTTCTGATCAGATGCTATGTTAAGCGGTAGTTAACCAACTATAGTGAAGTGCACAAAGAATCATTATTTTTGTTATTATCTTATATCTGGACCAATGAAACCCTTTATAAAGATGTAAAGGTAATTTTATGATATTATATCTCTACATGAAAGAAAAATTATATAATGAAATATTGATTTTATTATGATTATTCCTTTTAGGGTTCATTTATTTTAGAAGATTTTTGTCCATGTGACCTGCCTTTGTAGGAAGAGAGATGACGTTGTGTCTACTCAATCAAAGAGTTAATCGTGATGTTATAATATTAAAATCATTTTCCATATAATTATTGATTTTTTATATTTATGTTCAATTTATTTCTTTTATGTAAGAAATATTAATCTACTCATAGTGATATCAATGTACGAAGTGTTTAGGTCATTATAGTTGGTATCATAGTAACTGGCCTATTCAAAATCAGGAAAACACATTCAGTTGTTTTGATAGTTTAGTGAGATGATATATAAGTCATTTGAAATGTGTAGGAATAAATATCACATCAATACAACACATGATGTGACTGGTATTACTCAAAGTGTTTCTTTTTATTTGAAATAGACATTATTTTTAGAAAAAAGAATAAGAAACATACTGAAAACTGAGAAAACACATTATGATTGTTTTGATACATTAAGGAAATAATCCATAAGTCATTTGTGACATGTAGTAATTGACCGAACATCAATTCAACATACAATGCGACTGGTATGACTCAAAGTGTCTATTTTTATTTAAAATTGACATTAATTTTAGAATAAAACACAGGTGACATAATGAAAACCATGAAAACTCCTTTTTATTGTTTTAATACTTTATTAAAATGATCCATGAGTAATTTTTGATGTGTAAAAATCAACCTCAGCTCAATCTAATCCAAGGTGTGACCGGTATGACTAAAAGGGTTTGTTATCAGTTTAAAATTGACATTTTAGCTCAAACCATGTCACTCACTAAAAACCATGAAAACCCACTCCAACTATCTTCATAATTTAGGATTACAATTTTTAAGTCCATTTTGACATGTATGAAGTAGTCTCATATCAAACCAATACATGATGCGATCAGTGTTACTAAAAATGCATGATTCCTATTTGAAATGACATTTTAGTAAGAAAACACAACTAACATAAAACAAACTGAGAAAACAAATTTTTATTGTTTTTATACTTTATTAAAATGTTCCAAAATTCATTTTTGACATGTTGGAATCTACCAGACCTCGATTCAATGCACAATGAAACTGGTATGACTCTATGTGTCTTTTTTTATTTTAAATTGACATTAATTTAAAAAAACACTAGTAATATAATGAAAACTGAAAAACAAATTTATATTGTTTTTAAACTTTAGGAAAATTATCCTTTAGTTATTTTTGACATGTAATAATCAACCACACGTCAATCTAACACACAATGTGACTGGTATGGCTAAAAGTGTCTCTATTCAGTTTAAAATTGTCATTTTAGCTCAAAATGTGTCAGTCAAAAAAAACAAAAATAACCTTCTCCAATTGTCTTCATAATTTAGTATAATAATTCATAAGTTCAATATTACATGTATGAGTAGTATCATTTCAAACCAATGCACAATGAAACCAGTATAACTGAAAATGCGTGTTTCCAATTTGAAATGACATTATAGTAAAAAAAACACAACTGGCATACTACAAACCGAGAAAACCCATTTCGATTGTTTTTATACATTAGGAAAATGATACATAAGTCATTTCTGACATGTAGGAATCATCAAAACCTCAATTAAACACACAATGAAACTGGTATGACTCAAAGTGTCTCATTTTTATTTCAAATTGACATTAATTTTAGAAAAAAACAAAAGTGACATACTAAAAACTGAGAAAATGCATTCAGATTGTTTTTATAATTTAGGAAAATGATCCATGAGTCATTTTTGACATGTAAGAATCAACTAAACCATAATCCAATGCACAGTGTGACCGGAATGGCTAAAAGTGTTTGTTATCTGTTTAAAATTGACATTTTAGATCAAAAAGTGTCACTCACTGAAAACCAAGAAAACCTACTCCAATTATCATTATAATTTTGGATAAGTATTAATAAGTTTTTTTTGATGTGTATAAATCTGTATCATATCATACCAATTCATGATGTGACCGGTATGTCTCAAAATGTATTTTTCAAGTTTAAAATGACATTTTAGTAAAAAAAACTCAAATAACATACTAAAATCTGAGTAGGCACATTCGGATTGTTTTGATACATTAGAAAGAAGATCCATAAGTCATTTGTGACATTTAAGAATCAAACTCACTTTAATTAAATGTACAATTCGATTGGTATGACTCAAAGTGACTCTTTTTATTTAAAATTGACATTAATTTTAGAAAAAAACACAAGTGACATACTGCAAATCAAGAAAACATATTTGGATTGTTTTAATACATTAGAAAAATATCTATTAGTCCTTTGTGATGTGTAGGAATGAAAATCACCTCAATATGAAGCACAGTTTGACCAGTATGGATAAAAGTGTCTGTTATCAGTTTAAATTTTTTATTTCGACTCAAAATGTATAACTCTTTGAAAACAAAAAAAACACACTCCAGTTGTCTTCATAATTTATGATAATTATTCTTAATATCTCTATGATGTGTATGAATTAGTCTCATATGAAGACAATGCACTATGCAATCTGTATGACTCAAGATGCATGTTTCTAGTTTGAAATGAGATTTTAGTAAAAACACAACTGATATAGTAAAAACTGAGAAAACACATTCCGATTGTTTTGATACTTTAGGAAAATGATCTATAAGTCATTTTTGACATCTAGGAATCCACAACGCATTAATTCAACATACAATTTGACTGGTATGACTCAATGTGTCTCTTTATATTTAAAATTGATATCAATTTTAGAGAAAAACATAAGTGACATACTGCAAACTGAGAAAACACATTCCGATTGTTCTGATACTTTAGGAAAAAGATCCATCCGTCACTTGTGATATGTAGGAATAAACCACACCTCAATTTGATATTAGTTTCATTAAAAGAACAAGTGACATAATCAAAACTGTGTAAACCCTTTGGGATTGTTTTAATATTTTCAAACAATGATTTATAACTCATTTTTGATGTGTATAAATAAACCACACCACAATACGATGCATGGTGTAACCGATAAAACTCCCAATGTGACTTTTTTATTATAAATTGACATTTTATTAATGTATTCTTTCATATTAAGGATTAATTTGTTTCATTATTTTATTAATAACATAATATATGTTTTCTTATATAGGTGGAATTTTTTTATTTATTTTGGATTCTTTGTTGGGAAACTAATACCATGGATGAAAATTTTTGAGAGGGGATCACATATACCAAAGGATGAAACATTAATGTTTTCAACTTTTTTGGATAATTGTAATTGTAACCGTTTAAAAAATTGATTGAAATGTATATAATAATGTTTTTTTGTATTTATGATCTAAAGTAAATGTATACAACATTTTTTGTGAATCTCTTATGTTTATTGTTTCATTATTTTGTTCTTTGTTCATGTGCAGGTCCTGTTTTGTACAGGTGTACAGTTGTGTTGGTGCTGGGTGTGCTGTTAATAAACAGCACATCATAGGCAACTAGGCCTTTATCAGTGATATTTTGAGCACTGATAAAGGAACATTTTATCAGTGCTAATTAAGCAATCATAAATTGGACCTTTATGAGTTCCCAAAATAGCATTGATAGGGGGGACCTTTATGAGCTCTTTTTTAAGTGCGGATAAAGGGATTGTTTTATCAGTTTTTTTAGAACTGTTAAAGGGGACCCCCCTTTATATTTCCCAAGATTAACAACGCTTTTCTATAAATGTAAAAAGTAGTTTATTGAAATTTTAAAAGAGTTATTTGTAGTCGTGTGAGGTGCATATAGAATCCTTAGTTTTGTTATTAGCTTTGTGAGTGATACACAACCAATCTTTGTTTTGGCTCCCGTGATCAATGGATCCAAATATGAATCAATATTCTTCGAACTATTCTAAACTAGTTTTTCTTGAATAAAAAAAAGTAGGCATAGACAGAGGATTTTAAATGGTCGTGTCCATGCTCTCCTGCAAACATGATGAAATATTTAACTCAATTGCCTTATTCATTTGTTATTTGCATGCATCCATTTTTAGTTCATATCCATTTTATTGGGATCATGAACGACTAATTTTATTAAACCTATAAATAAATATTGTTATGATATTCATTATCAAAAGTGAATGTTACAGAAAAATCTCATATGGGAAACTCAACATTTACTTATTTCAATTAATTATAGTATGTTGAAGAAAACTGGTAATTTATTTTTAGAAAAAAATTACCCACATCAAATCTTTCATAAATCCCCAAAACAAATGAAAATATAATATAGGCAATTGAGGAGTAATACAAACTCAAATATGATGAACAGGAATAATAGACTCTCATTCAATCAACCAAAAGATATAAAAATGTATTGGAACAAGTTATGTATCAACCTAAGTAATTATTACATTTAAAATTAATTTAATATCAATATTTTAAAACATATAAAAATCTTGGGATGTCATGTCCCCAAACCGACCCATCCTAATGAAATTTCAGGTACCCAAATGGGATGTAAAATTGGAATTTAATAATAGATTACTTGAATAAGAATTATCTCAAACAAATATATATATTTATCATTCTTTAATATGAGAATAATATTTGTAAATTGAAAAAGGTGATGTAATAATTGAAACAAGAAATAATAACTTGGTATGGAAGGTTAGATGAATTATTAAAGAAACCTTAATTTAAAAATAGTGAATTGATCATAATCATTACAAAAAAATAATTTTATTTATAGATTTGAAGTGTTTGTCAATGTCGATGATGTAATATTTTGAGGTTCAAGAGATGAATAATGATAATAATTTTATACATTAACAATGACAAATTTATAAATGTTGATGATTAGTGATTTGGAATTTTCCTTCATTTATAGGCGACTTGTAGAATTTGTTCGATATTTTTTCCCAATCCATGTATGTGAGGGAATTGTTTTATAGATTTTAAAATGAAGATTGAAAACTTATGTTTACACCCATTAAAAATTGAATAAAATTTTCAAATATCGTGGGTGGAATGTTAATATATATCATGAGTGTCCAAGGGAAATTCTCGATACCCTTTGGGCTGGTCACAAATACTAGGGCATGAAAAAAACAGTGGGAGTAATTTGGCATAAAAATAAACAAGAGTAATAGAAATAAAATTTAAATACAACTACCATGATGAATCCATACATTACATAATCACACCAGCCAAATAACTATAAAAAAGAATATATGAAGCAGTATAATATAAAAGAAATCTCTTAACCTACCTTCAACTCCCTCACACAAAAAAACCCCAGTTTAAATTTCTAAATTTCACATGCATAAAATACATAGATAAAATAAAGATTGAAAAATATATATGATAAATTTGGGTGATAAATTTGGGAAATATAAACAAAATAAAACAACCAACTAAACTCCATGTGTCACCATAAAGTCCAGAAATAATTAAGTATCAATGAGTGATCAAGAGTTGAATTAAAATGGGAAAATGAGAAAATTGGAAGGTCTACCTCACTAGTATAAAATAACTAGACCACAAATAACGACATCCTCAAAAAATAAATAAAAAACAAGACAAAAAATATAGAAAGGAAATCGGAAGGGCTACATTTCTAGGTTGAAGAAAATTTGATACCCTCTTCAGAAACACTAATAGAAATTGAACACCGTATGTCGGATGAGACGTTCATGAAATTTGAGGTAGTTTATTTGTTTGATTTGAGTTTCAATTCACCGAGGAGGAGTGCCAGTAGCGGGTGTCTTCTATGTAATGCTTCTAATATCGTGAAGAGTTCGAAAATAGTTAGGGTTTTTAATTATATGAGGACAATTTTTTAGCACTTATAAAAAGATTTGATAAAGATAGGTCTTTATCAACCCTAAATTTATAACACTGGTAAATTATCATTTTATCCATTCTTTATTTACCATTATTAATTAATTATTTTTATTAGTGCGAAAAAAGTGTTGATAAAGATTTTATTATCAGTGCTTATTAATTAAGTGTTGTTAAAGGATTTATAATTATAATTATAAATAAAAAAATGTAAATATTTATATATACATAGTAAATATATATATATTTAAATATATTAAATATATTCCTTTTTAAATATTTTTATTGTAATTTTATAATTATTTAATTATATTATTTACATAAAAGTATAGACATATTTTTAAAAAATAATATTAATATCATTTTATATATTTATATAATTGTATATATATATTTTTTATAAATATATATAAATATTAATATAGTAAATATATTCATTATTTATATACATTTACTATAAATTTAATAATTATTTAAATATATATAATTATTTATTTATAATTATATAAATACTTTTAAATAAATAATTATTTATTTATAATTATAAATATATAATTTTATAAATATAGTAGATATACATTTATAAATATATTTATTTTAAAATATTTTTAACAAATTTTTTATAACATTATTAATGAATATCTAACTTCATGTGCCTGCATATATGTTAAAAATGAGAGAAATTAAATAAAGAATACGTACACTTTAATAATATAAAAAATGGATAACTTTTATATGTGTGAATTGTATATAAAAAATACATTAATTACATATATGTGAAATAAATGTAACACAGATTTGATCTATGTTAAATGTAAAAATCAAACGACATTCAATTATATGTCGATTACTATGCAATTAATCAATATTTTTACTTCATACTACTTTTTAATTATAAACCATTATTTAATAAATATATGACTATTTAATATAAAGTGAATAATAAATTTTTATTATAAAAATCATATTTATATACATTAATATATATCTATTTATTTAATATATATAATTTAAAAACCACAATTATCATAATTATCCAATTAAAAAATGTTTAATATTTGATAATGTATAATAAATTTATTCAATTTTATCAATAATTATTTAATTAATAGAATTTGTAACATTTTTTTTTATAAAATCATATTTATTTTTAATTTATTTAATTATTTAATTTTATTTATTCAGCCCTTTATCAGTGCTAAAAATGTTCTATTGAAATGAATATTTATTAGTGCTAAAAATAAAGTGCTGATAAAGTGTACCATTTATCAGTGCTAAAAATAATGTGTAGATAAATTTTACCCTCATCAGCATTGAAAAAAAGTGCTGATAAAGGTTACTATTTATCATCTATAAAAATAAAGCACTGATAAAGGTACCATTTATCATCAATAAAAAACTTCTGATAAAATGATAAATTTATCAGCCCTCTCCTTAGCACCGATAAATATGCCATTTATTAGTGCTTTTTTGTAGTGCGGAAAAATAACAGCATTGTTAAAGGAAAATTTTGTAGTAGTGTTCCCATTTTAAGAACCCCCTAAATATATTATCCCTAATGAAAAAATATATACTTTGAACTTATATTATTATAATCTCTCTTTGAAAAAAATTCAAAGATACAAAGAGAGGGGATAAAATCACTATAACTTTTCCATGAAGGAATTAACGTAGAACTCTCAAAATTAACCTCAATTTTTTAAATGCATCCTTCTATGGTGTCTTAATGAATGAATTATATATTTTATACATGGTTGGACCAATATCTAGCTTCAAAACTCCTTCCTCTTTATACTCTTTTATAATGTGGTAATTTATATCAATGTACTTAAATCAAGAATATAAGACTACATTTCTCAATAGATTTATACCACTATGATTATTGCATCACATGAGTAGCCATACAATTACATCAATTTTGATATTATCCAATTGATTATTTATCCACATAAACTTGGTTGTCCATTGAGTTTCAATGACATATTCATTCTTATTATTAGTCTAGGTCATCAAACAATACTTCATTGTGTGTTATGCCACCATCTTTCCTCAAATAAATACAAGTCCACCGGATATTGGTCATCTATTATTGAAATTTATAGCCAAATATTGTTTTTGTTTATCCAATGAGGTTAACCTTCATTTTCATTGACTTATATAAGAATCATTCTTCTGACCATAATATATTTTATTGTTTTAGAACACATTTAAATTTTGAATAATGTGTAACAATTTATATTGGCTTCTATTACAAATTACTCAATTAGAGAAAAATTCAAAAAATATTTTGAACTCTCTTGAATTAACATCCTTTCTATATTCACCCTTTCATTACTAAGTTATTAATGAAATTAGAGTATAAACCTATGTTGAATTTGTTATTATATTCTTTTTCAAATGTTCCTAAGCATAATTCTCTTAATATTTTAAAATATAATCATTCAATTGATAAATTTTCAAAAAACCAATAAATAAATTATCTCCCCAATAATTAATATCTAAAACATATTCTTCATCTAAAAAAATCTCATCACAAATATGTTCTTCATTTATGGTGATGATTATATCATCTACATATAAAATAAAAATAAACAACACCTATTTATCTTATTTATTGGAATATTTCTGGCCAATCTCCCCATCATGAATTTTAGAAACATTAGAAAAGTATCTAACATGGCATACCATGCTCTTAAGGCTTGATTTAACCTATATATATCAATATTCAACTTAAAAACATACCCTTTATCTTGTCCAAGGATGAATCGCTCGAATTTCTCAATTTAAACTTTTTATTTCAAATATCGTGCATCATTACATTTGATCTGATCTAACCCATTATTTAAAACATCAATCCACTATTGTCGCTTCAAATCCTATTTCAAATATCCTGGTTTAAGCAGAGAATAAAATGAGGCATGTGATGTTTTTCTGAAAATTCTCTATGTTTGAATTATTTTTCCTTCATATGTAATTATATTTTATACCACCACTTACATATCATCGTTATATGAGTTACACAATATAATTCATCATAACTAGAAATAATTTAATAATCATATTCAACCTAATATTTTTATTAATTCTCATCATTTTTAAAAACATCATTACACTTTTAAAAATATCCTGAATCATTTTCTTCACTTCTAGAACATGCTTCTTGATGCATAACATTATTCCTTGTGTATTCCAGTACCATAACATCATCACTATCCATAATATTCAAAATCATTTTGTTGTAAAAATGATATCTTATATAATTTTGAATAATACCAATGAAAATACCTTTAAATTATATTTGATTGAACTTACCCATGTTTTCACCATTCACCTTGATAATTAGTGGGCAGTGAAATACTCTAAACTATTTCAATATTTGGATAATGTTGTAATACATCTCATATGAAATAATATATAAATTTGGTTGTCACAAAATTTGGGTTTGAATCTGATTTTTAATGCATATTAATCACCACTCGAAAAATAAATAATTATCATGCTCCACTAATAGGGGTTGAGATATTTCTACTAAGATCCAATTTTTCCTTTCAATAATACCATTTTCTTTCTAGGTATATGATGTAATATATTCATAAAGAGGATAAAGTGACCCATTATAATCAAATATAAATAATAAATATCACAAAATTTGCATAACCCAAGGGCTTAAAGGCTTAGTGTATTGGATAATAGAATCATAGAAACACTTAATTTATAAGCTATGAACATTTATCTATAAACTAGATACCCTATCAAATATTCCATGAGAAATAATCAACTTAAAATCCTGGGTAAAGGAAATCATAAGAAGGTGTGAGCTAAAATACTAATTAGGGGATAACATATCAAAGAACCTAATGGTTAGATCATAAACATATGAAAAATAAATAATAATGGAAAATACATGATTTAAATGAACATAAAATTTTAAGTGTTAATAATAAAAATTAAATATAGAAATATCATCTCAAATGATTAAACTTTTACCATGGAATGAGAAAATTAATCAAGAAGCATAAAACGTGAGCTATAGAATATAGGAAATAAACTGAAAAAATCGTAAATATAGTATTTCTTATATTTGTTAACATGGATTCTCACCATCCCACTCACACATGAAGTTGTGAGTAGAGCTAAATTCCTTCACTCTCACCCTTTTCAAACCAAACTACTCGCTAACCGGTTCACACAACATGTCTATATCATAAGATATAACACCTTATCCAATGAATTAGAAAGGGATATAGGTTCCACCCATCTCATAATCTATATATTTTATTTCCTTTTGAATAAATTAATTATCAAATCATAAAAATCCCATAGAAAGAAAAATCGGTTTCATGACACTATCAAATGGTATCTCATAAAATTTCTTACAAAATTAAATAAAATGATACAAAAACATGTTCACCGTATTGATATAGTTAATACGAGAGCATAAAAGGTTGAATTATGAAAAACAACTTTATTGGAGGTCATTCATTTAATATTTATAATAAGTTGGAATAAAAACTTTTAAAAATTATTTTGTGAGAACTCCAATAAATTATTTATGAAATAATGTTTAAAATAATTTCCAAAATATTTTTCATAATGTTTAAATTATTATTTTAAAAAATTATTTATGAAAATATATAATATTGAAATTATAATATTCCTGTAGAAGAAAATTTGGGTTAGGGGATAATTTTTAAGAGCCTAAAATTAAAATCATTTAATTTACAAAATTATACCTTCTTCAAAAATAACATCATTTTAAGAGTTGATAAAACATCCTTTTAAATTTTTAAATGAAAAATATGAAGGTCATAAAATATAAAACATAATATCATTCAAAATAATAAGGAAAATGTTGGAAGAAATTAAAGATACATACTTAAAAAAGAAAAGATCATTAGAATGTATGGGAATTATTCTTTGAAATATAAAACGTTATAATAGAATCATCATTGATGAAGGAATGAATATAAAACATAATTCCCAAGATAATAAAGTGGTTATATAACATTATATAATAATTGGGATTATTAGAACCCAATTTTTACAATAAGGTTAAATAAAAATGATTATAACTCAATGAAAGGTAATTGATTTATCAAAACCCTTATAGATTTAGTAATTTTTGAATCAAAAGTCATTGGAAGATTGAAAATCATATGGATAAATAAATACTATGCATAAAATCATACATTATTCTCAAATTCATTCATGGATGTTATATACACCAATGAAATAATAAATTCACGTATAACATTAAAACATGTCTCCATGAAGATATATTGATACAAAAAACCCTTTCCTTGAATTCTCACATAATTGACCACACACTAACAACCTTTATAAAAAGAATAAATATATTAGTCACCTATTTCAGAAATTGTTATTATAAAAAAACTTTTATAAACTTTTTTTATCTGGATACCCTTGAATGATATTATAGTTCGGTATTCGTAAAATGAAGATAGAAAATGAAAGTATGATTTTGGAAGCATGACCACTATAGAAAATGAATAATGAATAGAATTAATAAGAGTGAAATATAGTTTCTCTTATATATGGAATCATTTAGTTAGTCAATTATTGAGTATGAATGTGTTTAATAACAATGACATTTGAATTAAAAATTATTGCTATAAATAAAGTGCTTGGATTGAAAAAAAGGGAGAGAATCAAGGAGTGATTTCAACAACATAGTGTATATACAAAGAGTTTTATAGAATTGGATTAATTAGAGGGAGGGTTATTATCTCAATAATATGGAATTATTTTGAAATGAATGTTTTTATTATGAACATATTATATCATAATAAATTTAATCTCATAAGGCTTTTCACAAAATAAGTACTTGAATAAAAAAATGAGGAGGAGAACACTTACATTGATTAGTAGTTTCTTAAACCATGGGAGGACTAATAAGAACATTAAGAACACATTGGTAGTAATTTAAAGAGTTATGCGGAATTTAAATTCATGATAAAGGCCTTTGGGATGGATTTTAATTAGATAATATCTAGGTCTGAGATCCTTTTATATTTGATAAATATAGGGTTTTTCGTGGAAAACAAGAGTTTGGTAAGGCATATGAATGAAATCATATGGGTGTTAGGTGGATTTTAGTATTTTGGTGAATTATTTATATAAATGGTAGTTTAGATATGTGGGTATTAATTTAATAACTAAATATAATTTAAATAAGGTGTAAGTAACATTTAAGTTGTTAAAAATTCAAGATTCTTAATTTACTTATTTTTAATATTATTAGCCTTGATTAAAAATTAACCATGGTAATTATTTTATTACAAAAAATATAATATGAACCTTATTTAAAAATTTTTACATGTATAATATTAATTTGATATTTATGTAATGTAATTAAATTTCTAAATATTAGATAATTAACATTTAAATCAAAACATATAACATGTTGAAAAACTATTTTTGTAGAAAAATTTTGTTTAATTTTTCAGCATGCCAAATATAATTAAACATGCATTTCCAATTAATGAGGGTTAATTAATGTATATACATGTTGAAACAACATATTAGTGTCTTAGTTTAAAATATATTCATTTAATTTTAAAAATAGATATTATTTATAAAAGTATTATTCTTTGAAAAATAATTGTTTTACCAAATGAACTAATATTTACCGAAGGTAGTTTAATATTTATGCCCAAAAATAAAGAATCTATAATTAGATAATTTGGAATAACTAATTTAAATATGAAATAATTTTTATTTGATTCAATTTATAAAAATAAATTTTTGAAAAATAACAATGTATAATGTATTAAAAACAGTTTTTCACAAAATAGTACTTATGTTCTAAAATATCAAATGTTGGATTGTAATATAGAAATGATATTTTAAAATATATAATTTTACATAAAAATTATTTTTTTTCATGATGAAAGTTTGATATGTTTTAGGTTATCCTTATATCCAATATCTATTATAAAATCCATTTTATTGATTTCCATGTGTTGTTCCATCAATACTCTTTGAGTTCTCATTAATTTTGATGACCTCAAATACCCTCATTTGTTTTACTAATAAAACTTTTTAATTGATTTTTATGATAATATTTATTAAGAAATTAATCTTTCTTTAAATATATTTTTTTAATGTTTTATCTAATATATTAAAGATGTGTTTTTTGAAAAGCCTAGAAACACTATTTATACCCTACATTTTAAGCGGAAATAAGGTTTGTGAACCCTAGTTTCGAAAAGGAATATTACTTTTTTACTATATGTTTGGAGTAAATGTATAGTCCAAAAAAAACAAAAAAAAAATTCAACCCTATTCCTGATAAGATAATTTTTGGTTCATTTACACAATGTTTGAAGTCAAATGTACATTTTCCAGCATACATTTCATGTCTACCCTATTTTTGAATCTTTCATCTATGATGTATATATTCAAGATATTTCGCATCATTTTTGCAACGATATGTCCAGAATTAATCTCTCATTGAAATATTTTTTAATATTTATTAAAATTACCTTATTAAATAGATTAAATCATTCCTATTTCTAAGGTAAGTTCTGATTTTCTCTTGGAATTCAAATTAAAATTCGAATAATTTAGCGTGGTTTTATTATCATATTTTATCTACTGATTGTTTTGGATCTATTTGACTCAATGGACTTAATTTTTCTTCTTAAATAACTAGAGTTATATCTTCCAAAGGGTGAAGTGCATTTTCGGTGCAATGAAATCTCTTTTTTTAAATAGATACACTTTAGGGACATACATGTTTTGATATTTTTTAAGTTTATCTATCAAGATATTGATTATAATATAGTCTGTATATTGCTATATCACTTTGATGATCATATTTATCTAGGATCACTTCATAGTTGTTCTTTCCTGATGTTTTTTTTATAATGGAGAAGATCCTTTATCTATCATCTACTGCTACAACTTTGATATTAATTTTTCTCTCAAAAAATCAACCGATACATTTCCATTGACGTGTGGACTACTCATAGTCAATAATTATGGAGTGTCAACTTCTCATTCTATGATATTGATTTTTTAGTTCCTTGTAAAAAACTAGAAGGCCTTGTGAAATCATTGTAAGGTGTTAACTACCTACACTCTTTTTTATATTTCTTTTGATAATAGGCATATTTAATAAAAATCACCAATCTCACTGAGAGGGTATTGGTGGAGTGGACTAAGGGATCTTTTTTCTCTGAACCACTCTAAATATCACAATGTTCTTATTCTTAGTTATTCACATCATTAATTATTTAAAGAAATGAACATTGAACATGTTAAAAATTTATAAAGAGAGAGATAGTTTGATTCTATCATGATTTTTGAAAGGAAACAATTCATTCCCCTACTGCGTGTCTTTGTATTTTTCCAACCAAATAATTAGTGTCAAAGGAATTTTTTTGAAGAATTATGATCTCCTATAGAAATCTTAAGTCGAAGGCCTATACAAATAAATTTGTATATGAATGAAATCAAATAATGATTGTCAATGATTAAAGGGTCATACATCAATGGATAAAATTATTTCTATTGGAAGGTTATAATAATTATCTATTTGATGTATATTTGGTTCAATGTCTATATGAATTTTGTCAGAAACTAAAAAATTCCAATATAACTAAATAATTGGGATGATACAAAGGAAGGTGAATATGATGACAACACATGATCCATGATTGATATTGTTGTAACCATGGTATTCTAAGAATGATTTGGAGTATGGTTAGTGTTTGTTGTCAATCATCAATGGAAGTTTGGATCGTGTACCAGCAAAGAGATCATACCATTCATGCAGAAAACAATATTGAAGGTTCCGTTGTTTCCCAGTGTTGCTGAGCATCACGAAAAGTGGATTTCCATGAAGATAATAATTAAATATGGCAAAGGCATGAATTTCGTGAGGAGAGGATGCATGGTTTGGAAATCGTGAAGACCAGAAGAATGGAGGCAGTGAGTCTTCACGATTATGTCAAAGATTCACGAACGGCAGAGTTGAAGCGCATCGGGGCGGTGAAGGGCTTTGTGAGGGAGCTTCACGGAGAAGGCATGAAGGAATGATGATGGTGATACTCCGCGATTACGACGACCTCCGTGATCCGAAAATTGCCGAGGTGCTTCGCGATTTGGACAGAATTCCGGCAAAAACATCGGAGCTTCGTGATTTGAGATGATGTGGCATTTACTTCGCGCGGAAGGGTCAAGGGTTGGTGGAATCACATATAAATAGAGGCCTACCCACTCAAGAGAAGTATAGGGAATTTCAGAGAATTTCCTTTGCTCTTGGTTCGCAAATGTATCTCACGAAGGCAGTGTGCTTCGTGAAAGAGGAGCTTCGCGACGGCTATTCTAGCTCAGCGAAAGTCGTGACCCCGTGTTGGCTCAGTGAGCTTCGCGAAGAGGTAGGAGCTCCGCGACAGCCAAGCATTGCGAAGGCTGGAGCATCGCGAGAGTGCTTCACGATTTATCTTCACGAAAAGGCTGGGACTCCGCGAAGGCTTATTTGAGCTTTGCATAATTGGGAGCCTTGCGAAGTAGGGTACTTTGTGAAGGCCATTTACAAAGGTTGTTTTCCCATTGGACAGGGGAAAATGGGGTATTCAATAGTGGTTGGAATTTGGACTTTAACAGAGCATTAACACAAGACTCTGATGTAAGAAAAGTCTCATGATGAACAGGAGACAAAGACCTTTATGTCTGTCTATTGAAGAGACCTTCACGTCTATAAACTGAGTGAGACTTCACCAATGGCAGTGAGCCAGGGGGAGTCAACGGGAGTGACCCGAGGGAAGCAGTGAGCTATCCGTGAACCTTTGTAAAGGCAGTGAGCCTGGGATAGAGTGACTGTGCCCGAACAATTGTAATCCACAACTAGTGAAGATTAGTGGATTTTGGTATGACTGGAAACTTGTCGGTGTTTGCTCCTAGGATGTAGCCCTTAGTGGTGAAACAAGTAAAAAGGGTTGTGTCTTCTCTGTGCATGTTCATGTTTGCTTTCTGATCATTTTCATCATATAGGTTTCACAAGTTCCTACCAACATTGGAACAAGATCCATCACATTAAAAGAAAAAGTTGTCACCCTAATTCACCCCTCCCCTCTCAGGGTGTCCCGGGGTCCTTCAATTGGTATCTGAGTGAGGTTACTGGTGTTGAATCTATCCTTTAGCGTCATGGAGAATGAAATCAATGTCAGGTGAGTCCCTCACTTCGATGGAATTAATTTCTAGATCTGGAAGAACATAATGAGATCTCCTCTAAGATCTCTTGGAAAGGATGTTCTCTTTTCTAGTGTGCAAGGAATACAAGTCACTGACCCAACAGGCCAGGCTATGACTGAAAAAGACAGGAAAATTCTTGATGAAGATGCTAAAGCACAAAATGCACTTACTGCAGCCCTTTATGATCAGATCTACCTAAAGGTGATGAATTTCACCTCAAAAAATTCCAGGTGGGATAAACTCAAGAATATTTTTGAAGGAGATAGAAAAGTGAAGGAGGCGAAACTATAAGTGTTGCTCAATCGATTTGATGATCTGAAGATGCATCCAGACGAGAATGCAGAGTCTTAAATCGAATTACTGAAGTGGTTGGAGAAATTCGGGGTCTATATGAAGAAATCAATGACATTGATATTGTAAAGAAAATATTAAGAATACTTCCACCTCTGTACAATGCAAAGGTGTCAGCCCTTGAGTAAAGATATCTTTCAAAACATTCTCTGGATGATCTACTTAGCATCTTTGTAGCATATGAAATGAGAGTCAAACCAGAAGATGCTACGACTCGTGTGAGAAAGGAAATGGCATTCAAGGCCATGGATAAACTGAAAATCTCAAAAGATTGTAGTGGTGAAGATGAAGAAGAAAAAGAAATTCTTTCTCTCATTTCAAAGAAGTTACAGAAGGGGAAAAGAAAATTCAAAGGGATGTTACCTCTCACATGTTTTCATTGTGGAAAAGTTGGGCACATTGCCTATCAGTGCTTAAGAAAGGTCAATGATGAAGATAGTGAAGATGAATCCATTGAGAAGCCTCGGAGAAGGTTCTTCAAAAAGGGAGACTTCAAATCTGGAAAGAAAATGCAAAGGAAGAGTTTTTTCTGTGAAGAGGAAGAATATGATAATGAATTATGTGATGAAGAAGAACCAGAATTCAAAACTGGGAACCATGCTTCCATGATGGCCACTGTTGAAAATTCAGAAGATACTGGTGGAGAAAAACAACTGAGAACTTGTGTAGATCTTGATATGCAACTTAAGGATGCGGTTAATAAGATTAAGATTAAATGCAAGAGTTGCAATAAGTGGAAATATATTGTAGAAGAATCAGCTGAATATGTTGATCAACCTGAGGCTGAAATTGAATGACTGGAAGAATTTGTGAAGGTACAGTCTAAAATAATTGAATGTAATGATGATGTAGTTAATCTGAAGCTGAGAATTGAAGAGCAGGCAAAGGTCATCAATGACCACACCTCTATACTAGATGAAAAATCCAAGACTACTGAGGGTATTGAAGAGGAAGTTGTTACTCTAAGGAGTAAAAATGAGACTAAATCAATTCCAAAATAATCGAGGAAGAAAATATTGTTTTGAAGATTCTCAGATGCAGAATTACTAGCAAGATCCAAGTGCGGTTCAGATGGGGTTGGAAAATCATGAGTAATCAAAGACCCACTTGCATGGGAAAGAGTGGAATTGGCTGTGAGGCTGAGACATCAACTTCTGGAAGTGAAAAGATCCAAAAGAAAGATAAGATGAAAGTTGAACATGTTGAAACGTTTCCTAAAGTGCTGAAAAAGGAACCCTCAGCCAAAACTAATAGGAGAACTGGAAATTATCCTCAAACATTCAGAAATGACAGATAGTCTAGCATTTCTCCCAAGCAAGGAGGTATGAGGAGAAATTCAAGTGAGAATACATTTCCTCTCATGAAGTGTCAGTTATGGGGCTATTTGGGCCATACCATGTCTTATTGTGAAGAGGAAAGAAGCTATCTGAATGGAGAAGATAAAGAAGTTCAACAAAGGAGAACAAATTCATATAGTAATTCTTATATAAGAAACAATTTCTATAGATATTGTTTTCATTGTTCAAGCTTTGGTCATAAGGTTTCTAATTGTAGGCAGAGAAGGGACATGGACACCTCATACTGAAGTTCAAGACAAGCCATGTCTCTTCAGCAAGACAATGTTTCTCTTTCAAACAGGTTTTCTCCTCTCGAAGAAGATTTTGACTATGAAGAACCTGAGTATGCGGAAGAGATAAATGAAAGGCCATCAGTTCTATATACTCAATCCAATGTCTCATGGAAGGAAAGGAAGAAGATTGAGAAATCCAACCTTGCAGAGGTGGCCCTCAATTCTATAAAGAACAACAGTACCTGGATTCTGGATAGCGGTTGTTTATCTCATATAATGGGTAATGTGGGCCTGCTAACGGATATCAAAAGGACGGTTGATGGTACAATACGATTTGGTAATGATGGGGCTCTGACAATCCAAGGGATTGGAAGTACCGAGTTAGCTAATGGAGAACTAAAGAATACTGAAGTCCTTTATGTTGATGGCCTACGTCATAATCTCCTCAGTGTGAGTCAACTCTGTGCCGTAGGACTTATAGTTACTTTTAATCAGAAAGGCTGCACTATCAAGGGAAAGACATGCAATTCACTTATGAAGGGACGTAAAACATAAGGCAACTTGTATCAGGTTGATAGTGAAGAAAATTTATGTTACATGACCGTTGAAGAAGAAAACAATTTGTGGCATCGGAGACTGGGACACATCAATTAACAAGACATGGATAAAATATCAAAATTGAGAATTGTCATGGACATTCCCAACCTGAAGCGTGAGTGTGAAAAATCTTGTGATGCTTGCATTCGTGGGAAGTTGGTCTGCAGTTTATATCGGCCAAAGAAGAAAAGGGCATCTCACCTTCTTGATCTGATTCATACAGATGTATGTGGGCCGATAAATGTTGTCGGAACTCATGGAGAAAGGTACTTTGTCCTTTTCATAGATGATTACAGTAGAATGGCATGTGTGATGTCCATTCACAGGAAACGACAAGTCCTTGACTGCATGAAAACATATCGGCGAATCACCGGAAATGATACTGGACGAACAATAAAAGTGTTGCGATCTCACAATGGAGGAGAATACACATCCATTGAATTTGAAAATTCCATGGAGAAGCATGTGATACAAATTGTGGTAGCTTCTATGAGAACTCCACAACAAAATGGAGTTGTTTAACGTAGGAATCGACAGGTGAACAACATGGCACGAACTATGCTGACTGAGAGTCATATTCCACGACATTACTAGAAAGAGGTTGTTCGATCTGCAGTGTACATTCAGAATCGAACGGGACTTTATATGGGTGAGATGAAGACACCATATGAATTGTTTCATGGACGGAATCCTTCTTTAAAATACTTTCGTTTCATTGGAAGTAAATGCATCATCAGGAACAAAGAAGGAAATCAAGGGAAATATGGAAACAATTCAGATGAAGTAATTTTCCTTGGTTAATCAATGAATAGCAAAGCCTACATGTGTTTCAAGAAGCATTTAGGAAGGATTGTGGAAAGCAATGATTTTATGTTAATTGAAGAGAAAAGTACAGATGCTTCAAGGACATCATATGCTGATGTGATATAATGTCAATAAGAAATTGAACGGGAAGAAAATAGAAATGAAGAAATAGAGGAAGTTATTCAAAAAACTCAGCAGTAACATCATGATGTTGACTCAGACGAAGAATCTGAAGAGGAAATCTTGGATGGTGAGAATGCGACTGTACCTCACAGGAGAAATCAAAGAGCAGAGATTGATCCATCTAACATAATTGGAGATAAGAATGCACCCACACAGACAAGGAGGATGAGGAATAACACACGTTCTGAATTTTTGTCAGTTGTGGAGCCATCCTCATTTGAAGAAGCTCCAAAGGATGAATCCTAGGTGAAAGCCATGAATGAAGAGTTTGATCAGATTGACAATAATCAGACATGGGATTTTGTCCAGAGACCCAAGGGTCACAATTTGATTGGAACAAAATGGATATACAAGAACAAGTTTGATGAGCAAGGAAGTGTTATCAGAAACAAGGCTCGACTGGTATGTAAAGGGTATTCTCAGATTGAAGTTGTTGATGATGAAGAAACCTTTGCTCCCATGGCTAGACTGGAGTCAATCAGGGTGTTCCTTTCCATGGCTCTCCAGATAGGATATAAAGTATATCAAATGGATGTCAAGACAACATTTTTAAATGGTGTACTCAAAGAAGAAGTCTACATTAAACAACCAGTGGGTTTTCTTCTTGGTGCTGATGAATCAAAGGTCTTTTAGCTAAATAAAGCACATTATGGCTTGAAACAGGCACCACGAGCATGGTACTCCAGACTAGATTCTTATCTCAAGAAGCTGGAATTAAAAATAGGAGGAGTAGATCACAATCTCTAAATGAATAATTCTTCGAAAGATCAGGTCATTGTTCTCGTTTACGTCGATGACATTATATATGGTGGCAGCAGGAAGAAATCAGTGGATTAATTTTCCAATCATATGAAATCAGAATTTGAAATGTCAATGATTGGGGAGCTCATATTTTTCTTGGGAGTGCAGGTGACTCAAAGGAAAGACTACACTTTTATCTCTCAGGAAAATTATGCAAGAGAGTAGCTGAAGAATTTTAATATGCAAGACTCCAAACCAATGTCAACTCTGATTGCAGTTGGAACCAAACGTGGAAAGCATGAGAATGAGAAATCTGTAGATCCCACCATGTACAGGAGGATCATTGGGAGCCTATTGTACCTGACAGCGACACGGATAGATAGTGACTTTGCCACATGTCTTGCAGCCCGCTTTCAGAGTAATCCAAAGGAGGAACATTTGGCAGCGGTAAAAATAATCATGGGGTATATTCAAGTTACTCACAATTATGGCTTATACATTGTTGTAGGAAGGGACTGTGAATTATCAGCATTTTCATATGCTGACTGGGCTGGTGATGTTGTGGAAAGAAAGTCCACCAATGGTGGAGCATTATTTATTGGGAATAACTGTGTTGGATGGTTGAGCAGGAAACAAGAATGTACTTCTCTTAGTACTGCTAAAGCTGAGTATATATCCTCCACAAAGGCATGCACTCAACAGCTATGGATGAAGTAACAATTAACAGATATTGGTGATGTGGTAAAGAAACCAATGGTGATTTACTATGATAACAAGAGTGCAATTGATCTTACAAACAATCATATTCAGCATTCTCGTACAAAAAATATTGAAATCAGGTATGACTTTATCAAAGAAAATGTTGAGCAAGGGGTGATTAGAATGGATCATGTGGGAACTAATGAGCAAGTAGCTGATATCCTGATAAAGCCATTGTCAGCGGCTGTGTTTGAGAAGCATCGGTTGAACCTCGGTGTTTAGCCACCTCCCAGTGCATAAGAAGGTTACAGAAATCCCCTCTCCCCGTTTTTTATAACTATTTTAATCTATTTTGGATGTGATGCCGGTTTATGGGGGAGATACTATATAGGGGGAGTATGGTTTGAGTTGAATGTGAAAAAAAATTACTGGTCTTTGGATTTATTTTCAATGGGGGAGAAAGTAGAAAGGAATAAATTCAGGCAACTTATGTGATGAGATGAATGAGAAGTAAAACAGTGGAACCCAAGAAAGGATAAATGAATAAATTCAGGCAACTTCTGTGATGAGAAGAATGATAAGGAAAATAGTGGAACCCAATTCAAGCCTCCTCTCTTGTTTTCTACAGCAAGCATTGCTCACGTAGACTTAGAGTGTTGGCTGAGTTGATTCCTGCATTTTTGGTTTTCACATAGATGGGGATCTATTGAATTTATTTTGTGATTGCCAACAAATCCAAAGGGGGATATTGTTGGAACCATGGTCTTCTATGCTTGATTTTTAGTATGGTTTGTGTTTGTTGTCAATCATCAATGGAAGTTCGGATCGTGGAACCCAATGGTTTGTGTTTTTTGTCAATCATCAATGGATGTTCGGATAGTGGTGGAAAATATGGAAAAGGCATGAATTTCACGAAGAGAGGATGCATGGTTTGGAAATCGTGAAGACCAGAAGAATGGAGGTGGTGAGTCTTCACGATTACGTCAAAGCTTCACGAAAAGCAGAGTTTAAGCGCATCCCGGTGGTGAAGGGCTTTGAGAGGGAGCTTCACGGCGAAGGCGCGAAGGAATAATGATGGTGATACTACGCGATTACGACAAGCTCCGCGATCCGAAAATTGACGAGGTACTTCACGATTTGGACAGAATTCCGGCAGAAACTTCGGAGCTTCGTGATTTGAGATGACGTGGCATTTACTTCATGCGGAATTGTCGAGGGTTGGTGGAATCGCCTATAAATTGAGGCCGACCCCGTCAAGATAAGTAGAGGGAATTCCATAGAAAGTCCTTTGCTCTCAGTTCGCAAAGGTATCTCGCGAAGGCAGTGTGCTTCGCGAAAGAGGAGCTTTGCGGTGGCTAATCTAGATCCGTGAAAGACGTGCGCCCTACTTTGGCTCAGTGAGCTTCGCAAAGAGGCAGGAGCTCCGCGACAACCATGCATTGCGAAGGCTGGAGCTTCGCGAGAGTGCTTTACGATTAAGCTTCGTGAAAAGACAGAGATGCCGTGAAGGCTTGTTTGAGCTTTGCAAAATTAGGAGCCTTGCGAAGAAGGGTACTTTGTGAAGGCCATTTCCAAAGGTTGTTTGCCCAGTGGACAAGGGAAAAGGGGGTATTAATCAGTGGTTGGAATTTGGACTTTAATAGAGCATTAACTCATGACATTGATGCAAGAAAATTCTCATGCTGAACAGGAGACAAAGACCATCATGTCGATCTATTGAAGAGACCTTCACATCTATAAACTGAGTGAGACTTCACCAATGGAAGTGAGGCAGGGGGAGTCAACGGGAGTGACCCGAGGGAAGAAGTGAGATATCCTTGAACCTTTGTAAAGGCAGTGAGCCTGGGACAAAGTGACTATGCCCAAACAATTGTAATCCACAACTAGTGAAGATTAGTGGATTTTGTTACGACCGGCAACTTGTCGGAGTATGCTCCTTGGACGTAGCCCTTAGTGGTGAACCATGTAAAAAGGGTTGTTCCTTCTCTATGCATGTGCATGTTTTCTTTCTGATTATTTTCATCATACAGGTTCAACAAGTTCCTACCAATGTGGGAACAAGATACATCATATTAAAAGAAAAAGTTGTCACCCTGATTCACCCCTCCCCTCTCAGGGTGTCCCGGGGTCCTTCAGATATTAAATGTGGACTTGGTCCAGAATAATTTTATCTAGTATCACAATGTACTAATACCTATGATATGTAAAAAAACTATCTTATTTTATTATAAAGGAATAGAAAATGGCTAGAAATTAAGATATAACACTGCAAATATGGAATTCAACAGCTTAAAAATGTATGATGGCCAAGGCGTCACTTAGTTGAATGGAAGATTTACTAGAATAGTTAGTGGTTTTGTTGCATTGGGATATTCATTTACTCAACTGGATCAGGATTTAAAAGTTATAAGTGTTTTATGCTCAAAATGGAATTGAATATCTCCTGCATTCAAATAATCTACACATATTAAATAAAAAACAATGAAGGTATTTATTGAAACACTAATGATATATAAAGAATAAATTTTATCTAAATGAGAAGATCTAAATATGATAAAGATATAAAATACTTACATTAAATTTAGTACTAAAAAATATGAAAATATATCAAAAGTGGAAGATGTATCTTTATATGATTCAGGATGATTTGATATTGGAATGGAAGTACATAATATTTCTAGAAGATTAAAAAAATTTAGAAGAATAAAAGATTAAAAAATTCATTTAACAATTTAAATAAATATTGTCAGGTTATTAAAAAATTAAGATTATATGAATGTAAGAAAATGGGGAATATCATACCTGATTTCCCACAATTAAAATAATAGAAAGGGAATGTGGAAAATAATGTAAGGAAGTATTAGTTGAAAAATGATTTTGAAAACAAAGTTAATAATGATATTAAGGCTACATGGAGTTTTCCCGAGGACTCTATATACTCTTATAAATATAATTCATAAAATAAAATAATTAGTCAGAAAGAAAATATGTTATTTTTGGATAATTAAAAAAGTGGTAATATCCCATAGGAATAAAAATGATGTACGGTATATGGATAGTGGATCCTCAAGATGCATGAGTAGAGACTATTCCAAATTTCATAAACTAGAAATATTATATGGAGGCATAGTTACCTTCGGTGATAATAAAAAAGGAAATGTAATTGGAGTTGGAAAATTTGGAGATTTAAAATCAATTCTAATAAAAAAATCTTATATGTTCAAGGGTAGAAGCACACTCTGATAAAATACTCTCAACACTGTGATGATAGTTTTTATGTTTATTTTTATAATTTTACCTTCTACATTTTTAAGGATAAGATGCTTATGTTTAAAAAACCTAGAACATGAAAGGTTTATACTTTGGTTATTAGTTCATTGTGTGAACTATAATTGATGTGTTTAATGACTAAGATGAATGGATCCTGGATTTGGAATATATGACTTCAAAATTTTAATGTATTATCTCTATACAAATTATCTATGAAAAATGAGTATTTTATTTTCCTATTATTATATTTGATAATGATATATTTTTTAATGTATTCAAAATATGAAAGCCACATAATACATCCTTAAAATATATTAACAAGTATTCTACTTCTAAACCTCTCAATCATTTCTACATGGATTTATTTGGACCATTCAGAGTAGAAAGTTTGGTTGGTAGATCTTATGTTTTTTTGTTGATTATTTTTCTATATTTTCTTAGTTTTATTAACTAATGTTTAAAGGAGAGTTTTTCTATATTTTTGTATGATTTTTTTAATTTGTTTAAAATAAACAAATATTAAAATAACTTTATCGAGAAGTGATCATGTAGGTTAATTTGATAATCTGATCAGACTTAGGTATTAATAATTTAATATTTGATCAAAAAAAAACTTAAAAATGAAGTTACTGGAAATATAAATAGGAATATTCAAGAAACTAAGATAAATACATTAAATTAATATATTATTATAACTTATTTTTGGGTATAATCTATTAATATAGATTTTCATACCATGAATATAGTTTTAATAAAACCCTTTATTAAAAAGACACTCTATGATTTGTCTAATAAAAAAGCCCAAATGTTGGAAACATTAAATTTTTTAATGTAAGGTATATATCATGATTACTATTGAAAAACATGGCAAATTATATCTAAATCTAATAATGGAATCGTTTTTGGATATTTTTCTACATATAATGCTTATAGAGTTTTTTAAAAAATGTTGTGGATCATTGAAGAATATATTCATGTGAATTTTGATGAATGTAATCATTTTGATCATATAAAAAATAAAACTGATGAAGTTACATATTATTAAATTAACATGTGACATGAATCTCCTAATTTTGATTTTGGATATAAATTATAATATGATAAAATTTTATCTGGTTCAAAAGTATTTGAAACTGGTGAACCTAAAAAAATCTTACATAGATAACCTAAAACTATAAAGGACCACCCTTTAGAAACTATAATAGGAGATCTAGATATATGAGTTAGGACTATGAGGATTTTAGGAAAACTTGACAATTCTCGACGTTCCTATCTCAATTAGAACCTAAAACTAGAGAAGAATCATCATAAGATGAAATTTTGATAATAAATATACAAGAAAATCTTATCTAGTTTAGATGAAATAATGTTTGGGAATTATTTGATCATCTATGAAATCATCCAGTAATAGTAACCAAATCAGTTTTTAAAAGAAAGAAAATTGAACAAAGGATAATTACTATATATAAGTTAATATTAGATTATAAAATATCTAATCCAAAGAAAGGGATAGATTATGTTGACACCTTTTACCATGTTTCTAGATTATATTCCTTTTGAATCTTATTACCATTTACATTTATATGAATTTTAAATTATAAAATATGGTTATAAAATATACTTTTTATATTTATATTTAGTAGAGGAATTATATGTTGAAGAACCTCTAGGTTTTGAAAATCCTTATCTACCAAATTTTGTTTTCAAAATAACTAATTCTCTTTATTGACTTAAAAAAGCACCAAGATCATGGTATAAAAGATTACGTTATTTTCTGTTGTAAAATTAATTTTCAATTGGGTTTTAAGATCCTACTCCCTTTGAGAAAACTATTTTTTCTAATATTTTATTAGTTAAAATTTATTTAGACGATGCTATATTTGGTTTAACTAATAAAAAAATTTAAAATTATTTTTCATAACTTATGAAAAAATAATTTTAAATTAGTATGTTTGGAGAAATGAATTTATTTCCTGGTTTTCAATTTTTTCAAAAATAATTTGGTAATATTAATAATCAAAGTAGATATATATTGGATTTCATAATTTTTTTGTTTTAAAACTAGTACGTCTTATAAAACTTCCATTTGTACTAATATAAAACATGATTTAGATGAAATTGGGAAACCAGTTGTCAATAAGTTATATAGAGGTGCAATTAGTAGTTTTCTATATTATACTATTAAAAGGCCAAATACTATTTTTCGATATATATTTGTGAAATATTTCAATAAGACTCAATATAATACCATGTTACTAGATTTTAAAGAAATTTTATATATTTAAAAGGATGATTTTTTCTATCTTTAATTTATGTAAAACCGTTAATTTCAATTTAATTTCATATTACATTGACGATTTTGGATTTTGTAGGTTATATATAATGAGTATTTTAGGAACTTATCAATTTTCAGTGAAGAAACTGGTATTATGGTCTAATAAGAAATAATATTTAGTTACATTGTCAATAGTTAAGTAAAAATATATTTCTAATGGAAGTGGTTTTGGACATGTGTTTTTGATGAAACCCACACTTTGGACTTTGGAATAAAATTTCATTATAATCTTATTTTATGAGATAATAAATTTGAAATAAATATTCAAAAAAAAATGTGAGTCAGTAAAAGACTAAACATATTGATATAAGGAATCATATTCTAGGTGTTGATGTCCTAAAAGGGAATATATCTTTGTAATGTATCAATTATGAATATAAACATGCTGATATTTTCACTAAACCACTTCCCACAACTATTTTTGATTTTATTAAGGGGGATATATGTATATTTAATTTTTAATAAAAATTTGATTTTATTTTTTTAATATATTGTTTATTATATTTTTACCATATGAGATTTTATTTATGTTAATGATTATATTTTAGTTATAAGTTTTAAATAATTTTATATCATTATTTAATTATTTTTCATTAGTTATTGAGTAAATAATAATGTTTTTAGTCTTTTTGAAAAAAACATTCTTTTAAAAATAAAATTCCTTAGTGATTGCATTGAATATTTTGGATTGAGAATCTAAAGTGATGTTAATAAAATCATCAAAAATTACCCATATTTATTCTATCTACAATGTCACACCCACTGATCCTTCATAGATCTCAATTTCTTTTCAAACCATAAAAATTAAACCCGAAAACATCTGATTTTCTATTATTTGAAAGAAAATGAGAAAATAAGAATGTAGTAAAAGTAAACCTACAATATAAAGATAATTAGGATCTAGAGGAAGAGTCATTTAATGAATGTTCAGATATTTTTGGTTTTTATTCAAGAAAATTCAACATTTTCAAGGTTTTGAATTTATTTTTAATATTAAAAATAAAGAGTGTGTTTTTGAAAGTGAAGAGAAATTTTTTAAAAAAATCCCAGTTTATCTTTGGAGACACTAAGGTTATTGTCTCATAAAAGTTAAATATTTGGGAACTGTTGGTTTCTTCAATATAAATATCGTAGAATTTTCATTATCCCCTTGAAGGGGGTTTTCACTACAATCAATGATCAATTGGAGATGAAGCCCATAAATAAAAGGATATTTTGTATTTAATTTTCAGATGTACCCCTATGAGGAAGTTGTTTCTGGAATAATTTGAATATGAAAAGAAGGTTTTGGTAACGTTCATTCAATATTCTATAGTACCTAGGATAGCCAAACTAGAGAAAATTATTTTTCCATACATGTATATAATGTTTTGGTTGTTAAGTTAAATTAAGTTTAATTGAGGTATATATATATATATTCTATGGTATATGCATAATTATTTACAAAAATATGCAAGAATGAACTTATATTCATATGGAAGGATTATTTCCATATTTCTATATAAGAAGAATATGATCTAGGAAATTTATCCAGCCATCATATTTCACCCTAGACCCATTCTTTCTACTTGAACCGTTAGAAAATTTTGTTTTCATTTAGATCACTATGAAGAAAAAAATGATGCCCATAGGTGTTTATGATCAACAAAAATCAGGTTATCATGCTTAGGGAGAGCATGAAATCATAATTATACTAGATCAATGCCGTTTTAGGTTGATTAAATTGTTGAATCTATAATATAATATGTTTTTGAGGAAACTGGGAGAAGACTCATAGTATGAAATATAGATCCATTAGTTGAACGAGTTGTTCCTCAATCTCTTGAATAACCTTTAGGATAACATAATGTTGAAACCCTTATTTATAGGAATATAGTATGAGATAATATTATGATTTTGGAAGAAGATGCTGATGTTGGATAATTTGAAAAACAAGTTTTTATAAGCATTTCAATTACTTCTATAAAAGAGAAATTAAATTAAATATGAGTAAGAAGATCATGGAAAAGATTGGGTGGTTAAGAATACTCAATAATATGAGTTGGTTCACACACCTTTAACTAAAATTATCAAGAGTATTACAAATTAGATAGTTTCTGTAAGTGAAGAATACTTGTAAAATACTATTATTGAAGGTAGTGAGTTGGAATAAGTTCATAAAAATTTTACATCATCATCCATTGAAAATATTTAAGGATAACCCCTTTGGTAAAAAAAGGAGAACAGTCTATAAATATATAAGAATAATAATATGGTACTATTAATGTTCTTATTGAGGATGTGGTTTGAAGAGTAACGTAGTTTAAATAAAAGAATACTCTTTTTTAAGGTGAGTGGCAAGATTCTATAATTTTTTTTGAAGATTTAATAAATTCAACTGTTCCAAGAGTAGAGTTAGAATCGTTCCAGTATCAGTTATAAAGTCTAAGAGAAAATTCAATTTCTAGAATAGATCTTTAAACTTTCAGTAGAGATATGACTTACCAAATTTGGAAAATTTGAGAAAAGTAAATTTCAAAGTCTGATTTTGGATTATTAAGGATGTTTTTGGTAAGATAATTTGAATCAGTATGAATTATTTCAAGTTAATAAAAATCTGATAATTCCAGTTAAATAACTTATATTTATTTAATAAGGATTATTTAATATATTAATATTATTTTTTGAGTAATAAATTATCTAATTTCAAGACCTATAGTGTGATAGTATTCCATTTCACACTCTATTGGACAATCAAAATGATATTATTGAATGATTGATAAATGATGAACCGGGTATTCAAAAAATTGTAAACTACTTAGGTGATATAATGATGATGTTTGTGTAGTTAGAAGATACTATTCTTGAATTTATGAAGGTGAATTTAGATGATGATCTAAAATGGTTCATAAATAAAAACTGTTGATGAATAAATGTGAAAGGAATTAAATTATAATTTGGGGATTATAATGGAGTAACTCAAGGATGTTCATCATACTATTTGTGATTATTTTACATTAGAATTCTCATTTTAACAAGACACTTGACCCTCATCTGATCCAAATTCTTAATATTTTTAAGAAAAATTTTCCAAGTAAACATTTAAAATTTTTATTGAAATTATTTATGAAAATATATACTACTTATTTATTTCGTGTTTATCTATCCAAATCTCTTGGTTTTTTAGGAAACATATAGTATTATCTTAACAAAACATTCACTACCAGTCATTTGTAATAATAACTATGTTATATTCAATTTTTCATAGATACATTTTGATATCAATAAGAAGTGGAGATTTTTTGGTAAACACTACATTGACTATTTTGTTTACTATGATATTAAATGATGATAAATTTGTAAATTCACTTTAGTTTTAAATAATTATATTTACTATAATATTCTTTACAGTTTATAAAATTTCAAATAAGAAATAATTTTTTTATTTACATTTCCTATATTTTCTATGGGGTTTTGATCATCAAAAGAGGTATATTTTTTCCACGTTTTTTCAAATAATATTTTTTGAATTTTCATTGTTCTTGATACTTAAAAGTGCAATTTTTATTTTAATAATACAACTAATTTATGTGTTTTTCTGTATTATATTTGTTAAGAAGTTTATCTTGTTATAAATATAATTTAGGATAAATATTTATCTAAATTATTCTTGGAATTTTTTTGAGAATTATGGAAAAACTCTTTATAACCTATGTTTTATGCAGAAAATAATGTTTGTAAACCCTAATTTTAGAAATAAACCATACTTTTGTACCATACATTTGTAGTAAAAGTATGGACAGGGATCCATAATTTTGTAATCAACCCTAAAAATGAAAATTTAATGTATAGTTTATTAACCCATCATTTTTAACTAAAATGTACATATCAACGATATTTTCTAAGTCTACAATATGTTTGACTTACTAAATTAGAGGGTATAAATTCAAGATATTCCCTACGAAATATATAATGGTCTCACCTAAATTAATATATATGTGAAATATGTTTAAAGAAAATATTTTAGAACCTAATTAAATGAATTAAATAATTTCTATTTATAAGGGTAGTTATGATTTTCTCTGGGTGTTCAAATTCAAATTTAAAACATCATGAGTTGTTTTATTATTATGTTTTATCTAGATATATTTTTGGATCTATTTGATTTTAAGAAAATAAAGCTTTGTTCTTAAATACTGAGATTTATATATTATTAAATATGTAGTTCTTTTTTATGCACAATGATATCCCCATGATTTTAAATAGATACACTTTGGTGATATACATTTTTTGATCCTTTTATTTATTTATTTTTCATTCTATTATTACTTTTATAGTCCTTCTTCTATTATACCATTTTGATAATCATCTACAACTAGGATCTTGTTGGAGCTATTTTTATTGTTGACATTTAGCTTTGAAGAAGGATATCCTTTGTAAATGTGTTTCTACTAAAACAATGTGATGAGTTTTTTTCTCAACAAATCAAACAATCCATTTTTGTTGATGTGTCTACTCCTCACACATAGTCATGGTGGAGCTTCATCTCCTTGTACAATTTTTTTGATATTTCAGTCCCATATAAATGATCTATAATCCCTATAAAATCCTTATAAAATGTCAACTACATAAACACAATTATATAAGTCTTAGGATAAGAGGACCAATTTTGTGAAAATAACAAAAATCACTGAGAGAACATTGGTGTAGTGGACAAGGGTATCATTGATCCTCAAACCACTATAATAATTTCCTTATTCTTCCTCATTTTCCCACTACATAATTTATTTACATATAATAATTATCCATATCTTTACAATACACAAATTAGGATAAACATTGATTCTATAAAAATTTTAAATTGGAACATTTTCCCGACATCTTGTGTGTCGTCATATTATTCTGACCTAACATGTATTTTAAAAAATGATATTTTACACTATTCCTGTAAATATAAATTATTTTAAAAAATAAAAAAAATCCTATTAAGATTATATTATTATTATTGTTAAAAAAATTATATTCCTTTTATCAAATTAAATTTCTAAAAGTGATAAAATTAACTTGCATATAATACCACAAAGAATTATTTTAACATATATTTCTAAGTATAAATTGACCTTTTTTATACTCCATTATATAGTTTTTATAAAGTGGTTGATTTTGATGAGACCCATCAATTTAATTGTTATAATGGTAATAAATTTATTCATTTTAGTTCTCTTTTTCATGAGAGAAAATCTATTCAAAGGGAACATAATTAAGGAAAAGTAATTTCAGAAATCTGGAGTCTTAGTATTATACCCCCTTAAATGAATTTAATCCTTGAAATTTTATTACACAAAGGAAAAAAGTAAGAAATTTTTTGTCTCATCATAACCTTAGGTTCCCACCTATCCCACTAAAACATATGGATCTACTATATAACCTTGACTAAATGGGTGGTCTTGTTCCATATAACCTTGTCACTTAGGTTTAAAATCTCCAGGGGTTTTTCATCATACGAGATGTAATGTTCCAACTATACAGCTTATAAGATTAGTATCTAAGATAGATCTATTATGTAATTCCTAATAAATGATACATAGAAGACATCAAGACCTTGCGAGAGGAAATGAGGGAGTTTTAAATTATAATATATATCCAAAACATGATCAATGATCCCAAAAGTACCAATGTATCTAAGTATTTGTTCACCTTATATCCAAATATAATAACCAATTTCTATGATGATATTTCGAGAAACAAAATATCAATATCTTAAAACATTGTATCTCATAAAATATCATCTTCATAACTCTTCTGTAAATTTTTTTCCACTTTTACAAACTATTGAATAGTTTAAAACTTCTCTATCATTTCTTGGACAAGGTTAGGACCTATCAACTTCATCTCTCCAACATCTTCCCATCACATTGTAGACCTTCATATCTTCCCATATAGAGCCTCATATGGTTATGTATTAATTCTCGAATTTTTTCTTTATTTTATGAGAACTCAAATTTGGATACGTTTTGATTATTTAATCATTGTAAATCCATCGAAAAATATATCCACATACACTTTAGAGTTTTTATTATCCTCTCAAACCGGACGTCTATATAAATATCATATGTAGTGCTAAAGCTCATCTCTATTACCAATTATTTCTGAATAATTATCCAAAAACATATGGAAAACCTTAGATATTGATCAGATACAATTGATAGTGGTACTCCATGTAGCCTTACTACTTCCCTTATATATATCTTGGTGAGTTGGTCATGGTAGAAATCTTCTTTGATGGAAATAAAAATCAATGACTTTGTAATGTGATCTAGTACAACCCATATATCATTATAAAATTTAGAAGATTTGGGGATTCCAACAAGGATGTGTATGGTGATGTTTTTCCTTTCCTATATAGGTATTGGTAATGTTGTCATCACCCCTTTAGGAATTTTCCAATCTTCCTTAACATATTTACATACCAAACATCAAGATATATAATTCTTGATTAACCTCTTCATGTTATACCAGAATAATTTTTATTTGAATTTATATACATATTTCTGTCTCGAGTATGGGTATAGAATGATGATCAATGGGAATTATCCAAAATGTGCATTAGTTTTGAAATATATGATACAAATATCTTGTTCAAATACCCTATAACTTCATCTTTATCAAAGTTAGACTCGATAATATTTATCAGCTTTTTCTGCAGAACTATATCATAAAATTATGATTCTTTGACCTTTACATAAATGTATAGTTAAGCAGTCATTTGAAAAATATAGGATTTATCTACTCCTATCATGACATTAAGATTCATCCTCTACAAATACATGAGTATTGGGTCTTTCTGAATTCCCATCATGGATTGAGTAGCATGGTATATTCTTCTCAAAGTATCATCCACCTTGTTTTCCTTTACTGGGTGGTAATGTTTCTTGATGTAAATATATTTGATTGTCTCTTACTATTTTCTTTAGAGAATGTATTAATCCTTCAATGTGAAGATATACTTGATGCTCTTTTGATCAGTGTATTTGTACCACTTTTCACTATAATGGTAATTCCACCAAATTTTCAATGAAAAAACACCACTAATAATTACAAATCCTGATTTGGGTAATTTTTCTCATTATTTTTTAGTTCATAGGAGGGAAAAATTACCATTTCATTTCACATGCAGATGTATCCGAATCCATTCAATGTTACATAACTATTAATTGCATGCCCTTCAGCACTACAGGGTAATGTAAGAACTGGTGCAGTTAAAAATATTTTATATAGATCCTTGAATCTTTCCTCACATTATTTTGTCCATAAGAACATAATTCATTGTTGTGTTAACTTTTTTATGGGTTTGATAGCCATGTAAAACTTATCAAAAAGTGTCATTAATATCCAACTAACCTATGAAGACAATGGATTTTAGTCACAGTGTTTATCATGGTCCATTGTTCAATAACCTTATTCTTTGATAGATCTACTGATATACCCTCTTTTGTGATAACATGACTCAAGTACAAAACTTTTTATAGAAAAAGTTCACATTTTCTGAGTTTAAAATATAGTATCTCCTTCCATAGGATCTTCAATTCACTCCTTAACTGATCATAATGAACCTCATTAGTTTCAGAATATATAAGGGTATCATCGATAAATACTACCAGAAATTGATCCAGGTTGCAACATCCCATCCCTAACTGATTGTTCTAGGAATTGGTGGTGGTGTTATTTTCATTTGGTGACATCTCCATGACACCAAAGGGTGGAAATAAATTCCTTGGGCATCAAGAATTTTGGGGGGAAGATTTTCCATTTGAAGATAAAACAACCATACCTAGATAACCAAAAACTAAAAAATATATATGATGCATGAGTACAAAATATAACTCAGCATAACCAAAAAATAATCATAATAGAGTATAAGCATAAATGAGAATACATATACAAAGGAAGCCAACAGACCAATAAAACTCAAAGAAAAAAGTGATGTTAACTCAACAAATCCAAAACCATTCCAAGATCCAACTCCACATGCTATTCCCATGGTATCAAGAAGCATCACACAATAAATGAGAAACCCTGCCTTTACCTATGTCTCAATAGATATCATCTGTAAAGGCACAATAGTTCATAAGAAAGTGGTGAGTCTAAAATCAATAGGATTTCCCCATTAACATTTCAACTTATTCCACTATGATAAGGCTTGTTAAAACATTTATAAAACAATATTTTAAATGAAATTCAAAATCGTTTATAAAAAATCTTAATTAAATTTTTCCATTAAAAGTAATAAAATAAATCCTTTAAAAAGTTTCTCATATCATATGGAATACCCATTCCATGTTTCTATATAACTTGACATCCACACATTCATTACCAGGTGATAACTCAATATTCATGAGTGATATCTCATCGGTCTACCAAGTTGCCATATAGTAACCAAGACTGGATTCCCTAATGGAACACATCACATCTATAGGGTCATATATAATGAAAATGAACCCATGCCAACCATGTATGGAAAATACCATTCGAAACCAATCATATATGAAAAATACCATGATAATCCATTTAATATAAAACCTTTATTTCATTAAAACATGTCAAAAACATTTTCTATGTATCAAATCAAACCCATAATTTTAAAATATCCATTTTTATATTATAACCAAAGCTAATTTTCCAAAAAAACCATCAAACTTACAGAATTTCCCTAAACATTCACTAAATTTGTTTCAAATATAAATAAAATAAGGATGTCACAATCATTTCTGGAAAAATATTTACTTAAATCCAAGACATAATGTTCTAAAATAAGTTGGGTCGAGAGAGAAAAAACATACCATACAACGATTCATGAAAACAATTAATGGAACAAAAAACATATAGATCCGATAACAAATCACTTTCCCTTCACTAGATCCAAAAAGATATCATGCTATTAAATTTCATAACACACACACACACACATATATATATATGTATAAATATAACTATGGTTCTAAGAGAGAGGACCTTGGATATAAGAATAATGAGGAACAATGGGAACTTACTGATGAATTAGATCATCCAGTGTACTTCAATTTGCATATGGATTTCTCCAAGATCAAAGGGGACACAATCTCACAGCTTAAGAGAAAAAGGAATTCCTATTATAGGAGTATTAAGGAAAAAAATGAGTGATTAAGGAGATAATTCAGATCAGATTTAAATTTTAAGTAGGGCCACTCATATACCACATAGTTAGGCCTCATAGTTTGAACAAATGAGCACAACCATGTAGTGCTACTATATTTAGGCTTCAACATTCACTATTGGATCACATGGTTAGAAAAACCTTGTTCTAACAATGAATTTACCTCCAAATCATGAATCAAAGTCTCTACTAGATATATGCATGGTTTGGCCAAACCGTGGTCCAATAATGCACCTAACTAATGTCCACTATTTTCACCTTCATGTTTTTTTGGAGATGTTTCACAGTTTATACTAACCATGATCAAACTGCGAACCTCAATAAAAGCCTCCAAGGAGTGCCAAAAGAATTATGAACCTCCCAAAACTTATCTTCACCACTATATAGCTTTAATATAAATGAATAAAATGTTATATACCTGAAATGGGGGGGGGGGTCATTATTCCCACCCTGGGACTTTCCATCCCAAAAAATTAGAAATCTCTTATTGTCTTGGAAGAGTTTAGAGAATTTATACATAATTTCCTTCTCACACTCCAATATTTATACTTGAATCAGATCATGTTTTCATAAAATCTACATTAGAATTATTCTTTTCCCATGCATGACCTTCAATTTCCTATCCATAATATGTATTAGCACATTAATCAAAACGACGTCTTGATCTTTATTAATGTTATCCCATTAAATGACAAGGTCAAGACCGGGTTTTTAATTCTTTTAACAAGATACATGGAACACGTTTTTCACTGAAGTGATCCTTAGAGGGAAAACCAAAAAATATTAAACTTTATCAACTTATTCAAGCATCTCAAATGGTCCTATGTATAAAGGAGATAACATTCCCTAATTAACAAAACAACGATTCCCACACCTTGGAGAGATTCGTAATAACACATGGAAACTTAGCTAAAATGAAATTGATCACTCATAATGATCCTTATATGATTTCTGAGGACTACAATATATCTATATTATCTCTCTAATAAATTTAATCTTCACACTCGTCTCTTACAAAAGGATGGGTCTAATTCCTGAATTCTCACTTGTTTCCACCCAAAAAATGGAAAATTATAAGGATTCACATATATTTTTTCATAAGAAGACATATGTATTGAGGCATGGTAACTGTTTCTATATGATAACTCCACTAATAGTAAATATTCTTCATATGATCCACAAAATTACATTACACAAGCCTCAATCATTCCCTTTAGTGTTTTATTTTCTGTTCACATATCCCATACATTTGGGGGTTATAATCTGTACTCATATTCAATTATGTTCCAAGGGGTTTCTATAATTATTTCTCATAATGAGATTTAATTATGGGGTCTCTTTCCGATATTGTTGATACAAGATTTCCATGCATAATTACAATTCCCTGAATGTATTTTTTATAAGTATTCCACCAAATTAATTTCATAAAAAAGGATGAAATAAGATGAAATCAGGAGATGATCCACTATATCTTATTTTGAATCTTGTTTTCTAATCATCCTTGATAGAACTGTTAAAAAATCTATGGCTACCTACTCTCTTTTCCACACAATAAGTGGAAAACACCATAATATATATATAAATTGTTGGTGTTATGCCTTTACCTATCTACAGGTGAGGTATCTTGACACACTCTCCTATATATCTTTTCATGAAAACCCACTGAAAATGTTTATTAAAAGCCTTAATCATTTTTTGAATCTGAGTTCGAAAAACCGATTTCAAATGGTGGTAGGCACATATAAGTTGTTCCGAAAAATCCAAAGGTATGACCATCTGATATCCAAATAAAAACATGGACTTACAATGCAGCTTCCATCCCTCAATGGTCTCCCCCAGCATTGATTTTTTACCTCATTAAACAACATTCAGGATCTGATTTCTAATCCTTTCTAACATGATCAACCAAATTATGAATGAATAAAACTTGAAAGAAAACTATGACACCACCATTTTCTGGGAAATATAGATGCATATCCTTTGTGGTTGAAATTAGTTTACACTATTTGAATCCATTTTATCCATTTTAACAAATGAATTCTTTCTCAAAGAATCCACCACAGAGTTCCCTTTACCTGATGTGTACATAAATTCAAAGTCATACATGTGTTGATACTCCATCCACATATTCTTCCTTAAATTAAAATCTCATTGTGATAAAATTTGTTTGAACTCTTATTATTCATAAACACTATGATTTTATCACCAAAGAGATAACGAAAAAATGTTTTTAAATCATGGACTACAATATCTAATTATATTTCATGTGTTGGGTAGTTCCTATAATTAAACTGTAACTCCCATGAACCACAAGTAACAACATGATATCCATGCCTGAGAATATATCCCAACATAGATCCCAATGCATCATAATAGTGTACATATCCCTATCAATATTCTACAAATATGAGGATATGTTCTTATGTAAGCCTAAAATTATGTTCTCTGATGGATTTTTGACAATTTTTGTTTAATTGGAAAGGAACTCCTTTCCAAATCAAATCTGTCATCAGTGAGTCCAAACATGAAAAATCATGGAATAAAATTCTACAGTACCCCTCCAAGCTACGATAATATTTTACCTAAAAGAAATTTTTGGGAAGTTTCTAAGAGATAATAACTTTTATCTTTTTAAGATCCACATGATCAACTTTTTTAGAAAGGAAATGACCAAGGAAACATACCTATTGTATCTAGAAATCACACTTTGATAACACGGAATACAAATGATGTTATTTTAAGATACCCAAAATTATCTTCAATAATTGATCATGATCACAATTTAACATAGAATACACTAGTATATCATAAAAAATACCACAAAATAGAAATATGGATATCTATAAAATATTTGATTCATCAATTACATAAATATAGTTGGTGCATTCTTAAGGCCAAAAGACATAACCACATAATCATAATGTCCATATCTACTTACAAAAACATTATTTGGAATACCCTCATTCTAAAACCACAATTGGTGGTATCTGGTATGTATGTCAATTTTAGAGAACTATTGGGATCCCCTCAACCAATCAAATAGAACATCAATACATGGAATAGGACTAACATTCTTTATCATAACTTGGTTAAGAATTTGATAATCCACACAATTTCTGAGAGTTAAATCAGCCTTATTCACAAATAGAACCAGTGTTTCTCATAGATATGTACTCAATCAAATGTACCATTTTCTTTCCAACTATTTTATCATAGCTTTCGATTCCATAAATTATTTTAATTCTATCTGGTAAGAGAAAAGTGATATATAATTAGTCTCTTGTAGGAAATAAATCTTAAAATAAACTTCTATTTGTGGTAGAAACCCTAATAAATTTTTGGGGAACATATCATGAAACTAGAAAATAGTAGTTAGACAATATCTATTCCCAATATTTTCCATAGATGCCAAAGTATGAGATTCCAACTGATATAAGATAGTTACTACAATAAGTGCCAAAATTTCCACTTTATTGGTATTTTCACCCAAATCTCCCCTAAATATATGCTCGATGCCATCCAAATATTTGAATCTAACCTTTCAAGACTAATAGTAGACATGATATTTAAATGATGTTATCTAATTCATACCCAAAATCAAGTTATATACATTCATCTCAATCATATAAAAATCCATATTTAATTTCTCCCCGTGGATAGTTATTGTAAAAGCGTTACATATATAGTATAGACACTATATTTGGACTAGAGGAGTTTGTAGTTTTAAAATAAAAGGCATAATATCAATAGAAAAAACAATATTATTAACAACATGAGAGGAAATAGAGGAGTTATATGGACCCATATCAAAAAAATATTACATAAGTGAAGAATTGAAAATAATCACACCTATAATCCTTGACGAGACATGTTGATCATCCATGATCATTTTTTGTCTTCAAATAATTTTTTATTTTATAATATTTTCTATATTATAACAAATTTGTATTGCATAGGTGGAGGAGTGAATGTGTTCCTAGAATCACCCTGGATTTCTATATTCTGATGATAAGGATTCTTCTACATAACTTATCCCATTGAAGCATACGATGCTTGAGAAGCATGATATGTGTCTCTAAAACCCTAACTTGAAGAACTACAACAATAGAACTTAATATATCCCATATTGATATATTGTGAAAATATCTAGGTGGTATTATACAATACTAATTCATATGGTAGAAAGAACTAAATTGAAAACATCTCGACTAATGTCTTGGTTGAGGAGGAATATTTACTGATCCCATGGTATTATTCTAAGTTGTCCAACCACTCTAGAAGAAGGTGTCCCTATTATGATTATTCCTAAAATTAGTATTCCCACCAATTCTGATAGGAATAAACATTCTACCCCCAACCATATTTCCCACTATATACATTATTTATATAGTTTAACTATTGACTCTATATGTATAATTTATTATAAAAAACCCAACAATCATTTAGAAAATAATTTGTTGTAATACTGAATAAAAACTAAATGTCTTCTATGAATCACTTACAAAAACTTATAGGGTAAAATTTATTGAATTCATAAATTTACCCACTTACTCTTTATCCAAAATTTTCTCTTATTTCAACCTAATTTCATTATTGTTATAGAAATATGAAATGTGTTTGTATATAATTTCATGTTAAATAAATCTTAAAAATACTCCCATGTCATTCAGTAGTCAATTTTTTCTTGAAATACTATTCCACACCATCAATTTTCCAAATCCTTCAATAGATGCATTTTGAACTTTACATTAACTTTTCTTGTGTCCCAAGGAAATTGAATATGTAATTTATCCTATTCAACAATACTTTAACTTTTTCCAGCTCTAAATCCCCCCTAATGATGGGTGGATTATACTTTTGGATCTGAACCGAATAGTCCACTTATCATGGTTCATACTGATGATTTACTATATATATATCATGAAAATATTGAACATTACTATGAAACAACTTTTGGTTCACCTATGGTTCGGGTGAAACACATTTTTAGCAACCCATTATAGTTGGGTTTTACAAAACCTAATTTGTTCCCTTCTCTATTGCCAAAAAAACTCCATTTAGTCTCACTCCTTTGATGTTGAATTCCTATAAATATCAATCTATAAAATCAAGGAATATAACAACATATATTTCCACCATTTAACTATCATCAAAAGTTTTACCATTTATTAAAATACTTGAACCATTCTTTTCAAAATCAAATATTTTTGCTATTTTAAAAAATAATTACTTTTTTATCCATTTCAAAAACTATTTTACACAAAATTAAAAGAGAAATATTATTGAAAAGTTTTCTATCAATGAATATCATGAAGATCTAATGGACTAAACCCATGAAAATGAGGTTACAACTGACCTAGAAGTTCCTAAAATGCTTTTGTACCCAAACACCCTGATGACTTGATGTTCAATATAAAGAGGATATTTATTCCTTTTTATACTCTACATTTCAAGTTTATACAATCATTACTACCCTTCCAAGAGAAATACTGAAATCATTTCCTCATCAAAGAACAAGGAAGATGATACAATTTGCAACATCCCACCGGTCACCCATTTTCATGGTAATAGGTGGTGGTGTTATTGGCCTTAGGTGTCATCAACAAAAAACCAAAGGCTTGAAATAAATTCTAAGTACCTCAAGAATATTTATGGTATTATTTTCCATTTCAATATAAAATAACCATACCATGAAATTAATATATAAGAAAATCTCCATAAGATACATGATTAAAAAATCCTACTCAGCATAACCATAAAAATAACCATATCAGAGTATATGGGGAAATAAAATAACATATATAAAGGAAACCAAAAGACTAAGAAAAATAAAAAACATTCATGGTGACATTAGCTTAGAAACACCCAAAATACTCTGATATTGAACTCCAAAATCCATGCCCTTAGTATCAATAAGAACCACTAAATAACTATGATACCTTTCTTTTACTCATGGCTTGATAGATAACATATAAAAAGCACAATGGTGCCCAAGAAGGGGGTGAGTGTAAACTTAGTAGTATTTCTACAATGAATTCCAAACTCAATCCATTAATAAAATAATTTTTATAAAATAAATAAAAAAATAGTCGAAAATCAATTATAAATACTTTATATCAAATCCAAAATATATTTTACATATAAATTAATAAAACAAAGCCTTTAAATAATTTCTTGTATCATTTGGAATACCCATTCCATGTTTCCACATACCCAAACAACCATACATGGATGTCCAGGTGATTGTTCTGTACTAATGAATAGTCTCTCTTCAATAATCCACGTTGTCACAAGTTGATCAATAACAAGTTCCCCAATAGCACATGACCCTTCCACAGGGTCATGTTGAATAAAAAAGAATCTACTCCAACAACGTATGCCAAATACCGTGCCAAAATAATCATGCATTCCAAATACCCTACCAATCCATTTCACATAAAACATTTAATTATTTAAAACATTTCAAAAACTATTTTTTATGTAACAAATCAAAACTATAATTTTAAAATTATCTCTAAAGATAATTTTCCATAAAACTATCCAATTTCTACAATTTCCCAAAACCATCACTAAAGAGGTTTCCAAAAATAATTAGACATGTATTTGACAATAATTTCAAGAAAAAATTCAAAACCAAGCCATCATGTTCTAAAACAAGTGGATTTGTGGGGGAATCCACCTACCTCACAATGGTCGGTGAAAATGAATAATGACATAATGAAACTTCATGATCTGATTACTACTCAGGTTACCGTCACTAGATCAAACAAGATATCATTATAAAACAATACATAACACACACACATATATATCCATAACATACTAGATATATGGTTTTGATAGATATGAATACCTTTAATTTAAGAAGAACATGTAATAGCGAGAACGTACTTATGCATTTGGACCTCTAACTCACTTTAATTATTCTATGAATCCATCCCAAATATATTGGGATTTTATTTATCTACTTGGGTGCTTAAAGAATTTTTGTTATTGGAGAATTTTGGGGAAAAAAGTTCCTAATAATATAATTCATATTATATCAAACTTTTAAGTAGGGCCACCTTTATTCCACATGGTTTGGAAATCCATTTGCTAACCGTGCAATGCTATTGTCTTAAGGACATTCCTTGCATGGCTGTCTTTAATATATAGAGAAACCATGTACCGATTGTTAATTTCAATCTATATAAAGAAGAATAGTTTCTCCATGGAATTTTCATAGTTTGGCCAAACTATTTTCAAACCATGCACCTACCCAGTGCCCACTATTTTCATTCACAGAGTTTCTTGATGGTGTTATACTCTTTCTAGTACCCTTGATCAAACTGTGAACCTCTATAAAATCCTTAAAAAGTATTAAAACCCATATAAACTTCCAAAAACATAACTATATCACTTTATATCCTTAAGATAGATGAATAAAGGGTTATTTATCTGAAATTGAGGGGGTGATAAATATGTAATTTCCAAATTCTCTACTCATAAGATCCATAAAGACAATGAGGGGAATTGGTGAGTCAAAAAGGAACCATTATAAACTCATAGTGTGTGTACCTTGTTTGGAATACTATTTTGGGAATATCCTCCCTTTTATCTCTATTTGATGATATCATGACCAGAGATAATTATTCGAGAGTAATTGATATCCTATGAGTGGTTCAAACAGGTAACCAATACAAGGTAAAAGATACATTTTTTAATCATGACTTTGTTTAGCTCATGATAATTTATGCAATGATGCATTGATCCTTGCATCTTATTTACAAAGAGGATTTCATGAAAATCATGGTGATTCACTAGGGAATATAAAAACATGTTAATATTCTCTATTAATTTATTCCTTAATATCTCTAATTCAATGGAATAAATTATATTGGTAGTCTTTCAGATTGGAAATGATCTAGGTATGAGTTTGTTTGAGAACTCAACCTCACGTTTTTGGGTAAGACCAGTGAATTAATTGGGAAATACATAATAATATTCCCACACAATAGATTATAAAATTTTACTTCCTACATAATAATATGATCTATGAACTCCTTACTATTTGGTATCAAGATCTATATTATATAATCTTCTTCCGAATAAGGTACTATATCATCCTTAAATTAATACTTGATAACTGGATGATTAAGAACATCAAATGATATTTCCCTTTCTAATGAAATTATTTGATCCTTATATAACGAACACCAATCCATACATATAATTTTATAAAATTGAAATATAGGAAGAAGAATTATATTTACTAGAAGTATCTCCCCATATATATTTATTGAAAATTACTTTTACACCTTAGTGTCATTTAGTTTACCATTTATTGTTTTTATAAATAGATAAAAATTTAATGTTTCAGGTGGAAAATATATATTCTTAGAAAATTTATAGAATATAAAATAATGAAAAAAATCGGAATAAAAAAGTGTATTAACGGTTATAGAGTGGGTATTGAGTGCACATTTCACTAAATAATTATTGTGGTCTACCAGTACACTAGTGATTTCATATTCCATCCCTTAATTAAAAAGGATGCTACTTCCCATTCCTTTAATTAACTTTAGGGTTAGAGAAATGATGTGTATAACACCCATACACATAGTACATGAAGAATGGATGAGCGAGTGGAGCATCAGTTAGGGCCTTATTCTCCTCAATGGTGTTATTATACCACTGTTCATTACTTTGAAAATCTTGATTGTGGTGTCCTACTTTACCACACTTAAAAAACATTCCAAAACATATAATGACATAAAGAGGGTGTTTCATCCAAAATAATTTCATTTGGGAAATTATACTTATTAACCCTATGACACTGTTCATTAAGGTTTTCATGAAACATTATATTTATTTTCCTTTCTCTAGAATCATGTGGGACACCATATTCTATTTTAACTTTAAGAGCACATCTGAAAACATCCTCAGTGCTTCCAAGATCTCTTAAAGATAATAGTTTCCAAATACCAGGTTTTAAGACACCAAAGAATCAATAATTCTCTTTTTTAGGTCTATATAAAGACTATAAGGCATACCATATAACTCTCATGAAGTTTTTTCAAATAAGATCCAATATAATCATCATCCTTTTTTTCAATTTTAATAATTGTTGTTCCATATTACTACAATGAGTCCAATAGAAATATTTACTGAATAATATTCCCCTGAAATACTCTCAATTCATAGAATCAAAATTTTCTCATATCTTTGTTTTCATAATAATATTTCACCATTTTTTAGTCTTATATTCTAGATGATAGACAACCAAAATGGACTTCTCATTATATGAACATTGAAGGAAATAAAATATATTTTCTATCACATCAATATATTTCTCAATAATTATTGGGTTTGAATAACCATTAAACATTTGTGTAAATTGACACATAAAAGCCTAAATAACAAGATTCTCCATTCTTGGTGCATCTATAAGATCCACATTATTCATGTTATTATTCAAAACATGAGAGAGTTAAGTAAAAAATTACATGATATTTTGAACTATAGTTCCCATATCATTTGGGAAATCATCATATTGCCCATTACATTCATCATTATCCCATCTCCTTATTGTTATATCCATATCCTTGATAGTGGAATGTTCATCATGTGGAAACTTAAATTAATAGACTAATAAATCATAAAAATAGGATCATAAAAGAAATAGCAAAAAAATAATGAGTATATTCTTCCTCAACAACTCCTTAAGTTTTAATTTGGGTTATCCACACGCATTTCCATACTATATTTTACTTAACCACTCTAGATAACATGACTACCAAATCATTCACAATGATTCATTAAATTTAATTTTAATTAACCAAAGAATATAAATCAGGAGTGTTAAACTATGTTCATTGTATGGGACTATACGCTTTTCACCAGAATGATGGACGAGATATACTATAAAAACTCTTTTGGGGTTATTTCCCTTATATTAATATATATAAAAATCAAACCCTCTTGTAGTAGATTGATAAGGATATATTTATAAGAAAACCACACTTCATTATTTTTTATTACTTTGGATATTCACCTATACTAAGGCTTATCCTAAGGGTTCTCAGTAAAATTTTATCAACATATTCTTTAAAATAAATAAACCTTTCTTTGATACAAACTGAAGTGACCCATGATAAATATACATAAATAATACATTAGTCTCATAATTTAAAAAATACATATAAAAAAATTCACACAACCCAGTACGTAACAGTTTAACATCTAGTGACTAGAAACATAATAACACATATTTTACAAGATGTGGACAATTATTCATAAACTAAACCCCCTCTTAGACATTTCTTGAGACATTATAGTCTTAAAATCTTAAGGAAGGGAAAACCTAATAAGGGGTGATATCGAACACCTAGTAAGAGATAACATATCAAACACCATAATGTTTAGAACATAAAAATATTTAAAAACATGTATAATGAAAAATATCAAATTTAAAAGAACATAAATCAATAAGTGTTATCCAAAAGCATGAAATATAGATATACCATCTCAAACAAATTTTTTTACCATAGAATAACAAAATAAAACAAGAAGCATAAAACATGAGCCATGTAATTTAGGAAATAAATTGGAATAATGCTAAATATAGTATTTGATATATTTTTTAAACTGGCTACCCATAAACCCCTTCAAACATGAAATTGCTAGTAGAGATAAACAACATCACAGTCACCCTTTACAAACCTAGTTATTCACTAACTTGTTCACATGAAATATCTATGTATTGAGATATTATTTTTAACACAATTAATCATAGGGATATATAGGTCAAACCCTTGTCATTGTTGATACATTTTTGTGCCTCTTCAAAAAAATAAACATCACATCATAAAATAACCTAGAGAATGAAAAATGGGTTTCATGATATTATAAAACGATGTATCATAAAATATATTCAATAATAAAATAAAATGATACAAAATATTGTTCATCCAAATAAAATACATAAGTGTAAATAAAATTTTAATCATGAAACAAAAATATATTGGAGATAAACCCTTTTAAATAAAGAATAAATTTCAAGTGGATTTTTTAAAATGTATTTCTTGATAACCATTATAAATTATTTTAAAATAATTTTTAAAATAATTTTTAGAATATTTTTCATAATGTTTAAAATATAATTTTAAAACACTATTTTTGTAAATAAATAATTATGAAATAATTTTTTTCTTATAAAATAAAATTTATTTCAGAATAAAAATATAAGAGATTGATATTAACATATTTTTATATTAAAAAATATACATTTTTCAAAACCCACATCATTAAAATAGTTGAAGAAAATTAAATTTTAAAAGTAGAATTGGGAAATATAAGGGTAAAAAAAGATAAAACATAATATATTTTCAAATAACAGAAAATACATTGGAGTAAAGGGGAAATATGTACTTGGAAAATATTGGTTCATTAGAAAGTATGAAAATTATTATTTACTATCTCACACATTATAAATGAAATCATCATGGAAGAAGAAACAGATAAATAACATAATTACCCAGAAACTAAATAGGGTATATTACAAAATATCATAACAAGGATTATTATAACCAACTTTTAGTGATAATTCAAAATAAGGATGAGTGCAATCTATTGAAAGGTAGTTGAGTTATCAAAACCCTTATGAATTTAGAAATTTTTGAATCAAATGTCACTGAAAGAATGAAAATCATATGGATCTATAAATAACTTGCATAAAAGTAAATACCATGCCAAAATATATTATTGTCAAGTATATACACCATATAAATAATAAATTGGTTCATAACTTTAAATAATGTCTCAATGAAGAGAAATTGAGATGAAAAACAGTTACCATGAATTATCACATACATGATAAATATTTGATGTCCTGTATAAAAAATTAATGATAATAGTCACCAATTTTTAATCTTTTTAATATAAAAAACTATTATAGTTTTTGTTTGTATGTGGACCATTTAATTATTTTATAGTTGGATATTCTCAACATGAAAACAAAGAATCATGGAATACTTTTTGATGCATTATGACTATAGAATAGAGATTATAATTTGTATTAATGGGAGGGAAAGATAATATCACATTAATATGGAATTTTTATGAAAATTTTGTATTGATAATTAACCTGATTAAGCATAATCACATGGAAATAAAAAGGGTTATAACAAATTATGTTCTTTAATTAAAAAGAAGAGGTGGATAATCAAGGAGTCATTTCAGAAGCATAACATTTATACATAGAATTTTAGAGAATGGATTTAATGATTTTTATGTCTAGACTATTATTAGTAAGGAATAATTTTTATAGTAAAGTAGTTATTATAAATTTTTTCAAGAAAAATCCATTGAAACTAAAAGTTATTATAATAAAATAAGTGCATGAATTAAAAAGATGAGGATAACCATTGCCTTACTAAGGATCTTCTTAAATCATGGGACTACTCCTTATAACATTAATAATTCATTTATAGGGATTTATGTTGGGATAAGTATGTTAAATTAATGAAAAAGGCCTTTTAGTTGGAGATTAACATGATAATGTTTGGGAGTGTGATAATTTTTATAGTTGAGAAAGAATCGTTTTTTCATGGAAAACTAGAGTTAGGTAAGGTGCATGAATGAAATCACATAATAATTAGGTGGGTTTGGTGAGTTAGGTGAATTTCATGGAGAAATTATAATTGAGACACGTTAATATGAATTTAATACCTAAAACTCCTTTCTAGAAGGTTTAATTGACCTTTTAGTTTTCTGAAATTCATGATTCTTTAATTACCCAATTTTAACTTTATTAGTCTTGATTAAAAATTTATCTTATTAATTAGTTTTTTACCAAAAATATAAGATGACCATAATTTCCAAATTTAGACATTATAAATCCAATTTTTGGATCGATTTAACATAACTATATGTATAAATAGGATAAAATTAACGTTTAATTCAAAACATAAAATGTGTTGAAATATAGTTTTTGTAGAAAAATGCCATTTTAATAATTATACATTATTTATATTATTTAAAATTGATTACTAAATAAATTAATGTTAATAAATTTTTAAATATTTTTAAAAATATTATTCTAGTATTAATTTAATATATATTCATTTAATTTAATAAATACACAACATTGAGAAAAAAATTATTCATTTAAAAGTATCTTTTTTACCAAGGTAAATAATATTTACCCAAGGTAACTTTCTATTTATGACAAACCATAAAGTGTTCATCATTATAAAATTTAGGCCCACTGATTTTATATTTTAAATCCATTTAATTTTATTGAATTGATAAAAATTAATTTTATAAAACATTAATATATAATGTATTGAAATTTGTTTTCACAAAATATTACTTATGTTCTAAAATATCAAATATCAGTTTTTAATTAAAAAATTATATTTTAAAATATATAATTTTATTAAAAGAATCAAATTTGGAAATGAAAAATTCTTCATAAGTTATAGGTTATTTTTTTATCCAAGTGATGTTATAAAATCTACGGAATTTTAATAAATGTTATTTTTTAGTATTCACCTAAAAATTAATTATTTTAGAAAAACGCCAAAAATTCATAATAATCTTATATTTCTATGATTAATCCAAAATTAATGTTACTTTTCTCATATTAAATTTAAAATAGTGATAAAATTAATTTGGATATAAGAGAACATAAAATAATTTTAATAAACATAAATTTCTATGTATAAAATGACATTTGTTTTATTATAAACTTTTATATTGTTTTTATAATGTGGTTAATTTTGTTGACACCCACCAATTTCATGGCTATAACGGTAATGATATTTTTAATTTTATATGAGTGTTTCATTCCAAATAAGTAAGTCATATAGTACTTAATTAAAGAAAAGTAATTCCTATCATGGGTCATTACAAAGACCATGATTTCCATGTTATGATTCATATTTTCAATGTGTGTATTTATCATCCTTATCTATCCCCAACCACTTGATGAAGAAAAAAATTATTTTTAGTAAATCATAATCATTTTTTAGACATCTAACTTATGCTTCATGGGAACAATTCCTGTAACATGAGTGAATTCATTTACGAATAAAATAAAATACATATAATCATTGGTTGATTTCATCCTCATAGAACTATATAAATAAGAATGAAAGTGACAAAATGGATGTGTCAATTGAATATCCAATTTATTATATAGTGATATAACAATATTATTCTTTTTGAATATATATATAACAAAAAATTTATTTCATTATTCAACATTATCACATCAAATAAATTATTTCATTAGTAAATCTTTCTCATATTTATTTGACCAATGTGGCATAATATTTGATGAAACAATTGATTTTATTCTTTCAAGATCAAGTAACATATATTTTTTCATTAGTAACTTGATACAAGTTACCATATATTTTTTTTCCTTTTATCAATACACATCTATATTTTAATCTCACTACCACTTAGTCATCCTTTAAAAAACTACATCGTTACGTTCATGAAAAGTTGAGACATACTTAGTTTGTTATGTTACAATATAAACTCAAATAAATATCATTAAAAATTAACTTGTACACTCTAATAACCATTGAACCAACTCCCCTTTTTCTAGAGAGACCCATCATTAAATAAATGTGTTGATATTTCCTTTCAATTCTCATCATATTTCAAGAACATCAAATCTTTTATTTTATATAAAGATATTCCACTATCCCAAATCCATGGATATTACTTTTGAGATACTTTGAGTTGTACATCATCCAAAACTGAATTATCCGTTAATTTCTCAGTATTATTGTAATAAATTTTAATATTTTTATATAAAATAACTGAGGATAGAAGAATAACGATACAATCATTAGTTAAGTGACCTATTTGGACAAATCTTCTAAACATTTCATCTAATGATTGAAACAAATTTATAATATCGAGTCCATAATTTTATCTTTTCCTGACTTTAATTTATTGAGTGGGTTAACTACACTTAAATATCTATCTACTATATACTTTGGAATTAAATAAATATTGGTAATTTAACCAACATCTCCTTTCAATATTCCCAAATCTTACATAATAATAATAGATTCCATATAATTAAAAATTCCAAGAAACATTTATTATTTTTTAGTTATATAATATTGGTTTTATTCTACCTTATTAATATTAACCATCGATTATCTTTTCAAAATAAAAATTATGGTGGACTCCCTATTGGGGATCCATCTACATCCAATTCATGGATGTTATCCATTAAAAGCACCACACCGAGGATATAAATTCATAATAATTCCTTGATCGGGGGGATTTACTTGAGCATGGTGTAATGAAAGATAGAAAGACTTCACACCATACAAAACACACCGATTTTAACATGCTCAAACTAAATAAAACTCAAAATGTAGAAAATTTCAATCATGAAAAAATGATAAAATGAAAATAGACACATGATTTTAAATAGTCTAGATATGTGTCATTCATCCATAAGGGATACACTTATGGGTTTTCCAATATAAACATAAGATAAAATAATTAAAATGGCTTTTTTAAGAATATAAATTTGATCACTAATTCTCATTAATCTCTCAATCACATCATTCTATGTGTTCTAGTGGTCCTACATAATTATAGTAAGTGATATCCAATCAACCAGATACACTGCCATATTAAATTCATTGACAACCCACCATTGAACCTAGTAATTTCCAATATCCTATTGCAATCAAATAATGACCTTTATAGAAAGTTAAAATTGAATGGTTTCCCAACACTTTGATAAAAAACCAGGAGAACCAACCCCACAACATGTACTGAACATATTATAATGAAATTGACCACTGCGTAAGCCCATCAGAAGATATCTATAAGACCTAAAATCCAGTAACACAAATTTGATGGTTATTTTAGTGTAATGGTATAGAATACATAGACCACAAAACATAAAATAAAATAGTATAATAGTATCATGAACTAGATATATAAATGAACATTACAATATATTTAAAAAAATACATATCAATTAAATAAATGAAAATATATTATTTCTCCCCAAAACTCCATATGTTATACATATAAATATTTTTAGTTTATCTGCCAAATGGTAAAAAATATAATGGTGTGAGATCACATGATCAGTAAGGGTTAGTGTACAATTGAATATATCATAGCATAATCATGGAATAAAAAAAATGGAAGGAATAAAGGAATATCCAAATTTCAAAATTAATGAAACATTGATCATAACATATCAATGTATAATATATCAACAAATAAACACATGGACAAAAATAACTGATCTCATATCAAGGGAATAAATAATAATAGACATCCTAAACATACTATCAAGTCATAATGCCATGAAATCATATATAAATTGTAAATGCATACATAAAATAACTTGGATAGTTTTTTTTCATGAGATCTTCTGATGCATCAAGGTGTTATATAATTTTAGGACCCACCCAACAAATGATAAGTATAATAAATATATCATATAAATAGAATGGATAAACAATACATGTCTTTATATTACTCAGGGAACCTCATATATAACCATGTATGAGTAAACAATAGTTTTCCATAAATAAATAATAGATATATATTATCAATATTTACCCATTCAATAGAATAATATAAATAATTAGTTGAATATACAACTATAAAAATATTCAATATAAAGTAGAAATAAAACATATCAAAGGAATGAAAATGGTAACATTTAAGAGTACCTTCATGTTTTAGGGATATCAAAATGAAATTATCCATCATTATTATTTATAAAGAGAATATGAATTATCCAAATCATTTTCCTCTAGAGTGTCAAATTAATTGTGATGTTAGGCCAACATGTTGTACATAGAGCGAATATTGTGTTAATAATAAACAAAACTTCTTTAGGGATGCTACCCATAGGTTATTCCATGACAGAGCTTGTATACACTATATTTTATGCAGAAATGGATGTTATTCCTATGAAATATAACACTTTTTTACATTATCAAAATTATAGAATGTTTTATATGGGAATATTTGAATATTATAACCACTTCTGAAGGTATTATAATGAGATGGAGTTGTGATATGTCATTTATAATACAATATAGAATTTACAAAGATAGATTCTAAAAACATTTCTCATTGTAAGAAAACTAGTTGGAATGATTATAAAAATAAAGGAAGTGAAAGGTATGGAACCCTTACTTAAGTACAATAATAACTTAAGAAAAGGAGATAATGAGAAAGAATTATTAATAACTACTTAATAATATATCAAATTGATTATAATATCAAGAAATTAATATCATATAAGTGTATTAAAAAGAATTTAAATAATATTATAATAAAAGGGTTAGAACTGAAAAGGAAAGAAGAGGATTGGGAAACCCTTACTTGCAAAGTAGCTTCTAAAATATTCATATAAACTTATTAGAACCATATATACTCCTTGTGGAGACTCTTGTTATAAAAAATGAGATATAATTATTTCTCAATGGATTTGGAGTGGATAGTAATTGAACAATGGGAGGGTATTTTTATCAAATGTGGGGGGATAGTTTATTAATTTTTAAACATAGTACATGGAAATATAGGTTGTGGAAAATGAAAAAACATTGGCTATCCCCTTGTTTTTTTACATTTAAAACATGTGTTTTTTATATTTCAATTTTTAAAAACTAATATACGTAATTTTATTTTACATTTTCGGTGGAAGAGATTGTTAAACAAATGGAATTTCTTTTAAAATAAGAAAACATACTTTTGGTTTTGAAAGATTATTTGTAGTTTTAAAATAATTTTTTTACATTAAAATTTGTTAATTTAATAAATAAAAAAATTATGGTCAAAATCCATTCATATTATTATTTAATCATTATTAATTCATTATTACGTCATAATACTTAATAATATATATACTGTAATTTAATTTTACAAAAAAATCAATTATATTAAAAAATTATAAAAAATAACCACTATATAACTTTAATGTTTTTATTTGAAAAATTATATCTATTTTATGAATGTTTTTATAAATATAATTAATTTGATATTTGAATAAAATAATTATTTATCAGAAGATACTAATTTTTATCATAAGATCAAATTTTAAATCCTTACAAAACCACATATGATTGAATAGTTATTATTATTATTTATATATTAATAAATAGTCATTTATTTATTTTTTGGAAAATAAATTTTTAGTTCAAATTTCTAAATTTATCTCATAAAATATTTTAATTAAAATTAATCACATATATTTTCCAAAAAAACAATTCTGGTTTCTTTGTATCAGAAATTTATTTTATCATATTCATCCTATAATAATATTAATTTTACCTTTTATATAAGGGTGATACATAAAAATAAGGGATTAATATAAAAAATATTTTATTTCTACCAAAATTTACACCTTAATACAAATAAATGTCTAGAAACATAACCCCTTATCACACCAACATAAGACCTAACCGTATAGTGTGTGATGGGGGTACTTTCATGGGGTGGTTCAAATAAATTAATCTCATAATGGTGAATACAATCTTGAACTTATCTAGAAAGAGAATTTATGTATTTCTTAGTTACTAAATATTGAATTGTGTTTGGTCAAGGAAGAATCCCAGTGAGGCCACCTCCTTCCTAAGATCTGATAAATGAACTTCATAATCGATTCTCTTACCAGATGAGGTTAGGATTTCTACCATATACATTAAATATATCATTTCATTACCTTTTATATGTAATATTAATAATAGTAAATTTATTAATATTGGTCATAATGCCTAACAGTCATACTAACCAATAATAATATTGGGAAATTATCTTAATGACCGATTTCTATATTGGAAAAAGGACATATTTTCAAATGGTTATAATGGAGAATAACCATATTTACTATATTTACTTTCTTTAAATTAAAATAAAAAATTATCATATATAATTATTTTAATTTTTGTCTCCTTCAATATATTGATTATATAGAATATATTATTCTTCATTTTTTTATTAAATTAATCATGATGTTTATTAGTGTTTATGATCCAAGAGTCATATACATCATATTTTCATTATTAATTCTTCTATTGTCATTGATTATTTATATAGGTAGTAATAAATTTATACTATTGAACTGTAATACATTACTTTGTAATAAAATATATTCATTCCATACTAAATTTTTCATGGGTGTTGCAATCTTCCCCTCTTAAAAATTTTCATCGATGAAATTTGGGGTCCACATCAATATAAGAAAAAAATGAGGATAATTATTTCCCATTATTTCCTCAGGACACCATGTTTCCTTGTACAACTTTTATTTTCTCCAATAATCATTAATAATAATTATATTATATTCATATATTTGAAGAAATAATTATAACTACAAACTCATGTTCACGAGTTGGATATTTTTTCTTATGAATCTTGAACTACATTGATACATAACCAATAATTATATCCTTCCAAATAAGTACAAAACCTAGTCCCTTAATTAATGGATGATTATATATAATAAACGACTCCTTTATGAATTATGAGGTCAATAATAGTTCATTGACTAATATTTTCATTAATTTCTCAAAAACATCCTCAAATTCCTTATAACATGTCAATTTGACAACTATACTTATCAAAAAATTTTAAGAATTTTTTAATCAAAAAAATTATCAACAAATCACTAATAGTGTCTATATAATCCACTAAAACTATATATATAAGTTATATTTGTTGTTGTGAGACATTATTTAATAACATTTTTCTTTTCATGATATTGATATTCTGTCCCTGGAGACAATATATCCAATAAAATAAACCTGTTTAAATCAAAATTCTCAATTACCAAGTCTACCATATACATCCTTCTCCCATAGAGTCTTAATGAAACCCCTTAAATAAATTTCATTCTTTTAATAACACATAGATTATGTCAATATATCATAAATAAAATTTTTATTCTTTTTAAAAAATAATCCTAGAATAATATTTTTGTCAAATCCATGAACACTAGGGGAATATTAGTTAACAAAAAATAGCATTTTTGTGAACCCATAAAGCCTAAAAATTGTATAAAAATCCATATTTTGTTTATAAAACATCTTGATTATTAATATTTGATAACAAGAACAAGGAAAAATCATTAAGAAGTATTGAACTCCTTGAATTTGATCAAATAGAAAATACATTTATGGTAAAAGATACATTTTTCTTAAGATTGATGGAATTTATTTATCTACAATCAATTAATAACCTCAAATAACAATCCTTATTCTTTAAAAATAATATTATTTCTTCCCAAATTGAATCACTAGGTAATATAAAACACTTATCACATTAAACATTCAATTATTTCATTAATTCCATCAATTCCACCAGTTCCATTCTACAGGGAGGCTAAGATAATTATTTTTCATCCAAAATAAGGTTAATAGAGAGCTCAAATTATTTTTTCAGAGGATAAATCAATATTTCCTCAGAAATACATCAATATATTCTCTCATAATAGATACATCCCTTATTATATGGATATACTTCTCATATGTTGATTAAAATTCTTTAATAAGTAGATTCAGACAATCTACAATAGTTGTATTAGAACAAGACTTGAGAAATGATTTATATCCTCTACAAATAAAAATTCAATTCCAACATCAAATATTATAATTTTCTATTCGCATTAATAAATCCTTGAATTATAATCTAAGATTTAATATATCAAAAAAATTATATTAATTAGAGCATTGGTATAATAACTATGTTTGTAACTAAGTAAACACTATTCATTTTAATAGGGATAGTTCTATATACTTGCATAGCTATAATATTTTCACTATGAGTTTTAACTAAAAATTTCATCCATAATCTATCATGTAGTGACTCATTATTCATAAAAACCCCTACACCGATTATGAGTGTTAACATGATTTCTATTAGTACATGAATAACACTATAAATTATAAAAAAAAATATATTACTCTTGTTCATTTATTATAAAATCATGTGGTGTAATATAGAACCATTTATAAATTATCAAAAATGTTTTTCAAAGAGTTATGTTATCCAACTACATTTTTCTAAATCTAGTTTCTATGTTTTATTTAGAAATTTCTCTAATACCATTTACTACGCCTTGACTCTAGTATCCAAAATTAGGTGATTATTTTATTATAGTATTACAAAATAAATAGACCTAAATGCATAAGATCCAACTGATTAGCTGTCATAATAACTAGATACATAAATAAACATTACATTACATTGAAAACATAAGATACATTAACTAAGTACATGAAAATATATTATTTTCCTAGAAAAATTCAAATGTCACATTTATAAATGTATATAGTTTCAGTGGGAATTGGAAACTAATACAAATGAGTGATCTCCGACACCTAGTAAGGGGTAGCGTACCTTGGAAATAGTCACAACATAATAATAAAATAAATAAAATGGTAGGATGAAAGGTATATAATAATTCCATAACAAATGAAGTTATGAGAATAATATATCTATGGATAATATAACAATAAATAAACACTTGGATATTAATAAAAAATCTCATAGTGATGGAATATATAATACCGGACATCATAAACATACCACCACGAACTTGTTCCATGACATCATACATAAATGGGTAAGGTATAAACCAAATACCCATGCTAGTTTTTCTTACGAGACCCACCAATGCATCAAGAGGATATATAATTCAAGGCCCCACCCATCAGATAATAATTCTATTACATCTATTATATGAATGTTATTGATAAAAAATACATATATTAATGTTCCCTAAGAAACATTATACACAATAATTTCTATTTAATAAATGTTTATCCTTATTTAAACAGTATATATAAGGATTATCAATATTTATCCATTCAATGTAATAATGTGGCTAACAAGGCGGATATCCAACTATGGGAATATTTACAATGCAATGGAAAGTCCCCTAATCAAAGTAATTAAAACAAAGCAGTAGCGAGGAGAACTTTCATTGTGTAAGGATTTGAATATAAAATCAATTTTTATTATTGTTTTTATAAAGAATGTGAATTACCCAAAAAATACCTAGGGTGTTTCAAACAAGGCATTCAATTAGGTCCACTTAATGAAAACTGAGTGACGATTGAGTTAATACTCAACCAATCCTTTTTCAAAGTTTTTATCACTAGGTACATCTATTCAAAATCTTATATACACTGGTTTGTATCTAGATAAGGAATCCATTACTAGGAAATTACACACTTTTTTACTTCACCAAAATGTTATAATGTTTTATGGAATGAAGAATTTTTTATCATTATAGTGAATTTTGAAGGTATTATAACAAGAGGTAAGTGTGATCTCTCATTGAAAATACAATAATGATTTTATAACAATGGAGTATAATAAATTTTCTCATTAAAATTAAAAATAATTGTAATTATTGGATAAATAAAGTAATATAAATTTTAGGTACCCTTACATATACCTAATAAATTATTATAAAAAGGATATAATGAGAGGGACTACATTGTATCTTAGTGTTGTTATATAAAACGGATGATAATACCATGGAATTACAATCACTATTGAATATGAAAAACAATTTAAATGAAATTATTACAAAAGTATTACAATTGGAAAGAAAAAAAATAGTATTGAGAAAACCCTTAATTTCAAAGTAGCTTCTAAAATATTGACATTGTGACACATTGAGAATTTTGAAAGAAAACTATGTTTGATAGAGTTTACAAAATACAACATCGAGCCTAAACGAACCACGATTATTTAAATATAACCATTAAAACATGGCCATTAAATTGGTAGGTGTGGATAGGGTTAACTAATTTATGAAATATATATAATGGTACAACCCAAAATAAATGTATTTATAAATGATTATAAAATAATAACTCAATTTTTAATAAAAATATATTATTCTTCAAGAAAATATGATATCTTCAAAAATGAATTTTATTGTTTTTTTGATAAAATATTATAATTAATTTTTGGAATATTTATAAAATTTATTTATAAAATAAACATTATTTTTAAAAAATATCATATCTAAATTAACATATTGAGAATTATTGTTTTTTTCAAAAAATGATAAATTTTTTAGTGAATAGTTAAAAGTACCAATTTTTCAAATATGGTAATTTTTTCATTAAATAAAGTAATGTATAGGTACCATTATATTGGTTTTCAGTATTATATTGGAATATGAATTATATTATATATAATAATTTAATTAATTTTATTGTAATCTGTAAATTTCATTATTTTGGTATACGTTTTTCAAGCTTTAAAACATAATTTTTTGAAAACTTTTTTTTAGTATATAAAGTGTATTAGTTATAATTAATTATGATAAACCCCAATAAAAAAATATTTAAATGAAATTTACAGAATATTTATATATATATATCGGAATGAAAATTAAATTAATTATGATTAGTAATCATATAGTTAATATTAGATAATCTTATGTTTAAAAAATAAATTTTTTGAAAAACTGTGTTCTGACATGTTTTGCAGGGTTATTTTAAAATTAAAATTTGACACTTCTATCAATTGACTTTGATAAAAAGGATTCCATATTTTTAATAATAATATTTAGTTTTAGTTAATAAGTAAAAGTTAATTTTTTATCATAATGAATAATAGAAATAGAAAAAATTAATTACTATAGTTATGGTCAAAACGGGTTTACATGAGGGTTAATATATGAAGATAATGGTTAAAATGACCTAAATAGTTTTTGAAACCCCACTTTTTGGATTCATTTATATATTAATATTATCACCTTCTAACATGAACTATTTTGGATCCATTTTTTTCAATTAGGAGACTTGGCAATATTTTAAAACATTGAACAATTACAAGTGTGCCACTCCACTCACTTATACAAGGTAAACTCCAATTATCATTTGTTTATAATTACAAAAACTTATATTTTGGAAAATAACTCAAAATATACCTTTGTTACTTACATTTACATGTCCTAGATGCCTTTTTTTTATTATAAAAACATCATAGGAAGGATTTTTGTGAAAGCCTAAAGAGTTTTTTTTTAAAAAGGGGTATCGTTATCAACAGAGTGTTTTTATTTTATTTCTTATTCCACCTCCTTATAAAAAAATTAAACCGGGATGATATAATAAAATTCGTATATAAAATATAATGAAATGTTATTATGTTAACGTACATCTATCTCTTATTCCATCAAAAGCGAAATGAAACCGTCTTCCGTGTGTGTGACTGAATATGGCCTAACGAACCGATGTAATTTATTTTCCATCATCGCCTCTCATGACTATTTATAATGATATATTTAATGTATATTTCTGATATTCATGAGATATTTATCAGTATATAAAATTAATATATCATTTATTTTTATACATTTCCATTCATTAAAACATGATTACATTTTTGTGTGCACTTGAGGATTTCCGCCACCACGAAACGATGTGATTCGTTTTTCATCACCATAACACATCTATGAAGTATAAAAGTGTATTTAAATAAATAATATAATATTTATGATATAAATTTAATTATTTAATGATAAAATATCATTTATATTATTTACATCATGATAGTTGAAAATGGAAAAGTTACGCATGTGTACATATGGCCTACCTTCTCCATGATTGTAATGTAGTTCATATTTCCTAACCATATTTCTTGGTTGGTAGTAAATGTAGAATTGGTATATAAATTTTGAAAATTTTGAAATTGTTATTATTATTGATATTATTAAATAATAATATCTTTGAACTTATTCAACTAATAAAACTGATTTTGGATATACAAACTGAATGTGGTCAAAACATCCTGCATGAACATAAATAATTAAGTAATTGAATATAACATGATAATAAACAAAAAAAATAAGAATAATAAACAAGAATTTTTTTAGGTAAATAATTATAATAATTTGATTATTCTTATAGATAAATAATGTATGTTAAAATTTATACTCAAGATACGGTATATCTCTAAACCACCCTTTTATTCATGTTCTGACCTTTCTCTTTCAAACCAACTTTCTCTGTCTCTATCTCTCTTTAAAGTTAGGGAATAAATCTAAATTATGTATAAATTTATTTCACCTATACACCTATATTATTACCCCTTCCATTGATGGTTGAATCAATGACTTATCTTCATATTCTCAAATGACTTCGTAATGAAATTTCATTTCACTATGATATGAGACAAGATTGTATAACACATTTTTATTCCATGGGAAATTTTAAGGTTTATTCCTTATGATTGATTTCATTTTTTTGGAAACATAATCATGAAAATAATATTATGTGTACTCCAAGATAACAATCCAAAAAATTGGGTAAAACTTTGGTCTCATGTGACATTATGTATGAGATTTAAGGAGTAAACATAATCCACTATGGTAATATATCCACCATGTGATATTATCTTGGAATTTAGATATGAATTATTATTATGTGATGTATTTTTGTTGCTCCAAATTTCCTATGCATTATGATCTAATGATACCTTTATATTATTTTATTCTTCCATGTTATTACTCATGATAATTCTCTTTTACGATATCAAGTTATATCATTGACTAACAAATTATATTTACTTATCATGTTATTACCTTACTATGATTTGTAGCTCACAACTTTCTTTTTTGTATTTTCCCAGGTTATTCTACATAGTTTTAGGAGATAAAATGGATTTATTATCTCATTATGGAGAATAAAATAATGATAATATGTTTCAGTTTCCTTTATATATATTATGAACCTAGTCTTCTAAAGACATTAGGCCCCATGATCTTTGGGTTTTACTAATGGGATATTTATGTTCAAAATAATGAAATAATATGTGTAAAAGGATTCCATCATAATATTTGGAATCATAGAAAGGTGTATATATTTTTGGGGATTATTACTAAAAAAATTCACTATAACCCTAGGGATAAGTCTATGTATACGAAAATAACATAGAATTTTATTGAAGTATAGAGCGATTGGCTTCAAAGAATTTGAATCATTGTATGGATACTATAAGTGGAAGTGGATCTAGAATTTTAGTACCTATGAGTAATAACTCTGAAAAGGGTTCATTGGTATTTGAATCAATCATCACCCAATGTATGAAAAATAATCCCTACTACATTCCTAGTTTGATACTAATGGGGGATATGTTTTATAAATTCCCAAACTCTTTGCAAACCATTATGAAGGAATGAAAAAAATTATTAGGTTAGAAAACCTAATAAAAAACATTACCATGGATAACCTAGTTTTAAACCTTGAGAATTATAATTTAGGATATACTTATCATTTATAAGTTTTTTCATCTATATTTATAAGTTTTCATCTTGTATGATAATGTATACTCATCTTGTTTTTTTATAGTTTTTAGTTAACGGTGGAAAATATAAGAATATGTTCCAACAACAAACATAAAAGGAAATTTGATGATTTCCCCAATGATATAACTAATATTATGGTAGAGAGAAATGATAAATTCTTGAAAGTGGTATCTCAATTGCCATAAGATATGAATAATAAGTTAAATCATGTGGAAATACCTCCTATTAAAAATGTTTTATTTTAAAATGATTTTATTGCATTTTCACACTTATTTTAAAACTAATTTCTACAACTCATAGAAATTTATTTTGATAAATTTTTTCAATTTTTTTTAATTTTACCTTCATTTTTGGTCATTATGAATAACAACCAAGGTAAAAATTATTTATTGTAGTAAAGCTTAAAATTGTTAACGAGGAGTTAAACTATAGATATAACAGTTAAAATGTTCTAAAAACATGTATAAATCCTATTTTATTAATGGATTTAGATCATATAACATGATACATTCAAACTTAATCAAAACTTGAGTCACTTTCCTATGTGGGGAATTTTTTTTATATTTTAATATTATAAATAATTATAAGTTTTCCACTATACTCACTTATAAAGGGATCCTTATCTTATCTCTTATCCACACCACTTTATCCATTTAACATAAAAAAATATGAAATAAATACTATCCCAATATCCTTACACATAACATTGATATTTTTTATTCCCAATATACCCATATACCAACCCTTTTGGTTCTTTTCAAAAGAGGATACCAGAAGAAGATATAGATGCTCTTACAGTTATTTTTAATTTTTAATTATTATTAAACCTCATATAAATGTAATATAACCATATTAAAATGTTTTAATTAGTATATTTACTATTATTACATGTTTTAATGTTAATTATATATTCATTTTTTATCACTTTCCCATCCTTTGGAAAATGTCAATGTCCCTCTTGCATATGTGTGGACTACAAACTCAATGAAGAGATGTGGTTCATTTTTCATTTCATCTTTACAAGGATGATTATAAGGATATATTTCGTGAATATATATGATTTTAATGATAAAATAATTATTTTGGAAATGGGGATTATTATTTACCCTTATTTTATTCCATCTATCAATAAGTGAAAACATCATTCGAGCATACATATAGACTACTATCTTCACAGAGTGACGTAATTTATTTTTCATCACAACATTATATGAATGGATATAAAAGTGTATAAAATGAATAAATAGAATACTTCTAAAAGTATGAATATTCTATATATAATTTAATAATGACAAAGTTGTATGTTTCAGAACCATCAAACCGAAAAATGCATGGAAAATATATTAGCTTTCACCCAAATGTTCATTTTAATGAAGAATTGTTAATAAAAGAATTATTGAAAATTATAAATGAATGATACATTGTGAGTTATGTATGAATATTATTATTTAATATGTAACACCTCTTCTCCCACTATACGTTTCCTTTTGAATAATGAAGTAGCTTGCGTTTTACGCAACTTAGAGTTTTAACACACCATAACCAATAAAACTAGCCATTATGAATAGTAATACCCACTTTATGAAAGTTTATAAATATTAATTTTTTAAATTAACTTAATTTCCGGTTTTGGAATATAAAAATTAGCTTAGGGTGAATTTTTGGTATTTTTCTAAAAACTCTCCATTATTGATGAATAGTGAAAACACAACGTTATTGTTTAAAAATGACTTTTTTTTATATAATTAGTTATTTTATTTTAATTTATTTTAGGTAAAAATGGATACATAATACCTATATATTGAAAATGTAATTCATTGGAGTCATTTTATAATAAGATTAAATATATAAAATTTTATTGAATGTTTTACCATCTTTTACCCACCTTCTAGGAGCAATTACAAATTTGCATAAAACATAATTTTACCACTTCTGTGAGTTTAATTTCAAAAATCCAAAAGATACAGTTGAAATCATTAAGTAATACGTGGTTCAATAAAATGAAAATATGTTATGGTGAATAGTAAATGTTGGCTTTTATTTACCACTCTTAAAAGTAAATAGGGTAATTAAGGGTAAAATGATATTATAATTACAATATCACATGTACTAATTCTATTAGATAAGTGTAATTCGACCAATAAAACCATATAAATAAAATATTATCCTTTTGGTCCACTTGGATTAGATTAGGACATTTATTATTATTTTATGTATAGAAGAGATAAAAGTGTTAAATTCAAAATTTAATAACTAAACCATTTTTAATATAGGGTCATAAATAAGATAAATTCAACAATAAATATCCATTATAAAGATAAAAAGATTTCCTAAATAATGGTGTTTTATTTATAAATTTTAGACATTAAATAATGTAATTTATTTCTGACATAATTATGATACAATAATTACCTTTTTAATGAAATATTAAAATATTTGATATTATAAATATTCAAATAAATGTAATGTTTTACACTTGATGAATTAAAAAAACTTTCTAGATTAATATTTCATGTTATGGGTTATTTTAAAAAAATTCAAAGTAATCATGTTGTTATGATTTTCACAAAAACCAAATACTAAATATTGTCAAAATTGACATAATTGAGTATTCAAAAAAATACAATGTTTTTAATTGATATAATATTCATAAAAGTATATGGTTTGTCCAATGGACTTACATAAGGTTATATATATTAATAGTTAACCACTTGGGGTTCTACTGGCTTGTTATAGTAATTTTATTAACCATATAATATAAAAATACAAAAGACATGGTAAATTCCAAACTATTAAACTAAGAGTTAAATCTAAAATATAAGGATAAAATGGTGTCCTAAAAATGTCTAAAACTTATTGGTTGAGATATGTTTTACCCATACATACCTTATCCTAGAAATAAATTATTTTGGATCCATTAAGAACTGAAAAGGATTTTATTATAAAATAAAATTTCATGCTTTTCTAAAAGTTACCATCACCTCTCTTATAAAAGGGTACATCTATTTCCCTTAAATTCACACCTAAAAATCCATTTGGCTCGGCCAAACCCTTCCAAAATATCCTCTAGACTGTCCCAACTTAGACCTAGAGGCCATAATTTTATCCTAAAGCCAACCTAAGGAGCACTTTTGACCAAATGAAAAGGAAAAACCCGAAGAAGAGGTAAATATTTAATCACCTCTTATGAGTTCTTTTCTTCTACCACTCCATCCTTCTTTGTTGTTTCCATTATAAAATAATAAATTGAGTATCTTCTATATACTGTGATGTTATTATAAAAATGGTACAACCATATTCATTATTCTATCCATCATATGAATGACAAAGTCACCATACGTGCGACCTTATGAATTACCGTCTCTACGTCGTAATGTAGTTTGTTATTCAAACACTTCATTATTTGGATGGATATAATAATGAATATAACTGATGTAAATAATAAATTTAACATGTTAATGATTCTTTATATATAATATACTATAACGACCCATACTTTACATACATTTTTAATACTTCAAAAATTGAAGCACACTTATTACAACATATGATAAAACTACAAAGGACCGTATAGGTATAGTGCCTTTAGAAACTGGGAAACATAAACAACTGGTTCATAAATCTTCTACAGTGTCTCCCATTTATTTCATCATATCTAGGGTCCCTTTTAGCATATTCTACTTAATATCCATCTTCCTGACCTGGGGAAAAGAAAACATAAAAGGGTGAGCTCAAATGCTCAGCAAGGCAAATAATGGAAATAAAAATCATATCATATCTTTTTGAAAATCATAACCTGCAAAAGAGATCATAATATCTTAACATGGAACAAATCATAGGAGTGAAAATGAGATCCCCATAATCCTAACATAAAACTTGAAACTTTGTGTCATGCACACATAATCATGGAAAATCATTTCTTGTTAGTCATGACTCATCGCCAAGACTATCTTAGTGGACAAAGTCCCTTTCTGAACCGAGTTCACTCCTCGTTTCAGTCCTGTATCACTGAACCGAAATAACCTTCCGTTCCAGCCATGTCTATCTCATGAGATATAAAATCTTTACCCAATGCATTGGAGGGAGATATAGGTCCCACCCATCTTATAATGAATCCTTTCTTATGTGTGCCACATAATCATAAAACATACATCATCGCATAACACATGAAACAAAAATGGGATTCTTGAAACATCATGACATCATAAATCAATTCATATAAGATAAAGGAATTCATAAAAATAATTCCATCACAACATGATCAAATCAATGTAATAATAGGGATAAAAACAGAACCCTTTATTATCTTAGATGGAAAATAATTTTGAAAATCACTTGAACTCCATTCTTGAGGAAAATATCCTTTCTTCTTCAAAAACATTTTTCCTTTCATAACATGTCATACAACATTAAAATAAAAGAAGTTGATTAAAAATAAACTTGAAAACTTGTAAAGGAAGCTTCTTGGAAACAATGTTTTAAAAATCCATTCATGCCGTATAAGTTAAAAAAAACATTCTTCGTACTTTTGTCGGAAAAGTCAAAAAGTACCTCGTACGGAAAAACGACAAAAGATTCCTTTCATATTCTTTACTAAAAACTCACCTAAGGGTAAAATTGGATTTAAACTGTTGCAAGTGGATGGAAACAATATTTCATATTGAGGGAACATGGATGTGGATGATAAAATACACCCCAGTAAATACTTACGAATAAACAATCTCGGATAAAAATGAGATTGTGATATTTCCCTTACCTTAGGTCCGATTAGCTTTGTACGTGTCTGAAGCTCCTGTATAATGGTTTAAATAATGTTATTGACTTATTCCAGAATCATACATATTTATATGATATCATATATGGTCATATTATTAGCTTCTTGTTAGTAATATTTCATTGTTACTTGTTACTCGGGTCTTTATAACTTTTTGTTCTTATGCGTGTTTTGTCGAATAAATTATTATTCTTATCTTTAGGTTATAGATAATTCATTTCCAGAATGGTATTAGTGTATTATATACCATATTCATTCATTCAATTCATTTATATAATCATTATGAAATGAAGATCATGTAGAACGAGTCGCATCACATCGTGGAGACGGTATTCCGTACGTACGCACGAGTGATGATATCATTCCTATGATCGTGGAATTGTATTGGAGTATATATATATTATTTCAGTATCAATATTACTTCATAATAATCATATTTAGTTACTCATTACACCATTATAACCATCCTTGTAATGTGATGGTGGAAAATAGATTACACCACGGCGTGGAGACGGTATTCCGTACGTACGCACGCGTGGTGATTTCATTTTTCCGTAGGATGGATAGAAGGTGAAATAGGGTTGTTTCATATTTATAATAAAATATCAGTATTTAAGTAATACTGATGTTATTACTTTATCATGAAACAACTAAAGAAGAAGAAGTTGAAGAAGAAAGAAATTGAAAAGATCGGTAATGGATATTACCTCTTCTTTGGAACGCCTCTTTGAATCCTCCACTTAAGGAACTAAGATTGGTCTTTGGAGAAGACCAGGACCTCTAGGATTATTCTAGGGAAGTGGAGAGGAGAAAATGGCAGGGGTTGGCCGAGCTTGAGTGCTCAATTTGGTGTGAGGAGGAGGGGGAGGAGGTGCCCTTTTATAAGGGAGGAGAGGGGCACCTTAGGAATATCTCAAAATATTATTTTATATTAAAGTCAAAATCGGTTTATAATGGTTCCAAAGGGTCTTATTTCGAAGATAAAGTGGGGAATGGTCGAAAGCCTATCAACCAATAGGATTTAGACAAGTTTAGGGTATTATTTTAACCTTATCAATTAGATTTAACTCTAAGTTAATTATTTTAACTTTTACCGTGTCTTTTTGTTTTCCTTCACTATATGGTTAATACACTTACTATAACATGCCAAACGAACCCCAAATTGTTTATTATTAATATATATATCCTTATCTAAGTCATTTGGCCGAACCTTAGATTTTTAGGAATAAAATAACAATTAATAATATAATATTTGATTTAAAAACTATTTTGTGTCAATTTTGACACTATTTGATATATGATTTGTTTGAAAGTCATAACAGAATTATATGTTCGAACCAAGTTGATTAAATCAACATTAATATATCATAGTAACCTATAAAATTAGTTGAATTCATAAAAAGTCTCAAATTACATTTATTTTGGTGTTTATAACATCAATTATGTCAATATTTCATTAATAAGATAATTACTGTATCATCTTTGTGTCATAAATAAATTACATTATTTGATGTCTAAAAATTACAAATAAAATATCATCATGTAGGAAATCTTTTTAGCTTTCTAATGAATATTTACAATTGAATTTATCTTATGTATAACCCCATATTAAAAATTATTTACTTATTAAACTTTGATTTTAACTATTTTAACCCTTCTTTAAATAAATTAATAATAAATGTCCTGATCTAATCCAAGTGGGCCTAAATGGTCATATTTTATTCCTAAGTTTGTTTTTGGTCGAATTACACTTGTCCAATAGAATTAGGACATGTGTTAGGGTAATATTAATATCATATTTACCCTTAGTTACCCTATTTACTATTAACCGCGGTAAAAAAGTAAAAAGTTACTATTCACCAAAAAATTATTTTCATCTCATTGAACCACATTTTAGTCCTTGATATTAACGGTGTCTCTCGGATTTTCGAAATTCCATTCACAGAAGCGGTAAAATTAAGTTTTATGCAAAATTCAGTTTTTAACCTACCACTTAGTGGTTTCACTATTCATCAAAAATTGAAAGTTTTCAGAAAAATACCAAAATTTCACCCTAGGCTAATTTCGATATTCTGAGTCCAAAAATGAAGTCCATTTTGAAAAATAAAATTTATAAAATTCCAAAAAGTGGTTATTACTATTCATAACGGCTAGTTTTAATAGCATAATGTTGTTTAGTGAAACTCGGTATTGCGTACGACGCAAGCTATCGAGGAAGGTCGCGATTGCGTGTAAAGCAAGCCAAGCAAGTGTTGTATAGAAAAAGATTCCTTTGATGATTTATATAACATAAAAGTCTCGGGTGTTACATTCTACCCCCCTTAAAAAGAATTTCGCCCTCGAAATTCGTCACTTTGCAACAAACAGATGAGGATACTTCTCCCTCATCATATCCTCAAGCTCCCATGTAGCTTCTTCAAGTTGGTGGTTTCTCCATAAAACTTTCACCAAGCGAGTGGTCTTGTTTCGTAGGACTTTTTCGCTACGATCCAGAATCTCTATCGGCTATTCTTCATAAGAAAGATCTTGCTCCAGCGGTACAACTTCTGAGCTGAGTACATGTGAAGGATCTGGTATGTACTTTCTCAGGAGAGATACATGGAACACATCGTGAACTTGAGAGACATTCGGTGGAAGCGCCAATCGGTAAGCTACCTTCCCAACACGATCCAATATTTCGAAAGGACCGATATATCTAGGGTTCAATTTCCCCTTCTTTCCAAATCTCATAACCCTCTTCCAGGGAGATATTCGTAAGAACACTTTATCACCCACTTCAAACTCTAGGTCTTTTCTTCGGTTGTCGGCATAGCTTTTCTGTCGACTCTGAGCTGCTCTTATGTGTTGTTGAATAGATCTCACCTTTTCTGCCATTTCATCAACGAGATCAGGTCCTAATAGCTTTCTTTCCCCAACTTCATCCCAGCAAGTTGGAGTCCTGCATTTCTTTCCATAGAGAGCTTCATAAGGAGCCATTTGAATACTGGGGTGAAAGCTATTATTATAAGAAAATTCCACCAAAGGTAGGTGTTGATCCCAACCTCCTTTGAAATCCATAGAGCAAGCTCTCAACATATCTTCTAGGGTTTGAATTGTTCTCTCAGACTGACCGTCTGTCTGGGGATGATAAGCAGTGCTGAAACTCAACTCTGTATCCAGAGTATGCTGAAGACTTCGCCAGAACTTCGAGGTAAATCTCGGATCTCGATCAGATATAATAGAAAGTGGTACTCCATGCAATCTTACCACTTCCTTTACATATATCCTGGCAAGCTAATCTAGAGAGAAATCCTCTCTAATAGGAATGAAGTGTGCAGACTTTGTGAGACGATCAACTATGACCCAGATAGCATTATTACCTTTGGATGTTTTAGGAAGTCCTGTGACAAAGTCCATAGTGATGTTTTCCCATTTCCATTCGGGTATGGGTAATGGTTGTAACATCCCCTTAGACTTCTGTCTCTCAGCTTTAACTTGTTGAAAAACCAAGCATCGAGAGACATATTCAGCAACATCTCTTTTCATGCCATCCCACCATAAGTAGTCTTTCAGGTCCCTATACATCTTCGTGCTTCCGGGATGAATAAAGAATGAAGAACTATGAGCCTCATCCAGCAGCTCTTTCTTTAATTCGGGGATGGGAGGAACACAAACCCGATTCCTGAACTTTATTATCCCATCACAATCAAGGTTGAATTCAGGAACATTTCTCACCTTCTTTTGTAACTCGACATCTTCTTTCTGTGCCTCTTTAATCTTCACATGTATAGATGGTTGAACATTCATTTGAGAAAGATAAGATTTTTCCCCTTCCATTATAATTCCAAGATCCATCCTTTGTAAATCCATAAATATTGGATCTTTTGTGATCCTCATCATGGATAAACTAGCATGGTCTTGTCGACTTAATGCATCTTCCACCATGTTTGCTTTCCCAGGGTGGTAATGGATTGAGCAGTCATAATCCTTAATCAGCTCCAACCATCTTCTTTGACGCATATTCAACTCCTTTTGTGTGAAAATATACTTTAAACTTTTATGATCAGTATAAATATCACACCTTTCACCATAAAGGTAATGCCTCCAAATCTTTAATGCAAAGATTACCGCAGCCAACTCCAAATCATGTGTTGGGTAATTTTGTTCATGTATTTTCAACTGTCGTGAGGCATAAGCTATCACCATATCATTTTGCATAAGAACACACCCCAATCCCTTCTTGGATGCATCACTGTAGATCACAAACCTTTCTCCACTACAAGGCAGTGTGAGCACAGGTGCACTGGATAACCTTCTTTTCAACTCCTTGAAATTCTCTTCACATTCCTCTATCCAGACAAACATAACTCCTTTCCGAGTCAACTTGGTGAGTGGATTAGATAATCGTGAAAAATCTTTTACAAAACGTCGATAATATCCAGCCAAACCAAGAAAACTTCGGATCTCAGTTACTGTTGTTGGTCTCGACCATCTTTCGATAACCTCTGTTTTTGCTGGATCCACAGATATCCCCTCTTTTGAGATTATGTGACCCAAAAATGCAACTTTTTGAAGCCAAAATTCACACTTGGTAAATTTGGCATAAAGCTTCTCCTTTCTTAGGGTCTTCAATATAATTCTCAAGTGATCTTCATGTTCTTCCTTGCTCTTTGAATAGACAAGAATATCGTCTATAAAGACTACCACAAATTGATCAAGATAGTCTCTAAAGACTCTATTCATTAGATCCATGAAGATAGCAGGGGCATTAGTAAGACCAAATGGCATCACTATAAATTCATAGTGTCCATACCTTGTACGGAAAGCCGTCTTTGGTATATCCTCCCTTTTGACCCTTAATTGATGATACCCTGAACGAAGATCAATCTTGGAAAAGTATTGAGCTCCGCGTAGTTGGTCAAATAAGTCATCAATGCATGGGAGAGGATATTTGTTCTTGATAGTGATCTTGTTAAGTTCTCGATAATCAATGCAGAGTCTCATTGATCCATCTTTCTTCTTAACAAATAGAACAGGTGCTCCCCAAGGTGACGCACTAGGGCGTATGAATCCCTTATCAAGATTCTCTTGGAGTTGCTTCTTCAATTCCTGCAACTCAATTGGGGCCATTCTATAAGGTGTCTTTGAAATAGGCAAAGCACCCGGTACGAGTTCTATTGAAAACTCAACTTCACGATTTGGTGGAAGACCCGGTAATTCCTCCGGAAAGACATCATCAAACTCCCTTACAATGGGAATATTCTTAATCGTGAGTTTCTCACCAACCATTTGAGATAAATAACCTTAATTTAGTGGGATCAATACCCATAAGATGGAAGAAATTTCCACTGGAAGGTTATGTTCATCCTTGCATTGGTATACGATCGTAGATTGATCTGGAGTATGAAATGTGACTTCCCTTCTTTGGCAATTGATATGAGCTCCATGTAGAGAAAGCCAATCCATGCCAAGAATCACATCAAATTCCACTAAAGGAAGGATCACAAGATTTGCAGGAAGCACTTTCCCACAAACTTCGATCGGAGAAGAATTATAAACTTTTGATGCGATTGATGTGCCATTAGGTGTTGTCACAGCTAACTCAACATCTAATTGTTGAGGTAGTACGGTGATAACCTTAGAAAAGTCTTCAGAAATAAAAGAGTGGGTGGATCCAGAATCAAATAAAACATTTTCTACTTTAGAGTGGATGGTAAGTGTACCTTTCACCACATCGTTATCGTACTCCACATCGCTGATAGAAATTGCATGTGACTTTCCTTTGTCTTTAGCCTTAAGATTTTGTTGACGTCGACCATCATCATCAACCCTTGGATTTGGGCATTGATTGGCATAATGCCCCATCTCCTTGCACTTGAAACATTGAAGTGTTGTAGGTTCATTCTGTGTATCCCTTCCTTTGTTTGCGTCATTAGACATCTTCTTCCCATTATCACGACATTCGAATTCCCGATGACCTTCCTTTCCACATTTAAAACATTTACTTGTCCCTTTAAGACAACTCCCTCCATGTTTCTTTCCACACTTTGAGCATAAGGAAAATCTCATCATCTTTTCTGTGTGCTCTTTAGATTTTTCTTTGTATTCCATCTTCCTCTTCTTATCAAACCCATGTGACTGATGGGTTACTCTAATCTCCATCTCGACTTTGAGAGCACATCGAACGATTTCCTCGTAGCTATTGAAGTCTCTTATGGCTAACGCCCTTCGAAGACTTGGTTTTAAGCCACTAAAGAATCGATCGATCTTACTCTCAGGTTGGATAATAATACCAGAAGCGTACCTTGCCAGTCTTGTAAAATTTGCTTCATAGGTACCAACAGATTCATCATCCCTTTGCTTCAGTTCAAGAAACTCTTTCTCCATCTTTGTTCGGAGAATACGAGGGAAGTACTTATTGAAAAATAAGTTCTTGAACTCGTCCCATTCCATAGACTCAATTTCATCCCTTTGCCTCGTATTCTTAACAAGATTCCACCATTGATCAGCATCTCCTTCCAAACGATACACTGCTAGGATGACTTTATCATGTTCAGAACATTGAAGAACTAAAAATATCTTTTCAGTAGTACTAATCCATTGTTCAGCAACTAATGGATCAGTAGACCCGCTGAAAGAAGGTGGATGCTGCCTCATGAAGGATTCAACAGAATGTTGCTCCCTCCTTTGCTCGTTTGGAAATCCTGCATGATTCATAGCTTGAGAAAGTTGTGTGAGCATGGCTACAAGATTTTGCATTCCAGCTCCCATATCGTTTGGTTGCTCAGGGGGACAATCATTGCATTGCCCATCGCATTCCGCATTAACACGGTTCCTTCGGGTTCCAGCCATTGACTAAAACCAAGAAGAATAGTGTGAGCAACACTAATTATAATAGGAAACCACATAATTCAAGAATAAAATTTTCATGCTTATGGTCTTATCCTAGGTTATTCAAGGCCATTTCTAAAACACTAAGATTCTGTACTATGCTTAGACTTATCCTTAGGGTTCTTACTAAGGCTTTCACATCCTAGTTTCCAAAGGTTGACTATACCTTTCCTCTGATACCAACTATAACGACCCATACTTTACATACATTTTTAATACTTCAAAAATTGAAGCACACTTATTACAACATATGATAAAACTACAAAGGACCATATAGGTATAGTGCCTTTAGAAACTGGGAAACATAAACAACTGGTTCATAAATCTTCTACAGTGTCTCCCATTTATTTCATCATATCTAGGGTCCCTTTTAGCATATTCTACTTAATATCCATCTTCCTGACCTGGGGAAAAGAAAACATAAAAGGGTGAGCTCAAATGCTCAGCAAGGCAAATAATGGAAATAAAAATCATATCATATCTTTTGGAAAATCATAACCTGCAAAAGAGATCATAATATCTTAACATGGAACAAATCATAGGAGTGAAAATGAGATCCCCATAATCATAACATAAAACTTGAAACTTTGTGGCATGCACACATAATCATGGAAAATCATTTCTTGTTAGTCATGACTCATCGCCAAGACTATCTTAGTGGACAAAGTCCCTTTCTGAACCGAGTTCACTCCTCGTTTCAGTCCTGTATCACTGAACCGAAATAACCTTCCGTTCCAGCCATGTCTATCTCATGAGATATAAAATCTTTACCCAATGCATTGGAGGGAGATATAGGTCCCACCCATCTTATAATGAATCCTTTCTTATGTGTGCCACATAATCATAAAACATACATCATCGCATAACACATGAAACAAAAATGGGATTCTTGAAACATCATGACATCATAAATCAATTCATATTAGATAAAGGAATTCATAAAAATAATTCCATCACAACACGATCAAATCAATGTAATAATAGGGATAAAAACAGAACCCTTTATTATCTTAGATGGAAAATAATTTTGAAAATCACTTGAACTCCATTCTTGAGGAAAATATCCTTTCTTCTTCAAAAACATTTTTCCTTTCATAACATGTCATACAGCTTTAAAATAAAAGAAGTTGATTAAAAATAAACTTGAAAACTTGTAAAGGAAGCTTCTTGGAAAAAATGTTTTAAAAATCCATTCATGCCGTATAAGTTAAAAAAAACATTCTTCGTACTTTTGTCTGAAAAGTCAAAAAGTACCTCGTACGGAAAAACGACAAAAGATTCCTTTCATATTCTTTACTAAAAACTCACCTAAGGGTAAAATTGGATTTAAACTGTTGCAAGTGGATGGAAACAATATTTCATATTGAGGGAACATGGATGTGGATGATAAAATACACCCCAGTAAATACTTACGAATAAACAAGCTCGGATAAAAATGAGATTGTGATATTTCCCTTACCTTAGGTCCGATTAGCTTTGTACGTGTCCGAAGCTCCTGTATAATGGTTTAAATAATGTTATTGACTTATTCCAGAATCATACATATTTATATGATATCATATATGGTCATATTATTAGCTTCTTGTTAGTAATATTTCATTGTTACTTGTTACTCGGGTCTTTATAATTTTTTGTTCTTATGCGTGTTTTGTCGAATAAATTCTTATTATTATCTTTAGGTTATAGATAATTCATTTCCAGAATGGTATTAGTGTATTATATACCATATTCATTCATTCAATTCATTTATATAATCATTATGAAATGAAGATCATGTAGAACGAGTCGCATCACATCGTGGAGACGGTATTCCGTACGTACGCACGAGTGATGATATCATTCCTATGATCGTGGAATTGTATTGGAGTATATATATATTATTTCAGTATCAATATTACTTCATAATAATCATATTTAGTTACTCATTACACCATTATAACCATCCTTGTAAGGTGATGGTGGAAAATAGATTACACCACGGCGTGGAGACGGTATTCCGTACGTACGCACGCGTGGTGATTTCATTTTTCCGTAGGATGGATAGAAGGTGAAATAGGGTTGTTTCATATTTATAATAACATATAAGTATGTAAGTAATACTGATGTTATTACTTTATCATGAAACAACTAAAGAAGAAGAAGTTGAAGAAGAAAGAAATTGAAAAGATCGGTAATGGATATTACCTCTTCTTTGGAACGCCTCTTTGAATCCTCCACTTAAGGAACTAAGATTGGTCTTTGGAGAAGACCAGGACCTCTAGGATTATTCTAGGGAAGTGGAGAGGAGAAAATGGCAGGGGTTGTCCGAGCTTGAGTGCTCAATTTGGTGTGAGGAGGAGGGGGAGGAGGTGCCCTTTTATAAGGGAGGAGAGGGGCACCTTAGGAATATCTCAAAATATTATTTTATATTAAAGTCAAAATCGGTTTATAATGGTTCCAAAGGGTCTTATTTCGAAGATAAAGTGGGGAAGGGTCGAAATACTATCAACCAATAGGATTTAGACAAGTTTAGGGTATTATTTTAACCTTATCAATTAGATTTAACTCTAAGTTAATTATTTTAACTTTTACCGTGTCTTTTTGTTTTCCTTCACTATATGGTTAATACACTTACTATAACATGCCAAACGAACCCCAAATTGTTTATTATTAATATATATATCCTTATCTAAGTCATTTGGCCGAACCTTAGATTTTTAGGAATAAAATAACAATTAATAATATAATATTTGATTTAAAAACTATTTTGTGTCAATTTTGACACTATTTGATATATGATTTGTTTGAAAGTCATAACAGAATTATATGTTCGAACCAAGTTGATTAAATCAACATTAATATATCATAGTAACCTATAAAATTAGTTTAATTCATAAAAAGTATCAAATTACATTTATTTTGGTGTTTATAACATCAATTATGTCAATATTTCATTAATAAGATAATTACTGCATCATCTCTGTGTCATAAATAAATTACCTTATTTGATGTCTAAAAATTAGAAATAAAATATCATCATGTAGGAAATCTTTTTAGATTTCTAATGAATATTTAAAATTGAATTTATCTTATGTATAACCCCATATTAAAAATGATTTACTTATTAAACTTTGATTTTAACTATTTTAACCCTTCTTTAAATAAATTAATAATAAATGTCCTAATCTAATCCAAGTGGGCCTAAATGGTCATATTTTATTCCTAAGTTTGTTTTTGGTCGAATTACACTTGTCCAATAGAATTAGGACATGTTTTAGGGTAATATTAATATCATATTTACCCTTAGTTACCCTATTTACTATTAACCGCGGTAAAAAAGTAAAAAGTTACTATTCACCAAAAAATTATTTTCATCTCATTGAACCACATTTTAGTCCTTGATATTAACGGTGTCTCTCGGAGTTTCGAAATTACATTCAAAGAAGCGGTAAAATTAAGTTTTATGCAAAATTCAGTCTTTAACCTACCACTTAGTGGTTTCACTATTCATCAAAAATTGAAAGTTTTCAGAAAAATACCAAAATTTCACCCTAGGCTAATTTCGATATTCTGAGTCCAAAAATGATGTCCATTTTGAAAAATAAAATTTATAAAATTCCAAAAAGTGGTTATTACTATTCATAACGGCTAGTTTTAATAGCATAATGTTGTTTAGTGAAACTCGGTATTGCGTACGACGCAAGCTATCGAGGAAGGTCGCGATTGCGTGTAAAGCAAGCCAAGCAAGTGTTGTATAGAAAAAGATTCCTTTGATGATTTATATAACATAAAAGTCTCGGGTGTTACATATACCATCCAATTATATATTATTTCACCATCAATATAATGATATTGTCACTCGTGCGTACGTACAGATTACCGTCTCCACAAACGCGATGAGATTCATTTTCCATCATAATCATTCAAGAATAATTTTAATTTTATGATTAAAAATAATGTTTATGAACATAATATTATTATTTATATGAATAAAATACATCATATCCATAACAAACATGTATTATGTAACCAAGAATATAAAGAAAAATGAACCAGTTAACACCCAAAACAATGATACCGCTAGAATATTATAAACAAAGCAATATTATAAGATCATATATGATATCATATTTATCTATATAGATCTTTTATAATTTAATAACAATGTTTTAACTGTTATACAGGAGGTAAACATACCATCGACTAAGGAAACATATAAGGTAATTGTTAATTCTACAATATTTTTACTTATCTGAGGTTGTTAATATGTAAGTATCTATTGGGACGTCTTTATCATCCACATATGTGTTTTCTTAAAAATGTAATTCGAAACATTTTTACTATTTAATAGAATATGGGTTAAAGTCCTTTATACCCTTATTTGACCATATATGTAACATACCAGGTAAATAAAGAATAATACATTCTCATATTTATTAATATTTATGAATTAAATATTAATTTTAATTTAAAGGGGTTCCTATGTTCCATAACGTACCTGATACACAACAAAAAGTTCCTTTGAAATCTTACGTTGCACACTAGTAATAAAATAATATTATTTTAAATGGTAGTTAACATGTAGCCATTGTATTGTTGGTAATGAATAGAAATAACTAAAATATGATTATATATGTTTATTAAATGTTTTTACATTTATCCAATAAAGGATAAAGGCTTAAAATACGAAAAGAATTCAATTTTAGGCATATACACTCTAACATTCACTAAAGGTCGACTTATCACCTTTTGATAGAGAATTTTCTATAAATATAGTTTTGGTCACTCTTATACATTCTATTGGACCAAATAAAATTATTCTTTAGAATCAGGCCATCAAAATTTACAGTGTGTAAATTTTTGGTATTTTTCTGATAAAGTTCATTTTTAATGAATAATGAAAAATGTTGTATTTTAATTCAAACCCTCTTTTTAATATAATTTATTTATATGATTAGATTATCTTTTTAATTGGTTTTAAAGTGAAATTAGAATATATTTTTACCATTTAATCCAATAGTAGTCATTAGAATTAATTTCACTTTGAAATTGGACTTAAACTAGTGTCAATCTTTTGATACATTTTCTTTCCTATAAACATGCTATTTGTTTTCACATCAGGAATTAATTATTAAATTAATTAATGCAACTTATATGTTTTGAATTTTTTAAAATAGACATCAATTTTGAATTCGGAATATCAAATATAGCTTAGGGTGAATTTTTGGTCTTTTTCTGAAAAACATCAATTTTTGATGAATAGTGAAACACTAAGAGGTATATAAAAAAATGATTTTTTCATTTAAATGAAATTTTACCACCTCTATGTTTTTAATTTCAAAAATCCAACATAAATGGTTATAATTAAGAAGTAAAATGTGGTTCAATGGGATTAAAATAATTTTTTGGCGAATATTAACTTTTAAGTTTTTAATCGTGATTAGAGGTAATTAGTGTAATTTAAGGTAAAAATAATGTTTTAATAATATTAAATGAACTTGAAACATGTCCTACCATTATTGGATGTGTCATGGAAGACCACAAAAATCCATGGGTCAACATGGGGACCCCATGGAGCAACTTTGGTAGGAAAATGTCATTAATATCTTTTTATTTAATGTTAAAATAAAAATGTCACAAACATGAGTAGTTTTACTAAAACAATTTTTAAATGGGGTTATAGAAGTCATATTTTTTACTATAAATATTCATTAGAAATATAAAAATATTTCCTACATCATGATATTTTTTTATAATTTTTAGACATTAAATAAATTAAATTATTTATGACACCATGATGATGCAGCAATTACCTCATTATTTAAAATTAAAATAAAATGAAAAGATAATGTAATATCTAAGACCTAAACATGTCAAAAACCTATTGGATGGGTGTATTTCGAACCCTTATCACCTTATCCTATTAATATATAATTTTGGGACCTTTTAAATCGGAAAATCCTTTTATAATAATGAATCCTTTTATAATTTCCCAAGAGTGCCCCTCCTCTCCTCTTATAAAAGGCCCCCACCTCAACCACCTTACCCACACCTCTCAAGCCTTTTCTCGGCCAAAACATGATCATTTTGTCTCTCCACATCCCTCTATTACTCCTAGATGCCTCACTTTTGGCAGAAGTCTTCCCAAGGAATCCTTTGAGCTCAAATCAAAAAGAGTTACCCGTTTTAAAGGTAGTGTTTTTCTTGTGTTCTTATGTTTTATTTTGCTTCTCCAACCCCCCTAAACACTTTTTTTAATTTCCTTTGTAGAAACACCAGTATAATCAATATACTAGGATTTTTTTATAATAATTATTCGGTCTACACTTTCTCACACCGACATCTAATGGTTAAAGAACATACTATTTTTGTGGATGGCGAATTTCTGCCTCACGAAACGATAATTTTTCAACACTCATATAACACTTTCAAAGGTGTCCATTATGATGTCACTATATTTATATATGATATATAATATGTTTATGTTTTATTTAATCTTATGTATTTTTCATTTATGGCATACCTTTACGGTATCCATTATGGGTAAACGTGATATCTTCATTTTAGGAAGTGCGGACTACCGCCCCCTCAAAGTGATTTGATTCGTTAATACCATATGTGGTACATATAAAGGGTAGATTTAATGATATTATATATGATATTATACTGTATTTATAATATAACTTTATATAATTATTTTTTCTTTCAATTAATGTATGAGATAGAAATGAAAGTAGTGTTCATGTGTACGTACGGCTTACCATCTCCATGAACGGTGCATTTCATTTCTTATCCCCAAATGTAATGTACTATTATATGTACATATATATAATGGATATATATGATTTATTTTAAATCTAAATTATGAATATAATTCTGGAATTAAAATATACATATCTCCCTTTTAGTTTTAATTCCATTAATATAACATAGAAACGAAAGTAGCGTTCATACGTACGTAGGGTTACTGTCTCCATGAACGGTGCATTTCATTTATTACCTCTAAATGATTATGTAATATTATAAATTCATGTATATACTGGATATATATGATATATGTGGCATCTACATCATGAATATAATTCTTGAGATAAAGGATATTTGACTACATGAACAAATTGTAAATATAAGAAGTTCACTTTTGACTCATGTACCAAATATCGACAAAACGACCGTTATTAAAATAAATAATTACATAGTGTTCATAACATTGTAATAAGTGATATAAAAGGAATAATTATCATGAAAAAGTTTTTTATGAAAGTAGAAATTGACTCATGTTTATTATTCAGGAGGTTAAAGAACGATCGAGTCAAGTCGGACTCGAGGTATGGGACTTCGTCTCAATCTCCATTCATTGAGGCATATTTTGTTTTATACAGAAACTTCTTTTATACGGTGTATAAACCCCTTTTACTTTTATGATTATCCAAAAGGAATCTTTTTTATATGAAGCATTTTACTAAATGACAAAAGGGAATTTTTTGGTCGTACGTTTGCGGCGACATTGACTTCTCCGCCGCCATGACCATTATTTGAGTTTCCGCTTCCACTACAAGCCATAATTTTTTAGAATGAAAAAAATACCATGTTTTACTTTTCTTTTATTTTGTTATTGAAAATGGTTTTCATAATGTTTTTATTATATCAATGTGATGTATTGATAGCTTGTGATTGAAATGTGTAAGTGTTATGTTTCCTTTATGCATGTTTTATGTGACACAATTATGTTATGGTTCATGGGAATTGTTATGAAGATGGGTGGTTTCGTGATAAACTAATGTAGGGTGAGCCTAATATAGCTCTCCAATGCATCGGGTAACGTGAAGGGGTTAAACATTAAGGTTTCTCCGAAGAGATTTATGGAATATACTGTGATGGGTATTCCAAACGTAACCAAGAGGGTTACTCCCTACGTAATAATGTTATGAATGCCTCATGTTACCTTTATGTCTTGTGATTTCTAAGATTTATTCATGATTTTAGGAGGTATGTTAAAGTGATTTTGTTTTATGGGAAAAGTATGATTTCATTCTTATGTATATATGTACTCATGTTTCCTTTACATATTTTTTTATAAACCTTACTGAGCTTTTTATGCTCATCCCATGTTTTTGAAATGTTTTTCATAGGTCAAGAGAATGGTACATGATATGATGATAGTGTCAAGGAAGTGTCAAGAAAGAATCCATGTTTTCTTTTAAATATGTTTCTGTTTATGGGAAAAGTGAATACTATCTTTTATTGTAACTACTTTGTTTAAATGTGGGATGTAATACATGTTTTATGATCTAATTCTCTAAAACTCTATACCTGAAAATATCCTCAAGGTGTATTCTTGAAATATCTCATGATTAAGTAATGTTTAATGTTGGGGCCTTATAGTTGGTATCAGAGGTCGGTTTAGACAACTTTAGGAGTTAGAAAATTGTTAAATTATAAATTAATTTAAGGTATGATTGAAATGATATAGCATTTGAAAATTACCGTGTTGCTTCACCTAAGATATTTCTGTGTTAAGAATTCTTTTTCATAGAGGAAATATACTAGATTTTCTAGGATGGCATACAGTGGGAAATGACCTTTCAAATCAGTATCATGAGATGGTCAGAATCATAACTAGACAGTTTTTTGCAGTGATGGCTCAGTTGACTCAGGTGAAAAATGTTGGTTGTTTTTATTGATGATATTTTGGTGTTTTCTAAAAGTAAAGAGGAGCATGAAAGACATTTAAGGGTTATTTTTCAAACCATAGAAGAAAAGAAATTGTATGGAAAATTCTGCTAGAGTGAGTTTTGGTTGCAAAAAATTTCTTTCCTTCGTCATATTATTTCTAAAGATGGCATACCTATTGATCTTGAAAAAAAAGGTTGTTGAAGAATGTCCAAGACCCACAAATGTAAAAGAGATTCATAGCATCTTGGTTTGGCAGGCTATTACAAAAGGTTTGTTAGAAATGTTTCACAGTTATCAAGTCCAATGACTAAGATAAATCGGAAGGGTGTTATGTTTATCTGGGCAAAATAATGTGATGATTGTTTTCAAGAACTGAAAAGAAGATTGGTGAATGCTCCAGTTTTGGAACTAGCTTCTAGGAATGGTGAGTTTGTTGTCTATAGTGATGCTTCACTGAAAGGACATGGTTGTGTCCTAATACAGAATGATAAGGTAATTTCTTATGCTTCACGTCAGTTGAAAACTCATGATGTAAATTAACTTACACATGATTTGGAATTAGCTGCTATTGTTTTTTGCTTTAAAAATTTGGAGGCATCATTTGTATGGAGTAAAGTGTGAAATATCTACCGATCACAAAAGTTTAAAGTATATATTCAATCAGAAAGAATTGAAGATGAGACAGAGTATATGGCTAGAATTAATCAAGGATTATGATTGCACAATTAATTACCATCTAGGAAAATCAAATAAAGTGGATGATGCTTTGAGTCGAAAAAGTAATGCTTCATTAACAATGATGTGTTTCGAACATGATCCTTTGTTTAAGGATTTGATGAAATTTGTCATAGAAGTTGTTGGTGCAGGATGTTCTTCTGTTTTGTTTCAGGTATTAGTGAAATATTCTCTATCAGACAGAATCAAGCAAGCACAGAAGCAAGACAGTGAGTTGGAGAAAAATGTAGAGCTGATTCAGAAGGGTAAGTTTCCTGAATTTAATATTCATAATGATTGTGTTTTGAGGTTTGTGAAGAGAATATGTGTTCCTGGTAATTCACAGTTGAAGAATGAGTTGTTATAAAAGGCTCATAGTTCCCCATTTTCAGTTCATCCTTACAGTACTAAGATGTACAGAGATCTGCGTGAGTATTACTAGTGGGATGGAATGAAAAGAGATATTGCTGATTTTACTTTAAAGTGTTTGACTTTCGAGTAGGTTAAAGCAGAGCGACAGTTACCGAAAGGGATGCTGCAGCCTTTAGCAGTGCCTGAGTGGAAAAGGGAAAATGTATCCATGGACATTGTTGTGGGATTAGCAAGGACATCTTGAGGTAATAATGCAATCTGGGTTATTGTTGATTGATTAACTAAATCATATCATTTCCTTCCTATTCGAGATAATTTCTCTCTAGATCAGCTTTCCCGTTTGTATCTTAAAGAGATAGTCAGGTTACATGGAATTCCTCTCTCCATTGTATCTGAACATGATACCAAGTTTACTTCAAACTTTTGGAAAGGACTTCAGAAGTCGTTGGGTACAGAATTAAATTTTAGTTCATCTTTTCATCCGCAATCAGATGGGCAGTCAGAACGAACAATTCAGACATTGGAGGATATGATACGTGCTTCTTCGATGGATTATCAGGGAATTTGGTACCAACATCTTCCTTTGGTTGAATTTTTATATAATAACAGTTTTCATTCTAGTATACAGATGACACCATTTGAGGCATTATATGGGAAGCAGTGTCGAACTCCAGCTTTTTGGGATGAAGTGGGTGAAAGGAAGCTGATGGGACAAGAATTGGTAGAAGAGATGACAGAAAACATTCAGCTGATTCAAAAACACATGAGAACAGCTCAGGGCAGACAGAAAAGTTATGTAGACAACATGAGGAAGGATTTATCTTTCGAGGTAGGTGATCATGTTTTTCTCAAAGTTTCACCGTGGAAAAGTGTGATGCGATTTGGTAAGAAAGGAAAGTTGAGTCCAAGGTTCATTGGACCATATGAAATTCTGGATAAAGTTGGATCAGTTTCTTATCGAGTGGATTTACCTCCGAGTTTATCTCAGGTACACAATGTTTTTCTATTTTCAATGTTAAGGAAGTACATGCGTGATCCATATAATTTTTTGAGCCCAGAGGTAGTTTAGTTGGAAGAGAATCTCTCTTATGAAGAACAACCAGTCCAGATTCTTGACTGAAGAGAGAAAGTGTTGCGAAATAAGGTAATTCACCATGTAATTGTTTTGTGGAAAAAACATATTGTTGAAGAGGCAACGTGAGAATCTGAAAATGCTGTGAGGGATAAATACCCCCACTTATTTTGATAAGTGAATAAAATTGCGAGGATGCAATTCCCAAAAGGAGGGAAGGATGTAACATATTAGGTAAATAAAGAATAATACATTCCCATATTTATTAATATTTATGAATTAAATATTAATTTTACTTTAAATGGGTTGCTATGTTCGATAGCGTACCTGATACGCAACAAAGTGTTTCTTTGAAATCTTATATTGCAAACTAGTAATAAAATAATATTATTTTAAATGGTAGTTAACACATATCCGTTGTATTGGCGGGAATGAATAGAAATAACTAAAATATGATTATATATGTTTGTTAAATGTTTTTACATTTATCTAATAAAGGATAAAGGCTTAAAATACGAAAAGAATTCAATTTTAAGCATATATACTCTAAAAATCACTAAAGGTCGACTTATCGCCTTTTGATGGAGAAACGTCTATAAATACAGTTTTTTTTCACTCTTATACATTATATTGGACCAAATAAAATTCTTCTTTAGAATCGGGACATCAAAATTTACTTTGTGTAGATTATTGGTACTTTTCTGATAAAGTTCATTTGTAAATGAATAGTGAAAATGTTGTATTTTAATTCAAAACCTTTTTTTAATCAAATTTATTTATATGATTAGATTATCTTTTAAATTTGTTTTAAAGTGAAATTAGAATATATTTTTACCATTAAATCCAATATTGGTCATTGGAATTAATTTCACTTTGAAATTGGACTTAAATTAGTGTCAATCTTTTGATACATTTTGTTTTATAAAAACAAGCTATTTGTTTTGATAGCAGGAATTAATTATTAAATTAATTAATGAAACCTATATGTTTTCAATTTTGTAAAATATACGTCATTTTTGAATTCGGAATATCAAATATAGCTTAGGGTGAATTTTTGGTATATTTCTGAAAAACATCAATTTTTGATGAATACTGAAACCACTAAGTGGTACTTAAAAAACTAATTTTTTGTTTAAATGAAATTTTATCACCTCTGTGTTTTGAATTTTAAAAATCCAACGAACATGGTTGTCATTAAGAAGTAAAAAATTGTTCAATGGGATTAAAATAAATTTTTTTGGTGAATAGTAACTTTTAAGTTTTTAATCGCAATTAGAGGTAATTAGTGTAATTTAAGGTAAAAATAATGTTTTAATAATATGATATGAACATGGACTTGTCCTACCCTTATTGGATGTGTCATGGATGACCAAGAAAATCAATGGGTCAAATTGGGGACCCCATGGAGCCACTTTGGTAGGAAAATGATATTAATATCTTTTTATTTAATGTTAAAATAAAAATGTCACAAACATGAGTTGTTTTACTAAAAAAAATAAATGGGGTTATACAAGTCATATTTTTGACTATAAATATTCATTAGAAATCTAAAAATATTTCCTACATCCTGATATTTTTTTTATATTTTTTAGACATTAAATAAATTAAATTATTTATGACCCCATGATGATGCAGCGATTACCTCATTATTTAACAATTTTAATAAAATGAAAAGATAATGTAAAATATAAGTCCTACCCATGTCAAAAACCTATTTCATGGGTGGATTTAGAACTCTTATCACCTTATCCAAGAAATATATCATTTTGTGACGTTTTAAATCCGAAAAGCATTTTATAATAAAGTAACCTTTTATAACATCCCAAGAGTTCCCCTCCTCTCCTCTTATAAAAGGCCACCACCTCTACCACCTTAACCACACCTTTCATGCCTTTTTCTCGGTCAAAACCTACTCATTTTGTCTCTACACATCCCTCTATTACTCATAGAAGCCTCACATTGGGAAAAATTCTTCCCAAGGAAGCCTTTGAGCTCAAATCAAAAAGAGTTACCCGTTTTAAAGGTAGTGTTTTCGCTTGTGTTCTTATGTTTTATTTTGCTTATCCAACCCCCCTAAACTCTTTTTTTTTCATTTATTTTGTATAAGAACCAGTACCATCAACATAATATCATGTGGTTATAAGAATTATTCGATCTAAAATTACACACACCTACATCTAATGGTTAATGAACATACTGTTTCTGTGGATGGCGAATTTCTGCCTCATGAAATGATAATTGTTCAACACTCATATAACACCTTCAAAGGTGAAAATTAAGATGTCACTATATTAATATATTATATATAATATTTTTATCTTTTACTTAGGCTTCTGTATTTTTCATTTATGTCATACCATTATGGTTTCCATTATGGGTTAACGTGATATCTTCATTTTAGGAAGTGCAGACTACCGCACCCTCAAAGCGATTTGATTAGTTAATACAATATGTGGTATGTATAAAGGATAGATTTAATGATATTATATATGATATTATACTGTATTTATAATATAACTTTATATAATTATTATTTCTTTCAATTAAAGTGTGAGATATAAATGAAAGTAGCGTTCATGCGTACGTATAGCTTACCGTCTCCATGAGTGGTGCATTTTATTTCTTATCCCAAAATGTAATGTAATATTATATGTACAAATATATAATGGATATATATGATGTATTTTACATCTAAATGATGAATATAATTGTGGAATTAAAATATACATATCTCTCATTTAGTTTTAATTCCATTAATATGACATAGAAATGAAAGTAGCGTTCATGCGTACGTACAGCTTACTGTCTCCATGAACGGTGCATTTCATTTCTTACCTCTAAATGATTATGTAATATTATAAATGTATGTATATAAAGTATATATATGATATATATGGAATCTACATCATGAATATCATTCTTGAGATAATGGATATTTGACTACGTGACCAACTTGTAAATATAACAATTTCACTTTTGAATCAAGTGCCAAATATCGAAAAAACGACCGTTATTAACATAAATAATTACATAGTGTTCATAACATGGTAATAAGTGATATAAAAGGAATAATGAAATTTAAAAAGGTTATTAATTAAGTAGAAATTAACTCAAGTTTATTATTCACGAGGTTAAAGAACGATCGAGTCAAGTCGGACCCGAGGTATGGGACTTCGTCTCAATCTCCTTTCATTGAGGCATGTTTTTTTATACACAACCTTCTTTTATATGGTGTATAAACCCCTTATACTTTTACGTTTACTGAAAATGAATCTTTTTTATACGAAGCGTTTTACTAAATGACAAAAGGGAATGTTTTTGTCGTACATATGCGGCGACAACGACTTCTCTGCCGCCATGACCATTATTTGAGATTCGACTTCCTCTACAAGCCATAGTTTTTTTTAAATGAAAAATAAATACCATGTTTTACTTTTCTTTTATTTTTGTATTGAAAATGGTTTTCATAATGTTTTTATTATATCAATGTGTCGTATTGATATCTTGTGATTGAAATGTGTAAATGTTATGTTTCCTTTATGCATGTTTTATGTGACACTATTATGTTATGGTTCTTGGGAATTGTTATGAAGACGGGTGGTTCCTTGATAAACTAAGGGCGGGTGAGCCTGATATAGCTCTCCAATGCATTGGGTAACGCAAAGGGGTTAAACGTTAAGGTTTCTCTGAAGATATTTAGGGAATATACTGTGATGGGTATTCCAAACGTAACCAAGAGGGTTACAACCTACGTAAGAATGTTATGAATGCCTCAAGTTACCTTTATGTATTATGATTTCAATGATTTCTTCATGATTTGATGAGGTATTTTAATGTGCTTATGTTTTATGGGAAAATTATTATTTCATTCTTATGTATATATGTACTCATATTTCAATTCCATATTTTTTTATAACCCTTACTATGCTTTTTATGCTCATCCCATGTTTTTGAAATGTTTTTCACAGGTCAAGGGAATGGTACATGACATGATGATAGTGTCAAGGAAGTGTCAAGAAATAATCCATGTTTTATTTTAAATATGTTTCTGTTGATGGGAAAATGAATACTATCTTTTATTATAACCACTTTGTTTTAATGTGGGATGTAATGCATGTTTTATGATCTAATTCTCTAAAACTCTAAGCCTGAAAAGATCCTCTAGGTGTATTCTTGAAATATCTCAAAATTAAGTAATGTTTATGGCTGGGGCCATATAATATATGTTTTGAAAGGAATATTTCATTAATTTTTCAAAAAATTTACTTTATGACCTTTTCAACAATGTTAAGGTAAGAATGTCTTTTTTTAACTTACACGGCTGGTTAGGCTATTTTCCACCATTATAACATAGTCAAAGTTTCTCATACAAGATTATAAGATTATTTTCAAAATAAATTTTTTCTTTTATAATTATACGAATTTTAAATGATTTAAAAATAGAAATATATATTTCTCTAAAAAAGTTTTGATTTCATCTATGTCAACATCCTTTGATGGATTTTAAGCTTTTTTGAAGTTGATTTATTATGATAAAAAACTTCCATATTTTATTGAAGGTTTTGTGATATGATTGACTATGGATGTGTTATTTTTGTACCATTCATGGTTTATGGATAAAATTTTGACATTTGTTATTCTAGTTTTAATAGGTATGTTTATGTTATGTTTAATCCTTTTCATATGGGGAATGCAATGGACTTTGTAAGTGACGAGTGGAGCCCGCTATAGCTCCTCGATGCATCGGTAGGTCTCGTGAGATAAATTTGTGTATTGGAACAAGGAATTGACAAAATCTTATTTGTAGTCTTGTCACAAGGCCTTGACTATGTGGTTATGAAGTCTGGCATTATTCATTCCATCATTATGAAAGTGGGTATAGATATTGCATGTGATTATTAGACTAATAGAATATCTGTGTGACTAAGTAAATGGAATTATTTGATTTTATATTTTCCATATTATTATAAAGTTTTTTTCTAAAAGGATTTTGTTTTAGTCTTATACATTTTATTAAATGTTTATGCTAATTTATGAAAGTTTCTGCTATATTGTTATCCTTACTGAGCATCTGAGCTCAACCGTTAATTTGTTTTTTCCCAGGATGTGAAGAAGTATTTTATAGTTGACATGAAGGGATAGGAAAAGGATATAATTATGTTCCAATGGGGACAAAATATGTTTGATTTTTTTATTTCAGTATGTATTATAAAACTTATGAATGTATCTAGTACTTCCAAAGCTACTAAACTTATCAATCATTCGGGACATGATTCTTTATATCATGCCAATGTTATTTAATAATGCACCGACTCTGGGTAACTTGGGTTGGGGAATTACATAATATGTTTATAATAAATATCTATTTATTATAATGGAGGTTTTAATGTATATTAATCAATACCGGACTTCATATAAGGGTCTATGTTAAAATCTCATGTCTTTTTTGGGATTATCCATGTCAAGATTCCATTGAGGGAAAATATGTGATAATTATCCTTAAAAAAATTTATATTCTTATACTATAGTAATTTTTTAGTTTTATATTTTTTTATTACATTCACCACTCTTTATTATATAAAATTATTGATAATAATTTTTAAGAAAAGACATCTTTATTTCCTCTTTGGTTGACAAATTTTTTTAGCATGTCTATATTATATAAAATGTTATCAAGAATGTTATTTTTTATGGAAATATTATTTTTGAAATTTATTTTAAAATATATTATAATTCATTTTCAATTTTTTAAAAGAAATTTTTTATTCATTTTTCAAATGAGTTATTTTTTTACTTTTTACGAATGTTTAAAGGAATTTTTGATTTAATGTTTATTAAAGGATCAGAAATTGTCACTTTCATGACCATTATTTTCATTAAATATTACCTTAATATTTTCCAAGTTTGTTTTAATATTTTGTTTTTCTAATTTTTTTATAAATTTCATGTTTTAATGATACTGATGGAAGATGATATTTTCCACTATTTTCACCGAAATGTTCAAACACTCTTTAAAGGTATTTTAATTCTATTTGAAAATGCATTGATATTTATTATGAGTAAGTTGGGAAATAATATAATGATACCATCCAAGTTATATTCGATAATTAGTTATTATTACGCTATAATTAAATTTTTATGAAACCAATTTCATCCTATAGGTTATGCTATGTTGAATTGATGAATTTTTTATGACCATGTGAAATACATATGCATGGTTTCCATTATATGATTGGGAGGTCTATTAAATATCTCCAATTAAAAGGGTAATGATTTATATATCCTTATATAATATGGACTAGAAGGGGGAGTGAACCTAGTTTATTTTGGGACTTTGGCTACAATATTAGTATTTCGAGTGAACCATGTGTGAGTAAATTATGGAACTGGGGGTGAAGCCAAAACACTATGGGACTATTTACACTATTACAATATTGGATGTGAACCTTGACTAATGAAATAATTTGAAATTCATATTATTGTACACGAATTCCAATGACTTGTTTTTATAATCATGATATTTTTTCCGGAATCATGATTGATTAATGATAATTAATCACACATATGACTCATGTATTTTGAAATTCTAAATCATTATTCCATGAATCATGAATTATGATATATGAATGATTAAGTATAAAAATTTGAAGATATAATCCTGATCTAATACCGTCAATAATATCTTATACTTTCATAGGCTCCATGATTGATATATTCCATGTTTTCCCTTAGAGAGCATCTGAGCTCACCCTTTCTTATGTTTCTATTTTCTCCAGGTATTGAATACTGTTTCTTATTACGAAACTTGTAATAAGAGTACTAAAATAGTATACATTTGTAGTAGATACTAAAGCTATTTTATAAAACTTGTTGATTATCTATATATTATATAAGGATATTAATCCTTTATCGTCATTCGTAATGTACTATTGAAAAATTTATTGAAGATCCATCTAAAATGATGTAGTATTTTTTGTATGTTATTATTGGGTCACATTGGTTGGTATCATAATAAACATTAGTTATTTTTTTATATTAGGTTATTAAAAATATTATTATTGTACTTTAGACTACATATTATGAATTTAATATGATATAGGTTTAACATAAAAGTGTTATAGGTTGGTATGGAGTCATAATTCAAGACATATCCAGATTTATTTTCATGATTATATGATTTATTACTCTTATTATTGTTTATTAATAATTAAAATATGTATTTTGGTTAAATAAATGGTTGGAACTAAGAGTAATCATGTTAATAGAAAATGTAGTGCATTATGAAATGATTCTTCTCTTGAGAAACTAATCAACATAGGTTTTGGCGAAATATTATCACAAGTATCAATTAACTCTCTTATGATATTAACAATGATGTGAATAGAAATGATAAAAAGAGATACTAATACACTATCGAGTCTTTTTTGAGGAAAAATAAACCTTCTTTCATTGGGTCCTATGATCCACTATTTTTCAAGAAATGTATTAGTACTACTAAAATGATATTTTCCATAATCTAGTACCGAGAACAGGAAAAGGTTATCCTAGAAATGTATCATTTGGAAGGAAAAGTAGAACAATAGTGGAATCTTATTATGAATACAAGGAAAGGGAAATATATTGATTCCATGTAATAGGATAAGTTTTGGAGGGTATTTTCCTCAAATAGTTTCCTTGATCTCGTTATATTAAAATTATAAGGGAATTTGTTAAGCTTAAGCTTAAGGATGATAAATTTATTTGTACGTATTAAGTATATTTTATAGGAAATATTATGCATGCTTATGGTTTTATTATTGATCCAGAAAAAATTAATAAATTCTTTAGTGGCCTAAAACCAAGTATATGAAATCCACTAGCCATAAGGATCTTTTTCAGCATTAAATAAATTATTCAGTTTTATCTAAAGGTAGAATTACAGAGTGTATATTCCCATTATTATCATAGTTTTGATAAGAATATAATGGTGGTGTTTCTTCGAAATTTTAATAAAAACCCACATGGAGGATAAAATGAATCCTCTTTTATGATAGATGTATGGAAATATACATTGGAGAAATTCTCTCCAATGTAATGGTAAATGTTTCGAATTTTGGAAGGAATGTCATACAAAAAGATAATTCCTAATATATTTGATCGAGAAAGTTATTTTGGAGAAAGATCATTTTAGTACACCACCCACACTATATTATTCCCACTGTATTAGTTTTTGCATTATGATAAATAGTTCCTATGTGCAAGTATTAATTACAATAATTAATTTTAATAACCTCTTTATCCAAGAGATAAAGGAAAATATCATATCATCACAACCGTTGAAGTGGGTCTGAAGAATGAAGTGGTGAATGACACACTTTTCATACACTATAGAACTATAAAAATATTATTTTATTCTTGTTCAAAACTCTATTTTATATATGAATAAATTCCCATGATTATCATATCACCACCTCAATGATTTTATTTTGAATATTGATGAAAACTCTTAATTGTATGATGATTGTATCTCAACTTTGTAGCTCTTATTTAACAGAAGCTTGCAGGGATTTTCATCATATAAATGTAACACACAAATAATTTACAATATTTATATTTTTTAAAAGTTTAATTATTTTTATATCTGTCTTTATAAGTAATATAATGTTATTTTAAAACTACACACAACAATGAGTTGGCTGTAATTACATGTAAGGTTGAGTGTTACCTATGAACAATACATTATTAAAATATCATTATTTAATATAATAAGATATAAACTTTGTATTAAGTTTGAGGTTATGAATATTATTACCTAACTTATGGAAATATATTGTTAAATTAATTAGTTATAAATTAATTATAAATGAATTTGGGAAACAACTCAATAAATAGGCAATGTTTTGTAAAGATCTACAGTTATGATTCTAAAAGTGTTTTGTATAAATAAATTAATGTAATTACTAATAGTAAATTATATTAATAGAATATATATATTTATATTATGTTAAATAATTTTTTTGACACTCATCCAGTAGATTTTATATTCATAAGATAAGAATACAACCAGTTGTATGCTCAAAAAATTAGATTTTTCTAAAAAGGAAATTTTACCGCCTTTTAAGGGATAACAAATTTTAAATACCATTTTGACACATTTATATATTCTATTTTGAAAAAAATAAATTTTTTATTTTAATTTGGAATATAAAAATTACTTTTATTGAATTTTTGATATTTTTCTGATAAGTTTATTGTTTTGATTAATGGTAACAAAGCATTGAATTTTATTTGAAAACAAATTTTCCATCTAAATAATTTAAAGTCATAAATTATATTTTAATTGTTTTTAAATAGTAATTATATTAATATTATATACATTAATACAATTTAGGTCATTTTAATAAATTATACCATGAATTTTAATAAAAAAAAATTACAAACATCTGGACGTTTTCACTTTAAAAACCAATTTCTTGTTGCATCAATGAGATTAATTTTAAATTAATTACTCCCACTTAAATGTTATGAATTGTTAAAAATTTATTTTAAATTTGGAATAAGTGGGTTCAAATTATTTAAATATACTTATTTTATTTTTTTACATATTAATAGTAACATTTAGTAATATTTTAATTACCATTATTAAGGTTAACTCAGGTAATTATGGGTAAAAATAATATTATTAACACTAATATTACCTTAAAAATTATCATAATTTAATCGGATGAGTGTTTCTAGTCCAGAATAGTCATTCGGTAGAAATTATAAACTTTTTAACATACTTCTATGAGAGGATGACATTTAAAATATTATATTCAAAGAAAAGTCAATTTTGTCACAATTTTGATTTAAACAAGTGAAATATTTTAAATATGGGGTTATATAAAGGATATATTCAACTATAAAAAGTATTTTGAAATATAAGTTTATTATATTTATCGTTATAATTTATTTCTACTATTTAGAGAATAAATAATTAAATTAAAGGATTCCACAATGATGATGAAATAATTGGTTAATTAAAGTAAATATCATATAAATTATATTAAAAAACTAAAATAAATAAAATTTTAGATCATTAGAGACATAAAATAATTTCTCGGATTCCTATGACTTGTTATTGAGGTTTTAAAAATATTGGATCTAATTTATCCAATTTTTATGATATTTTTAAAAGGCAAGTAATGAATAATGTCAAAATTGACATTATTGATATTTTGAAATAAATAATCTTTCATTAAATGGTATAAAATGTCTAAAAATATATAATTAATAATAATAATTGGGATAAATTATAAAATTTCATTCATAGACCATTTGAGGTTCATATTAATTTTTATATAATTAAATTAAACCTCAATGTGTGACTTACATGATAACATGCTAAGAGTTAAAAGGGTTAAATAAACGTTAAAAAAATAATAAGGATTAAAAAATAATTATAACTTATAGAAATTTAATTTTATGATTTTTTAGAAAAATAATCATCCAATATTTTAAATAAGTGATTTTTGAGCCAGTTTTATTATAAAATTAATATATATTAATATAATATTTCTGGAGTTTCTAATAGTGCCCGTCAACTCAATTTTAAAAGGGTACATATTCCCCAACTTCCTCACACTAGTATTAGCCTTATGTATACAAAAAAACACAAAAAATTTATCCTCCAAAAATCCTTATCTAATTTATTGAGGTATTAGTATTCCAAAATTACTGTCTCTAGATTCATTAAGAAGAGATCTAGAGGAAGTCCACTGAAGAAAAGGTAAATTTTTTACCAACTCAATCAATTTTATTTCTTCTTATACATACTCATCATGTGATATTTCCATAATAATGTAATTAATATAGCCTAATATATATTATGAGATATTATTATGATTATTGTACATCGATATTCCTTGATTTATTCATCCTATGAAGAAACGAAAACAACGGACGTGCGTACATATGGCATACCGTCTCTGCTACATGGTCTAATATTATTTTCATCAAAACATTAATAGGTTGGGTATAATGATGGATATAATGGAAATATATGATAATTATGAAATTATATTAAATATTTAAAAATTAAGATACCATCAGATTCTTTACTCTTTCACCATTAAGTGAATGTTGCCATCCCTCGTGTGTAAGTACGACCTACCGTCTACACAATAAGAGGTGATTCATTTTCCATGATAAAAATTCAAGAGTGGATTTAAAAATTTATTAAATGATTAAATATTACATTTATGAAATTAATATCATTCTGAATATTATTTAAATATAAAATTTTAAAAAAACAAGACATTCACAATAAAATATGCATAGTAAAATGAAGCAGTTAACACCTGAAACAAGGTAAAAAAAGGCATATTATCAAAAAAGGTGTTAAAATAATACAATAAGAACATATATGATATAATAAATATGAAAAATTTTCTTATATAAGTTAATAACATTCTTAAAACCATTATATATTAGGCTAAATAATGTTCAACTAAAGGAAGCATAAGGTAAGGGTATTTTTGTCTCGCAATTATTTCTCTAGGATATTTTCCCTATACAACACCTATTTATTTTGTGTGGTGTATATAATAACCATGAAATATATTTTTTGAGAATTATTTTGAATATTATAGTATATTAATATCAATATAATTTTATTTCATGTGGAATACGATTCTTCTGATTATAAAGTTGTAAGGAGTTATTTCACAATCTCATCATTATTCAGGATTATTTTTGTTTAAGTCTCCACTGGGGAATATTTCTCTTCCATGTTATTGTTTCCTAAAAATGATTTTCAAAAATATTTTTATTATTATAAAATTATTGTATAGTGTCCTTTTTACACCCTTTTTACTTTTTTTCTAAAGTAATCTTTCTGCCATTTTCCAAAACAAGTTAACTTTTTTTAATCTTCTCAAAAATGTAAAAGGAATGTTTTTTAACTTTTACTGTATAACTGTACTTGTCTCCCTCATTTTAATTTCATTGAGGAATATTGTAATGTTAGGAACCTAGTTTATTTTATATGGTTTATATACATCTTTATGAAATGTTATATCATGAATATCCATATTTTAATTATATTTAACGTTTCATTTAATATTATTACTTCATGGGAATTATGATTCAAATGATGTAATATTATTTGTGACACTTTGTAATGTTTAAATATTATTTCACCGAAGAACATTTTTAATGATATATCAATTGTATTTTCATTTATTAGTCTCAAAAAACCTTGTTGTTACTTATCCTACAATAGAGAATTACGAGTAAACCTGTATTCTTTATTTAATATAGATATTTGATAATGAATATTAATTATTAATTAAATTGATTACTTGATATAAAGAATGATTTAAACTGATAGTGACAGATGGGGATAAAATTTTATATATCCCCTCGATGTATTGACAGGTCCTCAAGAGAAATATTTGTTGCACAAATTTAATATGTTTCTACCTGTATTTTTAAACTATCTTTTTAAAGTTCTTTATGGAATAGGTTTTCATGTGACTCATACATGATGTCCAATAATTAATAATTTCATTTATTTATAATTGAGTTATTATTATTATTTTACCTGAGGGGTTTTCTTTGAAATTATATTTGGAGGAATTCCATTCTCATTTAATTTATTAAATAGAATGTTTTCAGTTAATTATCTTGCCATATTGATTATTCAATATTAAATTATTTAAATAGTATTTGTTCTCAGTTATTTAACATTACATGTTGATTAATTCTATTTAATTAATTATTTCTTCTTCTTTACTTACATGTATTAATCATTGGATCTCACCCTTTTATTTATTCTATTTTCCCTAGGTTATAAAGATTATTTTTTTAATGAGTTCATGTATTAAAATTATTTTCCTTTGTATTATTTTTTGTGTTACCAATATAATAAGAAAGTAATTTATGTAACTTGTTCTTCAATAATAATAAACTGATCTTTCCATTAGGATTTTCCCTATAAGCATGCTAATGTAATAAACTAATGCATTGGCTCTGTTATTCTATGGTCAGGGCATTATAATAACTCAAGTGATTCTCCCTATATTTGATTTTGATGTTATTTTCAGAAAGGATTATGTTTTTTAATGATTCTAAATCAATTTATATGGAATGTAAATCACATTTGATATTATGAATCAACCTATAATCATATTTGAATGCATGGACGAGTATTAAATTTTAATAGAAATTAATTTGGTTTTATATGTCTGATTACCTATTTATAATAGATATTTTTCTTAAATTATTGGAGAGAAAATAAAAATTAGATTTATTCCTATTATATAGTAATATACTAATTTATTATTAAAGACTTCTCTAGTCTTTCCCTAAATCATGAAGTTGAGTTTTAAATATAACTCATACCTGATGATACACCCTTTTCAAATGCTCCATATAGAATGACCCCAATTGAGTTTCATGAATTAACGAATAAACTATAGTATAATATTGATAAGGTATTGGTACACCCTAGCAAATCACTATTGGGTGTACCTGTTCTTTTTTTTAATAATAAGGTGGGTCAATACATATTTTTATTAATTAATGTTAACTTAACCATATTACTATAATGATAAACTATCCACTACCCTGTATTGATGCCTTATTTAATCAACTTAACATATCTCAATACTTTTCCATGATTTAACTACATTACATATGTCTTAAACTGAGGGAAAAGAAGGAATATGTACCTTAGATACCCTTACATTAGACGTATGGTTATCCTGAACATATAGTGAAATCATTTTGACTTATTGATTTCTTTGTTATCTTTATGGATTTAATGAATATAGAACATAGATATTAACCCTTTATATTTGTAGTGGTATTTAAATATTATATTCTTATATATTCCAGGAGAAAGTAAGAGCATGAAGATCGTTTATGGATTGTGTTAAAGAGCCTAAGAAAATATAATTAATGTTCCATATTTGTGAAGTGTTAATTCTAGATTTATAAAGTATCATTATTATGTCATATTATATCAATAAATGATATGTTGTTGGATCATCCAATGTTAGAAGATTTTGATTAATTGACCATACCAATTATGAATCCATAGTTTTCTTTTTTTGAATGGACACTACCAATGCTATGTGAGATATTCCCCATGGATATCAAATCCATTAACCAATTTTAAATAAATGGAATCGATATTCTTTTTAACATATGAAAGTGATAAAATTTCAAATAAATAATGATAATGTTGGTATGTTCACCTATTCTCACACTAATCTATATTGTAGAAGGGGTTTTGATCTATAGATATGCACTAAATATAAGACTAGGATGAGTCCTCATATAAAATGATATTGTGATTTCTTATGACTTGTTCCAGTTAAAAATTTATGATAAAAATTAATTGAATCATGATTTAGAGTTGGATATATTATTTTTATATTAAAAATATGAAAAAGTATCATTATGGTTAAAAATGAGATATATATATATATTGATAATAAATATAACAACCCTGCTTTTATTACAAACATAAACATGATTTATTACATAAACACTTCCTTAGATACAATACAGAAGATCGAGAAGTATAGTTTGTTTGGGGCCTAGGATGATTACATAACAACTTAAAATAAGAAATACAACATCTTTATTGAAAACTTCCTTTACATGACAACTACATTCCCTCAAACTTAGCATTGCATGGGATAACCTGAGGACCTGCATAAGGAAAAGGTGAACTATAATTCCTAGTAAGGGAAATAACATGGAATAAAATGATGAATATAATATATTTTATAAAATCGGAGTATCAATAGAGCACAAGATAAAAATGAACATAAATGAATGATAAATCATGATAATAATAACAGGGAAATGTGGCAACAACACTTAATATGGAATTAGCATGAGCCAAGGCTCATTGCACATAAAGAATGAGTAAACCCTGATAACACATGATGCACGACTAAAACCTCATTGCACTTGAATTAGCAAGAGTAAACACTCATTGCACATTATGTATCAGGATACTATACTTTACCCAATGCATTGGAGTACTATCAGGTCACACCATTCTTAAACATTTAATTCCATGCATATGTGGGCCATATGGATCATATTACATGGAAAGAATCAAAATCATAATTTACTCCATGATTAATTAATGTGGAATAAATACATGAAATTAAAATTGATTATGTATATGTGAATGAAGGTGAATAACCTTAGTAGAGACATGGGTATGGTATTCACTACACAATGATCTTGGCTTGGAAAACCGTGGTGCAATTTTAGCAACATAACGGTGTGAAAAAGGGATTCATGAAAATAGATGATGAGATAGAAAAGGGTGTCTCATAATATGTAAATGAAATGGAAAAAAAGGGGTTTAGATAGATACACATCCCACCAAATTTAATGGAATTTAGATGCACAATACAAAATAATTACTTTGACGTAAACAGGGAGAGAGAAATCCCTCAAAGAATTTTGGCATGGTAACGGGTGTACATGGGAGGCATTAGTGAGAGATAATGGGGTCTCCCATTCAAACAAAAAGAAGGATTTATGGGGGGTGTTATATCATACCCCAACATTTTTAATTGTAAAAAAGGGCATAAAAACTTAATGAAAATTGGACAAAATGAGAAAGGAAGAAATCCCTTACATGGAAGTGTGATCCCAAAGGCTTGGGAGAGGCTTGAGAGAGAATTCTTGGTAGGTTGGGGAACCTTGGGAGGATTACAGAGAAAGGACGAAAGGGTTTGGTCGAACTCCAAAGGCTTTGAGTTCAGAGTAAGTGGGAGCTTGGGTGGGTTTATATAGGAAGAGAGAGGGAATTCTTTATTATTTAGGTTTGTGATAACACACATTGAACTAATCAAAACCACAAACTAGATCATGGTTTTTTCCAATGGACTTTTCCAAAGGGGAGTGGAAAAAATAATTTATAAGGTAAATGGTCGAGCATCTTAAAATAATTTTGTCGCTTATGTGGAGGTGAGTCACACTCCAAAGGAAAACAATTTAAAAAGACAAAATGTTTTATAAGCCTTAAAGGGTCCACTAATGCTTTGTAAAATCAATAAAACAAACCAAAAATCACTTTATTATAATGTTAAAACATATATTGGCCGAACATAATGTTTATAGTATTTTATTACATCACTATTGTGTCATTATGATGTCATAAAACACATTATATATTTTAACGATATTTAATTTTTACCCAACAATTCGACTGTCTCAGAAAATTATGAAAACTTCATCATTGGATAATTTCAAAATCTTGATTCCAAAAATAATATTAATTTTATCTAAATAATTTTCTAAATATGTGAATTTTTTACTTTAAAATAAAAACTGACATTTATTGGAAATTCATGGGTTTTGAGAAAAACTGCTTTCAAACATTAATAAAAATTACAATAGCATTCATAAAATTATACGAATATTTATATTTTATAAAAAAGTAATTTAATAATAATAATAATATTTTATAAAAATATAATCTAATTTAAATATCCATTAAATCATCAAAATATATTTCTTAGTTGAATATTAACTAAAAAAACTATTTTTTCTTTAAAAACTATTTACAAAGTAACAATAATAAAATGAAAGCGCATTATTTATAAAAAATAATGTAATTAGTCATAGTGAGAGGATATTGTTACATAACCAATTATAACACCCACATAAGATCTAAGTGTAAGGCGTGCAATGGTGACAGACTCTTGGGGTGGCTCAGATAACATTACTTGGGTGGTAATCTCTATTAACTTCCACTTCTCTCATAGTCGGTTCCAGTCAAGATTAACATGTTCAAGTTTAGCTTGGGCTTGGTCAAGAGAGAAGCCGAATGACGCCACCTCCTTTCCAAGCTCTGACAAATGTGCTTCGTAAGGGTCAAGTGTACTGGATGAGTCCATCGCTTCCCTATTCATAATAAATTAGATTTGTTAAAGCCCTATATTTATACTAATCACGTTATCACTATTCAATGGATATATTAGAAATGAGAAAAATTTATAATAGTATTTTAAAATCATGAAACATAAAACCAATGAAGTCTACATTTTATATTACCATGATAATACATTTAATTAGATAAAGAGGAATTTTCATTAATGAATGTTTGGGTCTTTAAAATCTTCCCCCCTTAAGAAATTTTTCCATCGAAATATCCTTTTCCCACACTAAAATAGATGTGGGTAACTTTGCTTCATCACTTCCTCTGCTTCCCATGTCACTTCTTCGAACTTGTGGCTTCGCCACAACACCTTGACGAGGGGCATTGTGCTATTTCATAGAACTTTTTCTCTATAATCTATGATCATCACTAGTTTCTCCTCGTAAGAAAGATCATCCTCTAGTTGTACAACCTCTCAAGAGAGTACATGTGAAGGGTCCAATGAGTAATTACTTAAGATTCATACATTAAAGACATCATTTACTTTGGACATGGTAGGTGGGAGTGCTTGTCGATAGGCTACAACCCTAACACAATCAAGAATCTCGAAGGTGCCAATGTACCTAGGACTTAACTTCACATTCTTTCCAAACCTAATGACCTTCTTCCATGGAGATATGCATAGAAATACCATGTATCCATCTTTAAACCCAATGTATTGTTAATGGTTATCTGCATAACTCTTCTGTTGACTCTAGGCTGCCTTGAATTGCTACTGAATGGTTTTCACCTTCTCCGCCATTTCATAAACCATTTCTAGTCCTAGAATCTTACACTCACTGACTTCATCCCAACATGTCGATGTCATGATCCTCTTCCAATATAGGGATTAAAAAGGTGCCATTCAGATTCTTGAGTGGAAACTATTTTTCTAAGAAAACTCAACCAAAGGAAGATGTTGATCTCATCCTCCTATAAAGTCCATTGAACATGATCTTAACACAACTTCCAGTGTTTGAAAAGTTTGCTAATATTGGCCATCATTTTAAGGATGATAGGATATACTGAAAATCATTTTAGTATCCAAATCATGTTGAAGACCCTTCCAAAAAATATAGGTGAATCTTGGATCTCGATCAGATACAATAGATAATGGTACTCCATACAACCTTACCACTTCCCATATATATATCTATGACAATTGATCCAATGAGAAATCCCCCAAAGATTCAATGATGTGTGTAGACTTTTACAAATGACCCACAACATCCCATATTTCATTGTTGCCTTTGGATGTCTCTGGATCTCTGGTGACAAAGTCCTTGGTGATGTTCTCCCATTTCCATGCTGGTATGGGCAATGATTGCTTCATTCCCTTAGACTTCTTCCTCTCTTTCATCACTTACTGTCACACCAGGAACATTGATGTATACTCAGCGATCTCCTTCATCATATTATCCCACCAATAATTCTCGTAGAGATATAAATACATATTTTGTGTATCCTATGTGAATAGAAAAATTTAAACTATTTGCATCATCCAAAAGTTATTTATTCAGCTCTGAACATGATGGAACACAGAGTATTTTCCCAAATCTCACAATTCCTTCTTCATTAACATTGAAATCCAATGATTTCCCTTTTCTAATAGCTTCTACTTTCTTCTGAATTCCCACATCATCCTTTTGAGCATCTATTAACCTTTCCAAAAGAGGCGCTTGAGCAATCATTTGTTAAAGTATTGATGATGTTCCCTTATTTATGATTCCCATGTCGATCTTCATCAAATCTAAACGATTGGATACTTTTCAACTATCATAAATGATAGAATCCCTTGGTCCTTTATACTTAGAGAATCTGCCATCTTGTTTGCTTTCCCAGGGTGGTAATGGATTGAGCAGTCATAGTCTTTGATCAGCTCTAACCACCTTTTTTGGAACATGTTCAACTCTTTTTGTATGAAAATATACTTGAGGCTTTTGTGGTCCGTATGTATTTTACACTTCTCCCCAAAGAGATAATGCCTCCAAATTTTTTAAATAGAATATCAACACAACCAACTATATATCATGTGTTGTATAATTCTGCTCATGAACATTCAATTTCCTTGAATCGTAGGCAATGACTTTTCCATTTTGCTTCAACACACTACCCATTCTATTCTTCGTTGAATCATTGAATACAACAAAAATTTCTCCACTTATGGGTAAAGTGAGAACAGTTTCAGTGATAAAACTTATTTTTAACTCCTTGATGATTTTTTCACATTCATCTCTCTAAGAAAAAATTACTCTCTTATGAGTTATCTTGGTAAGAGTGTTAGAAAATCATGAGAAATTTCTCAGAAATCGTCAATAATATCCAGCTATCCCCAAGAATCTACAGATATAATTTGTCGATGTTGGCCTCATCCATCCCCCAATTGCATCTATTTTGAAGGGATACACAGATATCCTATTGCTTGTGCTGATATGGCCCATGAATGAGACCTCCTTCAACAAGAACTCACACTTGCTATACTTTTCATATATGTTCTCCTTCCGCAAGGTCTCTAGTATAGTCTTAAGATGCTCCTTGTGATCCTCCATTGTTTTGGAGTATATCGGAATATCATCTATAAGACTACCCAAAACTTGTCAAGGGAATCCCTAAAGACTCTATTCATTCAGTCCATGAAGATTGATGGAGCATTAGTGAGTCCCAAAAGCATTACTATGAATTCACATAGCCCGTATCATGTATGAATATCAGTCTTGGGGATATCTTCCTTATTCAACTTTACTTGATAATATCCCAACCGAAAATCCACCTTTGAGAAGAATTATGCTCCATGTACCTGATCGAACAAGTCTTCGATTCGTGGGAGGGTGCACTTGTTCTTTACCATGATTTTGTTAAGCTCATGATAATCAATGAAAAGGCACATTTACCCATTTTTCTTCTTGACAAAGAGGACTGGTGCACCTTGTGGTGAAGCACTTGGGTGTATAAACCCTTTATCCGGATTCTCGTGTAGTTGTTTCTTTAGATCCTCAAGCTACACAATATCCATTCTATACCGAGTCTTGGATATTGACAACACCCCTGGAATAAGATCAATTGATAATTCAACCACTCTTCAAGGAGGAAGAACAGGAAATTCATCACGAAACACTTCAATGAATTCCTCACAATAGGCTTGACGTCAAGGATGGTTGCCTCCATAGACTCAATAATTTGAGCCAAATACACGTTCTTATAGGGAAGTAATATCCATGCTTGAGATGATGGAGCTATGTAAGACTCATCATCCTCCTTGTACTTATATAGAATCGAGGGTCGATTCTCCACATGGAGAGTGATTTCCCGCTCACAGCAATTTATGTTGGCTCTATATAAGGAAAGCCAATCCATGCCCATAATTGCATCAAATTACAGAATACGGAGTATTACAAGGATCACTGAGAAATTAAATCCACCGATTAATTCCAGGGAGGATTTATATTCATGGGATGCAATGATTTCCTTTTTTTCATACTCACCAACATATTTAATTCCATGATTTGAGGTGGTGTTGGGATTGTTTTACTAAACATTCAGGATATAAACTAATGTGTATAACCTATATAAAAATGTATGTTTTCTATTCTTGAATGAATAACTAGTGTACCTATCACCACTTCATTTTCGGGGTTCAATTTGGTAGTAGTGATGTAAAAGGCTTTCCCCTGTTGCCTTGGAGGTTTTCAGTTGCCTCCAAAAACCCTGTTCTTAGGGCACTAATTTGCAAGATGCCTTGGTTCTTTGAAATTGAAGCAACAAACAATGCATTTAAAGTCAAATAGCGAGTTACTACCCTCTATCACAGCCTTGAGGTTTCCTTGTCATTAGTTAATATATAGGTGCACTTCTCTTCCACAACTAAATCAATTTCTCATCCCCTTCAGGAAATTTCCGGGGTCCTTCTTTCCACAACTTTGGCAAGTGGGGTACTGGATTTTCTTAGCACCATTGGATATATCCATCAGAACACCAGAATTTAAGTCCAAATTATGATTATTATCCCCATGATACCCATGATTTTCTCCAATCTCCATTTCAACCATGAGGGAACATAAGGAAATTTCCTCATAGTTGTCAAAGTCATGGTTTGCCCGGGCTTTCCACAGGCAAGGTTTCAGCCCACTAGAGAAGCGGTCAACCTTGCATTCGGGGGTAAACAACCATGTCGGAAGCATATCGTGAAATCCTTGTGAAGTTTTCCTCGTATTATCTATTAGATTTTTCATCTTTTTCTTAGGGGGAAGGAATTCCCTTTCCATATTAAGTCGTAGGGTTCGTAGAAAATATTTATCTAAAAACATCTTTCAAAAATCATTTCATTCCTACCTCTCCATCTCCTGCTCAGGCTTGGTATTTTTGTTCAATGTCCACCATTGATCAGCTTCACCATCCATAAGATAAGAATCCACGAGAACCATCTCTTGTTCATAACATTTATGGATGGAGAATATCTTTTCAATAGATTTGATCCATTGTTCGGCGATTGAGGAATCAGATGATCTATTAAAAGTAGGAGGCCTCTGTATTATAAATATGTCACTAGTGACTTGTTATTTCTTATGGGGGTTTAATTTTTCTTTTGACTCGTGTTTCTATTCAAATATTTCTTTAACTAAGAGGGAAACATGAAAAAATTTGTGGTTCCTGATCCCATCAGATTGGGAGTCTAATTAGCACAGTCACCACATTGTTCTTCACATCAGTTGTTAGCCCGAGTCCTCCTATTACCGTCCAGTTGCTAGAATAAAAGGAATGTTTTGGGTAACACATAAAGGATAATACAAGGACAAAACTGATTACATAAAATAACTTTTATTTCCTTGACTTATGAATCCATAGGCTTCAATCTATTCTATTCATGATCTAATTTCTAACATATATTCTCAGGGGCCTTTTTTTAATTCCCTTAATAAGGGTTCATACTAAGCTTGTGAATTTACAAAAGAATATACCCTAGGAGTGTTGTAACCAAGAGTGAAGCAATTCCCATTTTTGTGCACCATTTCTCATTGAAGTATAGCTCAATGTGGTGTTTTTGGGTTTTAAACCTAGGATACATCTGTGCCAGAGCTGCCTCTACCTGATCGTATCCAGACATGGATGTATTTTCTTGATAAACCACTTACTCAATAATCCCCAATACATAGGAATGTTTTTATTATACTTATTCTTATCACTAAGAATTGAATAGGATTTTCTAATCCAAATCCAAAAAGTATCTAAACCTATCCTCTGAAACCAACTATAACAACCCTACTTTTGTTACAAACATAAATATGATTTATTACATAGACTCTTCACTTGATACAACATAGAATATCAAGAGTTCTAGTTTCTTTTGGGATTAGGATAATTACATAACAACACAAAACATGAAATAAAACATCTTTATTGAAAAAATCCTTTACATGACCACTATATTCCCTTGTACATAGCATTTCATGGGATTACCTGAAGACATGCATAAGAAAATGGTGATCTATGAAGCCTAGTAGGGGAATAAACATGGAATAACATGCGGAATATATTACATTTTAGACAATAGGCATATTAATGGAGCATAAGATATACATGAATGTAAAGGCATGATAAAACATGATAATCATAACATGGAAATGTGGCAACAACACTTATCATGGAATTAGCATGAGCCAAGGCTCATGGAACATGGAGCTTGAGTAAACCCTCATTGCACATGAAGAACAAGTAAAAACTAATTTCACATGAATTAGCATGAGTTACACTAATTTCACATGACATATCATGATACTATACTTTATCCAATGTGTTGGAGCGCTATCAGGGCTCATCCTTATTAATCATTTCATTTCATGCATAAGTGTGCCACATGGATCATATAACAAGAAATAAATCAACACCATAAGTTATTCCATGATTATATAATGAGGAATAAATACATGAAAGTACTATTCATTAGGTATATGTGAATAAATTTTAATACAACTGATAGAGTCCTGGGTATGATATTCACTACACAATGATCTTGGCATGGAAAAACGCGATGCAATTTCGGTAGCATAACGTCGTGAGATAAGGATTCATGAAAATGGTTGATGAGATAGAAAAGGGTGTATTGACATATGTTCATGAAATGGATAGTAATTTGTTCATATAGATACATGTACCAAAAAATTCAATGAAATCTAGATGCATAATACAAAATAATTACCTGGACGTAAAAGAGGAGAGAGAAATCACTCACGAAATTTTGGCATGGTAACGGGTGTACATGGGAAGAATTAATGAGATATAAAGGGGTCTTCCATCATCCAAACATAAATGGGGAAGTATTGGGGAGGTTAGAAATCATACCACAACATTTGTAATTGAAAAAAGGGCATAAAAACATAATGAAAATAGGACAAAAATGAGAAAGGAATAAATCCCTTACTTGGAAGTCTGATCCCAAAGGCTTGGGAGAGGCTTGATAGAGGCTTCATGGGATATTAGGGATCCATGGGAGGATTATAGAGAGAGGATGCTAGGGTTTTTTCATACTATAAATTATCTAAGTGAAGAGGAAGTGGGACCTTGGGTGGGATTATATAAGAAAGGAGAGCGAATTCTTTATTATTTAGGTTTGGGACACCTCACATTAAACTAATCAGAACCACAAACCAGAAAATGGTTTTTCCCCATGGTTTTTTCCAACGTGGAGTGGAAATAAATATTTTATATCTAAAATTTCCGAAATCCATAAAATAATTGGGTTTCTTAGGTGGAGGTGAGTCAAACACTCAAGGAAAACCATTTTAAAAGGCAAAATGTTTTATAAGCCTTGAAGGGTCCACTAAAACATTGTAATATAAATAAAAAAAATCCAAAATCACTTTATTTTAATTTTAAAACATATATTGTCCGAAAATAATGTTTATAGTATTCTATTACATCACTATTGGGTCATTATGATGTCATAAAACACATTACATATTTAAACAATATTTAATTTTTACCCAAAAAGTTGATTGTCTCAGAAAATTTTGAAAAACTAACCATTGGATAATTTCGACATCCTGATTCAGAAAATAATATTCATTTTATCTAAATAATTTTCTAAATATTTTAATTCTTACTTTTAAAATAAAAACCGACAATTATCGAAAATTCATAGGTTTTGACAAAAACTGCTTTTAAACCTTTATAAAAATTACAATTGCATTCATAAAATTATACGATAATTTATATTTAATAAAAAATTAATATAATAATTATTATTATAATATTTTATTAAAATATTATTTAATTAAAAAATCCATTAATTCATCAAAATAGATTTCTTAGTGTAATATTAAATAAAAATACTATTTTTTCATTAAAAAATATTTACAAACTAACCGTAATAAAATGAGTGCGAATTATTTATACAAAAATAATGTACGTAGTCATAATGATAGGTTCCTATTACATAACCCATTATAACAACTGCATAAGACCTAAGAGTAAGTTGTGCGATGGTGACAGACTCTTGGGCGGCACAGATAACATTGCTCAGGTGGTAATCTCTATTAACTTCCACTTCTCCCATAGTTGGTTCTGCTCAATCTTAATGTGTTCAAGCCTGACATGGGAAAGGTCAAGAGAGAAGACCAATAATTCCACCTCCTTTCTGAGCTCTAGAATATGGGATTCGTGTGGGGAAAGTCTACTGGATGAGGCCATCGCTTCCTTTGTTTGAGTAAATTGGATTTGTTAGAGCCCTATATTTATACAAATCATGTGATCATTGTTCTATGACTATATTAGAAACGGTCATAATTCATAATAGTATTTTAATATCATGAAACCTAAAACCAATGAAGCTCACATTTTATATAACCATAATAATAAATTTAATTAGATCAATATGAATTTTATTTAATAAATGTTTGGGTCGTTAAAATAAAATATTGATGTATATATTCACATAAAAAGAGTTAAATATATTCCAAAGAATATAGTTGGATTTTATTAAGTATTATTTTAGCTTAATACATTACCACCACATAAAGGTGAATAAGGTAGCAGATTCCCTGATTCGGAGGTAACATGCTAGTTTTCCCACGATTAGGGTTGATGTTTATCCAATACTTCATGATTTTCAGAAGATTGATCTTGAAATGATGATGAATTGGGATAGATAATATCTTTCTTAGATGAATGTTTAACCATCCATGCACGTGATGTTAAATGAGTTGTAAAAGGATGATGTGTAACTGTAGAAGAAGGTGAGGAATGTTATTGAGTTAAATAATTATTTTTATGGAATGATAAGGTTGAGGAATATATTATGTTTCCCATTAATACCAAAATTGAAGGAGCTGTTAGATGATGATCCTAGTCTATCAATCATAAAATATCATAGAAGTGTGAATATAATATATAGATTTGAAAGAGTATTTTTTGTGGGAATACATGAAAATGGTAATTGTAGATAATGTATTTCAATACCTGTTATGTCATAAATTTAATGATATTATATATATGTCTATGGGGATGTTATAATAATATCTCTTATGTTAATGAAAATTCAAAAACAAAAACATTTATTTTTTTCATTTGAATCCCAAAAACATAAAAATACCATAATTCTATTTGTGTTGTAGTCGATAGAATTATAAATTTTATAGATTTCATTGAATTTAGAGAATATTTTTCTGTTTTCAGGATTACAAGAAAATATACTAATTAAGGGTAAAAGTTGCAAAAAGTACCACATTCTATTGTATCCGATCAGGATAAGAGGTTAACTTTGATTTTTTGGAGAATTATTCAATAATATTTGAATAATGATTTTAAATTGAGCACTAAATATCATCCTTATATTGATGTGAAATTTTATAGGAACTTTCAAAAACTAGAATATATTTTTTGAGCATGTTATTTGAATTTTAATAGTGGTTGGGTTCTACACCTTTATATGGTCAAGTTCATAACAAAAAAACCTCCACTCAAGAATTCATATGGATCCTCATAAAGTAATCTATAGAAGGAAGTTCAAAAGTCCAATGTGATGGAATTAAGTTACATAACAAAAGATCATGGGTACTGATCTAGATGATGAAATGATAAAGAATTTTAAAGATATTTTGAAGCATATTAGGGTGGCATAGAGGCCATAAAAAAGATATACTGACAATATTTGGTGAGATTTTTAATTTGATGTCCGTGAAAAGGTATTCCAATGAATATCTCCTTAGAATAATGTTATGATATTTTTAGAAAAGAGTAAGTTGAGCAAGACATTTGGACCATTTCTAAATTGTAGATTTCTTCAAGATGGTTTCTTTTCACTTGGTTCTTCCACATAACCACTCTTAAGTACACAATGTGTTTGATGTATCTATGGTGATGAAGTATATAACTAATCCTTCACTTGTATTTAACTTAGATGTCATAACAATATAGCATCATATCTATTATAAGGAACAAATGATGGATATTCTAGATCGAATAGAGAAATTGATGCAGAGTAAGACCACTCAACTTGTAAAAGTTTGGTGGAGAAACTATAAATTTGAATAACATTCGTGGGAACCTGAGGATTAATGTCGTAGGAGTATCATTGGTAGTTCATATAAGTGTGATGGTATTTTAATGGGGTAAAATGTAACACCTTGATATTATATGATATATATCTCTTTAAATATGTTTTAGGACTTTGATAGATTTCTTTACATGAAACATCGAGGTATTTGAGTTATGATGTACTATTGAATTATTATTATAAAATATGAGAGGTATATCATAGCCATTGTACTGGTGGATATGAATAGGTCCTACTAAAGTTTTAAAAAATTATTATTTTAATGTGTAGAGAATGAATTAATTTTTTTTCAATTGGGTATAAATGAAAATAAAATCACTTGAATGTTAAAAGAGCTATTTTTAAGGAATTTTTTATACACACAATGTGTTTTCATATTAATAATTATTATTTATCACTATTTATGAATGATTGTTTTTGATATTTTTTGATAATATATTTAATAAAATATTTTAATATTTAGTTTATTTTTGTTATTTGGTAAAGTATGAGAACAAATTCATTTTTATGTATAAAAATTCATTTTTATCATTTTTTTTTCATTGTGTCTTGGTTGAGTATTATAAGGACCTAGACATAGACATAGAATAATATAAATTTAAGTCAGGAATTCACATTGAGAATCTTTTAAGGTTTATAGTTCTAGATAAATAGGCCATAACTATTACATAAAAATAGTATTCTACTAAAATAGGATGCATTTCTTTTATAATATAAAACATTTGAAATTATCATGATTTATTTTTCTTATTAAAAATCTTCTTAACTTCTTCCTTTGTCATACCCATCTTTATATTCTATGAATACATTTTTAGAACATGGGATGAGCACAAAAAGCATAGTAAGGGATATAAAATAATGAAAGAAAATATTAGTCCACGAGTATTTATAAACACATGAAATCTTATGAGTCCTGAAAAACATCATAGAAATCATAAATCATAAAGGTAACTTTTGGCATCCATATCATACTTACATTTTATCTTTCACAGCTACATTGTGGGTAACCACTATGGTTACGTTTGGAAAACCCATCATAGTATATTCCCAATATTTCTTAGGATTTACCTTGTCGTTTAACATTTTCTCATTACCTTATTCATTGGAGAGCTATAACGAGCTCACCCACCCTCATTTTATCATGAAAAAACTTGTATACATAAACAATGAACAATAAGAATAACATAATAATAAATCACAAAATAATTATAAGTGAAAAATATAATTTCCACATTCAAATCAGAAGATAAAATTTCAAGATATTGAAATAATATATCCCTTCTAAAAACCATTTTCAATACCAAAATACATAAAAGGAATATGGTATTTATTTTTCTTTTAAAAACATTTCTAATTTTAGTGGAAGAAAAATATCAAAAAATGGTCATGGTGGTGGAAATGTCGTTGTCTCCATGTACGTAAAAAGAACATTCCTTTAATCATTTAGTAAAATGATTCATAAAAAAATTCCTTTTGAAAACCTTTCAATAAAATTAAAATTAAAATGGGATTATTGTACACCATATAAAATAACGAGGTTTATAACGTTAAAATATTCCTCAGTGAAAGGAGATTAATACGAAGTCCCTAACCTTGAGTCCAACTCGCCGCGTACATTATGTATAATCCTAAATAATAAACATAGGGTAATTTATACTTAATTTAGAACCTTTTCATGTTTATTATTAATTTTATATAACTTAATTACCATTTTATAACAATTACAAATTTATTTAATTTCATATCAGATGTTTTGTCGATATTTAGTAGTTGAGTTGAAAATGAACATGGTTTTGATGTCCCTAGTCCTTGTGGTCATAAATCCATACTCTCTAGAATATTATTAATTAAATAATCAATAATTTATATAACAATCATACTTTTTTAAATCAAACCATTAATTATGGTTATGAAAATTGAACAATGTTATATTCAAGAAGATAGTAGGTCCTATGTACACACGAGTAACATTTTCATTTTTCATTGATCATTACGGAAATAAGGTAATTATTATTTAATAATTCCATAATGATCATAATATTATTAAAATAATAAAAATAATTTAAATATTCTTATACATATATATCATATATGTAATGTGGTGAATAAAAACGATTCACATTTCTTCGTGGAGGTGATAACTCACATGGTCACATGAATGAAGCTATCATGTTTATTTAAAAAAAATGTAAGAACGCAATTGAAATATTATAATTTTAAGTTGATAAATATTTCAATAATATCATATATAAAAATTTATTCCATCATTATAACTAGTCTTGATAGATAGTAATGAAAAAGAAACTATATGAGTTTGGGAGGTTGTAGTCTGCTGTACACACAAACAAAAAGTTTATTTGACATTTGATGAAATTGGAGATGGATTCAGATGATGATATTAACATAATAACATATAAGTATATTGACGATAATATATTTATTATTTTATCATAATTGGAGGATATTTTAAGGAACTGGAAGAAGAAATAACCTAGAATTACTTAAAGAAAATGATACCTCTTATTCGGTTGATCACTCTTGAAGAACTCCTTAACACCAATAATGAGGACGTTCTGCCTAAAATAAGGCTTCAAGAATGTGTGTATGTATCTTAGGAATGGTTTGTGAATATATTAGATAATCCAAAAGGCCTTGGATGTGTGAGTATAAGATAAGAGTGGGTAACTTTTTATAGGAGTGGGGAGGGCACCCTTAGAGACTCTTAAAATATTAAATTAATATAAATTAAATTTAAGTTCTAAATGCACCAAAAATAATTTCCCTCTTAGATACAATGATTTTTGGTTGAATATGAATAATACAATTATAATTATACTGGGTTTTAATATATTTTTTAATTATTATCTTTTAGGTTTAACCCTTATTTAACTGTTTTTAATCTTACCATGATATTATGTTATGTACACTTTGTGGGTTAATGTAATTACCAAAAAATGTCAAAATACACAAAAAAGTACCATTTATGACATATTTGGACTTATCTTAACAATTTGGATAAACCTTATATATTTTTTAAATTTAATATCATATAATAAAATATTTCATATTTTAAAAATACCAATAGTGTCAAATTTGACAATATTCATTAGTTGATTTTTAAAAATATCATGAAAGGAATTTAGGTTCTGAAAAACTCCATTAAATCGTCAAAAAATATGTAAAAATTATACATAAAATTATTATATGACATTAATTATGTCAAATAATATTTATTTTATTATTTATAAAATCATTTATTTGATTATTTCATAAACAAAAAAATTACTACATCATCTTTGTGACATAAATAAATTTAATTATATAATTTTTAAAAATTGTAAATAAATTATAATGATGTAGGATTTTTTTTAGATTTCCGATAACCACTTATAGTCGATGAGATCCCCTATCTAACTACAAATAAAAATGCTTTACTTTTTGAAAAAACAAAGTTTAACAAAAATGCCTATTCATTGAATATAATATTATAAAAGCATTAAATTCATCCAAGTTGCTCCAAGTGGTCCAAAAATATACCCAAGGATTCAAATGATTGGGATAAATTCATCCAATTAAATTATGACATGTGTTATGGTAGTTTTATTATATTATAATATTACTTTTACCTTTAACAACTTGATTTACCTTTAACCGTGGTAATAGAAATAATCACTAAAGTTACTATTCATAATTTCTAAAAATAAAGGGACCCATTTAAATAATTTAAACTTTATTACTATAAATATAGAATCTATTATTACAAATTCCAAATATATAATTGAAATATATTAATTAAAAATTATATTCTATTGTCAAAACGAGAAAACATGTTTTTTTAAAACAAATCATGGAAAAATTGAAATGAGTTAATATCAAATTTCAATGTAAAATTATTTATAATGATTTTTTTATTAAAATATAAAGAAATTATTTACTTATACTTTAAAACTGTAACACCCCAATATTCCACGGTACTCTTCGCTTAGAATAATACAGTAGCGTGTGTTGTACACAAATTTAAGTTTAACACACCACAACTAATCAAACTAGACGTTATGAATAGTAATACACACTTTTTGAAATATTTTAAATTTTAACATTCAATATGGACTTCCTTTTTGGATTTCGAATATCGAAATTAGCTTAGGGTGAATTTTGGGTATTTTTCTGAAATCATTCAATTTTTGATGAATAGTGAAAAAACAGTGAGTTATAGTTTAATAGAAGATTTTAATTTAAATAATTATTTATTTTATTTAAATTTATTTTAGGAAAAAATAGATACATAATACCTATATAAATTCTATGTAATTCATTGGAGTCAGTTTAAAATAATTTTAGATATATAAAAATTTTATTGAACTTTTTACCGTCTTTTACCCTCTCTTAGGAGAATTTGCAAATTCACATAAAACATAATTTTACCGCTTCTGTGAGAGTAATATTAAAAATTCAGGAGACACGGTTGATATTGTTATGAAAAATTTGGTTCAATAAGATGAAAATAATTTGTGGTGAATAGTAACTTTTTACTTTTATTTACCATGGTTAAAAGTAAATATGGTAATTAAGGGTAAAAAGTATATTATTATTACCCTAACACATGTCCTAATTCTATTGGATAAGTATAATTCAACAAAAAACAACCTCTGGAATAAAATATGAACCTCTTTGGTCCACTTAGAATAGATTCGGACACTTATTATTATTTTATTTACAAAAGAGTTAAAAGAGTTAAAATCAAATAAATAACAAAATAAAATTTAATATAGGGTTATATAGAAGATACAATCGACTATAAATATTCATTAGAAATATAAAATTTTTTCCTACATAATTGTATTTTATTTATATTTTTCTAAAATTAAATAATTTAATTAATTTATGACACAATGAAGATGAAGTAATTACTTAATTAATGAAATACTGAAATAATTGATATTATAAATATCCAAATAAATGTAATTTGATACTTTTAATGAATTCCAATAATTTTATAGGTTAATATGACATATTAGGGATTTTTAGATATTTTTTTTTCAAAGTAATAATGCAGTTATGAATTCATTAAAAAAAATACAAAATTGTATCAAAATTGACATAAATGAGTTTTTAAAACAAATATTATACTATTAATAGATATTATATTCCTAAAAATTTATGGTTCGTCCAAAATACTTATATAATGATAGGTGTATCATTAATACACCACATGGTGTTTTATTGGAAGTTTATAGTAAGTTTATTTACCATATAATATAAAAAACAAAGAGACAAGGTAAATGTAAAACTATTTAACTAAGAGATAAATCTAAATGATAAAGTTATTATAGTGACCCAAACCTATATAATACCTATTGGTTGAGTGGGTTTCGACCAATCCCCACCTTACCCTTTATCTAATTCATTTTTTATAAATTAGAAACTGAAAATGATCTTAATATAAAATAATATTTTAGCTTTCCCTAAGGTGCCCCTACCTTCTCTTATAAAAGGACACTCACCCTTCCCTGAAATTCACATCTTCAACGCCTTTTGGATCAAACAACCCCTTAACAAATAACCTATCAACTTTCCTCCCTTCATCCTAGAGGCCTTCCTTTAGTCATAAATCCATGCTAAGGAGCCCTTTTGATCAAATAAAATGGAAGAACCCAAAGAAGAGGTAAACATTTCATCAACTCTTTCAGGTTCCTTTCTTCTTCCACTTCCTTTTTCTTTGTTGTTTACATTCTGAAATAATAACTCCATTATCTTCTATATACTGTGATGTTATTATAAATATGGTACAACCATATTCATTATTATATCCATCTTTTGAATTACATGTCACCATAAATGCGTACGTACGGCTTACCGTCTCCACGTCGTGGTGTAATTGTTATTCAATACATTATTATTTGGATGGGTATAATAATGATGTGTAATTGATGTAAATAATAAATATAAAATGATAATTATTCTTTATATATGATATACCATTTAATTATATATTATTTTAATATCAAAATAATGATATTTTCGCCCGTGCGTACGTATGGATTACCGTCTCCACGAACCTGATGAGATCCATTCCCCATTGTATCCATTCAAGACTAATTTTCATTAGATGATTAAATTAATGTTTAAAGACATAATATATTTTTGTAAATGAATACGATACATCCCATAAATAACAAATATTACTCGCATAACAATGAATATAAAGGAAAATGAATTTGTTAACACCCGAAACAAAGATAATACAATGATATTATTAACAAAGGAATGTTAAAAGATAATACATGATATCATAATATTGTATATGATTCATTTATAATTTAATAACAATAATTTTACCATTATACTGGAGGTTAACCTCCCCTCGACAATGTAAAAGTACATGGTAATAGTTATTTTTGCAATCTCTTTATTATCTAAGGTTGTTTTTACGTAAGTATCTACTTGGACCTGTTTATCATCCACATCTATGTTTCTTAAAAATGTATTTCAAATCATTCTTAATATTTTATAGATAATTGGTTAATGTAATTTATACCTTTTTTTGACTTATTATAAGACGTTTATAATAGAATATTTTTGTTGTTTTCCAAACAAAGTCCTTTATACCCTTTTGACAAAATTAAGGTAAGAATGTATTTTTAACTTATACGGTGGGTGTGGCTATTTTCTTTCATTATAACATCATATAAGCTTCCCTTACATGATTATTATAATATTTAATTTTTTTTTCTTTTATAATTATATGAATTTTAAATGATTTTACAATAGAAAGAGATGTTTCTTAAAAAAATGTTTTGATTTCATCTATGTCAACATCCTTTGATATATTTTAAGTTTATTTGAAGTTGATATATTATGATACAAATCTTCTATATTTTATTGATGATTTTGTGATATTTTTGACTGTGGATGTGTTATTTTTATACGATTCTTGTTTTATGGATAAAGTATGGTCATTTCGAGTGCTAGTTTTAATAAGAATTTTTATGTTATGTTTAAAAAATTTCATACGAGGAATGGATTGGACTTAGAATTTGATGGGTGTAGCCCGCTATAGCTCCTCGATGCATCGATAGGTCTCATGAGACAAACTTGTGTCTTGGCAAAAGGCCTTCACAAAAACATATTTGTAGTCTTGGCACAAGGCCTTGACTATGCGGTTATGAAATTCTGGCCTTATGCATTCCATCATTAAGAATGTGGCTATTGATATTACATTTTATTATTCGACTAGTTGAATATCAATGTGAGTAAGTAAATGGAATTATTTTATTTTATATATTCCATATTATGATTATGTTCAAGTTTAAAAGGTTTTTGTTTTAGTCTTTTACATTTCCTTAAATGTTTATGCTTATTTATAAAAGTTTCCACTATATTTTTATCATTACTGAGCATCTGAGGTCACCCCTTTCTTGGTTTTATATTTCCCAAGATGTGAAGAAGTATTTTTTGACAGAGCAGCATGGATACTTTCAGTGGATATGAGTTTGTTCTATCAAAATAATGTTGTTTTAGTGTTTAATTTTATGATGTAATGTAAACCTTATGAAGGTATCTAGTACTTCAATGCTAATAAACTAATTGTTCTCTCGAGACTTGATCTTTTGTGATCATGCCAATGATAAGTAATTGTATGAACCCGGGTTTTTGGAACGGGTCAAAATACCGACCCTGTTTAAATTTTTTATTTATTTCCGAGGAAACTGGAGAAAATGCTATGTTTCTAGAAATTTCTAGACTAAACGCCTTGTACCTTAAGTACATGTCATGTATGTGTAGACGAGTGATCGGCCGTGTTCTCTCTGAGTACATGTCGTGCAGGGACCGTGTAAAATTTTCTTACTACACGGCGTCTAGTTTTGAACACGCCGTGTATACCCTCGACCGTGTGAAGCCATACATGGCATGTATGCCATTGGCCGAGTAGAACCAGGTACACCCCGTGTTCCCTTTGGACATGCCATGTAGGCTGGCCGTGTATGAGAAATATACATGGCCTGTGGACAAATCAGCGAGGTAGGGAAGAGGAACCACGTACATGCCATGTACCCCTAGGTACATGCCGTGTACTCATGTCGGCAGGCTCGGAATGTAAGTCGGCAGAATATTTCCGTCTTATGAACAGTTAAATGAACCATACACTACGTGTAGTCCCAAAGTAAATGTCGTGTACATTCTTTTTTTTGCTAAAAATGGGCAGTTTCCCCGTATTGAGGTAGAACCTGAATATTTTGGCTGGGTTTAGCAAACCAAGTCGGCCGAATATTCATTTGCTTCATGGTTCTTTGTCCGAACTCTGATCTGATCTCAGTTGGATGCGTTGGAACACCCTCGGTAAGGCCTTGATTCCTCTTTGGCCGTTTTGTTTGATTTTCGTTTTATAATGAGTTATAGGCATTTGAGTGGGTTTAAATCTTTTGTATATTTACCGCGTTGTAGACCGAATTGAAGGGTGTTACCGGAGTAGTAGCATCGTGTGAGTCTCATGTAGGTGGTGCATACTTCATTTTGTGTTTTCGTAGTTGTTTTGGTAATGCGGCATACATCGCGTTTTCGGGTATTTTGAGCGGGAGCCTTTTAACTGCCCTTTCATACTGTATTGCTTATTGGACCTCTGAGATGCTTTTGGGTTTTCCCAGTTACCAGTTTGCGTGAGCAGGGCTGGGTAAGGGGTCGTTGCTCATCGGGGCATTTTGGCCGGGAGCTGCAAAATGGGCTTAATCGAAATATGAATGTTATAAACTATTTAGTTTAATTTTTTAATGTCTGATATAAATTTTTAGAGGCATTTAAGACCTCGGTGCTGGTATGGGACAACACCCGGCATAGTGTAATTCAACTATTTAGTTTGTTTTTCCAGGTTCTGTTTTCTGGTTAAATATGTTTTCTATGAAATTGCTGGATTGCATTTTCTGGACACTTTTGGGTTGTGTTAGGCTTGGCCCGGTTACTCTTGAGTGATGCTGATCAGAGGTTGGGGATTTGCTCGAGTTACATTGGGTGGTTTTGACCACGGGATTGGGCGTCATGGACGTCAGCTTGAGGCAGTACGACTGTCAGGTTGGGAATGGTCTGGGTTACTTGGATGGCGAGGCCATAGGATTTGAGCAACATGGTCACAGGGACATGAGGTGTTAGACGTGTTGGTGGATCAAGACTATTTTGGGTGATTACCGCTCACTGGGACTTTGAGTAGTGCACACACTGAGATACTCCGTGATGAGGTGGTTTTGACCACTCGTGTGGGTAGATGACCCCATTGTTGAGGATAGGTATTTTGTTTGGGGGTTCTTGTCATAGAAATCCACGGGGGAGGTGAGGAGCCTTCAGGGAATGGGCGTGCCTTCGGGACGTCGGTACTTGAGACACGAGGTGTCAGGAGGCACATGGTGCCTGGATACTATTTTTGGGAATGCCTTCGGGACGTCAGTACTTGAGACACGAGGTGTCATGAGGTACATGGTGCTATGTTACTATTTTTGGGCGTGCCTTCAGGAAGTCGGTACTTGAGACACGAGTTGTCAGGTGGCACATGGTGCCGGGTTATAGGACAGAGATTCCGACGTTGGCTGAAGCAGGTGATGCTCCATGGTGGATGTTGAGCACCGGTGGAGTTTGTGTTCAATTGTGCATCATACTGTTTACTGCTTTCCTTGTAAATTCATGACTACTTAAACACATGTATTTGGTACGCATCATCTGGTGGTATCCCGCTGATATTTGTCTCACACCCTGCACGGGCCCTTCGGGACGCATGTAGACTTTATGGATTTACGTGGAGGAATGAGGTGAGCTTCAGGAGCTGGGTTGTGTTAGTTATTTCATGGAGATGGTATAGACCTTGAGGTCATGCCTATATGGGTTGCTTTGTTTTTATTACTTTCTGTATTGGCATGCTTATTGTAGCTACTGTTGGTTAGCCATTGGTGCCCTTTTTATTTTCAGTTGTGTATGATCTACCCTGGACGTATGTTTTACTTTTCAATTGTAGTTACATGTTCTTAGCATGTTTTTGTGTTCATTTTCACTGTTGTTTTTTCATGTAGTGCTTCCGCTGTTTATCTATATTGAATATGCTTCCGCTCTACGGGTCTGGTTCAAGTCTGCTGAGTCTTTCTTTCCCCAAAATGTTTTCTATTATACTTGGACCAGTACCCTTATTATGATCATCGGAGAGGGTATAACCTCCCCACTATACCTAATAGACCCTCGATGCTAGTCGCATTCCTTTGGTGTTCGGGGAGGTGCGCCTAAGGTAGTGACATGAGACCCATTCGGCACTGTTCGGGTGGCTGGCCGGGTCCAGGACATTTCAAAGTGGTATCAGAGAAGTTCTTGACAGGGATTTAGTAGGAGCGTTTTTCTGGAAACTAATGAGTTTGAGGTTTCTCGTTTATTTCAGTTGTTTTTACTATTTGGGGATATGGTAGACTGGAGATAGTTTGTTACAGGGACTGGGTGTCTAGCTTGTGCATGGGTGCCTGCAGCCCCAGGTATGAGGGATGGTCCTAGTTGCCACAGGTGGGAACTACTTTGTTCTTTTTATCAAATTACAGTTTATATGATTTCCACCTCGGTGTCTCACTTGATGTGTAATGATGTTGATTTTGATATGTGACCCTTGACCTGGTGTGGTAAGGGAGAATTAGACCTCGGCCCGGTATGGAAAGGCTGGGTTGCTTGGCTTTTGATAGGCACATTTTACGGTATTTCCATATCATAATTGCACATATGCTTTTTGAAGTGATAATTCCATGTGAATTAAATAACAAATTCAATGCTTTACATGTTTTAAAATGTGAATTGGTGAAATTCCTGATAGAACTGATAGTTGTGAAAATGAGTATGCCATGCTTTATCTTTTATAGAATTGCATGTTGCAAGATATTTGGGTTTGACTCTTATGAGAGTAGGAAGGTACTATGACTGAGGTAGTGTCACTTTCAGGATTAGGCGACTCAGTTGTCGGTTTGAGGCAACGCGAGTTTTCGGGACGGGCATGGCCCGAGGTACATTGATACTTGGCTCTGTTGAGGGCGGGTAAGGAGTCCATGAGGTCGGGATGCCGTGAGGCATGGGTTTCAGGGAGGGGGAGTAAGGGTACTTGTTATGAACTGCCTTTTACAGCGTTCCTTATCTGCATAAAATATATTGATATATATATATATATGGGGTGTCTGACCATTTATGTTATTCAGCGGGTTACTCCATCATGACTCAAGGGAGCTCCAGGCAGGAGAGGATACAGTGCCACAGGATCAGGGTCAGAATTAGGTATAGGCAGAGCACGAGCTACAGGTACAGGTTCTGGGACAGGAACAGGTTCAGGATCCAGTGCAGGCAGGAAAGCAGCCGGGTCTGGCATCGTTCGGGCCGTGGTTCGACGAGCAGTTCCGAGCTAGCCTGGTACGCGTCTTGCAGGGGATTGACGGAGGCGCGCATGGTACATAGCTTTCTATGGAGTATCTGATGTGGGAGATAAATTCGTAGCACTCGCCGCTTTTTCAGGGTGAGGTTGGTCCGCAGGCAGCTGAGAACTGGATAGAGAGCATACAGATGATCTTCGAGCAGCTCGAGATGCTTCCAGGGCGGAGGGTCAAGCTGGAAACATACATGCTGAGAGGACCGACGAGGCGTTGGTGGGATGTACAGGTACAGGCTCGTAGGCACGAGGGACTGGCTTGGAAGGACTTCGATGGCAGGTTCTTTGAGAACTTCTACCTAGAGACATTGAGGGCAGAGAGAGCTCGGGAGTTCATCAGTCTCCAGCAGGGAGATATGTCCGTTATGGACTACGCAACTACCTTCACAGAGTTGTCCCATTTTTCACTAGGTATGGTGAGCGACGACGTAGCTAGGGTGAGGCGCTTCGATGATGGCTTACGACACGCCATTCAGATCCAGGTGAATATCTTTCAGCTAGGTTCTTTCTCTGAGGCGGTAAATCCGGTGCTCATAGCCGAGGGAAACGAGAGAGAGAAATCTGGCTTGGGCAGGACGACAGCTTCAGGTGATGGTTCAGATAGCAGGAAGCGAGGACGAGATGAGTTCCAGCATGGCAGTCAGGCCGGGGATTCAGCTAGACCACCATGTGGTAGTTCTTCGGTTATTTGCCTCCAGTGTGGGCAGTCGGGACGTGTTCAGGCTCAGTGCAGTAGGCCTCCGAAGGAGTGCCGGGCATGTGGACTGCACAGGCATCTGGAGAGGTTTTGCAGGCAGCATTCTCAGATAGTTGGCAGGCAGGGACCGGGACAGACTGTAGCATTTGGAGTTGGTTCAGGTATGGTACCTGGAGAGGGTAGTCGAGGTTCAGCTGTGTGCAGAGGTCGTGATAGAGACGGTGGTACCCAGCTGAGGGGTCAGTGGCCGGAGACTGGAGCAGCATCCGGAGGTCAGGCGTGAGGCAGCCGTGTTTCAGGCCAGGTGCACGCCGTGGAGCTGCCAGAGGCTGATCAGGCGAGTGAGCCTATGACAGTTAGAGGTACACTGTGGTGTGGCTGTGATGTCCATGTTTCATTTTTGGCATGACCTATAGAGGTATGTCTGTTTTGAGTGCACGTGGTTCACATGTTCTTTTTGGACTGACTATATGCTAGTTAGTGGGATTGGAATCATATCGGGTGCGTGATATATATATATATATATATATATATATATATATATATGAGGTGTCGTGGGCTTCGGGGCATCGTGGATGCAGGTTACTTGAGGTGTCGTGAGCATCGGGGCATCGTGGATGCGGGTTACTTGAGGTGTCGTGGGAATCGGGGCATCGGGGATGCGGGTTACTTGAGGTGGTAGGCATCAGGACCTCGTGGAGACGGACACCGATGCAGGGCGGGTTACGTTGGGTCTCGGTAGAGACATAGGAGCACCAATGAGGTGCAGGGGTGACGATGCGTCACGGGAGGACTATGCATCCAGGAAATAGGTTAGTAAACCTTGTTTGCTTTAAATTTTGTTTAGTTGAGACTGAGTAGGCAATTCCTATGGTGGGGATCCCTTTGAGGAATTTATCCAAAACCTTGGGATTGGGGTAGTCCAGGTTGTTTAACTGGGATGGGCGTGTTCGGTTCCATCTCCGGGTTTCGTTTGGTAGCTCGGGGAGGATCTACGTTAATGTGGGGAGTTTTTAAGAACCCGGGTTTTTGGAATGGGTCAAAATCCCGAACCTGTTTAAATTTTTGATTTCTTTCCGTGGAAATCGAAAAAATGCAACGTTTCTGGAAATTTCGAGACTACACGTCGTGTACCGTAAGTACACGTCGTGTATGTGTAGGTGAGTGACCGGTCGTGTTCTCGTTGAGTACATGCCGTGCAATGACCATGTAAATTTTTTACTACACGGCGTGTAGTTTTGAACACGCCGTGTATACCCCCGACCGTGTGAAGTCATACAGGGCGTGTAGGCCATTGGCCGGGTAGAACCAGGTACACGTCCTGTTCCCTTTGGAAACACCGTGTTAGCTAGCCGTGTAAGAGGAATATACAAGGCGTGTGGACAAGTCGGTGAGGTAGGGAAGAGGAACCATGTACATGCCGTGTACCCCTAGGTATACGCCGTGTACTCATGTCGGTAGGCTCCGAAATTAAGTTGGCGGAATCTTTCCGTCTTATGAACAGTTAAATGAACCATACACAGCATGTAGTCCCATAGTACACGCCGTGTACTTTTTTTTGCTTAAAATGGGCAGTATCCTTGTATTGTGGCAGAACCTCTATATTTTGGCAGGTTTTAGCGAACCAAGTCGGCCGAATATTCATTTGCTACCTGGTTCTTCGTCCAAACTATGATCCTATCTCAGTTGGATGCGTTGGAACCCCTTGGGTAAGGCCCTGATTCCTCTTTGGCCATTTTGTTTGATTTTAGTTTTAGAATGAGTTATAGGCATTTGAGCGGGTTTGAATCTTTTGTAGATTTACCGTGTTGTAGACCGAATTGGCGGGTGTTACCGGAGTAGTAGAATCATGCGAGTCTCAGGTAGGTGGTGCATACTTCATTTTATTTTTTCGCGGTTGTTTTGGTAACGCGGCATACGGTGCATTTTTTGGGTATTTTAAGCGGGACCCGTTTATCTGCCTTTTCATACTGTATTGCTTGTTGGACCTCTAGGATGCTTTGAGTATGCCCAGTTACCAGTTTGCGTGAGCAGGGCCGGGTGAGGGGCCGTTGCTCGTCGGGGCATTTTGGCCGATAGCTCCAAAATGGGTTTAATCTAAATATGAATGTTATAAACTATTTAGTTTAATTTGTTAATGTATGCTATAAATTGTTAGATGCATTTAAGACCTCGGTGCTGGTATGGGACAACACCATGCATAGTGTTGTTCAACTATTTAGTTTGTTTTTCCAGGTTTTGTTTTCTGGTTAAATATGTTTTCTATGAAATTATTGGATTGCATCAGCTGGACACTTTTGGGTTGTGTTAGGCTAGGCCTGGTTATGCTTGAGTGATGCTGATCACAGGTTGGGTCATTGCCGAGTTACATTGGGTGGTTTTGACTACGGTATTGGGCGTCATGGGCGTTGGCTTGAGGTAGTACGACAGTCAGGTTGGGTATGGCCCGAGTTACTTGGATGGCGAGGCCATAGGATTTGAGCGACATGGTCGTAGGGACACGAGGTGTTAGACGTGTTGGTGTCTTAGGACTATTTTGGGTGATTACCACTCACAGGGATTTTGAGTAGTGTACACACAGAGATACTCCGTGATGAGGTGGTTTTGACCACTCGTGTGGGTAGAGACCCCGTAGTTGAGGTTAATTATTTTGGTTGGGGGTGCTTGTCGTAGAAAGCCACAGGGGAGGTGAGGAGCCTTCATGGAATGGGCGTGCCTTCGGGATGTCAGTACTTGAGACACAAGGTGTCAGGAGGCACATGGTACCTGGATACTATTTTTGGGCATGCCTTCGGGACGTTAGTACTTGAGACACGAGGTGTCAGGAGGCACATGGTTAACTACCTGAATAGATTAGAGTACTCCAGAGAGGCATATTAGATATATACCTCCCAAAAAGAGAAAATATCACATCTAGAGGGTAAATAACTTAGGAGGGAGTACCAAAGTTTTCCATAGGTTGGGGTTGGACCTCAGAGAGGCTTCCTACATACCCTCTGTTGAAGGCAGCGATCAAAAGACATGTAGTTTGAATGATTATATTTTTTAATATCATGCAGGACGGAGGTGAACTGATGTAAAGTGTATGGAACATGTGGATTGTGGGAAAAGAAGGACTTGAACCTTATAGAGGCTTCCCAGATACCAGGTCTAAGAGGAATGGATCAATGTCTACAAATTTTAGATGGGTGTAGTTTAACATCATGCAGGATAAGGGTAATTGGGATTACACATGACTGGAATCTTGGGAAGATGTGATGGTAACTGTTAAAATCACAGCCCATGTGAATAATGATCATTGTCGCAAACAACAGGTAGTAGAAGACTTGAAAATCGTGCAACGAAAGGTTTAACCCTAAAGGATGGTGTGGAGCTTATGCATGGCTAGAAACCCAAGGAGATAGAGATTGAGAATTACTATAGGAGTGAATCCCAAGGAGGATGATACTATGTATGAGGAATATATCGACATCATATAGGGAACAACCCATCAGAGTGTGATGTGGATTCTGTGAAGACTTCCCGAGGTGCACATGTAGACTTAGCCGGGAGGGATAGATGATAAAGTGTGTAAAAATAAATATTTTATGAATAAAATTTCATTTATTTTAATGACTTATGGATATAGAAAAAACATACAATCTTTTTTTATTTATGGTTTTAAATTACCCTTATGTATAATTATTTTATAGAATATTTTTGTTGAACATTGATCACATGACTGAGATATATATATGGTTTTTTAAAAAATATTTTTCATATAGACAATGGAGAGGATGGCCTCCTCTAGTAGACTCGGGATGTACGAAGATCATTTGTTGGTTCTCAAAAAGGAGGTAGTGTCACTGGGCTTCTCTTGTGACAAATCCCAATCCGATCTTCACCACGTTAATCTTGAATGAAATAACATATGGGATAATTTCATGTTAATAGTTATTACCACCCGAGCGATGTAATCGGAGTCATCCCAAGAGTCTATCACCATAGCACACCTTACCCTTAGGTATTATATAGGTGTTATAAGGGGTTATGTAATAAGGTATTAGTAACTTATTATGTAATCCCTTATTATAAATAAAATTCTTATTCCCACAATTGATTTATGAGAATAGTCTTTCTTCGAAAAATGATGAATTTGATAAATTGATTCATTAGGTAAAATGGTACTTTTACGAAATATAATCATTATTAAATTAAATTTTTTTTTATTAATAATACTATAAAAATAATTCTTATAAATGATTATTATATCAATTACTTCTGTTTAAATGATTAGATAATCAGTTTGATAAGAGTTATATTTTGTATACAATTAAACAGAAAGTGTATTTTTAAAGAATTTATTTTATTGAATTAATGATTTTTTCTAAATAATAAGTATTTTAATACAATATTTTTATAAAAAATTCTTTTTTGAATAAGAAATTAGTATATAAATTTGATGAATTCAAATGTAGTTTTTATTAGCGGTTGAAAACTCTTTTTGTCCAAACCTAGGAATTTTCAATAAATGCCATTTTTCAATTTAATAGGTAAAATTCACATATTTAGAAAGTTATTTATATAAAATGAATATTATTTTTTAATCATAATGAAAAATTTATCCAATGGATATTTCTTCATTATTTTTGGAGATAGTTGAATTTTTGGGTAAAAATTAAATACCGTATAAATTAAATATGTGTTTTATGACATCATAATGACCCCAAAATAATGTTATAAACAAAATAATGGGTATTACCGGACCAATATATGTTTTACAATTAAAATAAAGTGATTTTATTTATATATTTTATAATGAATTTGTGAATCCTCCCAGACAAATACAATATTTTAAGATTTTAAAATCACTTACTTGAAAGTGTCACTCCCCTCCATATAAGAAATGGAAATATTTTAATATAATTGGCCCTTTTACTAATAAAATAATTTTTTCCAATCCTATTTGAAAAAAATGATGGGTGAAAACCCTGGTAATGTTTTTGGTTTTGGATATTTAATTATCTAGATTATAAAACCTAAGTTTGTAAAATATTAAAGAATACCCCTATCATTTCTTATATAAACCCACCCAAGATCTGACATCTTTGCACTAAAATCCTTTTAAAACTTCCCTAATCATCCATACCCTCTCTAAAATTCTCCCATGGTTCCCCATGATCTCAATAATACACTCTTTGTGCTTTTGATTTCACACACTTATGTAAGGGATCTTTCACCCTCCTCTTTTATCAAGCATTCTTTTCCTGTTATATTTTTTAATTTATTTTATTACTATGTAGGGATATGTTATTAAATATCCTACTCACTTAAAATTTTATGTATACATGATGATAAACACTTTCTCTCTCATTAATACCTCCCATGTACACCCATTAACATGCCGAGATTTCGTACGAGTTATTTCATTCCTCCTCTTTCTTCATGTTTTCTATTTATGTTATGCCTTATATTTACAAAATTAATTATGTTGATACACATTTTTATATGACCATATTACTGACCATTTCGTGTATATATGATTAGATACCCATTTATCTCTCATCAACTCTTTTTATGAATTTTCATGTCACATCATTATGATGCTGAAATTGCACTATGATTTTACATGCCAAAAACATCATATAGTGAATACCATGACCATTTCTTCATAAAGGGTTTTCAACATTATGCACATAGACTTATTGATTATAGAATTTAAATTATGTATCCCACTTTCCTTTATCTTTAAATAATTGATGATTTTGAATTAATCCATGTTATATGTTCTATGTGTCACACATAAAAATGAGATTGAAATTTTTATGAAAGGTGCGCCCTGATAGCGCTCCAATGCAGTGGGTAATATTTAGTATCATTATAAGCCATTTTCAATGATGGTTACTTATAATAAATCATTTTCCAAGATGTTTTAATCATTCTAATCCATGTGAAATTATCCTTGGATATTTCTAATATCATGTTGTATGTAGTTTCCACATTTCCATGTTTTGATAATCATGATACATTGTTCCTTTATGTTCATGTTTCTCTTGCGCTCCGTCGATATTTATATTTCCTAAAATATGTTTTTTTATTCATGTTATTCTTTTTTTACTCCCTTAATGGGGTTTATATATCACCCCTTTATTATGTATGTCCTCGGGCTTTCCAATGCAATGCTTTTTATGAAGGAATGTTGTGGTCATGTAAAATATGTTTTCAATAAAGATGTTGTATTTTATGTCTTAAGTTTCCATGTAATGTTACTAAGCCACAAATACAGAAGACCAATCAATATTCTAGGTTGTATTAAGTTCAGGATTATGTAATGAAGCATGTTTTAATGTGTAATAAAGATAAGGGTTGTTATAGTTGGTATTAAAGGTTATGTTTAGTAATATTTGGGATTAGGTTTATAAAACTATAGTGATAGTATTAGGGATAAGACTGTGTATAAGAAAATAATCCCTAAATTTTGGTGAGTATAGATTTAGTGTTTTATCAAAAAAAATACACCCCTATATAGCTACGAACAAGTAGAGGTTGATCTGGAAAAAATAAATCTAAGGGTAAAACCTGAAAGAACCGCTTTGAGATAGAATCGAATGGGAATAGGTGCATGACAACCGGCCTTGTTGCACCATTGGTTCGAAACTCCTAAGGGATATGTTCTGGTAAATTCATAATCTATGTATGAAAATTTATTATGGGAGAAAAAAAATTCCCCTAAAATATACGTTAGGAAATAGATCATGGATTACATAGATCAAAGCCTATAAATTCATATGTTTAGAAGATAAATGTAATTTATATGTTATCCCTTTTTTCATTGAGTTTCCCTTTATGAGTTAAAATACTCATCCATAATCCTATATAATATACAGTAGAACCATAATAAAAAAGTGAAGGTAGTGTTATCATCCTTTGTTCTACGCATTATTTTATATCCCAAAAGTTTAGTAGAACAATCAAAACACCATGTAAAATAATGGAGGTAGAGACATCGGGGAGAACGTCAAATAGGTAAATTATTGCTTCTAATGAATATAAATTCCCCCTGTCTTAATTTTTGGATTGAACTTACTGTAAAAACTCATCGTACTCCCTCTAGTGTAATTTTATGAAATTCATGGCGTGAATAATCTTTCCATATATAGAGCCAACATAAATTTTTTTGAGAGGGAAATAACTCTCCACATAGGGAATTGACCCCTAATTCCATACAAGTTAAAGGATGAAGATGAATCTTCTTTAGCACCATCATCTAAAACATGGATATTAATTCATTATAATAATGTGTATCTTGATTATATGATAGAGTATAAGGAAGGAACCACCCTCAAAGACATGACTATTGTGAGGGAATGCGTAGATGTGTTTCATCAGAAATTTACTAATATTACATGTAGAATAGATGTTGATTTTTAGATTGATATTATACCTAGGGAATTATCAATATCCAAGACTCCTTATGGAATGGCTATTGTGGAGCTTAAGGAGAAAAAGAAAAAACTAAAGGAGAATCTGGATAAAGGGATTATATGTCTAACTGCTTCACCATGGGGTGCACCAGTCCTCTTAATCAAGAAGAAGGATGGGTAAATGTTCCTTTTGATTAATTATCATGAATCTCAACAAAATCACAATGAAGAACAAGTATCCTTTTCCCTAGAATCATTAATTATTCGATCAACAACACGATGCACAATAATTTTCTATGGTGGATCTATGGTCAGGATATTTCCTTGTAAGGATGAAGAAGGAGGACATCCCCAAGACTAATTTTCCTACAATGTATGAGCACTATGAATTCATAGTAATGCCTTTCAGACTCACTAATTGTCCATAAATATTCATGGACATGATGAATAGCATCGTTAGGGAATACCTTGACAGATTTTTGGTAGTCTTTATAGATGATATTTTAATATACTACAAAACCAAGGAGGATTATTAGGAGAATATAAGCACTATACTATAGACCATGAAAAAAGAAAAGCTCTATGAAAATTATAAAATGTGTGAGTTCTAGTTAAAGGAAGTCTTATTATTAGGGAATATCATCACAAGAAATGGTATATCTGTGGATACCTCCATAAAAAATGAAATTTATTGATGGCCAAGGCCAATATCTATGATGGATATCTATAGATTCCTTGTGTTATCTTGATATTATCGCCGATTTGTGATAAATTTCTCACAATTTTCATACCCTCTTACCAAGATAACTCGGAAAGAAGTCACATTTTCCAGGAATGATTATTGTGAAGCGAGCATTAATGAGTTGAAAAGGGGGCTTGTCATTGTGCATGTGCTCACACTACCCTCAAGTGGAGAACTCTTAGTGGTATTTAGTGATGCTTCGAAGAAGGTCCAAGGTTGTGTGTTGATGAAAAATGACAAAGTCATTGCCTTTTATTCAAGGAAATTGAAATTTCATGAGACAAACTATCCAACACATGATCTAGAGATGGCTACAGTAATATTCACATTGAAAATTTGACAACATTACTTATTTGGGGAGAAGTGTGAAATATATACGGATCATAGAATCCTCAAGTATATATTCACACCGAGAGAGTTGAATATGCACCAAGGAAGATGGTTATAACTGATCAAAGACTATGACTACTAAATCCATAACCACCTTCGAAATGTGAAAAAGGTGTAATATGCACCATGTAGAAAGGAACCAATGATTCTTTCATTGATGACCATTGAAAAGGATGTAATATCCATATATTTGATGAAGATGGACAGGTGAATCATAAAGAAGGGAACATCATCAATCCATTTCAAAAATTATTTCACAACCGTCCCCTTTAGAAACGTTAATGGATGCTCAAAAATATGATTATGGAATTCATTAGAAAGTGGAAACTATTAAAAATGGGAAATCCACGATGTTCATTGTTAATGAAGATTGAATTGTGAGATTTGGGCCAAGACTACATGTTGTATCAAACCCAGAGTTCAAGAAAGAACTTTTGGATGATGCACATAGTTTGAAATTATCCATTCTCCCATGATACACAATGACATATTGACATCATAGAGAGATTTATTGGTGGGATAACAAGAAGAAGGAGATTGCTGAGTATACATCAAAGTGCCTGGTATGTCAGTAAGTGAAGGCTGGGAGCCATAAGTCTATAGGATGTTAAAAACATTACGCATACCAACATGGAAATGGGAAAACATCACATGGACTTTGTCATAGGTCTTCCAAATAAATACAAATGAATCAATTCTATCTAGATTGTTGTGAATTGTCTTAAAAAGACTACACATTTCATTTCAATTCTAGAGGATTTCTCATTAAATCAACTAGAACGAATATACATCAGATAAGTGGTAAGGATGTATGGAGTACAACTATCGATTGTATCCAATCAAGATCTAAGATTCACCTCTACATTCTAGTAGATTCTCCAACACACTCTGAATACCGAGATGAACATTAGTTTGAAATATCATACTCAAATTGATGGAAAATCTAAGAAGACTGTCCAAAAACATAATGACATGTTGAGAGCATGCTCAATGGACTTTATAGGAGGATGGGATCAACATATTCTTCTGGTTGAGTTCTCTTAAAATAAATGTTTCCACTCAAGTATCTAAATGGATCCTTATGAATAAATTAATGGGAATAGGTGCAGGACACAGGCATGTTGGGATGAATTTGGGGAGAAAAAACTTCTAGGTCCAAAAATGGTTAAGGAGATGGTGTAGAAGGTTAAGAGCATCAAACAACACATCAAACCTACTCAGAGTTGAAAAAAGAACTATGTTGATAACCAACTATAAGACCTAGTGTTTGAGTTTGGAGACAAGGTATTCCTCTGTATATCACCACATAATAGATTTATGAGAATTGTGAAGAAGGGAAAGCTTAGTCCAAGGTACACTGGCCCTTTTGAGATCCTTGATCGCCTTGGAGTAGTGGCCTATCATCTAGAACTCCAACCGAACCTATCATAAGTACATGGTGTATTCCATGTATCACTCTCGAGGATGCACATACCTAACCCATCTCATGTAATCAATCTAGAGGTGCTACCATTGGAGTATGACCTATCATATTAATAGAAGATAGTAAAGATCATATATTGTAGAGAAAAGGTTCTAAGAAATCATATGATGCCACTTATCAATGTGTTTTAGCGAAACCACAAGTTTGAAGAAGTAATGCGGAACACTGAAGAAGTGACGAGGTAGAGTTTCCCTCATCTTTTTTACTGTGGGAAAAGGAATGTTAGAGGGTAAAATTTATTAAGGATAAAATGTTGTAACAACCTGATCATTCAAAAATAATGTTCCCATTCTTTAAATGAATTATTGATACAGAAAAAACATGCACTCTTTTATTATTGTGTTCAAATAAAAATTATGTATATTTACCTTTGATAATATAGCCATTTAATTTTGATCACATAACTAATATAAATATAATTTTCTAAAAAAATCATTTCAACATGGAAAAAGGAGAGGATGGCCTTATCTAGTAGACTTCATCCATGTGAAGCTCAATTTTCAGAGCTCGGAATGGAGGTAGTGTCACTAGGATTCTATCTTTACCAAGACCAACCTAAGATTCAACACGTTGAGCTTGAACAGAATCACCTATGGGAGAAATTCAAGATATTAGAGATTACCATATGAGCTTCCTCAAGAGTCTCTCACTATCACACACTATATCCTTAGGTATTATGATGGTGTTATAAGGGGCTTCGTAAAAATGATTTAGTTACATATTTTTTAATCCCTTTTTATAATTAAAAGTATTATTACATCAACTCCTTTATGATAATATTCTTTCTAAAAAAATGATGAATCTGATAAATTGACTCTTCGGGAAAAAATGATACTTTTTAGAAATATATACATTATTGTATTAAACTATGCATTTTTATTATTTATAATATAAATAAAATTCTTATAAATTATGATTATATAAATTACTTATCTGTAAATTATTAGGTAATCAGTTTGATAAGAGTTATTTTTTATATGATAAAACATAAAATATGTTTTTAGAGAAATTATTATAGAGAATTAATAAAACATTAAAATAATTATCATTCTAAGAAAACATATTACGAAATTACATTTATAAATAATAAATTAGTATATAATTTTTATGAAGTCAAATGTAATTTTTATTGGGGATTGAAAACTGTTTTTATCAAAACCCGTGAATTTTCAATAAATATAGATTTTCATTTTAAAAGAGAAAATTCTAATATTTAGATAATTATATAGATAAAAGGAATATTATTTTGGGAATCATGAGGTCAAAATTATCCAAGGGTGAATTTTTCATAATTTTCTGAGATTGTCAAATTTTTGGGTAAAATTTAAATACAATATAAATAAAACATGTATTTTATGACATAATAATGACCCCAAAATGAGGTAATAAATAATATAATAGGTATTATCAGCCTAATATATTTTTTCCCATTAAAAAATTGTTATTTTAGATTTTATTTATTTATTTAAAAATCCTTAGAGAATCCTCTAAGACATATACAATATTTTGTGATTTTAAAATATTTTCCTTGAATTGGTGACTCACCTCAACATAAGAAAGGGAAATATTTTAATATATTCTGAAATTTTAATCATAAAATAATTCTTCGACACCTATTTGGAAAAAATAACTATAAAACACCACGGGACATTTTGTGGTTTTGAATATATAATTATATAGATTCCAAAACCTATGTTTGTAAAATATTAAAGAACTCCCCTCTTGTTTCCTTTAGAAACCCTACAATGCTCCACTTATCTCCATTAAAAATTCTTAGATAATGTACCTAATCATCTCTACATTATCTATAGTCCTCCCAAGGTTCCCCAACCTCTCTATAATCCCCACTTCATGATTTTGAAGTCACACACTCAAGTAAGGGATCTTCCACCCTCCTCTTTTATCAAGCATTCTTTTCCTTATGCCTTTTAAATTTTTTGTTACTATGTTGGGATATTTTATTTAATATCCTCCTTAATTAAAATCATATGTATTAAAAATTATATCCCTTTTATCTCTAATTAATCCTTCCCATGTACACTCATTACCATGATGAAATTTCATAAGAGTTATTTCATTCCTCCTCTTTCTTCGAGTTTCCTTTTTATGTAACTCCTTCTATTTAAAAAATTCATTATGTTGGAGCATGTTTTAATATGGCCCTATTACATCCCAATTATTTTATATATTATTATATACACCTTTATCTCTCATGAAATCTTTTTATTAATTTTCCTGTCACGCTGTTATGCTGCTGAAATTGCACTATGATTTTCCATGCCAAAATCATTGGGTAGTGAATACCGTGACCATTTCTATGTCAAGGGTATTCAGCTTTATGCAGGTATAATTATTTATTTTATAAATTCATGTATTTATTCAACATTAGTTTGTTTTGTAACAAATTATGATGTTGAAATAATCTATATTATATGTTCTATGTGGCACAATTAAGTATGAGATTAAAATGTTCATGAAGGGTGCGCTATCATAGCACTCCAACACATTGGGTAATTTTTAGTATCATGATACTCCATTTGAAATAAGAGTTTACTCTTTATAATTTATGTGAAATGAGGGTTTACACATTTTAATCCATGTTCAATGATCCTTGGATCATGCTAATATCAATTTATATATTGTTGCCACATTTCCATGTTATGATAATCATGATATATCATGCCTTTATGATCATGTTTCTCTTGTGTTCCATTGATATGTATATTTCCTAACATGTATTTTATTATCCATGTTATTCCTTATTTATTACCTTATTATTATTTATTGATCATCCCTATTTTATGTATGTCCTCAGGTTATCCCATGAATGGTAAGTGTGAAGGAATCTTGTGGTCAGGTAAAAGAAGTTTTCAATAATGATGTTGTATTTTTTGTATTATGTTTTCATGTATTGTTCCTAACACAAAAATAAACTGGACCTCTTGATCTTCTAGCTTCAATTATGTGAAATTTTATGTAAAAAAACATGTTTAAATGTGTAATTAAGAGTAGGGTTCTTATAAGAAGAGCACTGCAGCTCATTCTCCTTCAAGTCTACCCGGCATTCCACACATGTGGATACTCACAGTTTTCGGCCATTTGTCATAGTCAAGGGTTCTCGGTTTTTTTATGTCATACAAATAAAACTATGAGGATCAATCATAAACCCTACGACTTACATAACTTTCACCAACCCACAATCGGGGGAAGGAAGGTAAAATAAATACCAGGTAATAATGGGGTAGAATAATTGTTTCTTGAGGGGAACATGTTAGCGTGGATCTGCGAACAAGAAATATCAATAAGTATGTCTATGTGAAAAATCATAAGTCATGAAATCTTTGTATGAAACACCTCTAGAGGATGTATATAATCACTTTATACGAGCTGGGAGAGCTATATGGGAGAAGGGTTCGTGAAACAGAAGGCCTTATAGTGGTGGACTTCGCGAAGCTTTGGTGCTTTGTGAAGGGAAGGGAATTGAAAAAGGAAAGTGTTTAATAAAGCACCATGAAAAGTATCTTCATGAAGGAAGGTTCACTATAGAGCATGATTACCCAGCTAAGGCATGGAGTCAACATGTGATTGTAGGGTGCTTCATGAAGGATGAATTCTCTGTAAAGACTTGAGTACCCAAAAGGGACTCATACCTTCACAATGACGGTAGGGGTTTTTGAAGGGAATACCCACTTGAAGTGGATGTAAAATGGAGCAAAGGGAATGTTGGTTGGTATTTTCCACATAAATAAGGTGATTCATTTTATTTTTGATTTATAGAGAAAAAGGTTCTTCGTGGATTGAGTACTCAGAAGGTGAAAGGTTAGGGTATCGCTCCATTGAGGGGGGGGGGCACATATTTATATGCACTATGTTTCATGACTCTAAAAGGGTGTGTCATGAAAGAAATGGTTCCCCATGATTGGAAGGAACACCATCAGACTAATAGAGGCTTCCATCATTTCTCTATGACATTCGCAAACATATCCATTAGGATCACAAATGCTTCTATCATTTCTCTGTGGCAGTTGCAGAGGAGTTCATTCTGCCATCTTCGCATCATTTGTGGTGATAAAGGGCTTTGTCACAGAGCTTTTTATAGCATACCTAGTCATTTTTATGATTTTGTACGTTGTGGCATGAACTTTAGCTCCAACAGACACACTTGGAATTACATACATGATTTAAATATTATTATTGTCTTTCTCAATTATAGTGCTTCCCAATAGAAATTAATTAGAATAAAAAGTTCTAATGATCAAAATTTAATTTCATAATGATATTTATAGTTGTTTTGGGTTCATTTTAAACATTATATTTTGGTTAAAAACTTTATTAACAATTTTTATCTTTAATTACTGTAATAAAATTTTCAATCATAAAGTGTTGTAATATTACTCATAAAGTAATAATAGGCTCAAAAATGGGAATGTGATGAAATTTTTGACCACTTATAATCATTATTATTCCATTTAAATATTTTTATTCTTTTTTAAAAATTGAATTTAATATTCTCATTCATTATGTATCATTAATGTCAATTTTAAATTATTCACTTAATTTTTCATTAAAGACTTCAAGATTTTTATGTAATTAAAATAGAAACCTTAAAAACATCCCTAATATGTTTTATTCATCTATAAAATTTTTGAGTATCTATAAATTTCTCAAAAAAGTTTTATTTTTGTGCTTTTAAAATTATATAGATGATATTTCTACTACTAACACAATCACATTGTCTGCATTTTGTATGAAATTAAGGTAGTTATCTTATGAATAAAAATTAAAAACAAATTATCATAATAAGAAAATTAATTCATATTTCAAATAAATATTTAAAACATAACATATCCTCTTTTAATTGTTATATAAAATTTTTATAGATATTTAAATCAAGGGAGTGTCGTTTTATATTTATCATTTTCATAAAATAATGTAATGGTCATAATCAAATAAAAATGGAACCGAATGGAAAAATTTTAATATATTTTATGATAATAGTCAAATTAAAATCATTAAATAGGATGAAAACGTGTTATATATATTTTAAATCATTATCTCAATGTATTATTCCAATTTCACCTCGTTTACCCTTACCGAGGTGACATTTATTTACCAATAATGACAAAAATAAAAGTGACCTATTTTCCAAAAAATGATCATATGGATACCAAATATTAGATCCATTTTCAAGTTTTAATTTTTGTAATTAGTAGAATTTAATTTAAAAATAATCCCTCTAAATATGATTGAAATCATTTTTCTACAAAAACATGGTTTTTGATGTAGCTAGTGTTGTTTATACTGAAATAACATATAGAATAAATTCATAATATTAATAATATAAATGAAAATTTTTAATTTCTAAACCATTTTAAAAAAATATAACTTTGAAAATTATCTTGTTGAAAATACAGTTTTCAATAAAAATCAACATTTTCAATATTCATAAAAAAATCATTATGTTTAGAAATTTATAAAATATTAACTCACTGAAATTTTTGAAATGATGATTTCAAAAATAAATTTTATTTTTTAAAATAAATTTTCTAAAAGTATAAAAAATTAATTAAATTAATTTCACATAAAAAATATAAATTTTTTTGAGGAAAAATGAATTTTTAAATTATATAATGACTTTTGTTAAAATATATTTTCTTTTTATAAAAACATCACACATACACACAAATATATATATATAATTTATTTTTCCCTATTCATACATGATAATGTAATTACTAAGTGATAACTATTAAGTAATAATATTTTAATAGTATAAAATACTTCGTTTGAACACAGTGTCGTGTGTAAAGAATGTTATCTAAGAAATAAAATTAATTTATAGAGAAATATATCATAAAATATAAGGGTTTTATACATCCTCAAACACTAAGTATGTTTTTATATTATAATTTCTAACTTCTATTACCAAATCATCTTATGACCCTGGTTGTGGTGAAAGAAGTATAAGTTACTATGAATCATCTTTTAACATCATATTCATTGATTCAAAAAACCTTCAGATCATATTTATGTCAGTCATATGATCTTCCATAGGTTTAAATATCAATAGATTCATTATGACCAACCTCTTAGTCATGAAATCCTTTATAAGTAATCTTGTATTTTCATACAAATCTTCTTAGTCCTTCATCAACCCCAATGTGTTATTCTCTTCTCGAGTTTTAAAGGCAATTTTTAAAGCCAATGAAATCTTGATTAATAATAGTTATTTTCTTTTCAACCATTCCCATAACACCTACTCCATATTGTCTAGTTTTAATCCTATAAATTAACCCTCTAAATCCTATAAAATGTGATGTTCCAATATTTTCATTCTCCAAAAGATGAAGTACATTTTATCAAATTATTTTATATATAACTTACCCTATTCTGATGACATACTATTGTTTATAGGAATCTCACACAAAAAACCAAAATAACACCATGGAAATAGAGTGTAAATTTCATTAAATTCATATAAGTCTATTTTTTAGTGATATAAAATAACAATAATCTCTGATAATACTTTTATGGATTCCATATCCACCTAATTCCTATATTTTATCCACCTGAAGAACAACACAACTAACACAGCTTCACAAAACATCCTTGACATGATGGATTCCATTGTTATTAGTGTACCAAAAGATTGGAAATCTTTACACTATACTCCCATCACCAAGTCAACCATATACACACTCTGAAAAACTCATGGATCTCATAAATTTATGAAATAAGAAAATAATAAAAAAGGACCCATTAATTTATATGGTTTGTACACAAGTCTTATATAAGAATTAAAATTAATTTTTACATGTCAAAAAATTATACCAACAATTATAAGTAATAATTAAATAGAATCTATCAATTTGTAATGGTCATATCACTTATTTAATGTATGCGATATATGTTGATATGGTTTCAATGTTATCTAAAATTTATGGACGACCCAACCTTGAACATGGTGATTATTAATCTCCTATTATAATTAAAACCATAACAATGTAGACCGTAAACAGTAAATGGTTACCAAATCATTTTCTAAAAAACAAATGATGAGGAACCCTATAACTCTTACTAAATATTATCTTATGAATTTTTCCACAACACAAGCCCATCATAGGATAGTGTCATATGATCAAACTACCCCATATTGAATATTTTACTAGAATTAACTGAATCCTCAAGATGTTAGAGATGATATTATATAAAAACATTAATATACATTTTCATTACCAATATTTATTGTTTTTAAAATCAATAAAATTATTATAACATAATTATTTTCCTTTTACATGTCTTTATATGTGATAATTTCATATGATTACCCATCACAATAAAAGGTTATAGTAGTTCCCCACAATGATGTGAATCTAGAAGTACTATGATGGTTTAAAAAAATTACATTTTCTATGAAAATATGATCTCATTTTATGATACATAGATGATATAGGTTATTAAGGGATGGGGTTTTATAATAAATTTAAATTACTTATTATAAATTTCATCCTTGGTAATCTCAATAAAAGAGTTTATGAGAACATGAATCGCTAGTAAGTTATCCACACACACACACACATATATTTAATAGGATTTTTTATCTTTTGCTGTTTATAATGTTCCTTAGAGTTTATGTTTTTTATTTTTTATATCAACAAAAAAATTATTTTATGTATTTATGAAAATTGTGATGACATATGCTCACAGAGAGGTAGGATACATTAGGTATGTCATAATTTATTTTACATTAATGTATAATGAGGGAATGGATTTTCCCCTGTGTTCTTTGTCGGAATATGATATATTAAGTCCTTTTTTGGGATTTTAATGGCCTGATTAAGTCAATGGAAATGATGTTCTATCAAAAAGTACGTTTTCAAAAATTAAATGATAGATAATTCAACTACATAGGTTGATGAATATAGTATGAAATATGGTTAATTAGAGATACTGAAATAAAATTAATATATTATTCAATGTACATTCATATCACGATGTATGTCATTACAACATTTAGTGATTTATTTATGTGTATATTAGGGTATTTCTATATACTAACCATGGACTTTAGGCAGTTATGACTAAGGAAACTAATATATGGTCTTGAAGTGTTACAAACTCTGTGTATAGAGGACCTTAGATAATTTATATAACAATTTTACATGTTGAATAAATATTGTTCTCACTCATGGTTTAATAATTATTCATGATTGGTTGATTACAAATATTCATCCACAAGTTATTATAGAGAATAAATATGAGTTTAATTTTTAATAAGTATATATTTGTTATTTTAAATAACATATTAACTATTCATTTATCTGTGAATAATAAATAAATATTTATTTATTTAAATAAATATCCCCCATTCAATGATTAATAAATACTGAGTATGAATGATTGGAAAAGTTAATGACCAGATGATAAATAAAATAATTAATATTGTTTTAATAAATGTTAATTTATTTATTCAATAAATATTATATAATTATCTTTTAGTGTAACACGTGTCATTTAAATTATAATAATATTATTATTTAAAAATTGGGCTTTCTAAGGATTAATAGAATAATAAGGGACCTTGTGAAGTTATTAATTCTCTGAAACATGCTCTATATAAACTAGATTGTGTAATTATCAATCCTAATTGTCATTGTACACAAATAATTATTGATAGAATCCTCTAGATACATAAAGAGATATTCCTTTAATACTCACTCTAGAATAGAGATAAATTCACCTCTTCCATCGTATTGATTATTGAGGGGAAAAGAACCCTTCCAACTCAAAGTAATTACTTAGATGACCAATTATGAACGATTCAAGTGATAAAATCTTATATTTTATCACATGATGATTTCTATTATTACATTCATAACATTATGATGAAAATTTGGATCAACACTAGAGGGATTCTACCCTTGAATGATCTGACACAAAGACAATAGGACCCAATAATTTCATCCAATTGATCAATGAATAAATAATTATAATATAGGTTAATTATTTAATGAAATACATAAATTGTAAATTTTATGTGATGATCATGAATTGGGGACTATAGGTTTGATATCCATCTAGTTTTAAGGATGAATCCAATGCTTTTTATGATTTTTAATTGCTAGGCATGATCTCGCTCACTTTTCTTTCACCATAGAACCTTCAGTGGTATCAGGGTGGCCATAAAATATTTTAAAATCAGTTATTTTTCATTGATCAATTATGCACTAAGATTACTTGTGGAACATGATAACACACCTGGGGTGGGGGTGAATCATGTGTATATAACTTTTACCCTAAAAACAGTTCATATTTTATCTTTAAAACCCATTAGTGTTTTTAATCTCCATCACATCTTAATATGTAAATGAATATCTTTTTATTTTAACCTTATAAACTCCTTTTTGTTGCCCATATGAAAAAATTATAAACAACACAAGTACATTTTGAAGGTTTCGACCCATTTTGGGTAAAATACTCTTTATCATGTCACATCCTGCTGACTTATAGATTGGAAACTATAATATAATAAACAATCACAATAGGTTACCATGGATCATCTGGAAACATTCTTCACAAAATATTACCCATCTTTGGAGACCATATTATATAGGTGATATATCTGAACTATATAACACAATTGAATGGATACTTATTATACTTCCACATTCTTCAACTCCACAGGTTTTATTACTCTATCCTTTGTTTATAGAATACCGTCTCTAAGAACTGGGTATTATTGTATGAATATAATCATATCTTCTTTCAAAACAAAGGGAACCTTTATTTCTAGGATATATTCAAACTCGATTCATGAAACTCAGACTCATATAATATTTTATCTTTTAGTTTTTCATATAATTTATAACTGGAAACTCAAAGTCACTTATTGATGAGCCAACAAGTTGCATACGATTGATAATTACTCTTATTCTTCTTTTTCTTCACTACAATATAAAACATCAACTTATTCTACTATGAGATATTAGGTTCACTCAGCTTCCTTTCATTATCACTACTCATTCTAAAACCACAAAATAATGGTTAATTTTTTTTATTCTAATCTTAATGATATACTAAACATCACACCTATAGAAAAGACTACATTAAATTAAATTTTTATTACCATAAATGGTACAATGATAAAACAAAGCAACCAAAACCACAAATGAACCATTATTGAATACACATTTTATGTGCCCATGATTTACTATTCCCTCCTATTTTAACATATAGAGTATTCCAAAAATACACAAAATAATTGAATATCATTTATGAAAAATGTCAAAAAAATATTCATTACTATTCAATAGGAATGAATACTTATTATCAAAAGTATCTATAAAATCCACAGTCCAAGTATTCTCTTGTTAACATAGATCATAAAAAAATCATATCTATGGGATGTAACTCAACTTACTTTTATTGATTCATGAAATTTGGATGTATTTTAATTTCTCAATCCATGAGAAAATTCTAAAACATGAATCTCATTTACTTGTGAACACTCTACAAAACGAAAATCAATAAGGTATTCTCTATGATAAGAAGCATCTTGAGGATCAATTTTTTTCATCTATATTATTCATAAAAAAATTCCACTTTATGTATCAGAGAATACATACAATGGAAATATACTTTCAATATTACCCAAAAATTCATGGATAATTACTTTTCAAAGAATCATGATGTTCCAAACTCAAAATCACATCATAGTTATCTTCAGTTTTTTATTTCCTAGGAATTAATTGTTTTGGGAAATACTATTTTCATTATGATTTGATCAACAATTTATAATAATTAAAATAAAAATATTTTTCATTTCTTGTTGGAAAAACACACAAATCAAATGGTTCATTATGATTATACACAGAAAAATATCTCTTTCATTATCCCAAATAGTTTCATCTTCATCATATCCAAAATTTAGAAACTGAATTTATCATCCAGTTGAACTTACAAAACACCAATAAGTATTAGATTCTAACATTTATTTATTTAAAGACTTACATTTTCAAATTATTATGATGAAGATTTATTTTCAAATATTGGTACTTATTTTCATTGATCAATATTCTAAAAAATACACTAGGTTTTTAATCTTTATTCTTAACTAAATCATTACATTGGAGGCTTCAAAAACCTATGATGAGTATTCCTAAGTTAGTCTCTGAATTGGTAAAGTATTAATATCAATTCATTTTTAAATATTATTTATAATATAATTATATTTTATGAAGCGTTATGATCAAAAAATACTTGTTTTTAGTACATGAATTCTTTCATTTTTAGCAAAGCGTTTTGACTAGTAGGAAAATTCTTACACGATGGAAGAAAATCAATTTTTCATAGACTTTAAAAAATTATATTTCTGTGGGTACATTCAAAATGAAAAAAATTCGTTCAAGTAATTTTCAAACCATTATAAATTATCTTTATATATATTATAAAAAATATTAGAATTATTTAAATCATTCAAAACTTATTTAGATTAGTTTCAAGTAGTTATAACATATAAAATACTCAGAATATATTATTTAATTTAATTCCTCTTCTATCTCAGGTTTTTTTATTCTCCAATAAATAATGAGACATATTTATTCATTGTAAACTTTCACTTTGGAGTTGATAAAAACTAACTGGAGAAACTATTATACATTATAATCCTTAGATTTTTTTTCAAAAGTTTAATTCCATGGAATATACATATCCATATAATGCAAGGACCTATGACCATATTATTTTCCATTTATTCCTTATAGAAAAAAATCTCTTTCTTGGGTGGATACTGACTTGTTCACCTAATGATATCATCTTTTCATAATTTCCTTGATTTTTAAAAAAAATCCAATTAAACACCTTTGGGTACTTTAATCTCCCCATTTATGTTTGTTGTTAATTATAATAAATTCATATATACTATATTGTCCAATTTGATTATTCTCCTATTAATTGATAATAAATTCGAATGGAAAAATGGACTAACTCTTTTTATCATAGTAGTGTTATCATTCAATATCTTCTCCCCTATGTTTATTGATGCTAATTGAGATTGATACCACTTGAAATAATAATTTATATTTCAATTAATACAAATTGAAATAAAAGGGGAGTACTTTCTTAAACACCAATCCTTGGAAATGATATATATATATATATATATATATATGAAAATAATTCATTGGAGACTGAAATCAAATTTCATCCTTCAAAATTTGAAAGTGTTTTCCAGATTTCTATATTTAAAATAAGTTATAAATCTATGGAATATTTAAATATTTTTAGATCTCCCCCGAAAAGGAATACTCTCTAACTTTCATCACCATTTCCACATATCCTTGAAGTAGAAATAAAAAAAATGGGGAGAGTATGGGTGGAATATCCAATAGTTTCTTAATTTGAGTAGTAGGACTGGGATTTAATTATACACCCAAGAACATATATCCTTATAGTTATGAAATGTATGGACCTCATCATGATTATACCATTTTTGGATTTCCAACTCTGATCATCATTGGAAATAACAGTCTTTTTTCCATTATGTAGTTTATTCTTAGCTAGAAAGGGATTCCCTACATTAAAATACAGGGAATACGATTTATTTTTAGCCTACTCAAGAATTATAGATGACCTCAATAAATATATCAATATGGTTAGAAAAACTTTGTTCTCATGCTAAAACATAATATTTGGTGAGAAAGACTAATTTATAATGGTATTTTTGGAATTTGTGCTTCTTGTTTCATTCTTATTATTCTTCAATAGTTTGTATTGTTTAGGAATTCATTCCATAAATCTGACAACACTATTGACTACCTTGTTATGGCTTACACACATAAAAACATTATCTTTTATTATTCCATTTTTGAATATTATTATACTCTTCACATGGAGTGTCAAAAACTATACCAATTTAGTTGTTTATTTAATAAATTGGTTACTATTTTTGTTTTCATATTTCTCTCATATTTATTGAGATTCATGGATATTTTTCAATGATCCATGGGTTGGGTTATCTTACAATAAATAGGGGAATTTCTTACCATTTTGTTTTACCTATTTTACACTAAATTTTCTTTCTTCTTGGGATTAGATGTTTCAAATTTCCTCTATATATTTTCTTCCCAAGTTCAATAAACATTGATTGTTCATTTTCTTATCATAGTGTGTTGGTTCACATAGCTCTTCAGTAAATCTATAATATCTAAAAGGATTGTAATCACATCCATCGTAGTTGTGACCACCAATATTTCCTATATAATAAAATTTCTATAGTTCTTCAAAACTATTCATTTTGGGAACTTTTTTTCATTTTTTATGGATTATGTATTGTTTGAGAAGGATTATTATTTTTTCCATATTTTATCTCCTCTAATTTTGGTCTTATATATCTTTTACACAATAACATATTATGCTATCCATGTATAGTGATATTCCCTAATCTCTAATAGCCCCAACACATTCATATTAACAGTGTTATTTTCATGTTAATTACTGGCTATCTAGATCCCCTTTTTTATTGATTTTGGACTGGATCACTATCCTTTTGTGATCGTTTGGGGTTAATTTTTTTGAACTTTCTCACATCCTTGAAATCTTTATTATGGTACCATGAGTTTTACTCTTCCATATTTATCCATAATTTTTTTTATAGACATAAAAAATTTAATATTTAGTGATAGAAACTATGCAATCATATTGGATTACTTTTCTCTCTGAGATTGAAAAAGAGGGTTATCCTACTGAGCTAAATATCATTGAATTATCATTGGAATACTAATTTTTTGAGGTATCAATTCTTAGGTTTGATTCGAAAAGTTATTTTATATACCGGTTAAGTGGTTCAACATTTAGCTTCTTCTAGAATTTTCAACTTGAATTCCAACTCAAGGATCATTTTGTTGATGGTGCACTTCACTTCCTCCAATGATCTGACCCTTAAATCTTAAAATATATCCATCTTTTTAAACATTATCCACTTGAATGTTTCTTATCTATAATAATTGTTTTTCCAAAATTTTCATCCCTTTTGATATTAATTATAGTTATGAAGACTTGACATCCTTGGAGAATATATGTAAGTTCTAAAATTCCGGGAAAAAATATTTTCATACCCATTAAAAACACTTCATTCTCAAATATATTCAATTTAAATTTATTGTAAATTAAATAAAAATTTTCATTTAAATGTAGGATTGATTATTCGTTGGCCTCTACTAGAATAGTGATAGTGTTATATGAGTTAATTTAATTTTCTTGTGCCACTTATAATGAATTATAATCTTATACCATCCATGATTTCTCATTAAAAAGTCCATTTAAACAAGATAACATATATAAAAAACCTACTTAGGGACCCTTTTCAAATAATTCTTAACCTAAAGTGGAGGTATTTAGTTGATTGAATGCATCCACTTCCACAAAATGGAATTTATTTATTATATGAATAATAGTTAATATATTTGAATAATAAATCCTCACAAATAAGATTACCTTTAGCTAATGATATTTCCACTAAATTTCTTATACAATATCTTTGGTTATTTTCTAATCTCATCTCCAATTATTATGTTTATAAATCTCTTAGTATTTTAACCAATGAAATGCCTATATGAATTACAAATGATGAAGGTAAAAATAGGGCAATTATTTATAAAATGTTTTCCACAATATAGGTAACCTAACACCTAACATGCCAACTCCCATTGATTCATGAATTATCCACTATAATCAAATATACAATTATAATGGTTTTCTAGGGATCATCTTGAAACCTTATTCACATAATATTTTACATATGTTTTCACCATATTATATTGGAGAAAAGATGCTACTATATGATGTATGTTAGGGGTAATCTATACAACTACCATAGTATTTATCTCCCACGGATTCTCTTATTCCTTCCAACATTTGAATAAGACATACTCTAAGAACAATTTGGATCTACAATAATATAATTATATCTTCTTCCCCACTTAATAGAACATTAAATTCCAGAATATCTCCAAAACATTATCTTAAAATGTATCCTAAAGTAATCAAATAGCTTATATTTCTTCACAAAATCTATATCTAGAAACTCAATGTCACTTCATTAAGAAATAATAGGTTTTACGAACATGAAACTCACATTTCTTCTGCTTATTATTTTCTATAACATGCACCAACTTATTATTCTTTTTTTATAGATTATGTTCCATTGACTTATCTTTATTATAAATACTCACAGTACAACCAGAACATAATAACTAGTTCTTTATTCTTCTCTTCATGATAAAATCAAAAACTCTTATGAATAAGTACATATGTTAAAATCATTTCTTCTATTTAAAATACCATTAATGGAGTATTAATGAGACATAATTTCCATAAACAAAAATTCACTATTATAGAATTTCCATTTGATGTTCCCATGATTTCCCTTGTACCCCACATTTACCTCATGGAATATTCCAAAAATACACCTAATAATTAAGTCTCATGTATCAAATATGGATAAAGAAAATAATATTTATAGAAAACAATAATGAATTATTATTCTCAAAATAATCCACTAAATACACAGTCTAAATCTTTATAGTTGTACCCTGATCATACATCAAGTCATATCTATATCATGAAACACATCATGACTCTTCTGAATCTTAAAATAATGAAGTCTTATAATTTATCAAGTATTAAGATAATTAAAATTATTTTACTTTAGTTACAAATTAACAACCAAAAAAACTCATATTAATAAATTTTAGGATATATTTAATATCAGATCACGGATTGATGGTTATTCATCTAAATTATTCATAAACACCCAATAATTCAATTTTTAGCATCACAGAATACATATAATGCTAAAATATTTACAATATTACTAAAAACAAGATCTGGTCATTTATTATTTGATAAAATTTATGTTCAGAACTAAAAATAATAATATATGCATCTTTTGATTTGTATTTTTTCGTAATTAAATAATTTGTTAATCTCTATTTTTCATTGTTATTTGATCTTAATTTTCCATGGATGAAGATCAATTTCTTTTTCTTATTATACATAGATCAAAAAATAATATAGGTTATTATAATATTTATACCATGAATAAACATTTCAGGAATTATTCCAAATAGTTTCATCTTCATCATATTAAAAATATAGAATCATGATTTTTCATCATGTAGAGCTTCTAAAATTTCATTATGTCATGAATACATACATCAAGGACTTAAAAAACATACATTTGAAAAGCCTTATAATGAATCTTTATTTTCAAATATAATTATCTGTTTTAATTTATAATTATTCTAAATATTTAACTAAGTGTTAATGCTTTATGATCATCCAATGCTTTATATTGGGGACTTTGGAGGCTTACACTTAATATTTTGATGTAATAATCTACATTGGTGATGTATTCCAATAAATTAATTTTTAAATTATTAGTATAAACGAAAGATGTAAGATGAATCCTTTTGATAAAAAATCTTCACGTTAAGCTCCTATAGTTTTATGTTGGAAGTTATGTCTTATGATCACTTGTCAATTCCTGACTCTCAAGAGTTTTCCATTTTTCTTGAACTCCAAAAAAAATTATTTATACTGTTAGCTTCAAAATGACTTATAATTTCTTATATGGATTCTATATCATCTTTAAATCACCTGATAACTTCTTCAAATATATATTATAATTATTAAAATAATTCTATACTCTTTTATCTTAGTTCCAAGGTGTTTCAACATATAAAATACTCATAGTATTTTATTTACTCAAATTCATTTTCTATCTTAGTTAAATATCATATTCAATAAATATCAAGCCTTATCTATTTGCTTAAAATTTTTTATGGGAGTTTATAATAATTTATTGATGTTTCCATAATACTTTATACTCCTCATATGGTTTCTCCAACATTATCTTCCAAGGAATTTATCCCAACTACTATACCACTGACATAGGATGTTATTATTTTTCAATTATTCCTCATGGAAGAAAATTTTATTACATGGGTAGATACTCATCTATTCTCCCTATAATATCTTATTTTCATGATAATATTGAAAACCAAATTTCTAATTAATACAATTAAGAACTATTGGGTACTTAGCAATCATTTATTGTATGTTTTTCATTTTTGTTTTATCCACTCTTTAACATGAAATCACATTATAACATTTATTCAAGTAAAAATATTTCCATAAACATTCTTATAATCTTAAATTTGTTTATAATGGGTGAAGAATGATTAGAGACACTATTGGGAGGTGTTGGATGTTTTGGTTTGATGACATGGTTACACGACATATAACTAAAAAGTACACGTCAGATACCAAGTTTCACCTCTGAGAATGAGGTACGAGCTACATAGATTGCCTACTAGAAATAAACACATAGTGAAATATTTTAACATGGATTTTTAACCATATTGATCGGAATAAAGTTTCTCAGATTACATGAATTGTAGTTGACATGTACACCATGTAGTCTATGTGTTTTCATAATTAATTTAAAAAAATCCATGTGGTCAAATGTATTTCATGTATTAATATATTATTAATATGATAGGAAGAGAAGAAAGGTATATGTTATACGTCATGTATCCAATTTAAAAAGATGTGTTCCTAAAAAGTTTGTACATTATAAACACACATTAGGTCTATAGGTGTGATTTGAGGTCACAAAATAAGTGACATACAAGGGATTTATCTCAATATTACATAACATGTAACCCACTATGGAACACATGATGATTCCCCTAGAATATATCCCATACACATAGAAGAAGAAAATAACAACTTGTATATTTTTAGTACACTCAGTTTTATTAACATTTAATTAAGTTAATTATATTACAAGAATATAATTAATTGCAGTATTGAAGACCAAATTACATGGCAAGATTTGGTGTGATTACTATGTAATATGATTTTAAAAAATCAATAAATTCATAATTAATTCACCATAATTATTTGAAAATATATTCACAAATCTATTAACTTTCCTCATTTCCAATGATGATGGGAATCTACAATAATTTTTAGATATATTTTAAGATAAAAGAATTGGTTAATTATTTGAATTAATTCAAAAACATTTATCTCAAAAAGGAGGAATAAATTCAAGGTAATTTTATCTAGTTTACATTTCTATATTCTTTGTATTTGATGATGATCATGATATTATATTGAACGGTGTAAGTGATTGGTTACATATAATTTATTACTATTAAATGAAAATAATGATATATGTGCCAAACCTCCACTATATTTTTTAGAACATACATATCCGTAGTTCCCTTAATGTTAAACCCCATATAAATTAAATTGGACCCCCTTTCCCGTGTATGTGTAAAAACATATGAAAAGGATAGAGATACCTTGTAAGAAGAGGTGGTCTAATTTTGGAATAGAGGTGAAACCAACCAAGGAGATACATTGGCGCATAGGTGTAATGAAATAACTCAAACCATTCACGGTTCTTAAAGTTATTTCCCTAAGGTAAAGTGTTATTTTTTCAACTTTTACATAATCTAACCATTATAAAATATAATGTTCACTATTTTATTTTCATTTTCAAGGTTATTTATTTTCAAATGATTTATCACAATCACTTTATTAAATGAATTAACAATCATAAAAGTTTTAATTAAAATAAATTTTACTATGTGAATTTTTTTAAAAAAAATCAATAACTTTTAAAATATCCACTTAATATTAAGAAATATGTAACAAGATAAAATTTAAAATTTATATATTAAGATAAAAATTATTTTAATAAAATATGAAGTCAGAAAATAATTCCACTATGTGGGTTGACATCAAACCATAGTTCTAGGTTCTTAACTAAACTTCGTTTGGGTGATTTCAATTATTATAGAATTTATAACTAGATTTATTTTTAACTTAACCTAGAATCCCTTATCACATCTGTGAGACTTAGTTAAACTAGTAGGTAAGTGTTGAGAAAATCCTAGTCTATAATTTCAGGATCAGAGAGTCCTCTAAATAAGTCAAGGAGATAAGATTTAATGTATTTTTTAAGATACAATTACTTAAATACATTTGAATAATTTCTTTAGAATATTTTTGTGCTATAATAGAGGGATATGTATCCTTATGAATATAATATCCATGTTATATGATATTCCAAAACCAATGGTGATAACTATAGGGTTTTGATAAATTAATGAGAGATTAATAAATTAAAATTAATTACATTTTCTAATCTAGATAAAGTACTAAAATATAATTTTATTATAGAAAGAGAAATCCAAAAGACTTCAGCATGATCACTATGATCTATATTATAGAATGATAACCTTTTAACAGAATAAAATTTCATTGAATGTTATATGATGTCATGTGTTATACTAATCCATGAATTAAAATTATACACGAGGGAAACATCTATTCGAAAAGAATATGGTAAATAGGATAGTGAATATGAACTCTATCTCTACATGAAAAACTAAGATGATATGGTAGATATCCTATGTTTTATGCTCTCATCTATTTACAATCAGATCCTAAAGAAACATGAGGAAATGGATTCATATAATATGTTCTCTCACAATTTTTATTTACATTAAGATAAGAAGAGAAAATAGAGATGTGTGATCTCTAAGGAACTATTCACATGAAATAATTGAAACATTTTGGAATTTAATCTTCCATATGATCTATAAATATATCATAGATTATCCTCACGACCTTGGTTCTTGTCTAGTTTCATTATGAATTATATTATGAGTAATAATTAGAAGTCTCTCTCAGAACTCCTTACCTTAATTAACCAAGCTGATAAGGACATGATTTCTGAGATACCTATGGTTATTATGGTCAGTAAAATAAAAAACAAGGAAAAGGCACCCATGAATCCCCCTTGTCTATGTTTTCTGAGAACCATTTTTCTAAGAAGAGGAATATCTAAAGATATGAAAAAAAATCAGATACAATAAGTTTTGTATTTGGAAATCTTGGTCACTAAAAGCTTGAAAACACATAGTTAAAGAGGTACGAACAAGATTCAAGTGTGTTGATTATCAAGTAAAATATTTTAGTATATAATAATTGGGTATTTTATATAGAATCAAGTACCCACATTTATATCTAAATATTGGAACCTAGTTTATTCCCAATGATTTTTAAAGGTGTGGTAAATCCTTGAAAAGATAAGGAACTATGAATAGATACCTTAGATATAGGTTAATAACAAATTCTGTTTCCATGAAGGATTATATTGGTTTTGAAGAACTATTATTATGTACCCAATGTTACCAGAAACATAATTTTCGTTTCATTCATAGATACAAATTGTTTTATTTTCAAATTTGAGAATAAAAACCACTTATTTTAAAAAAAATAAGTACATATTATGGTATGACTAATTTAAATAATGGTATTTATGTATTATATTATTAAAACCATGTTTTTGGAATTTATTGTGAATTAATTTCACAGGAATCATTACACACCAAGTTCTGGCATCACTTAATTTGTTATACAAACAATAAGTGGTTGAAAAATGTCTATCAGGATGGATGTTTTAATTATATGAACCAAATCAACTTCATAAATGTATATATTATTTATAAGGGATTATTATGAAAGTAAATTATGGTTATAAAGGTTAATAATCGAAGGATATATTAGAATTGGAACACACTGATGTTTGTAGAACTTTTCAAAAAGAAACTTGAGGTGTGTATTCTTACTTCATTAGTTTTACTAATGAATTGAGTAGACATGGGAGTGTTTCATTAATGAGTTATATGTTTGAATCTTTTGAGAAATTAAAAAATTAAATAATAATTAATTAATCTACTAGATAATAAGATAAAGAAGATTTAGTCTTATCTTGATATAGATTATCTTAATTAAGAGTTTATCGATTACCTATATGAGTTTTATATTCTATATCCACAAAATCCTACTTATAAACCATAGTGGAATGGTATTTCTGAATAGAGAAAGCATACCTTTATTGACATGGTAAACTTGATTATGATTAAAATGGATATTCAGTTATGATATGCATTAAAGTCTTTAAAATACATTCTAAACCAAGGACCAACTAAGGAAACAAATAAAATACCATAAGGATTGATATATGTAATGAAATACGTGTTGTTACAAACTCATGCATGAGGTTGTTAGGATTTTTTCAAGGATAATTATGGTATTAAATAATTTCCTCGAGGAACAAAGTATATATTTATAAGATATACAAAAGAAATAAGGTTATATTACCTATAATAATCCTCTATAAATAAATTCACTTTGGCAAGATAATGTATATTTTTTAAGAAGAATAATATATCTAGAATTTATAGTGAGGGGAATACTGACTTCAATTAATTTTATTCTCAAGATACACAAGAGTAGGTTCATGAATAGATACCACAAGTCACAATGGAAGAGGTTGTTTGTGAGACAAAAGTGATGTGTAAGGCCACTACAGAGGTTTGAGAACAATATATATATTGTTTTCTATTAATAAAATATGGTGAATCGTCTTTGGTTGAAAATAATTATACTATTATCTAGAAATAGGTTGTATATTGCTCAAAATCTATAAGATAGAAATAATCATTGAATTTTAAGATAGAATCCATGTATCTGAACTATGAATGAGTTAGAATCGATTCACTTTTTGATATAAATTCGATTGGATGAAAGTGTTTATTTAATAGAAAACCAGACATTAATGTTAATGTGAGTACCTATAAATAAATACAAGTAACTAAATTGTTTAAACTAAATCTTTTCAAAGGATACAACGAAACCATTTATCCAATTTTCCAGTTTAAATCCATCATAATATTACTCTCTATAATAGCTCTCCCTAATTATGAGATGTAGTGGATGGATGGAAGAACATATTTCCTTAATGGGAAACTTTTTGAAGATGTTGATATGAAGCAACCATAAGTTTTTGTAACTCAAGGAAATAAAAATAAGACATAAAAGTTACACATATCCATTTATTGAATTAAGTAATAATCTTGTCCATGAAATATTCAGTTTTATGAATCCAAGATAAAATTTGGTATAATAAGTAATTAAGGTGAGAAATGGGTATACAAGAGCTTTTTTAGGAGTGAAATCATTTTCCTAACTGTACATGTTAATGAGATATTATTTATTTTAATTGATATACAAGTCTATTATGGACTAGTTAAATAAGTGCTTATATAAGAATGAATTAAGTGAAGTGTCCTAAATTCTTGGGATCAAGATAATTCATTATAGATCTAAAATGATACAAGGGTAATCAATGGAATATAAATATACCAGATACTGATGAGATTCAGCATAGTGAAATCTAAGAGGGGAATTGTTATAGCATAACATTGTATACATCTCTTAAAAAATATCCTTAGACACAACATGAGAAACAGAGATAGAGAGGTAATGAGTAGGATCCCATACACATTTGAAAAATGATCCATATGTCATTTCGTATGTTGGGATTTATGTTTCCAATTCCTTTAGTTTGGAAGGATGATATCATGATAAACTAGGTGAACAACATTGGTTTGATGGTAAGGACATCCTTAATTATCCAAGGCCTGATGAAGGAATATTCCAAGTATATGAATGAGATAAGGATCTATTAATTAGGGAATATAAAAATTATAGTTTACAAGAAAATAAAATTGATATTATGATTCTATCATGATATTTATTTAGTCTCAACAGAGTAGCTATGACAAAAAGAGTTCAAATCAGCCAGTTTTCTTTGATCTTGAAGTGGAATATGAGAATATTGAGGCTTTTAATGCTATAAATGAATATTTTTTGACACAAATATTATTCTAATAACTTGATGTGGTGGATATTGTTAAATATCATATCACATTAAATTTTGATAATAATTTAGTGGTGTATCCCTTAGAGGATCTTAGTCACATTAATAAAAGATGAAAATACTTTAATAGTGTTATCTCTTGAGGGATTTTTCTCAAAGTAGTGAGGTATTGGTTTGTAGAGATTACATATAAGATAATATGAAAGAAAATTGGATAAAAAATTATATACTTAGTAGTATGAAAAATATGTGAGAGATATGAAACATAGAGTTGTTAGTAATTATCTCTAGTGAAAGTGGTAATTTTTTAGAGTTGATTCCCACTATATATGGTTTTACGTAGTAGATGATTCTACATAGTTCAATTAGAGGAACATGTTCCAGAAATGTAGTGGGAGTGTATAAAAAAATATAAGATAAAGTTAGGTGACACGTTATTACAACACAAAGCGAACTGAGGATATATTGAAAATAAATTATATTTCCAGATCTCAATAAATAAATATAAAAAATGTATTATTGTATGAAAATCATTTTTAGTTATATCTATACATTATAATATTATAAACATTAATGTATTTGTAAAATTAAATCCTTAGGGTAATCTTCATCTATTTGAATAGGTATTATTTAAATAAAATTATTTTAGTTCCTTTGTTGATATTTTTAATTGTAAAATAGAGTTAGATGGAGTTTCTTATTCCCGAGATATAGAAATTTAAATAGAATACTTGGTAACAATATTTGATTAGTATCCAATTCATATAAATAAATTTTTCTTTATGTAAATACCCATTAGAACGTAATGATGTTTCCCTTGAATTGGAAGAGTATATATCCTTGATAATCACCCACAATCACAATATAAAATACAATAAATTTAGTTTTTAATAAATATTTAGTACAATAAATACTAATCCATTATGTGTATTATATATAAAGATGCTGACTATTATTCATGGTCACTTTTTTTAATTATTCCTTGTCACTTATCTCTATTTCAAAAAAATGCATTCCTATAACAAAATAATTTCCATATTTTAAAATATATCCAAGTATGAAGAATAACCTTGATAAATTTAGATGGTTGTTATTGACACTTCCCTTTTTGGAATGGTAGTTTCATTCAACTCCCATGGTTATCTAATGTTTTTTCTAGATACTTCCAAATAAGGTCTAATAACAGTCACACTCACTTGAAATTTTTGGAAAACACTTCAAAATATCTCAGTATATTGTCATGTTATATTCTCTTCACTCTCACTGTTTGTTAAAATTTTCAACAAATACTTTTTATCATAGGTATAGTCAATTCACTTTTCATTAATAATAACTTTCGTTTTCCAAAACCATTTTGTTGTTGTTTTTTATATGTGGTCTTTAATACTAGGGAATTATCCCCTTATGTATGAATTATTCCCTTAGATAAAATAAATATAAAATAACAACTAAAATAAAAACACTAAAAAACAACAACAAAAAGAAACATAATAATAATAATAACAAAGAATATATTATCAAAATAATAAAATTGATTCACTTGTTCCAATATTCTATGCCTTTTTTATGATCACATATCATTATTTTGTTTCAAAAATAATGACTAAATAGATTAGAGAAGAAATATCAAACAACAAATTAGGGATAATATAAAGTAAACACTTTATCATGAAACAAGATAATTATTTGGCCTTATTATAAATTATACCACATTTTAAATATAAAAAAACAATAAAAATGTAAAAATATATCATAATGGTGGGAAACAAGATACTCTAATAAAAAATGAGAATAATATATAGGATAGAAAATTACCTACATCCACATATTTCATCCTTTAAATATATGTGTTTTCATTATTAAATAAAATCAAATTAATGTTGTTTTAAATATATATTCTATTATAGTTAACATAAAATATGACCCCTTATCATATCAAAAATAAATAAAATCTAGATATTAAATCTTTTTGAAATTATTTATTACTAATGAAATTATTACTATTTTGGGGAATAATATTTCGGCAATTTTCGATTTTAGAAGATTTTTTATTTAATTATGCTCATTTCTATAAGGGGGATTAATTGGAAGTAATAATTAAAAAATATGGAATATAATTTACTAAAAACATTATAAAATCCCATCAATTAAAATAGATTTTTGTATGAAAACTATGAGAATGAGAGTTTTTAGGGTTCAAAAAAATATTTCCAAAATGTAATAATCAAAATTAAAATAAAATATAATTTAATACATATTAACTTATAAAATAAAATTCCAACCCCAACAACTAAAACTGCACTGTACATAATAAAAAATTAACACATGGCTGATATTTTATAAAAAACTACCATTATAATAATATGTTTTAAAAAAATTTCTATTTATATTAAATTAGTAAGAAGAAAAGTGGTACTATTTAATATAACTCACTTTAATAAAATTTTTATGGAATGATAAAAAGAAAATAATTATAAATGAAATTAAATATGAAAGTTATATCTAAGGATTACCTTATGCCACAAAACGTTTAGAAGACACAACCATGTTACTCTAATAATGATAGTATATTTTACTTCTATTAGGTGATTCCACAAAAAAGTCCAATTTGTTTATAGTAATTGATGATACCCAAATCCAATCATTTGACCTTTTTCCAAAAACCTATTGGCAATAATTATAAAATGACAAAAAAGAGTTATTGAACATTTATTTATGACACAAATCTAGAAAATATATACAAATGATAATATTAATCAACCTCTCTATATAAGAATATAATAAATAAATAATTAGAAAAAATAATTTTTATTTTTTTCTATAAAATCATGGGGTGGAGATTGTATTGAATTTATGAAAATATAGATTCACACGACACCTAAAAAATAAAAATTGAATTAATTTAGAGAAATGGATTATAATCCCATCTTTTATTTTTTTTATAAAAAATAGTTCTTCATGGTGTTTTTTATTGATAAATAAAAAATATAAAAAACTACATGGAAACATTCTCTGATGAGAGTGATTATCAATTAAATAGTCCTTACATTGTGTAAATATGCTTTGAAGCATATAGAAGATATTCATCAGAATGATAATGATGGAATTAATAATAATATCTAAATATCATACTATAAATTCTAAAAATATAGATAATAATCATCATTTATTATAATAAATACTTATGTGTTATGTATTACCAATTTCTAGGTTTACAAATTTTCATGGTCACTTATTTTCTTAATTAAGACTACATGAAACTATTTCCACAATATGTTCATTCCTCTATCATAATAACCTATCTATTAAATAATTTAGCAATGTATATTGAAAAAACGGTGTAAATTTAATGGTTTTCATGATCACTTCACTTAATGAACTTAATAAAATCATTTAACTATCACAATTTTTGATGTTTTTATGATAGAATTTATAATAATGTCTAATACAACTGAGTTGAACATATACATTATAGGAAGAAAAAATTTATATCATGGTAGAATGTCTTATTAGGTTCTCATAAATGTCACGATAATTTATTATTTTTGAAACACTTATTTTGATAATCACTACCACTTCTCTTTATAGTCTTTGTATAGTAAGGTTAATATGAAATATATTGTGATTTATTTATATTTTACCTAGACTATTAGTCAACTATCTATAATTAAATACAAAATTACATCATTTAAAGTAAAAATATTAAAATAATAATACTTTATTTATTTATTATTAAAATAAATGATTTTTAACATTTCTAAATAATCACCCCCTTTCTGTTTGTCAATGGCCAAGATAATTTAATCAAACCAATGAATACACAGCTAAGTTTTGGGATATAAAATAATTTATTAGAGCATGTATAAGGTGAATACATGATCATGAAAAAATATACTCATTTCTCCAATTTCATAATTTTCCCCTTTGTGAACATCTACAAGATATCTAAAGTAAAAATAATATTATAATTGTGACAAAACATGAAACTTCAATATATAATAATTAAAATACATAGGAACGATAAATATCTATAATCATATTTCATATCATTTTAGTATTTTTATTTTCTTTATTGAAGAAAATAAAAATAATAATATTTTAAATAAATAGATTACAACATTAATAATATAATACATCTCTTAATCATATTTAGAATCTACTTCATCGAGAGATGCCATTTTTTTGAAATAATAAATTAAGAATTATGTGAATTCAATTTCAAGGAATATTAATTGGTCATTTTGGTTTGTGTAAAAGATTTGTATTCCAAAATTATTGTTGAGTGAGAGATTATATTTAATCTGTTTATGAATAATGTTTTTAAAATGAAACTACTTATAAAAACATTCTTAATGTATATGTTATTCACTAGAAATCTATAGAAATAAAAATAGTGGAATCACAAATAATCACACAAATTTAAAATATGGCAAAAACAGAATTGGGATAAGAACCAACTAGAATCGTTGATCTCATATCATATATATCTATAACTACCATTTAAGCTACCCCAACACATCTAATTACTGTAGTTTAATTTTTAATAACTCCATGCTTCTAATAATCTTCATGTCAACCAAGGTGCATGTGAATGGTGTGATATAAATCTCAGTAGTCCCGAACCAATAGTGTGTATAATAAAACATGATTATATGTTAACATGTGTAATGAATTAAATAAAAGTCATACCATTACATTCATATATATTTAATCCATGGTGTACTTAATATTCCCCACTTATGGTAAAATAATACCTTCTTTAGTCAATTCTAGTTAATGGTATAAATGAGTCAAGCATAACCCTATGGGGTGGTAAATAATCTCAAAACTATCTATTGATCTAAAAACCCAATGTTATAGGTTTTCAATGTTCCAAAACCATATCTAGACATAAATATTTAGGTTTTAATCACTCCCAACATGACCACATATAACAAATATAGGTTAGATCCCCACCCAACCTATTATAAAGAACAACTCTTATGTGGAATCATATACACCTAATCCCAATAACTAAATAATGGCATGGAACTATACCCAACCCACTTATATGAATCATCTTTCATTTAGTACGAAATAAAAAACATTAGTACGTGATCGCATATCCCATTTTATATAACATAAAACCCATATATAAGAACCCAATTATTTATTTTTATAGTATCTATCCCATATATAGTAAAAGATATATTAGTTGGCATAATGGATAACCCATATAAATGAAATTGTCTATCAGTAGTCATAATATCCAACCCATATGAAATAACATATCTACCCATTGGAGTATCATCTAAAGAATTAGTACAACTAGCTAGAAGTATATCCAGAACAATTAATTCTCTTATCATTATCTCTTGGGTGGGAGAAACTACCCATCCTAGATATATTATCTCAGTAACAATTGTGGGTGAAATGTTTCATCCTAACTATTGTCACTCGTTATCATAGGTGGTAAATGTGAGCCTTCATGATTCACATTTTTCTTTATCATAGGTATGAATTTCTTCCCATCCATGTAGTTCCTGAATAGTGAGACCAACATTATTTTACGTCCTTTTAGTCTATCAACCACCATATGAATGAACTTTTACAAGAGAAATTTCCACCACATTTACTCTATATCCCTTTATAAGTAAACACATAACATAAAATATAAATCCTTTAGTCTATCTCATATAACCCATTTCGTCCCACAAGTCACCCCTTATAGGTATCTTATCCCATTAGCTGATCACTAAATCCACCCATATATTAAACCCATGTCAAAGTAGTCTGAGTCATTAAATATCCATTCCACCGATGATAGATATCTATCATAGTTCAAGAAAGACCTACACAAATAATATCTCTCATTTTAGTACCGTACTATCCATTATTACCCTCAAATAACTTACCTCCCATATGGTTCCTCAAAGAACCAATTATATTAATCAACTATATCTCACAACTATTAATACAACCAAACCCAACTTCATATGATACATCACCAGGACATTAAATATTTTACCAAAAGATAGAAATTACTTATGTGCATCTCACTATATAAGACAATATCATACTCTAATAATGTTAAATAATAACTAAAATTCAAATTGGAGGTACATTGTATCATTACCACATCCCTACCATCTAATCATTGTTTTCCATAACCCCATTATCCCCATGGTATCTCACTTGATTAAAACACAATAGATATCCAATGATAAATTATGTATAATTAGAATTTCTCACATATGAAAACCAAATTCTGAATAAAACTATAATATTCATTTAAAATACCCATAAGAATACATCTCTTTAAAAATATAAATTAATTATACATTTTAATTAATTTTTAAGATTATATCTTAATCGAACTACATTAACATAATTATATAAAATTCACCAGCTAGTGTAACACTTATAAAATATCAATAAATATAATAATATATTATTCCTTAAATGATTTGAGCATATTTCATATAAAATACACAATATCTCATTTAAATTCACCACAATGTTTCATATAAAATCAGTAAAAACCCAAAAAATCATAGTGGAAACCTAAATATCACGAAATGGTTTCAACCTCCCATGTTCATCCATCTTTGAAATAAAATAGATATCCCATATAGAATCCATTCATCCAATTTTAATATTTTTTTTTCATATTTGGTAAAACCCAAGAAAAAAATAATGTGTTCTAAAATATTGGTGGCCGAGTGCATCCTCCCTAGAAAAATTAAAAAATGAATATAGGAGGGTCCCCAACTTGGAAAATAAAAAATAATGATCCCCATTGGCTTCCCATAAGCTAATAATTCTAAACCTTTGTTACCATCACACCAAGTATGACTATGGTCTAATCTTGTGTCCATAAACCATTTTTATTTTTAAATGATGTTAGTAATGGTCCAAGGAATTTTAAGTTTCCCCGACATTGAACCCTTGATAATAGTTTTGTCTGATCCCACAGACTTCTGCATAAATTTGTAAGAGTGGCACAACTCAATAATAATAATCATCATGCTAGCTTCTACCATGAGGGAGTCCCCCTCCACTAATCCACCTCAAAAATCTAGGATCACCACCCCCTTGATGGTCTTGAACTAGCCCTCCCCACTGTATTACCCCATACATACATGATCTGTCAATATTGAGTTTAAATCCACTACTTGTAGGGTTCCATCTCACCCATCTACCCTGCCTATTAAGATTCTAGGAAGTTCCAACTATAGGGAAATTTTCCATGATCATTCTCAATGAGGGTAAAATCTCCCATATCTATTAAAGTGGGGTAAGTTTAGACACAAATATTTGGGTTTTGACCACAGTGCCCATGCACGAACAAGTCAAGCCCCCCATGTTGACTTTGGTTATTCGCACCCTATATACTACAAAAACATGCATAAGGTACTTACACCCTCTATTTCTCTTCATGAGAAATAATATAGGTTCCTAAATACCAAAATTGATGAAAGGATACATGTTTTTCGACTATAACTCACATCTCGATGGCCTCACCCAGGCCACTCAGAATTTGTTCTTCCCAATCACTCTCAAATATGAGGTTATCAGAGAATTAATCCATATGATTCCTATATAATAAACACATAGAAACCATTTTGATTCATTTTTAGCCTATTCATATGTTAGTATGGCTTGGTTCCTGAGACACTGCACAATAAAGTTGTATTTCATGGGGATATTGATACACCACAAGGTTGTTTTCAACCATACTATACACCATACACTAAAATATGCGGTTATGAAAATCCAAATAATCCACATTCTAATTCATAGTCTCATGCATTAGGACTTATCCATCGTAGAAATGCTTATTTTATTATAAAAATCATTATAATCACCAAGAGAAGGAAAATATTTAATTCTGATTATTAACATGTATATTTTTTGTATGGCACACCCTATCACTTACAGAATGTACCAACCTCACAAGATCATACCACATCAATTCTCACACTTTTCTATGCCCCTCTCATTAGAAATATCTGAAATAATTCAATTCCTGCAACTACCGGAACCATTAACCTGTTATGGGTTTGGTTTATTATATACATCACCCTTAACATTCAATAAAAAACTCAATAATAAGGGTTTTACTTGTAACCTTCCAATGGTGTTCACCCCAACATTGTTTTCTACTTATCCTTTATCAGTTATAACCAACCTAATAGTATCCTATTATTATCTAAACACTATTAATCATGATCCCTACACATTATATCCCAAGAGACCCATACCACGATCCTTACTCTATGGTTTATAAATTGTTATTCTCTACACTATCACTATCTTATTTTATCAAATACCCTTTACTTTGACCCTCAATTCCTCATGAATGTATTCTCATGATCTATAATTTCACTCGCCACCAAGAAACTATCACATATTAACTTGTTTCAGACTCCACATCACCCCCAAAAAGATCTATAATTCCAATGTGGTCCCATTTCCATAAGTAGGGAACTCTTCTAAATTATTTTACAATATCACTGAGCTGCTCGAAAACCTTATGATTTATACAATATAATTATTATCCTACTACATTTCACATTTATCAAAAGGTCATATCTTCTTACCCATATAAAAAACCCATATATCTTAACCATGATACACAAGAATACTTATTCATTACACTACTATATTATAAAGACCTTTTCTCCTGCACTAGTCTTACCGTAATCTGATAGTTATCACTATTCAATCTATATATTACAATTCATATAACACCTTATTAACTTTCTCATGAATGATTTAACATAAAAATGAAACTATCTAATCACTCGAAATTCAAAACTATCTATCCCACAAATTTCCAATGATCATCTAATTACTGGTCACAACCTGGGTATGATCACCCATCGAATCCCATTATTATCCCACAAACATTCTTCATACTATTAGAAAATTTTAGTAGGCATTGATCCTACAATTATCTCACCTCTCATGAGAATATATGTCAAAATATAATCAACATATAATCCATGAAATGAATGATCAATCATGCTTAACCAAATTCTATCCCATCATCCATTGATTTAGTTTAAACCATACTATACAGGATACCAAATACATGTAGTGGACACTAACACTCTTTTTTACAAGGTAAAAGTGTATCCAAGATAAAAATAATACAATAATTTACCAAAACTAGTATTTATAATTTAATCCCATATATGAGTAGGCATAGACTGATGTTCTAACCTTCCACACAACTAAACTCATTCCCATATGAGTCCTATCCCCATTGATCATAGGATCACATACCTAATTGATAAATTAATAATGCACCCTTATAGGTACCTATTAAAAAGAATGATTTGTTCATTCACTCCCAATGTACACCTAAGTCATCCAACATTCCTAGAATTAACCTCTCAGTCACACATCACCAATGTGTCATTTTAATCTGAAAATGTATTTACCCATGACTCCTATGACTATTGAATTCATGCACTAGGGATAAACCCATTGACATGGGTTTCCCTCATAAATCACCATCCATTAGGATTTGAAATAGGAAATTCTCATAGTAGACCTACTAACATACTCGACTCAGTAATATCATGAGATGTATACCATAATCTACAAGCCCTCTAACATAGTTTCTGGACCATATCCCTTTATGGGTCATATACCCTATAGGTTGTTGATGTTTATACCTAAAAAACATTTATATCAAATAAAAACCCCTTATAAAAATGTTTTGAGTGATATTAGCCATATCCAAACCAATAAAACCCACATAGGGCCATTATTATTACATCTATGTGTATACCATTAAAATATCACTACCAAGTGATTCAAACATCAAAATTCACCACATTCTGGTTCAGTTAAGTATAAATCAACAGATATTTTATTTACGAAAACATAAAATAAGTGATTTTTGATACTTAATATAACTAAAACCACATTATTTTATTGGAATTAGTCTCAAAATCACACACAATAATGTACATGTTTTGGAAACTGACATAAAATGTATTACCCATGAACATAAGCCACTTTCCACCGTGGTACAAATGTGAAACTAATAATGCATAATAATAATAATACAAATTTCTCAAAAATAACTCAACTATAACGACAAAAAAAAATACCAACTCCTTGAAAAAATATAATTCAACCCATAAATATGTTGTCTTACAAACAATATTTCTTATATCCCATGTTTTGACCACACATAGCTTATTAATCCATGTTCCATATCATTTTTAAAACAAATGATACTATAATAGATCTTTGTAAAATACCTAGACAAACAACTAACCTCTAGCTCAAGGTTGAGTGCTACATGACCTCAAATACACCTCCCTACATATTAGAGATTTTTTGACCAGTGGTGGGTGTATGATAAAACCACACGAGGAGACTATACTATCAATATTAGGGAATGAAATAATAGATAAATATTATAATACCATAATAATAAGATGTTATTATTGTATTACATAATTATCGTAGAAGATATACGATAAACATAAATAACACTCTACATTAATAACATATAATTTTTTTTGGTTAAGTAGTCATACTTCCCAACAAAGATTGCCTATCATGGTAATCATAAATATTATAGAGAAAGACAACAAAAAAGAGTATGAGGAGACCCAGCCACATTCCGTAGTATCACCTAAGACCTATCTCCACTTTCATAATATGCTCCTCTAGTTCATCTACCTTTCAATGGCATTTTCTCAGAAATCTATGCTAACTATAATATCTGAACGTCATTTATGGTGCATAAGTAGTGTGTGAGTATTAAACATTGTAGTAAGACACTAATGGTTCCCATGTAATAACTTATATATATGTTTATTCATGTACTAAATAAACATCACATGAAAAAAATTATCAAATGGTGGTGTTCTCAAGAATACACCATAATGGTGAACTCATAAATACTCTTGTTAGGGATATTTTATGATATTAATGCGTCATTCATAATCTAACGGGACAATAAAATTACGAGCCACTAAAACATGGTCTAGAAAGTTAATTATTTAGGTTTCTATAACACCTAACTTTTCCATGCACCTATATTTTCATATTAGTATACTATCCAACCTATCCACATGCAATGCCGCTAAGTTTTCACCCCACTCAACCTTTTCCAACATATAACAAAGTTTTAATCTTACCCAAATAATCCCAAAATTTTATATGGGGATGGAAAGGTACCTAACCAGCTTATAGGAATCATAATTCAGTTAAAATATCATTCAAACAATTAGTAAAATAACGCATATCTTAGTTGACATAACTTACAACCTATATTCCAGAAAAAATACATTTTTTTCCTAGAATATAACCCATATAAAAATGAGTAACTTGGATATTATAACACCTAATCTATTCATAATAACCTATCTATCAGTTTCCATATCATATAACCCATATATAGAAATAAGTATCTCAAGTGGAATAACATCCAACCCATTAGTACTACAAGATGGAAGTGCATATAGCTATAACAAATTCTTTATTTCTATATACCATGTAGGTGAAGCATGTCACCATAGATGTAGAGTCTTAATAACTGTAGGGGTTTACGCATACCATATTGAATATTATAACTCTTTGTCATAGGATTGAAATGAATCACATTTCAAGGAATGTAACTCGTTATAGTAGGGGGGAACATTCCTTATCTTGGTTGTTTATAAATAGTAGATATGATACTATCATCCATAACTTGGGTATTTAAACCACCACATAGAAAAAATAGATTTCCCAAATAAGGCTAATATCCTGGGGGTGGTGAATCAGAGTATGTTAATTTTTAAATTTACCCATTTCACTGATCTTGTGCCTCTTTTATTAGGGACTCTTTTCTCTATCATAGATGAGATGAAGAAAAAGAAGAAGTAAAAGTGAGATAAAATGTTTTTTAAATGGTTAAACCAAATGATCTAATCAAAGGAATATACAGAAAAATGTTCTTATGAATGAGAAATGCTAATATAACTAAATTGGTTAAATATTTTTACTGGAGCATAGACCCTTCAAGTTTACAACCTTCATAAGAATAATGATCAATGATTACTAGTACTGTGAGAACATACTTATCCTTCATGAACTATTATCAATAATCCCCATGAAATGTGAATTATATCACACCAGTTGTGGTGTATAGAATTAATCCACCATCTTCAACTTATCAAATTTCACAAAACATATAGTGAAATATATATTATAACAAAATCTTATTTTAATAAATGTTTCTAGTATGAGTCTATAATTTTCTTCCTTTCCTAGAAACAATCTATAAACTCATTTTTCTCTTCAACTTCGATATGTGTCAGTACCCCCAGCTCTCTATTTTTTTGTTATTATATTTCCTATGAAACTCCCTTATTGAATATTTTTCCATATTTTTTATATTAAAATCCTAAATTAATCTTGGTCGTATGAATTTTTAATTTTAGATTATATGTTTTTTAGTTCAACGTTTCTTAGTAATTATTCTTACAAAAAAAATTACATCTTTCATTTTGGCAGAGTTAACTATTCAATATTATGATAGATAATTTCTTCATTCATACAGACATGTGGTCTAGCATTCTGAGTCATGAAATTTTTATTTGATTAAAAATATATAATTTAAGTTTCCAATATACACATATCATGATCCTCCTTCGTCTTCATATTAATTTCATCCTCAGTAATATGTACGAGTTATTAATCATTGTTTCTGATTAATGAAACACCTTTATGATGATTAGTCTTATTCTTCAATGATAATTCTAAATGAAAGGACCTTATACTGTTTTGTACTATCTTCATACTAGTAAATTTCACATAGAAATTATCATTATGAATATTTTTTATAAACATTATGAGGTTCCATGATTAATCTTTCAATGTTAATGTATGAACCATATAATATCTGTAATCCATCCATGTAATATTTCCATATCAACTTTACAAATAATAGATTGAAATTTACGAAGTTTATTTAATCTGATGAAGAATACCCTCAACCTTAAAAAAATATTTCGTTCAACCATAAAATCTTTTCCATTACCATGGAAAAAATTCACATTAATAAGCTGAATTCATTTATTTTTCACAAAATCAAACTAAAAATTATAGGGTTACTTTCTAGACTTATTTCATGATAAACCTTATGAAATTAGTTAAAAAAGATGAACTTTTCATCAACCATACAAAGATAGGATTTTTTCAAAATATAAAAACCCGAAATACATGAAATCCAACTAGTACATGTGATAATATCTCCATAGAACCTTTAGACCTCACATAATGAGTACCTCCCACCCTTATGTGTTATTTTGAACAATCATTCATAAAACATGTTAACAAAAAGAACTTCAAAAATCATTAGTTTATTATTTCCAAAAATCTCTCACATTGGTTTTCCTGATAACACCAATACCTATAAACCAATTATATATTTAAAAACTCTAGAAACAACCATATCTAATAAAACACTGAATTTGAACCTCTTTCCTTCAAGGATTGAATTAATCACTCCCAAATATCTATATCTAGGTCTATATGAATCAAGGAATTCATGAGAAGTAATATTTAAATGAAAATATCCTCATGAAAAACCCTAAACCATGAACCCTTGATGAAATACTAAAAAATTACTCCCTATTCAAAACATAGTATAAGAATGATCCCCCTTTATTAATAGGAAAGAAAATACCTACCTCCTTAGTATCTCAAAATATGTATATCATCTACCAATAACTCTTTCATGAACTATTCTACCTCTTTTTCAATAAACATTATAAAAAAATATGAATGTTCATAGAGAAAAATTATATATTCAAACATATAATTCATAAGATAAAACAAACTATGATATAAATAGAAAATAACATTGGGGATTGGGGGGTCCATCATCCAACCCATCTATTTGGTGAGAGTTACAAGGACTCTACTGACGGACTGAAAACTAACATTTTCTTGATTTGAAGGAGAAGACAGAAATAAATAAAACTGGGGAACAAAAGAAATTATGGGGGTCTAAAATAATGCAGTCCCTGAGCATCATTAATTACAAACCTCACCCCCTCCTGAGGAAAAGAGCCAACACTGAGGAAGGAAGACATACATTGATTGTTACTTGTACTATATGAACTAACAAATTACTTTAAAAATATACTCTTGGTATTTTCATTATCATAATATCCATAATTTTATTTTTCATTGAAACATACTCTAACCCCACCTTCTATTGTTCAAATTCCTATTTGATAAAAAAGATACTTTATCACAATGATAATTTTCCTTGAATGATGAATATGATATTTTATATAATTTATAAAACTCATGTTATCACAAATTGTATGAATATGAAAATTCACCATAATTTCAATATCCTTAAGAAATTTTTATCCATAGTAATTGAGAACATGATTGAGTTGATGATATATATTCATCCACCATAGTTATTAATTAATTTTTTTCTTTATTCTTAATTATACACTAAATACATGAACTTATATGATAAAAATTACCATTATATGTTGATGTATTATTGTAATATTTAAATACCTAATTTTCATCTATATAACCTTGTAATTCCAACAATTATTAGATATTATAAAATAACCCAAAGACTTTTATATTTTTTATGTATCTAAGAATCTAATTCACTAATAGTATGTAAATCTCCTTCTAAAATATTTGGTAATGGTTTTTTTCATGTGGAAGACACTATTTAGGATCCAATTAATAATATTTATTGTAGATATATTATAATATTCCTATACTTTATGATAATGACCTCCTTGCCATAACCATCCCTTGATAATTTCATCCGAGTTTTCATCAATGTTTTCTCTAACCTAAATTCCTATATTTGAAATTACTTGATAACTTTATTGGAATATTTTTTTGAGAAATAAAATTTTCATTTCATCCTTGATTCAATAGTAGGAGAAAGAAAAATTATTTCTTTCCAATCAAGTAAATATAGAATTCACACCTCTTATTTTCTAAAAAATCTTAGCACCCTGAATCATTTAATCATCCAAAAATGATAACATCAACGTTGATGAGAATCAACATACTTTGATCATTTTCCTTGTTGATGTAATATTTGTGATCAAATATGCCTCTTTAGAATCAAATCATTCTCAAATACTGATCATTTTGAGAATAATAATCCATTTGTGATTTCTTTAATATATTCAATTACCATTTCAATTGGAATACATTTCATTCATCATCATGTATAATAAATATATATGGTAACTCAATGTGTACTTTCTCTTTAAGGAATCCATTTAAAAATTCTGATTTAACTATCCTCTGATACACCTGGAATCCCCTTTGTATAGCCATGAAAAAATATTTCATATAGTTTCTAACCCAAACATGGGTGAACATTTATCAACTACATACATGTATTTGGTTTCTAAATATGCTTTACAAACCAAATATTCTTTTTTCTAGGCCATAATTACATCCTCATTGACTTTATTATAGAACAAACTCATGGTTCTCATGAAATTATTTTCTTTTAAACATGGAAACATTTTCTGTATTTGATTATTTTCTATTTGGGCAAGCTCTTAATACATACAATAAAACCAATGCTTATATCTATATACCAATTTAATTTTTTTGGCTCTACTTGTGAAATAATATACGTTCTCAAATGAGACATCATCCTACTAGTTGGAATTGCAGTTTCACTATCACCACATATATTGTTATCACATATATCATTTTTATTGCTTTTATTCTTGTCCGAGAACAAACTGATTACACTCTCCTCATTATCACAGTCTTATTGTATGTCTCTGATAGTTTCATGAGTTCCCCCTGATCTACTCTACTATGCATCACTTTTTTCCACAACATCCTCACTATTTATCTATGAAATCTTCTGATGATTTTGTAATATCCATTCATTTCTATTACAATAACAACATAACATTCTACTATTATATAAATTTTTTTAATAATTTTTTATATTTTATTTAGACTGATTATAAAACAAATATATTTTTATCCTCCTAATCAATGAACGTCAAGTTCATTTATTTTTTTAAAATGAATCATTCACTTCTAAAAACTCAAATTTACTTGATGGTCAAATTTATCCTATACCCCAACACATAGAGAGTTTTTTCTTCATTGGGACATATAAAATCAATATTGGAGATTTATTATGATGTATGTATATTGTAAGAACACAGTTTTTTTCTCAGCAAAAAATTCATTTTAGTTTTTACCTAATAATTTTCTTTGGACCTAATAAGGATGTGTAATGAGATCATAATTGCATCAGGGGTGTTCGAGGCTTATTCAGAGCTAGGAACACATATTTTTTGGAAAAAACTAGATGCATGGTTTAGAGAAACAAAATAGTTTAGGCGACTGGATTACATATAACAATTCATGGATAGAAATGGGACCAATCAGGGAACATGGCCTTCCCTAACCGTGCACTAGGGGTCTCACACCTATGAGAATCGCACAATTATAAATAAGAAGAGGTGTTTCACATGTTTGGTTGATGGTCACTTGATCCATGCTATGTAATAGCATGGGTTCCCTCCTTAAGTTGTGTGAGGCACACAATTATCACATGACATGTCCAATCATGCGACCAAACCATGCATCCCTTAAATTTTTGGTGAAATGAAAAATTGTCTCCATTTTCTCTCTAAACCTCTCCCTATCATTATTTCTCATATTTTTAGAAAATTAACCCCTCAACATTCATTTTGGAGATCTATTCTACTCTCTTATAAAATTTTGATCCCACTACTTCATTTAGTGTTTGATCAAAGCTCCATTGGTCTCATTGGATTCCTCCAGGTAAAATATTCATTCACCACGAGTCATTATTATTATCAATTCTCATATATGGAGTTATTGAGTTACATGATCATATTACATTTTTTTTATGGAGTTCGTCCATTTTTCATATTTCTTCTAATCCAGGATGAACTAAAGGATGATACTGGATGAGAAGAGTATTATGAGCCAGAGGTAGGTTGTCTAGCATTTATCCCTTCATGTATTGATGTTTTATAATATGTGATAGGTTTTTCATGTTAGTTGACATTAAATTGTATCGTTATTAAATTGGATGTCTTAATTGGATCTAAACATCTTCTTAGATAAAAAATATATTTGGTTATTTTCAACTTCGGAGTGAGCCATCACTTTGGGTTAGCCCCCCTTACATGCCTATTTGGCTCCCATGAATATATGTCCAAAAAACCTAATGGAGTTTTTGGTATTATTTATAATTTATTACATCATGTAGATAATACTGAATATAGTGGTGTGTCATGGAAAAAACACTTATCAATTATCATGAAGTGAATTGAATGTGAGTCTTATGACCACATCACTTATACTAAATGGATCAATGGTTATGCCATTGTTTGAATGAAATTTCATTAGTTGTAACTACAATTTGGATATTGATATATAATAAATGTGAAATGGGATTGAATACCCTTGTTAATTTTGGTTAATGATCATGATGACCCTTAAACATGTTATATACTTGTTCAGGGTCGTAGAGTTCCTTAATAAAAGATTTATGGGCATGATGTCCCATAAAAATGTGATATGGGCATGGTGTCCCATTATGAATGTAATATGTTCATGTCTTAAACTTTTTTTATATAGGTGAATGGAATCCCTATTATATTATACTAGGCATCATTTCCCCAATAATTTGATACAAAGACTCGTGTACCATAGTACTGTGATACCAGGAATGGTGTCCCTTACTATTTTGATGCTGGGCATGGTGTCCCCAATAATATGATAGTGGTCGTGTATTCCCATACCACTGTGATACTGGGGAAGAAGAAACTTAATGTGAAACTATATATGGAGTCCCTTATAATTTTTATAATTTTAATTGTGCCACTAATACTTATTTAGAGATATTCTCGAATGGGATGAAGCAGGTAGTGGCATACTGTATTTCTTCCAAGAACTAGATATAACTCATTTCTTGTTATTACTACCACTTTTCCAAATATATATACACATTTACATGTTATACACATGTATTAGATATTTATATATATTATTGGTGGTGGCCTACTAAGTTTATCTCACACCCAATCTGGGAAGCTTATGGTATCTGAGAGATACATGTAGGTTTAGATAACGGGAAGCTTCGTCTTATGTATTAATGACTTCGTTCATATATTAGGTTAGGATATTGTTAAAAAATGACCGTGGAGGGGCTCGGGATGATAGGATAATTTTTTTACTTTTTCTACCATTTTATATCATGTACTGTATTCACTTTATTCTTCTTTGTATAAATGTTACCCCTATTGTTAGGTACAGATAGTTAAAATCCATTTTTTATGATTCATTTACATATTTTTATTATTATTTTCCAATTTTTATGTTTGTATGTGCTTCTGCTATAGTGAGTTACTCGTGAAATCATTATAGTGTTTACATCAACTTTATTTTCCATTATTGATATGATTATCATATTTATCCATTGATTCCATGTATGTTATGATACACTCTCACTTGAGGGAATAGTTTCCCATGGACACACCATAGTACATCATTTCTAGTTGGTAGAATTTGGCATGAATAGTGGCTCTCTTGAGGCCATGTGGCCAACCAAAATTAGGGAAGATATTAGTGGTACCTGGGTAGGGATGTCAGTAAGTGATATAAGAGGTTATTTTCTTACCTTCTACTTTGATACAATAGATATGTGATTAGGAATGCTTCAAAATTTGGTAATGAGTTATACCATGATGTATCTAACATAGTTACATGAAAAATAGAAATTGCCTTGAATGGAAATTGTTGTTGTTTTGTATTATGTCATTAATGTTTATTTGATTCCACCATTCGGTGATGCACTATAATTTTGATATTACTATTCTGATGATTGAGTATTATCTTTTATCCATGGATTAATGAGACAAGGGAAAGGAATAATTGAGCATTAATCATGTAAGGCACCACATAATAATTTAACATGGCATGCATATGACATTCCATATAGGAGCATTGTGTCATTTTAATTTTCTTGTAATTACCATGAGTTCATTTAGAGTTATTAAATGAATTGTTATTGGATAATTATTATTACAAGGAATTGAGGAAACATAGTTTATACATAGAGTGACTGCCATAAAAAATCAATGTTTTCCGACATAGTCAATAGTAGACACCCTAAGCAGTTTACTATGGAATGTTGAGTCATGGACCATTGGTCGCACTGACTAGAACATGTTATGGTATTGATTAAATAGACACCAATTTTGGGTTTAAAAACTGTATGGTTCATTTTGGATCAGAAGTCGTGAGCCATTTAGTTCAACTATATAATGCTAGTTGAAATTTAAAAATTAATTTAAATTGAAAAATTGAAATTGAAAAATAGGGAGCCTGACCCCAACCTGACCTTAGTTGTTGGAACTAGGTAGTATATCTATTGTTCTATATATGTATCTCTACCAGATATAACTGAATCATTGAACTACAATAGTGGCAATGTTATTACATATAATGGATTTTACCCATCATATATCAATATCTGTGGATTATTACATTTTCAAATTTAATCTGAGGCATGTATTTGGTAATGCTAGAGAAATTTAACCATGACATCCTCCAGCAATACAACCATAATGTGGTGATGACCATTCCCTAGAGGTGGTGGGATATAATCTTCCACTGCTTCCTCTATTAGAGCCTCTTGGGGAACCTCTTATCATTCTCTATACTGATGATTATTTCTAGTGTTGAGGATGATTTAAGTGTCTTATAAAGATTCTACATGGGGCTCTGTGCTCTGGACCTTATATGGAAGAGTTGAATTGGGAGTTCTAGAAGGAGCATTCACCCAAATTTTCAATGGATTAGGGACCACATTCATTCAAGCTACAGATTGGGATGGTTATGTATATGTTTCATAATATGGATAATCCTATTGAGAGTAGATTGAAAATCTCTACATATATTAGTAGAGGATGCGCCACATACTTGTGGAATATTTGAATTCGGATGGTTAGTATCAAGAAGTGACATGGATAGATTTACAATTGATATTCATTGATTATTTATTTCTCAAGACTATGAAGGTTGATCATTAAAGGTAACTCTTGAACCTATTATAGGGTTTTTTGAATGTTATTGACTATTCAAATCATTTTTATAGCTTTATTGATAAATACCAATCTATAATACTGATGATACCATGAATTTTAGGTGATTTGTGGATGGTTTGAGGAATCATATTCATTCTCAGGTAAACATTTTCCTTTTTACTGCCATATGTGATATTGTGACCCAAGAACTTATCACTGAGCATAACCTATGGGAAGTATATGGCATGATCTTGGTCAGTTCAGAACATAGATTGAGTAGTGGTTCAACTATTGGTCAAAATCAATGCTTTGATATTGTGAATGTGAGAAGTGGTAGCCATTTTACATCCACATATCTCTACATGGTATTCCATAAATGTTGAAATACTAGGAATAATAGGCCCTAGTGTCCCAATGACCCCATCGAGTGTCAAGGCGATGAAATATTGGGGAATATACTGTGATTATGCAGGACCTTCACATCTGTACCAAGAGAGAGTTGATATGTTCCTTTTCTATCATCAGGAGCAGGTTCTATAGAACCTTTCCAGACTTGTATACAGAGTACTAATGACCATTAAAGAATAGGAGGGCTTTTTGTCCATGTTATCCTATCATGTAATTTATAGTGCTTGAAGAGTATACCCACTTTGGGTAGTCAGGTTATAGCATAGGGATAGGGATCATGGTAGATTTATTCAGTGAAGCCTACAATAGAGGATCAGGGAATTGGGCCATCAACTACATGAGGTAATATTTTAGTATCCTCTACTATAGCTTATTCATTATTTTATATAGGTGGTTCACATTCTTTCATATCCATTCATGTGGTAGAGAGCCTCCGAATACATGTCTAGTGCTCCTACGGTATTATGATGCTAGATACACATTTGGGTACGCATTATAAGAGTATATGACTATAAATGGAAACCCCTTGAGGTTGGAAACTATCATTTATTATGGAAACTATTAATCCTTGAGATGTAATGCTTTTATACCAATCGTAGAATAGACTGGTTGGTTCCATATCATGCCTATTGGGATTGTTACCATCAATGGGTGTTATTCACAACACCTGGGGGAAGTACATATATTAACAAGGGAAATTTGGATGTACAAGAGGGTAAGGATGGAATATAGATTTTTAGACTCTGTGGAGTGACCGTCCAAATTTCTGGCCATTACATGATCAATCAAGGACTGCATCAAGATAATTGCACTCATATGGTCAATAGATTAATGGATGTCTTCCCCGATGAATTTTCAAGACTAACTCCTATGAGATAGGTAGATTTTAATATCAACATTTTATGTGGAGATACACTAGTAACCATTCCTCCTTACAGGATGTCTACTATCGATTTTCATGAACTCAAGAGGTAGCAAAAGAATTTAGAGGCCAAAGGTTCTATACAACCCAATACTTATCCCTGGGGCTCACTGGTATTTTTTGCTGAGAAATTGTATGTAACCCTCAATATCTTCATGGATTAACAGAAGTTGAGTAATATTATAGTGATGAACTGCTATCCTTTAAATTGCATAGATGATTTATTTGACCATATCAAAGGAGTGAGTGTATTCTTGAAGATCGACTTTAGGTCAGGATATTATCATGTTTATATTAGGCTATCAAATCATCCACATACATTTTTATATAGTCCCTAAAACTTATATGAGTATCTAATAATACATTTTGTTCTTAAAAAATGCATGATGTATTTAACTCTTTTATGAATGGAGTTTTACATCCTTCTCTAGATTCCTTTGTTGTGGTCTTTATAAATGACATGTTGTTGTATTCTCATACTCAAAGAGACCATTAAAATCATCTTGATATATTTTTAATGCATTGAGAGAGCATAAAATGTATGTTAAGCTTAGTATGTGTCCCTTATAGATTAACAAGGTACATTTCCTAGTTTATATTATGTCAGAGGCATGATTTTTAGTAGACCCATAGAAGGGGAGAGCTATGGTTACCTAGGAGCATCCCAATAACATCTTTGATATATGGAGTGTCTTGGGGATAGTTGGTTACTACAAGTGTTTTATAAAGGAATTATCACTAATAGAAACACCTCTTACATTCTTGAATAATATTTGTGTGATGTTTATATTGTCTGAATCCTATGATAAAAACTTCGAGGATCTGAAAGGGAGATTTAATTTGGCACCAATCCAGATTCTTCTAGATCCATATAGGATCTATATAGTCTATTTTGATGCATCAAGTATCAGGATGAGAGTGTTTTTGATATAGGAAGATCAATTCATTATGAATAGGCCATGGTAGTTGAGGCCTCATGAAAGTAATTTATCAACACATGATCTCGATTTAGAAGATGTTGTACACACCTTTCTTTTCTGGAGGAATTAACTAATGTAATAGAATTTTGTGCTATTTACGATCCAAAAAATGTTCATGTATATTTTTACAGAGTGTGACTTGAATCTTAGTTAGTGAATATTGGTTTAACATTTACATTCCATTGACTTCAACCAAGCCTATACACCAAGGAAGGGCAATGATTTTTCTAATTCCTTAAGAAGTAGGATACATAAATAGGTAGTTCAGAAGGATAGAAGTAAATGGATGATTATGGATTTGTTTTCTGAGATGCACATAGATGTGTTGGAAATTTTTTGAAAATATATACATGAATTGATATATTTGAGATTTTCACTTCCAAATAAGGTGAATATGTGGCATTTTTTAGATCATCAGGGATTGGTCCAATGAGACTATATTGCTGGTGAGTACCCACCTTCATATTTTTTTAACGATGACGATGAAACACTATATATACATGTGAATATATACGTTTCTATAATTAGGAGAGAAAAGTTGATAAAAGTGTCACATAGTCCTCATTGGCCAGTTCACCTAAGAATTTCCAAGATATATCATGATATGTACTGAAAATATTGGTGTTTAGGAATGAAATTCCATATAATAGTTTTTATCAAAAGGAATTAGATCACTAGAAACCTGATAACTTGATACAATCATTATCATTCACGAAGGGAAATGAGAGGATATTTTGATGGATTTTTTTGTCAACATGTTGTGGTCACCTTGAGTTAGTTATGTGATTTGGGTTGTCATGGATTTATTGATGAAAATAGGCCTCTTAAGTTTTTTCTAGGAGACTTTCTCATTTGATGATCTAAGAATATTTTGTGTGCGTGAGATTATATGACTACACAGGGTCTCGTCTACTCTCATTTCAGATAGGGACAATCATTTAACATCGATGTTCATACAGAGGTTACAGACGGCTATGGGTACATAGGTGATTTTTATCACAACCTTCAACCCTTAGACTGATGAAAAATAAAAATAGACTATATATGTTTTATAGTACCTGCTCAGAGAATGCATCCTTGGCTTCAACAGTTCATGGGAGAATCATAAAAATTGGATCGTTACTTTTTCAAATTTGAATCCCTCCGCTGGGAGTGTTGATCCAGAAGAGGCATATATGGGGGCGCGGCCTGATATTTCAGGCAGGTGGTTGGCCCCTACGATGTCTGGTGATCTGATAGCCTGGACACTAGGTCCCATTGCCATGATTTCATATCCGCTGGATCGTAGTACAAAGAAAACTCTTGGCTTCATCTTAGATCTTCTGGGGACCCCTCACAGGTCTCTTTCCCCACTGCCTTGTTCCCTCTGCATCTCAACTCATCTCTCACTGGAGTGTCATCAGAAGACGCTTTTCAGTAACCTTGCACTAGCCGTGGAAGTGACAGTCGAGAAGGAAAGGCCTTCGTATGGGTTGGAGAAAGAGTTGGTGGTCTCCCGCTCCTCCCCAAAACGACGCCTTATGGTCTCCTTGTCTTAGGTAGGTATGGGGCCTTTCTCTGATATTGCTGTTAAGGGAAAGGGGAATGTTCTTCTGGATGAGGATTCCTTTTCCATAAAGAAGGTGGTTTTCTTTCCCAAATCGGTGCTGCTCGATGCCGAGTTTTCAGGTCTTGTTACATGGTCAAAATCCAAATATTCCGGCCATTTTGCATCCGCTCGGTTCTCTCTGTCCTCCAACCTTAAGGCCCGTAAGGGATTTCCGTGATGCTTCCCATTATCATATGGAATGCATGGGGATTGTGAGATCACGTCAAATGAGCCTTTTTATCTTCTGAGGACAGGATATTTAAGGCGGTGGTAGTGGTGATTCTTGAACCTAAACAGGAGCACAATAAAGGTGATTTCCTTTCTAGGAAGATGGGTTTTCCTAATTTCCTTCATGGAGGATCCGAGAATTCCCAGATCTGGATTGGTTGGAGGAACCAAATCTCAGTGGAGATTATGGGTGTTTCGTCCCAATGCATCAGTGCTAGGCTCTCCACATCAGGTCACGAAATGGTGTTATCCTTTTTCTATGGGTGTAATTAGGTCTCCATGTGGAGGGAACTCCGAAAACATCTTGTATGCTTGAAAATGGGGCCTATTCCTTGGTTCGTGGGGGGATATTTCAACATCAATGTAGACATATCTGAGAAAAAGGGGGGAAATAGCTACAACCTTGGTGGCATGTCTGACTTCAGAGAATTTATGAGAAGTGATGGTCTGCTAGACCTGGGGTTCTCGGGCCCGGAATTCACATGGTGCAACAACCCAAGGGTGCTGACCATATTTTGTGCTGATTGGATTGTTGCCTCACCAATATCCATGGGCTGGACATCTTCACAAAGACTTCAATCACTTATCTCCTGCGGGTTCTATCTGACCACAATCCGCTTCTGATTGATATCGTGAGGGAGGAGGTCTCGGGCTATTCTTTTTACTACTCGTCTGCATGGCATGGGGACAATTCCTTTTTAGATTTTATCAGATCTTCTTGAACCATAGCTGACACTGTTAGTTCATAGGGAGGCCTTGTGAACCGTCTTCAGCGCCCCAAAATGGACATGCAAAGCTGGGAGGGATTGAGGTCTGATGTCATGCATGTTGTCAAAAACCTTAGGATGGATGTTGACAGGCTGTAGAATTCTCACCCAAATTCTTGGGATGAAAACTCTGTTGTTGCTTTGTGTGATAAGAAGAGAATGTTGGCCAAAAGACTTATGGATCTTGAAAGCGATTACAAACAGAGGTCGCGGGTCAGATGGTTAGAAGAAGCAGATAGAAATAGTGCTTTCTTCTAAACTTTCATTAGAGAGAGGAGAAGTTCAAGTATTAATCTGAGGTTGGAAAAGGGGGAGTATACCTCGGATGTGAACACTGCAGGGAATATTGCTCTAGATTATTTTGAAAAGATCATGCTGGGGAGAATAATTCCTCCTTTGTGAGGGGGAACCAGACAACCGAGGACTTCATAAGTCGCCTTCCCTCAATGGTCAATCAAGCAGACAATGAAGTCCTATTAGATATTCCCACGGCTGAGGAGATTCAAACTGTAGTCAGAGGTATACCCCAGGGCAGTGCACCTAGGCCACATGGATTTCCATCCAATTTTTATACCTTTTCTTGGGAGATTGTTGGCCAGAATTTTGTAGAGTAAATTCAAGACTTCTTCAATGGAGGTTCTCTCATTAGGGGCATTGAGGCCTCCAGACTGGTGTTCATTCAAAAAACCAAAAATCCCACTCTAATTAAACAGTATATGTCAATTTACCTCTGTAATGTTCCATATAAAATCTTGGCTTCGGTTCTTGTCACGAGGCTCGACAAGATCATTCCTCGGTTGGTTTCCTTGCAGCAACATGGATTCATCAAGGGTAGGAGTATCCAATGGGTGGTTGGTAATTCCAATGAAATGGTGCAAGACATCAATAGGAAATCTATTGGATCCAATGTCATCTTTCAAATCTACATGGTTAAAGCTTATGAAATGATGGAATGGAGCTTCATTATTCGGGTTATGAGAAAATTTGGGTTCAGTGATAATTTTTGTGATATCGGCTTCAGGTGATACTCCTCTCTGTGGATCTCCATTGCTTTGATGGGAAAAGGTTTTAGTTTCTTCAAAACTATTCAGGGAGTTCGTCAAGGGGACCCCCTGTCACCTTGTCTTTTTGTTCTTTCTCAAGATGCCCTCTCAAGGAACTTGAAGCAAGGGATGGATACAGGTCACACCCTTCCTTTCCGTGCAAGAAGGGGTAGTGTTATTATTTCTCACCTCATGTTTGTAGATGACCTTTTGGTCTTTCTCAATGGGAGGAAGAGATCGTTGAAGACTCTCATGAAATCCATATCCACTTACGGCAGACTGTACAGAAAGAGTATTAATACTTCTAAAATCTATTTCTTCATTTCTGATAACTGTTCGGACCAAATGAGCAAGGATATTCAAAGGATTCTAGGATAATGTAAGAGATTGCTCCCCATCATTTATCTTGGAGTGCCTATATCTAGCGGACTCATTAAGAAGATGCACTTCAATGAGATTGTTGATCATATCCTGGGTAGAATATACAACTGGAAGAACAATCTGCTTTCCTTCGTAGGATGGATAATGTTAATCAATAGTGTCCTCACTTCCATACCCATGCACACTTTCTCGGTTATCCATCCTCCAAAGGGAACTGTGGAATGAATGGAATTCATTCTCAACTCTTTTCTGTGGGACGTCAAGGAGGAGGGAAGATGTCACTGGGCCTCCTGGAAATGTTTGGTCAGACCAGTGGAGGCATGAGGCTTTGCGATTTGTGATATTTAGGATACCATTTGTTGCTTACACGCCCGTCTCGCCAGGGAAGTTATTATAGAGGAATCGTTGTGGGAGAAATTCTTCAAAGCGCGATACCCAGGGAATGATGAAAGGGGTATCTACAGTTCCACGAGGTTTGCTAGGCGCATGATTCCTCTTATTGGAACATTGTCAGGCCATGCAAGATGGATCATCGGGGATGGGAAGATCAGCTTTTGGGACACTAACTGGTCTGGGGAAAACCATGGGCACCCCGACTATCCTTTCCAAGACATCACATTCAGCAATGCATGCAAGGAGTTCGACTTAATTTACATTGCCTTGAACGTTATGCAAATGACTATATTCTAAAACATCGTCATGAGCGAGGAACCTGATAGGTGTTGCTTCACGGCCAGCAGTTCGGGCATGTTTAGTTGGAAAGGCTACAGGATTATCTCTCAGACCGAAGATGCGGCAAATGCTTGGGCCTCGGCCTCCTGGTGTAATGAGATCCCTATTATAAAGAATTTATTACTTTGGAGAATCAGGAAAAGGGCATTACCTACGGAGGATAATATCCAACATCATGGAATTGCTTTAGCCTATAGATGTGTTTGTTGTAATAATCACTTCTCAGAGTCGGTGAAACAAATGTTATTTCAAAGCCATCAGCCCCTTCATCTTTGGTCCCTGTTTACACAAAATTCATGCAGAAACGATGGTGAGCTCTCGCTCCAAGAATACTTGGAGAACTAGTTTTCTGGCTCGGGAACTTCAGGCCAGGAGAGGACGGTTAGAATGATAATTATTGTGGAAATTTGTTGGGTGCTTTGGGAGGCTCGTAATCAGGTTTAGAGGGGATCCAGTCGATCGTTCTTGTTTCTCTAGGATAGCCTCAAAACTCTCATTTTTTAAATTTTCTCTCTCGTCAAAGGAGGATCGACGTCAGCTGTGATTTGCAACCTGCTCAATAGCCCCTGCATCCTGGGCAAGGCGCCTGGTCAGTGGGTGAAATGGTGTCCACCAGTTATGGGTTTCAAGCGTAATATCGATGGTTCCTACATTGAGGGTATCATGAGGGGGGATGAGTGCTGCGTGATTAATCTGGTTCGGTCCTCATCACTTTCAGTGCTTTTTATGGCATGGGGAACTCCTTGAGTGCGGAGATACATTTACCCGCATCTGGTCTTATGGTTTGTAGGCGGGGTAAGATGGAGGTGTCTGAGATCAAGCCCGACACAGAACTCCTTGTGAAGGCCATGAAAGGGGACAATGGGTTTCCTTGGGATCTCTCTTATCTAATCAGGAGATGCAGGAACGAAACCTCACAGGGAGGACTTATTCACCATAGTTGGAGGGAGATGAACTTTGTGGCGGATTCCCTCGCTCTCTTGGGTAGGCAGGACGAGAATCTCATTATTTAGGACTCCCATCATTCTCTTACCCAGGAATGTGCTTCTGTAGTTTTAGGGGATTCTCTTGGCCTTCACCATTTTCGACCCCCTTGAGGGGATGTTTCCTTTTCCTTGTCCTTTCTACTTTGAATAAAAAATATATTACTACTACAATAATAGATTTTAGGTGATGATTCAGGTGGATACTCATGATGGACTATATATTAGGACAATGTGTTCACCCAAATGATTGTTAGAGGTAGGAGAGCTAGTGATTCTGGGTTCTCATCTCATTCAGGATATTTCAGGGAAGGTTCAGTTAATCAGGAAGAATATTTCTACATACATCACTCAGAAATGGGAATAAATGGATACAGAGGCAAGGGATGATTTCACCATGCTTTTTCGGGACATATTTTTAATATCCCAAGTGAATAAAAAATATGACATTTTCATATTTATAAATATTTTTTAATTAATAGTGATTCTATATTCAATGGCATACCAGACACACAACAACGAGTTTTTTGAAATCTTACGTTGCACACTAATAATATAATATTATTATTTTAAATGGTAGTTAACACCTAGCTGTTGTATTGGCATGAATTAAGATAACTAACTTAAACATAATAATATATGTTTGTAAAAAAAATTTACATTCACCCAATAAAATTAAGAGGCTTAAAATGTAAATGTATATAATTTTAAGCATAATTTACTTTAAAAGGGTGATTTACCACCTTTTGATAGTGAAGGCTTTTTAAATTTAGTTTTTGTCACTTTTACATATTATATTTGACAAATAATGTTCATATTTAGAAACGGGACATCAATATTTACTATGGATGAAATGTTAATATTTTTCTGATAATGTAAATTTTTAATGAATAGTGAAAAAATGTTGTAGTTTAATTCAAAACTGATTTTTAATATAATTTATATATATTGTTAGATTATCTTTTTAATTGGTTTTAAAGTGTAAATGGGTTATATTTTTTCCATTTAACATAATGTTAGACGAGCCGACCCCAGGATTCTATCACCTTAGCACACCTTACACTTAGGTCATATGTTGATGTTATAGGTTCTATGTAACGAGACCGTAACTGCCTTGTGTAATATTTTGAGATAAATAAAATTTTCATTTCTTCTTATGGTGAAGTTTGTGAATCTCAAGTGTCCTGATAAATTTAGGAGGTATATTATTGATGCATTTTTGAAAAAGTATATTTTAAAATATTTATGTAAACCTTAAATAATTAAAAATGTGTAATGATTTTCAAAAAATGGTCTTCTATAATTCTGTTCAGTATGAAATTTAGAGTCCAATTAGATCAACATAATTATTAGTGAATAGTAAATTATGAAGAGTGATTTTAAACTTATGACTAGTAATGTGACCAAATGGATTACATAACATCACTTAAGAAATTATTAACATAATTTAGGCATCTTGATTAAGTAATTTTATTCAATAAAATAGGTAAATAAATGTTTCAGAAATTATTGGTTAAGTATTAGTTTTTTCGGGTGAATAGTGAATTTTATTTAAAAATTAAATAAAAATTATTTAGAAAATTATTTTCATAAAATGGAGTTCATCTTTGAAATCAGAACATCGATATTTGGTTAAGGTGAATTTTTGGAATTTTTTTGAAATAGTTGCATTTTCAGTGAATAGTGTTTAAAAAAATTAAATTAATAATATTTAAAAAATTATTTTCATAAAATGATGTTCTGTTTTGAAATCAGAGCATCAATATTTGGTTAAGGTGAATTTTTGGGACTGTTATGAAATAGTTGAATTTTTAGTGAATAGTGTTTTTATTTTAAAATTAAATTAAAAATATATTGAATTTATTTTTTCATAAATTGGAGTTCATTTTTGAAATCAAAGAATCAATATTTGGTTCAGGTGAATTTTTTGGATTTTTCTGAGAAAGATGAATTTTCGGTTAATAGTGAAAATATAGTTTTGAGTTTCAGGTGTTAATGACATCATTAAGGATGTAATAATAATGCAATAATTCTGGTCGACATATGAATTGAATGATAAGGTATGAGGTGTCCCATGTGGCCAATACCACGGGAAAATAATATGGGAATGCCCATGGTTTTTCCAATAACACCGATGAGGTGTCCCTTGGAAATTAATGCTTTGTTCCATCACTCCTCCAATAAATACCAAGTCATTCCCTCATTCATTTCATTTCCAAATCCTCACCAATGATGTTATATTCTCTTTACCTCCTAAGGAGTCATCCCAAGGGGACCTCCATCCTCCCATGGTCCCGACCTTCATGCGTTCGAAGTTACTCTTCAAGGTAAGGGAATCTTTCACCCTCCTCTTTTAAGTCGTGACTTCCTTTATGTTGTGTTATCTATTTTACATCTCTTTTTGTTGAGGGTATGTTCATATATGTTCTAATTATTGTACTTTTCATGTATAATTTTTGGGATACTCGTTCCACACTCATCTATTTGTTTTCTGATTTTTTATGGGATGTCGTTAGACTGCTAAGTTTTTCATAAAAGGAATCGTGTCCTCTCTTTTCTTTCATGTTTCCTTTTCATGTGGTGTGTCATTAAAATTTCCTTACAATGTTATTATCTCCATTTTATTATGTATTTATACTATATTATTTGTTATTTAGGAGTGTTTTAATCATGTATTCTCTCTTTTCAAAGTTTTCAAAAACCATGTTATATAGCCGTTATGCAGCATAAATTTCACCTCAAAATTTCTATTACTTTCTCTCAAGAAATTATCTTGTTTTATTTATTTGAATACCCAAACATATTTCTATTCTTTGGGTGTTCAAAAATATATAATGATGATTTATTTGATTCTATAATTGACATACATATAACCCTCACTCTCTTTCCATGGGTTATAAATGTCGAAATGATCTTAATTTTTTAGAACTTTAAAAACATCATGATCATGAAGTGCAACCCATTTATTTTATTCTCCATGGGTTATTTATGAAATGTTTTATTATGATCTATGATTCTAACATTAAATTAAATAAATATTAAGGGTGCTCCCTGATAGCGCTCTAATGCATTGGGTAAAGAATTAATCTCTAGAGATGACAAGTTTCACAATACCTTGTTGAATAACCTTGGTAATTTTTGTGACACCTTGGGGATAGACCATGGTGTTATGTTCATGAATGTCTAAATGAAATTTTGAAGCCACATATTATTGTTATGTTCCATGTTCTATTCGTTGTGATATTCCTATACCTCCATTGTTCATGTCTTTACATTTATATTCAAGTTCTTATTGATATCACAAGTAAACCGATTCCCTTGTTTACCCCTTATTGGGCCTTCTACTCACCCTTTTCCATTGATGTTTGTCTCCAGGATATGAGATGTTGTAATTATACATAGGATGAACCTATGATGAATCATTAGAAGTGTTTTATAAGAATTTTATTTTGTTGTTTTCATGTATTATGTTCCTGATTTCCAAGACACTAGACTTTAAAGATCCTCTGTTTGTAAAATGTAATGAAAAGTTATGTAATAGAAAGGCGGGATGCCATAGTTGGTATCCAAGGATGGTTCAGTTATTTATGGAAATTAGGATATGAAAACATAAGGAATAACCAAATAGAAAAGTTTAAATATAGGAAAACTTCCTGGTATTTTGGTGAGTATTGAGTAAGTGGTTTATCAATAAAATACATCCCTGTCTGGATATGAGCAGGTAGAGGTGGCTCTAGCACCAATGTACATAGGGGTAAATCCTGAAAATACCATTTGAGCTAAACTTGAACGGGAACTGGTATAAGAGAACTTGGCATTATGCAATCTTTGTATATGTTTGGTTAATCTCAATCTTTTTAAGAATCATTGTGAAGGAATTATAGAAAAATGTAATTGTCTAAGAATGAAGTTTCAAGACATAAAATCCTTTTTAGTTAAAAGATTCATAAATGAAATAAGTTACTCACAAATGATTTATTCTTTTAGAAAATGTCCCCATCATCTAGGAATACGTTGAAGTATTTCTTGAGGAGTTACCTGGACCTTCCCTAGAAAGAGAGGTAGAGTTCACTATTGATCACATACCTGGATCTCATCCGATGTCAAAGAACCCCTATAAAATGGAAAATGTGGAGCTATAGGAATTATAGAAACAACTCCATGATCTTATTGATAAGGGGTTTATCCGACCATGTGTGTCTCCTTGGGGGGCACCAATTCTCTTTGTGAAGAAGAAGGATGGATCGATGAAGCTATGCATTTATTATAGTGAACTGAATGAGATCACAGTGAAGAACAAATACCCTCTTCCATGAATTGATGACTTATTTGACCAACTTCACGGGGCTCAATTCTTCTCTAAGATTGATATCTATTTCGTTAATCATCATTTGAGGGTGATGAATGATGATATTCGAAAAACTTCCTTCCAATCAAGATATGTGCATTATGAGTTTGTTGTTATGCCCTTCGGATTGATTAATGCACCTTCTATTTTTATGGATGAAGAATAAGTTGATTTTGGAAAATTATGTTTTATCAAATGGATATACTTTTTCTAGGAAAATGATTTGGTGATAAAATGATAGAGGTTATTTGGGTGGATGTTTTATCTTTTGGAATACTATATGACTAAGGAAAATAAAATACTACGAGATTTAATTTGTGGAGTAATGGTTGATTTTTTTTTGTAAGAATCTATATATTTATTTGGACATATGGTGATTTTGGTTATTTCTGTAAAATGATTAACCTACCATATAGAATATTTGATATGGTTAATTACACTTTAGTATGAGACTTTAATAGTAGTCGATGTTATTTAGTGATAAATGTTAATATTTATTATAGAAGACTATGTGATTAAATCCTTCTGAGTTTTGGGTTCCAATCTTAGTTTGGATTATTCTGAAGTTTTTAAGGATGATTGTGTATTAAATGGTCTTTCTAAAACATTGGGTACTTTTTGTTGAATTTTGGAGATTAATAATAATATTTCATTTTATAAAGGATTATCCTTTTTGGGGATTATATGATCTCATACTAACCATTTTAGTTTTAGTTGATGACTAAAGACAAGGGAAATATATAGTTCTTATTTTTTGAATTATGTGATTCTATAGAAGATTATTCTTTTGCTTTTGATGAGACCAAGTCTTTTTGAATGCTCATTGTCTGGAGAAAAGATTAGTCTTGGAAGAAACATATTAAAGGATGAAACTCTACATGAAGGTAAGTATATTTACATATGTTTTTATTCTATGTAATAAATTAATTCTTCAAAATTATGAAAAGGAATGTAAAGAAAAAATGTTGTTGGTTTATGTTTCCTATTGGGTAATAAAAGACTGTTTAACACATCCGAAGTTTGTGATCTTCTTATGGTTAACTTTCTCCCAATCATTTTTTCTATCACTCTCCATCAAAACATGACCTTTTGTTTTCTATTTCATTTACATGTTGTCCTACATGGAATCCTAGTATGTGTTATGTCAGGTGACCTTTGTACTTCCCTTTCTTTCTTTTAAAGTAATATTTTTACTGACCCTTTTTCCGATGTGGGACATTCAATTAAATTTCCAAGTCCAATTTTAGAATTGTGAGGATGCAGTTTCCAAAAGCGGGGAAGAATGTAACATCCCAAGAAAATAAAAAATATGGAATTTTCATATTTATTAATATTTTTAAATTAATGGGGATTCTATATTCAATGCAGTACCTGACACGCAACAATGGGTTTTTTGAAATCATACGTTGCACACTAAGAATATAATATTATTATTTTAAATTGTAGTTAACACCTAGCTGTTGTATTGGTGTAAATTAATAGAACTAACTTTTGATGATAATATATGTTTGTTAAATGTTTTTACATTCACCCATTAAATTTAAAAGGCATAAAAAGAAAATGAATCTAATTTTAATCACAATTTACTTTAAAAGGGATATTTACCGCCTTTTGATGGAGAACGCTTTTTAAATATAGTTTTATCGCATTTATATATTATATTTGACAACTAATTTTCATCTGTAGAAATGGGACATCAAAGTTTACTTTGCATGAAATTTTGTTATTTTTTTGATAATGTACATTTTAATGAATATGGAAAAAATTCAGTATTTTAATTCAAAACCGCTTTTAATATAATTTATTTATATGGTTAATTTATCATTTTTATTTATTTTAAAGTGTAAATAGATTATATTTTTACCATTTAACCCAATGTTGGTCGAGCTGACCCTAGGATTCTATCACCTTATCAGACCTTACACTTAGGTCATATGTTGATGTTATAAGGGGCTATGTAATGAGATCGTAACTGCCTTGTGTAATCTTTTGAGATAAATAAAATTTTCAATTCTTCTTATGGTGATGTTTTTCAATCTCACATTTTCGGATAAATATAGGATGTATATTATTGATTAATTTTGAAAAATAGATATTTTAAAATATTTATGTAAACCTTAAATAATAAAAATTATGTAATGATATTCAAAAATTGGTATTCTATAGTCGTGTTCAGTATAAAATTTAGAGTCTAATTAGATCAAGTTAATTTTTAGTGAATAGTGAATTATGAATAATGATTTTATTCTTATGACTAGTATTGTGACCAAATGGATTAAATAACCTCACTTAAAAAAGTATTAATATAAATTAGGCACCTTGATTGAGTAATGTGATTCAATAAAATAGGTAAATAACCGTTTCAGAAATTATTGGTTATGTATTAGTTTTTTCGATTGAATAGTGTTTTTTATTTAAAAATTAAATTAAAATTATTTAGAAAATTATTTTCATAATATGGAGTTCATTTTTGAATTCAGAGCATCGATATTTGGTTAAGATGAATTTTTGGGATATTTCTGAAACAGTTGAATTTTCAGTGAATAGTGATTTTATTTAAAAATTAAATTAAAAATATTTAGAAAATTATTTTCATAAAATGGAGTTCAGTTTTTAAAGTAGTTCATCGATATTTGGTTAAGGTGAATTTTTGGGTTTTTTCTAAAACAGTGGAATTTTTAGTGAATAGTGTTTTTATTTAAAAATTAAATTAAAAATATTTAAAAATTTATTTTCATAAAATGGAGTTCATTTTTGAAATCAGAGCTTCGATATTTGGTTAAGGTGAATTTTTGGGATTTTTCTGAGAAAGTATAATTTTCGATGAATAGTGAAAGTACAGTTTTGAGTTTTGGGGGTTTAATGACGTCATTAAGGATGTAATAATTTTGCAATACTTATGGTCTACTTATGAACAGTAATATAAGGTATGATGTGTCCCAAGTGGCCAATACGATGGGAAAATACCATGGGCAAGCCCATGGTTTTTCCAATACCACCAATGAGGTGTCCCTTGGAAATTAATGCTTTGTTCCCTCACTCCTCCTATAAATACCAAGCCATTCCCCCAGTCATTTCATTTCTAAATCCTCCCCAACGATGTTCTGATACCTTTACCTCCCATGGAGTCCTTCCAAGGTTCCAACATGCCTCCCTTGGTTCCAACCTTCAAGCATTCAAAATTACTCTTCAAGGTAAGGGACTCTTTCACCCTCCTCTTTTAAGCCATGACTTATTTTATGTTTTTCCCTCTAGCTTCCATCTCTTTTTGTTGAGGGTATTTCATATATGTTCTATTTACTGTCCTTTTAATTTCAAATTATTCTGAGACCCTTTCTACTCTCATCAATTTGTTTTCTGAATTTTTATGTGACGCTGTTAGGCTGCCGAATTTTTCGTAAAAGGAATTTCGTCTTCTCTTTTTGTAAAAAGTAATGAAAAGTTATGTAATAAAAATTAGGGATGCCTTAGTTTTAGATTCCGGAGAGAGTCATTCTAGTTTTAATTCAGTTTCTAGTAATAGAGAACTACCATTCCAGGCATTATGTCTACCATGTTTCACATCATCTCCAATATCATGTCGACTAGTATCATAATTTGATCTGAGGGAGTTTGAATTAGATGTCGATGCTTATTTTAAAGAGTATCTTATACACACCATTTATTTGATAATTAAGGATCTCTGAGGTTGTTCTATCCCCTTAGAAAAAGTTCGATGGACACATGACCTAGTACAGAATGAGACCTAGGAGTTGGAGGCTGACATATGTTCTCAGTGATCAGAGTTGTTCTTAGATGAATTTTCTCCAAGGACCCAAACTATTATGAGTAAAATTCCCATTATTTTAATTAAATTTATTATTATTATAGAAGACATGTAAACTTATTTTGTTACATAAAATTTTATTTAAATGATCCTTATGTATTATTAAAATTGATAATATAGTAGTTTTACAATGATCACCTGACTAGTATAAATATACAGTTTTATCAAATCATTTTGACGGATACAAAGGAAGTGATGACCTCAACCCGTAGGATCGTACACTATGAAGCCCATTTATTGGAGTGCCCTAGGGACATGGGATTTCATGGATTTCCCTTGACCAATCCCTATCCTATATCCAATAACTTATGTTTGAGTGAAATTGTTTACAGGGGAATTTCAAGCTTATTGAGATCATGATCCAAACTATGTTCACTGAACATCCCCATGAATGCCTCACCATCACACACTATACTCTTAGGGCGTATGCCGGTGTAATAAAGCGATATGTATCAAGAAACTAGAATTATGAGTTTTTATATCATTTTTGTATATAATAATGAATATACCTTCATTTTTTAATGTTACCTTGTAAATGAATTTTGGTACATAAATCATATTTTTTGTTAATATTAAAATTCAATTAAAAAAGTATTTTATTAAATTAATGTATTTTTGATTTATATAACATTTTAATAAATTATTATTATCAAATTACATTTATTAAATATTAATGATCATATAATTTTTATAAAGTGAAAGTAACTTTTATTATGGTTTGAAAACTATTATTTCCAAAAACATTCAATTTTAAATAAATATCGGGTTTTCTTTCAAAAGTGAAAATTCAAATATATAGATAACTATTGTGGTAAAATGAATATAACTTTTGGAATTAGTATGTTTAAAATATATAATGATGAGTTTTTCAAAATTTTATGTGAATGTTGAATTTTTGGGTAAATAATAAATATTGTATAAATATATAATGTGTTTCATGACATCATAATGAACCAATAGTGATGTAATAAAATACTGTAAAAGGTATATTCAGAATGATACATGTTTTTCCTTTAAAATAATGTAATTTTAGGTTTATTTGATATATTTTATAAATCCATAGTGAATCTTCCAATACATATAAATTATTTTATGATTTTAAAAACATTTCCTTGAAAGTGTGACAAACCTCCCCATAAGAAAGGGAAATATTTTAATATATTATTCCGTTATACTTTAAAAAAATTTATACCACTCTCCTATTCCATAATCCATTGGAAAAATTCATTGGATGGTTTGTGGTTTTGAATATTTTAGTGTGTAGTTTCCAAAAATGAAAATAATAAAGAATTCCCCCACCTTTCCTATATGAACCCTCCCAAACACCCATTTTTATTCACTAAAGCTCTTTTAATCTCTCCCAAACTCTTACAATTACTCCATATAGTCCTCCAATGTCACCCACAATCTCCCACTAATCCCCCCATGCATTTCGAGTCACAAATCCAAGTAAGGAATTCCTCTCCACCCCTTTCAATTCAAGCAGCTTATTTGAGATTAGTTCTTTAAATTTCAATTTATAATATTTAATTAGTTTTTAATCATTAACTTACTATCCAATTTAGGTTATTTTAATTGTATATCATTTATCCTCCCCCATTTTTACTGATATCGAAGTCATTACCTTGCTGGATTTTCATAAGGGATCTCACTTTATCCGTTTTTTCAAGCACCTCTTTTATTTCATGCCTTTTAATTACTATATTCTTGATTTGGGATATCTTCATAGATACCTAATTACTATCCTTTTTTATGTATACATTATTGAATCTTCGGTTCACTCCCATTAATCCCACGTATGATCATTTAAACCCACCCATTACTATGCCGAAATTCCGTAATGGGTTTCTCTCTTCTCATTTCTATTCAAGAACTTATTTTATATTATGCATAAAAAATCATTTCAAATGTTTGGATACTATGTTCCATGATACCCGTACAATAAATCCCTTGTATAAATTATGAGATAACCCTTTCAATCTCATCATCCCAATTTATGAATTTCCATATGACCATGTTATGCTGCCAAAATTGCACTGTGATTTTTCATACCAAAATACTCTTTTATTGAATACCATACCCATTCCTCAATCGAGTGTATTAAAATTTATGAATACATTCTTATAATTTGTTGAATTAAATTGATTAATTCCATATTCTTTTATCATAAAATAAATGATGATGTTGAATGAATCCATGTTATATGATCTGTAGGTCACACCTAATCAATAGATTGAAATGATTATGAAGGGTGAGCCCTGATAGCACTCCAATTAATTAGGTAATGTTTAGTATCATGTACATCATGCTGGGACATGATTTTACCTGATTGTTTTTAAGTAATTTTTCCATATTGTTGATATAGGTATTTAAATGATTCCTTTATGTTAACAATCTTGTGTTTTATGTTCTTGTCAAATTTCCATGTTAGGATTATCATGCTTTATCATGCCTTTATGATCATGTTTATCTTATGCTTCATTGATATGACTATTATATAACTTGTATTGTCTTCCTAATGTTATTACATTTTTACTCCCATAATGGGATTTATATCTCATCTATTTTATATGTATTTCCTAAGGTTATCCCATGAAATTCTAAGTACGAAAAATGATCATATAAAATAATTTTTCAATAAATATGTTTATTTCATGTGTTAAGTTGATATTTAATGTTCCTAAGACACAAACACACTATACCTATCAATATTTTCAGTTGTATTAAGTGAAATTTTATGTAATAAATCATTTTTAAATGTGTAATAAAGACCATGGTAATTATAGTTTCCCACCTAGAATGGTGAACTCTGGGATGAGTTCTTTTGTGGGGGGAAGTTTGTAAGAACATGGTTTTTTCTCAGGTACATATCCTTTTTATTTTCATATAATACATTTATTTAGACCTAATAAAGATGTTTAATTTGATAATAACCCTTTTAGGGGTTTCTGAGTCCTGTTCAAATCTCATAACATATATTTCCGGGGATAATAAACTGGGTGCACGGTTAGGAGAAACTGTGTGGGTAAAGCAACACAATTTCCTTTGACTTTGAGGGCCTAGACAAAACACCAATCAGGGTGAAGAATTTTCCCTCAAAATTCAATGGGGCCACATTCCCATGTTATAATCACAAAAATACACATATAGGTGTTTCACATTGTTGGAAACAAGTTTTATCCTAACCATATAGATTCTCTCTTTAAGGAGTGGGAGGCACATTTTTGGTTCACGGTTTGGCCAACAATGCGGCCAAAATACGCACCTCTTAAATTTATGGTGAAGTGACCAAATTTTCCATCATTTATATATAAAATTCACCCTCTCTCCATTTATCCAATTTCCAATAAAGGAACAACTCCTCCTCACAATGGATCTCTCATTTACCCTAATCTATATATTTTGATTTCATTCTTTCATTCAGTGTCCAATAGAAGATCCATTGTTCTCGTTGGATTCATCCTGGTAATATCCTTATTCATCTTGATCCACAATTCATTAATATTATTTTTGAAAATGTTATTTAGGTTTATAATCATATGATATATTATTTGGGTATTCATACATTCTTCATATTTCTTCCAATCCAGGTCAAACTAAAGATTGATACTAGACATGGAGATTACTACAAGAATGAGGTAGGTGGTCTAACATTTATCTCTTCAAGTAGTGATTTTTTATAATATTTTATAGGTTCCTCATTCTGGTTTTTCATGTATTTTCATAAAATTGTGTCTATGTTGAATTGTATGTCTTACTTAGAACCAAATGACTTGCTAGAAGCCAAATATATGTGGATATTTTCCACTTCTAAGTGAGACATACCTTACAGGAGCCCTCATACAAACCTATTTGGATCTCATGAATATCTGGAAAAATATCCTAATGGAGTGTTTGTTCGATTTTTTAACTGTTCATATAAATTTGATAACAAAGTATGTAGTGGAGTAGCATGGCCAGTTCAATATCAATTATAATTATGTGAATTAAATATGAGTGGTAGGACCATGTAAACTATATTAAATGGATGAATGGTTACACCCTTGTTATAATGAAGTGAAAATAGTTGTAAATCCTATTTTTATTTTGATATATATACTAAATGTGAAATGGGCATGATGACCCTTGTTAATTATGGTTAATGACCATAACGACCCTTATACATGTTATATATCTATTTAGGGTCATGACTTCCCCTAATAAAATATTTGTGGGAATTGAATCCCTTAATTAATGTGATATGGCCATAGTGTCCCATTATGAATGTGATATGGTCATGGAAATCACTTATAGTTATATACAGGCATGATGTCCCTATTCTTTGATACTGGTGATGTCGTACCCTATATTTTGATATTGGGCAAGGTGTCCCTTACTATTTTGATACCGAGCATGGAATACCTCAATAATATGATACTGGGCATGGTTTCCTCTATACTGTGATACTATGAATGATGTAAATAACTACTATGATTCTATGAATGAAAGACCTTACTGTGATACTAGGCATGATGTACCTTATAAATGTGATACTCGGTATTGTATCCCTGATACCTATTCAGAGATATTCTAGAATGGGATGTAGTTGGTAGTGTCAGCATTTTTTATTTAAGAACCAAATATGAACGATTTATAGTCATTAGTACTTCATTTCATATTAAATATTCACATTTCCAGGTTATACCAATAGGCTAGATATTTATAGACTCTATTGGTGGTGACCTACTGAGTTTATCTCACATTCTATTTAGGCTGCCTATGCTAATTAGGAATATTATATTCTTGCGAGTGTAGATAAGGATAACTGTCCTATTAGGGATTTATGAATTCTTTCATGTATTAGGATGGGATCATGGTAGAAGATGAATGATATTGAGCTCAGTATGCATGGATATATTTTCACATTTTTGTATATTTTTTATATCTTGTACTGTATTCACAAACATTTGTCTTGTATACATGTTTTCACTCTTTTGTAGAGACATGACATCACCGTCCATTTTATGGGATTCAATTACCTAATTTAATTATTATTTTCTTATTTGGATATTTTTATATACTTCCACTATGATGGGTTGCTGGCCTATTCATTATAGTGTTGATCCATATTTTTTTCTATTATTTATATGCTTCCACTATTTGTCTATTGATTATATATCTATTGTGTTCTAATCTAACATTAGGGAATAGTCTCCCCACATATACACCCTAGGAACATTATGCTATTCGATATCCTCTAGAATTCAAGGAGGTACATTTGAGGCTGAGTCTCCAACTAGATTTAGGGACCCTTGGGTAGGACATCACATATACATTCCTTTTATTAAATCTCTAATATTTTTTTGATGAGCATTTTATGATCCATATATTAGTTAATTTGGTTACACCTCTAAATGAATATATAATATGATAAGTCCTTACCACTAATAATTGATACCATATACCATGTTTTTTAAGATATCATTCCACCTAATTATTAGCAAATTCTATATGATTATCAATAAGGAACATCAAAATTTTTAGTACAAGCTTCCTCCTCCAAATCATGGAATAATGTTTCATACATTTCAATAATTCTAATATTTGGGTAATAACTATGAACCATGTAATTTATCTATAATAATCAACAAAAAATAAATAATTTATTTTTTTAATCTGTCACATTCGGTTCGATTGGCTCACACACATTAACATATACCCACTTGTGAACCCTTGTTGATGTATTATCATTTTTAGGTATTAATTTCAAAAAATATTCCCCTTCGTATGGTCATCACGTGTGTGAATTTTATCACATGAGAGTTATGAGAAGTTTCGAACTACTTTTTTTAGAAAATAAAGAATCAAGGCTTAACTTTAATAAAAATTAGAGTTACACAATTTAGAATGATGGAAATTTAAATTTATCATGTTGATGTGTGGTCTTTAACTCATCGAGTCTTCCAGAGTAGTGGGTACAATTCTATACAGAATCCCCTTTGTTGGAAAGCAAGTCAATAAGTTGATTCAACTCACGATAAATGTGTGTGATGATGAAGTTCATTGAAGCAAGTGTGATCAAGAAGTTATTTAATGATGCATCTTTTCTTTTTGAATTCAACTGGTTTCCCTGAGTCACAAAATTTACAAACATATAGTAATTTCTAACCAAGGACTTAAAAAAACAAAATGTCCATATTTCTAAAATATTTTCCTCATATTTTCACATTCTATAGATCCAAATATATACATCAATTAATCATTAAAAAATAAAAAACCATATTTCTCATACATTATGATTCTGATAAGGCATTTATTTCAAATTATATTTGCAGTAAACTCACTATCCAAAATCAACATTCCTTAGCTATCCATTTTTTCCAATGTAATTTTTGTGACATTTTTCATCTCAGCTCTTCCTTTCTTGGTTCACATGAAATATTTCACTTCCTTTGGCGGTGAATGATTTTTCTGAACTCTATATCCAAATATTACTATTCATTTTTCAAGACAATATATTTGATTTTGATTTTCATATTTCTCCAAACTGATGATGATAAATTCAAGGTTTTGTACCTCAACCCTTCATATAAGAAATAATATCCATTAAAAAATTTCCATGCATAGAAAAATCTTCAAATTTATTTTGGTTTTACTTATGGTTTAAAGAGATTTCTTTCTATGGAAAAAACAAATTGAGTATATCCCATTTACACTATAAAAATTGTAATTGTTTTGTATTACATTATTTTTTTCTACTTAAATTATATATTTTAAATTTCATTTTGAGACATTTAACACATATTTCTTCTAGGCAGTGGGTTCTTGTTATTTTGATTTAACCACATCTTATTTTTTTTTGTGATCTATCCCCTTAATAAATTTTCCTTTATCCTTTGAATCACCAAATTGGGATGTACAATTTTTTTGTTGAATTCTCAATTACCCTCTTATTTTCCCTAGTGTTTAGTGAATTAAAACATTAGGAGGTCGTTTCATGTTATATAAGTCTCTATTGATCCTCCAGTTTTCATTGAAACAACCTGAATTTACCATTGATTTCTTCAATTATTTTTACTCGATTAGTCACAGAGCTAGATATTCCATTAATATTTGAGGTATATTCCCATATTTTGAGATTGATATAATATTTATTTTTTAAACTTCTAGAATTTCCACATTGGAGATTATTAACATTTTATTTTAACTCAATATTATCCTATTAGTTTTTGATTCATAGTGATTTTGGAGTCAAAAAATTATTCATTCATGTTATCTGTTTTGGAATTCCAAATATCAAATTATTAAAGTGCATCCTTATGTTTATCTTCAATTCCAACTTTTCCCTAAATTCCAACACCTTCATGATCATTGTCCTAATATCAGGGACAGTGTATAACATCCACAAGGAATTCCTTACTAAGGTATATATAGTTCTCTAATTTTCTATTTACATTTAAAAAAATATTGTAAATTATTTTGAGAGAATGTTCTTCTTCTTGAATAATTTATAATGTTGTATCCTCTAACCCTTATCATTTTTAAAAGTCTTCTTTAGTATCTCCTTTTCTTTTATAAAAAAAGTTTCATAATTTCCTTTATCACCTTGTTTACTAATGACCAACTTTTACATAATGAATGAAAGAATGTGGATGAATGCATTTTCATTTCACTTTTCTTATTTTTAGATTTGAGGAAATAAAATTTATAATTTATCAACTACACCGTCCTCATGATTTTCTGTCGATGATAGTTTCTTTATTACATCGAATGCTATATGAAGATAATGTTATTTTTTCATAGATATATTTTAATTTTTTATAGTTTTATATTATATAAGGGTACTATGATGGCTATCCAAAATAATCAATTTTGGACCTCTTTTCTAAATTATCAAGAACTTAGTGTTGAATCATAGTGGTTATATTTTTTATATCATTTCTATAGTTTTTATATATTTAATGAAATATCAAATTACAAACATATATTTCAAAAGAATTTTCACCCAATCAAAGAACACATGAATTGCCTCATTTGAGATCATTATGTAGTATTTTTTTTCTATTCAAAAACAGCTAGAACATTTCCTCTTAAACAACTAAATAACCTTTATAAATGTTTTTGTGATTTATCTACATATAATGAGGAGTTTTAAATGACATTAAATTTTTTAATGTGGGGTAGAATAAATATCCTCCTATCATTATAATTTCCTTGGTGTCAACATCCGAATCCTTGTGATACTTGACAAATAATTCTACAATATTCATATTATCTAAGATCCCATGCAACACTTCAACATAAAAATTCATTTCCAAGGATTAGAAGTAGTCAGCATTAATATTTTCTATATATAGATTTTTTATTTCATTTTAGATAAATAATCCATTCAAAATTAAAAATTTATTTATTAGTTTATTAAATAGAGAAAGATCAATGAAAAACCTTTTATTTGATATAAATTATTAATCCCCAAAAAGGGTAATACCCTAGGAGGAGGGGTGAATCAAGATTTTTACCAATGATCTTGTCCAAATTTTACCATAGAACCTTCTCTATCTCATAGAATATATGAATCAATAAAATTAGTAAAATAGAGGTAAAAATAATTTTATGTGGTTCTCCCAAAAAGGAAAAACATATGGATCCAACATGAAAATGTTTTTACACACCTAAAAAATTAAAATATCTTATTTGGTTTGTAATTACCTAACCCAAAAAGCTTTGAGACAGTGCATTATTTTAATAAATTGGCATGATATAAATAATAATTCCCCAATGGACCAATATTTTTAGAAGTCTTGGAAAATAGATTACATTAATCAATATTAAATTACAATTACACACATAAACTAAAACATAGATAATTATTTTGGAACACCATTATTTCCCTAGATTAACCCTTTATATAAATCATAAAATACTTCTTAGAATCCTTGGAAAATAAAACATTAGAAATAGGGGAGCTGAGATGCTCAGTAATGATAAACAATATAGTGGAAGCTATCACAAATAAGAATACACTTTTAAGGAAAGATAAAAAACTAAAACAAAAGCAGTTTAAAACATTATCTTCATCTTAATATGGAATGAATAAATAAAATAATTATATTTAAACATTTACATGGATATTATACTAGTTGAATAATCTCACGTTAAATCAATAACTAATCTCATAATGAGGGTATGCATAATTCCATACATCATAACCACTACGTCATGGCCTCATGCCAAGACCATACACAAATATTTTTTCAAGGCCTTATGCCAACACACTAGTTTGAATCATGAGACATACCGATGTTGTGAGGGGATATATAGGGACCCACCCATCATGTACTCAGTGCAATGAATTCCTCATTTGAAAAGGATGAAACATAACCTAAATATTCATATTAAAACAAGCATACGAAATGTTAATAATTTTACTATAAACTATGAATGGTATACAAATATATTTTCCACATTTAACTATATAAAAAAACCTTAAATACAATTTTGAAGATTTTATCATAATAAATCAACATCAAACAAACATAAAATCTAAAAAGATGTTGAAAAAGATGAAAATAATTTAATAAATTCATTAAAAATCTTTGAGGTAAATATACCTTTTTTACATTAAATAATTTGAAATCCATTGTAATTTTAATATAAAACATTTATTTTTAAAATAAACATGAAATATTGTATGTGAAGCTTAAAAATTGTAATGCGACATAACATCGGAAAATAGCCACTTATGCCATATAAGTTTTAAAAAATCTTCATTACTTTTAAGAAAAGGACATAATGTACCTCCGTTAAAAAATGACCGAAAGATTCCTTTAATTATTTTTTATAAAAATTAAAACATGGAAAAAATGACTTTAAAAATCCATAGGATAAAAGTAAAATATTCTATGACTTTTTTAGAAACATGGAAATGGATTATAAATATGTCCTGGTAGATACATACGTATAAACAACCACGAATAATAATGAGATTGTTAAATTAACCCTTACATTATAATTTCCTCTATTAGAAGGTGTGTTATCATCCTTTATAATAGTTTAAACATGTTAATAAATTATACCAGGACCATATCTATATATATGATATCATATATTATCCTCTTATATAATTTTGGTAATAATATTTTAGTATTACCATTGTTTTAGGAGTTAACTGCTTCATTTTACCATTCTTATTTTGTCATGTTAGTCATGTTTTTTATGTATATGATATATTTTATTCATATTCATAATGAAATTGTTTTCATAATTGCTTTTTATACTCATCATATAAATTTTATAATCATTCATGAACGGTTAACATAGAGAATGAATATCACCGCATCGTGGAGATGGTGGGCCGTTCGTACGCACAAGTGATGGTATCATTCCCTTGATGGTTAAATAGAATGAAATATGATGGTATATTATTATAAAGAATCAATGTAATGTTATATTTATTATTTATATCCACTACATGTATCATAATACCCATCCAAACAATATAGTGTTGAATAATTAATTACACAGCGACATGGAGATGATAAGTTATACGTACGTACACATAGAGAAATTGTTATTCGTAAGATGTATAAAATGGGGAATATGGTTTTTCAATAATTATAAAAAAATATCAACATGTATTAGGTACTATATTTATTACTCTATTATGTATTATACATAGAAAGAGGATGTATAAGAAGAAATTCACTTTGAAAGAGGTGATAAAACAGTTACCTCTTCTTCATTGGACTTCCATTGGATCACCTCTTAGTGACTATATGGATGGTATTTTTGGAAAACCAGGACCTCAAAAATTTAAATAAGAATGTTTATAATTGAATTGGGTTGGGTTTGGTTAATCTAGAAGGCTCATGGAGGTGTGAAGAAGTGTGGGGGGAACGTCTTTTTATAAGAGAAGAGTGCGGCACTTCAAGAAACTCTAAAAATATAAAAATATAATAAGACCATTCTAGATATAAATAATTAAAAATAACAAATAAATAAAAATTATAATACATTTTATACCATATCTTATACACTTTTGTTAATTTAACATTATTTTTATTTTAATATAAATTAATAATAAATTAATTCAATAAGATGTTATTATTTCCAAATTTAATAATATTCATCTAACAAGACTATAAATACAATAAGAAATAGAGGTTATTATAATATAATTATTTAAAAAATATATAATATATCATATAGATCTTTTAAATTTGTTAGACAGATTATATAACCCAAAATATAACAAAATTAATACTATTAAAATAATTTATTATATTTTATATTTTAATTTAATAAATATTGTTTCAGAACTGATGAGATATTTAAGGTAATTATATAACTGATAAAAAATAAAAAAATATTTAAATAATGAAAATAATTTTAGTTATATCAAAATGGACATTTATATTCATTCATATCTTCATTTTCTCACTATTAAGAATCATAAAGGATATTAAAATACAAGATAATGATATTTTGTAACTATCTTTGATTTGAATAATATTTAATTTATTTTCATATACATGTGTCCATTAAACAACACAACATCGATAATAATGTGATAATTATTTAATATTCCTCATCCAATAATTTTCTGGACATGTTTTTCTTTTATTTTAAACCATATAATTTTGAATTACCCATAATTAATTCCTTTAAAACTTATAATGACAAGGTGTCTTTTTATTACTATGGTATAATATAGTCACTATAAAATAAAAAAGGAGAAAAAATGGACAATTTATGACATATTTAACTTCTTATCAATTAGTGGGAATAATTATATATATTTATGTATTTTTAATAATTTAATAAAATATATTTTTGAAAATATCAATAATGTCAATTTTGACACTAGTCATTAATTAAATTTTAATAAATATCATAAAATAAGAATATACTATATCCAACTACTTAATCTTATCAATAAAATGTTAATGACATCCATGAAATTATTTTATGAAATTAATTCACTCAAATTATATTTATTTTAAAAAATTTTAAATCATTTATTTGACATTTCAATTAATAATATAATTTATATGTCACTATTGATTCATCTTTTAAGGTAAATTATTAATGTCTAAAAATTATAAATAAATTTATATGATTTAGGTAATTATACTAGATTTACGTATACTATATATAGATTATTTTATCTCATGTTAATCCATATATTAAAATTAATATACTTATATAAAATGAGAGAATTACATTTTTTCAGATTCATTGATTCTAATAATATTAATGTCATATATAGGGGAGAGTGGTCATTAAGAAATTAGATTATGATAAAAAGATGATAAGGGTCGAATTTATTCCTCCAATAGCATTGTGATTTTTGTTAAGTTAATTTATAATATTAATTTTACCTTTAATTACCTGATTTTCACTTAACTGTGGTAATAAAAAAATTACCAAAGTAACTATTCCTAATGCACAAAAACAAAAGTATCCTATTATAATTCGTGGGGACCCAATGATTACAAATATGGAATCTATTTTTCCAATTTGATACACTGATGTTTCAGTGATTAATTTAAAATTAATCCCCTTTGTTAAAATGAGAAACCTGGTTTTTCAAAAGAAAAAACAATCAAAAGATTGACATGTGTTTACATCTAATTTTAATGTGAAAATAATTCCAATAACCTAAATTATATTAATTATGAAATATATAATATAATTATACTTTTAAAAAATTATAATTTATAATTTAACACTACAAATTACTTCAATTTAAAATGTTTTTTCAATTGAAATTTAGTATTTTTCACTATTATCAAAATATAAAAGTTATCAAAAAAACAAAAAACATTTTTCCAAACGAAAATTTTATATCCCTTTTATAAATGTAATGTTTTTTTGTCAAATTGATTATATAAAAGTCTCAAATATTGTATTTAAAATGATTTCTCCATTCAATGGTGGAAAAACTGCATTATTTGAAAAATAATTATTTTATCTGAAAATTGATATTTTTTTATATCACATCTAGAAAACAAATAATATTAATTTTAAAATTATATAGAATATATAAAAAAAAAAATTTCAAGAACACTATTCATAAAAAATAATTTAATGGCAAGGTTATATATTATATTAAATAATAATATTTCATTAATATATATTGTTGTTCGGTAAAATATGGTCTTCTGTGAAACACAAGACAACTCATTATTGTGTGTAATATAATATTAACAAGGTTTTTTTGTAAAAATAAAGAATGAAAAATAATTAAATTTATTTTTCAATGTCTCAGGGTGTTACATTCTCCCCTTCTTTAACAAATTGCGTCCTCGCAATTTGCAATTGCACTTAGAAAATAGAAGGTTGATACTAAAAAATACCTTTGTGGAAAACCTCCATTGGAAATAGGTCTAAGAAAATATAATCCTAATAAGAGGGAAGGGAAATGTGATAGTCAACACCAAATTATGATTTCGAATAAGAGAACATTATTGGAAAGTAGAGATACAAACTTGGAGAAAAAATGTAAATATTTATAGGGAATGATAAAGGTAATCAATAAAAAATAATTGAAAAATCAATAGAAAACTGATGGCCTAAAATCAATAAATATATGATGATTTAAAATACTATCATTTCAATTAATTGTTATCATGATATATGTATTGAGTATAAAACATTTTTAGGTACTTTTTCCAAGAGTTTAGGGATTATTTTACTATACAGATAAGTACTTTGGAAAAATTACATGATTCCATCAATTTCATCATATATCTCATAATTTAACCTTAAACAATAATATAAACTATTAAACTTACTCCATTCCAACCTTATGACTCGACCAAAATACTTCCATCCAAATTAACTATCCAAAAAGGTCTCAAAATTTACAAAGTCAATATTAATATCAGATTCCATAAACAATGTAATGTAGCTCTTATTATCACATACTAATTATTTGATCACCATTGAATCCTTAATGATAAATTTTATACCTAAAAATACTTAGATAAGATGTACTATAGTACAATCCGTATATATCTCTTTAATCTTATAACCATAAAACCATTAATGTAATAATTATTGAATCCCAAAAAAATAACCTTATTCATTTAATTTCACTCTTAAACCTTTAACTATTCTTAAAAATCTTATTCCTTAATACCTTCGTCATCTAATTTAAAAATTTTGTCTGTTCATTACTAGTTGTATAACCATCAATTATATAGCCCTACTGATTTTGACCATTGACAAAAACACAAAGAAAAAAGTTAAAAACACAAATCATATAAAAATTTTAATGAAAAATGATTTATTAGATCGTTAAATGATTTTATCTTCATCTAAATCTATAGGTCAATAGGATTAACCCATGTAATCCATTACCAATATAAAGGATAATATCCTATACTTAGATGTATCCTCAATGGAATTCATAGGGTTATGTTTTCTAATATTTTATTTCTAAATCTAATTTCCATGTTTGTTGCTAAACATCCTTTGATACCAACTATAATACCCCGACCCTAGAATCCTAGTGTCAGTGCATAATTTTAATATATTGGCATGATATAAAGAATCAAGTCTCGAAGGACCGATCAATTCAGTAGTCCTGGAAAACATATTACATTCATCAACCATACATTATAATTCAAAACATAAAATACAACATAGATAATTCTTATATAAGGACATTATTCCCCTATATTAACCATGAATATCAATCATAAAACACTTCTTAACATCCTATGAAAATAACACATAAGAAAGGGGAGATATCAGATGATCAATAAGTATAAAAAATACAGTGGAATATATCATAAATAATCATAAAATTGTAAGGCACGGTACAAAACTAAAACACAATCCATTTAAAAAACTATCTTTAGTATAATACAGAAATAATACATCAAATAATTCCATTTAAACATTCACATTTTTATTCAACTAGTCTAATAATCACATGTAAAATCAATAACTAATATCATAATGAGGCAATGCATAATACGGGACATCACAACCACCACATCAAGGCCTCGTGCCAAGACTATACAAAAATATTATATTAAGGACTTATTCAAATATACTAGTTTTTATCATGAGACCAACAGATGAATTGAAGATCTATATTAGGCCCCACCAATAACTTATTATGTTAAATTCATTTCTCATATGAATATTTTTTAAAATAACATAAATATTCGTATTAAAACTAGAATTCGAAATCTTAATAATTTAACCGTAAACTATGAATGATATAGAAATAGAACATCAATATTCAAACATATCAAAAAACCATCAATACAATATGGAATATTGTCTCATAATAAATCAACTTCAAAGAAGCACAAAATACAAAAATTGATGTAAAAAAGATGAATATAATTTAATAATTTCATTTGAACTCTTTAAGGGAAATATCCATTTTTTACTTTAAATCATTAAAAATTCACACAATTTTAAAATAATGAATTTATTTTTAAATTAAAAATTTAATATTGTAAGGGAAGCTAAAAAATGGAAGGTCGACATAACAGTAAAAAATAGCATCTCACATCATATTAGTTAAAAAAACAATCATTCAATTTTTTTTCCAAAAGGTCATAAAATAACTCATTTGGAAAACCACTGAATGAATATTTTCAATAAAATTTAAAAAAAGTAAAACATGGATAAAAAAGGCATAAATATACATAGGATAATTGTAAAATATTTTATGAAAACATTCTTAGAATCATGGACATGGATGATAATGATATCCAAGTAGACACTCACGTATCAACAACCTTGAATAATAACGAGATTGTGAAATTAACCACTACCTTATACTTTCCATTAGTTGTGGGTTTTTTAGCATCCTGAATAATGGTTAAAACAATTTATTAAATTATACCAAGACTATATGAACATTAATGATATCATATATTATCCTCTTATATCACTTTGGTAATAAAATATTAGTATTTTTGTTGTTTCGTGTATTAACATCTTCATTTTCCCATTATTATTTTATCATGTAGGTCATGTTTGTAATTAATTAGATATATTATATTCATATATACAATGAAATTTCGTTCAAAATTATTCTTTTTACTCCTCATATAAATTTAAAAATCATTATTTAATGGTTAACATAGAGAATGAATCTCACTGCGTCCTGGAGACATTAGGACATACGTACACATGAGCAATGGTATCATTCCCTTAATGATTTAATGGTATGAAATTGGATGGTATATTAACTATAAATAATCATTAAAATGTTATATTCATTATTTATATCAATTATACTAATTATTATACCCCTTCAAACAACATAGAGTTGAATAACAAATTACACCACAATGTGGAGACGGTAAGTCGTATGTATGCACGCAAGGTGATATTCTTATTTGTAAGATAAATAAAATGAAAAATATGGATGTATAATTATTATAATAACATATGATAATGTAGAAAATATTTTAGTTATTAATATAGTATGGAATATACTTATAAACATGTTTTTCAAGAAGAAATTAACTTTGAAATAGTTGATAAAATACTTGCTTCTTCTTCATTGGACTTCTTTTGGATCTCCTCTTAGGGAACACTGGGGATGGTATTTTTGGATAAAAGGACCTCTAGTAGTTAACTAAGGATTTTTATAGGAGAATTTGGTAGGGCTTGGTCAAGCTAGAAAGCTCAATGAGGTGTGAAGGGGTGTGGGAGGATATGCCTTTTTTATAAGAGAGGAGAGGGGTACATTAGGATACTGTCAAAATATTAAAATATAATAAGACCATTCTAGATATAAATTATCAAAAATGGACCATAAATGAACGTTATAATACATTTTTGACTATATCTTTTCCCCTTGTGATTATTAAACATTTTTTTGATTTTTAAATAATTTAATAACAAATTTATACAGTAATATATTATTATTGCCAAATTTAATAATATTCATCTAATTTGATTAAAAAAAACTAAAACGTTATAATTAAAAAATAATTATTTAAAACATATATAAAATATAATATAGATCTAGAAAATTTGTTAGACACATTAAATAATCCAAAATATAACAAAATTAATACTATTAAAATCATTAATTCTATTTTTATGTTAATTGAATAAACATTGTTTTTGAATGAAAGTGACTTTTAAGGTAATTATATAACTTATAAAAATTAAAAATAAAATTATATAACGAAAATAATATCAGTTATATCAAAATAGACATTTTGATTCATTCATATCTTGATTTTGGCCCTATGAGGAGTCATAAAAGATATTAAAATACAAGATAATTCTATTTTGTAACTATATTTGATTGAAATAATATATAATTTATTTTCATGTACAGGTGTCTATTAAAGAAAAAAAATCATAATGTTATAATTATTAGATCTTCCTCTTCCAAAAAAATTTTCGACATGATTTTCTTTTATTTTAAACTTTATAATTTTGAATTACCCTTAATTAATTCCATTAACTCTTACAATGACAATGTGTCTTTTTATTATTATGGGTTTATATAGTAACTATAAAATACAAAAGGATCCACAAATGGACCATCGGTGATGTTTTTAACTTCTTCTCAATTAGGTGTTCTATGTTTATATTTTTTTGAAGTTTATATAATTTAATAAAATATAATTTATTTTAAAATATCAATAGTGTAAATTCTGACACTATTTATTACTTGACTTTTAAAAAATATCATAAAATAAGGATATATCTGAAAAAAACTCCTTTAAAACGTAAAAAACATATCAGTTTCATCTAAACAAATATTGTAGGACATTAATTTTCTCATATTATATTTATTTTAATATTTTTAATATCATTTATTTGACATTTAAATTAATAAAATAATTTCTATGTCACTATTGAGTCATAATTAATGGTAATTATTAAATATATAAAATTATAAATAAAATTTTATGATTTATGTAATTATAGTGTCTTTTAAAATATAATATATAGTTGATTTTATCTAATGTTAATCCATATATTGAAATTAATATACTTAAATAAAATGAGAGAGTTACATTTTGTCACATTCATTGATTTTAATATTATTAATGTCATATTCCGGGGAAAGTGGCCATTAAGTGATTCCATTATGAAAAAATATGATAAGGGTGGAATGTAGTCATCATATATCATTGTGATATGTGATAAGGTAATTTATAATATTAATTTTACTTTTAATAACCTGATTTTTTTATTAACTACAGTCATAAAAAATTACTAATGTAACTATTTCTAATGACTTAAAATAAAAGTAGCCTACTAACATTAATTGGAACCAGTGATTAAAAATATGGAATCTATTTTTCCATTTTTAAAACAATGATGTTTCAGTGAATAATTTAAAATTAATCCCCATTGTCAAAATGAGAAAACAGATTTTTCAAAAGTAAAAACCATCAAAAGATTGACATGTTCTTATTTCTAATATTAATTTAAAAATAATTCCAATAAACTAAACTATATTAATTGATAAACATATAATATAATTATACTTTAAAACTATTAAAATTTATTATTTTACACTAAACTATTTCAATTAAAAATTTGGTTTCAATTTAAATTTAGTAATTTTCACTATTCGTTAAAATTTGAAAGTTATCAAAAAAAACATCAAATTTTTTTCCAAAATAACTAATTATATCCAAAATCTAAATTGGAAGTTTGTATTTTCTAATTGAATATATAAAAGTGTCAAATATTACATATAAAAATGGTTCTCTATTTAATGGCGGAAAAACTGCATTATTTGAAAAATTATTATTTTATCCAAATAAAGAATATTTTCTTTTATCTTTTCGTGAAAATACAAAAGATTATTGTTAAAAATATACTGAATATATACATTTGAAAATATTGTTATTACTATTCGTAACCTCCAATTTAATGGCTATGTTATATATTATATTAAATAACAATATTTTATTAATATATTGTTGTTTGGTAAAACTGGGTCATCTCTGTAACACAAGGCAACTTCATATTATGTGTAGTATAAGACTAACTTGGTGTTGTGTAAAAATAAATATTGAAACAAAAATAAATTTATATTTTATTGTCTTTTAGTGTTACATTCTCCCCTGCTTCAATAAATTGTGTCCTCGATATTTAAAATTGCACTTAGAAAATATATAGTTGATACAAAAAATACCTTTGCGGAAAACCAACATTGGAAATAGGGATAAAAATTTTAATCCTAATAAAAGGAAAGGTAAATATGATGGTCACCACCAAATCATGCTTTAAAATAAGAGAACATTATTAGAATGTATACGTACGTACTTGGAGTAAAAATGTAAATATTTATAGGGAGTGATTGAGGTAATCAATAACAAACAAGGGAATAATAAATGGAAAATTTAGGGCCTCAAATCCATAACTCCATGAGGATTTCAAATACCGTTGGTTCAATTTATTTTTAACTTGAGATATGTATTTATGATAACACATTTTTAAGAAACTTTTTCCTAAAGTTGAGGGATTATTTTACTATACATATATGTACTTGATAAAACTCACTTGATTCCATAAATTTTATCCTATAAATCCTACTTCAACCATAAAAAAAATATAAACTAATAAAATTACTCCATTCCATCCTTAAGACTCAAACAGAATACATCCATCCAAATTCACTATCAAAAAAGATCTCCAAATTTCCAAAATCAATCATAACTTCAGATTCCCCAAACAATGTAATCTAGCTCTTATTATCACATACCAAAAATATTTAATCACCTTTTAATCTTTATTGATATATCTTATACATCCAAATACTTTGAGAAGAATTATTTTTGTACAATACTTATATATCTCATGAATATTATAACCATAAAACCATTAATGTAATAATTATTGAATATAAATAAAAAATAACCTTAATCATTTCACTTCACTATTAAACCAGTTTAAACACTTCAACATATTATTCCTTAATAAATCCTTCATATCATTTAACATTTTTAGTATCTTCTTTACCAGTTGTATAACAATCAATTGTATATCCTTACTGATTCTAACAATTAACGAAAACATAGAGAACAACGTGAGAAACCCAAATCATAGTGATATTATCATGGAAAATAATTTACAGGATCTCTCAATGATTCTATATTCTTATGAATACCTAAGTCCATAGGATTATCCAAAGTAATCAATAACCTAACTAAAGGATGATATCACATACTTAGACTTATCCTCAAATTTATTCACAGGGTTATATTTTCTAATATTTTACTTCGAAATATTATTTCCAAGGTTGTTTCTAAAAATCCTTTGATACCAACTATAAAACCTCGACCCCAGAATCTTATAGCCATTGCATTAGTTTAATACATTGGAATGATACAAGGAATCTTATCCCAAAGGACCGATCAGTTTAGAATTCTTGGAAAATAGATTACATTCATCAAACTTACATTAAAATTCAAAACATAAAATTCCACAAAGATAATTCTTTTAGAATTCAATTATCCCCCCTTGATTAACCATGTATATCAATCATAAAACACATCTTGGGAAGCTAGGAGAATAACACATAATAATGGGGTGATATCAGATGATCAGTAACAATAAAATACACACCATAAGCTATAAAAAATAATCATAAAATTTTAAGGCAAGGTACAAAAATAAACCACAATCCTTTTAAAACATTATCTTCAATAAAATAAGGCAACAATAAATCAAATAGATCCATTTAAACTTTCACATGGTTATTATACTATTCTAAACGTGTAAAATCAATAACTAATATCATAATGAGGGAATGCATAATGTTGGACATCATAACCACTACTTTAAGGCCTCGTGCCAAGGCCATACACAAATATTCGGTCAAGGCCTTATGCCAATGCACTGGTTTCTCTCATGAGACCTACTAGTGAATCTATGGGCTATAGCGGGTCCCAACCATCACTTATTATGTATAATGCAATCCTCAAATTAAAAGGAAGTAACATAACATAAATATTTTTATTTTAAACTACCATACAAAATGTTAATACTTTAACTGTAAACTATGAACAGTATAAAAATAGCACATCAATATTCAAACATATAAAAAAAACTTCAATACAATGTGTAATATTGTATCATAACAAATAAACTTCAAACAATGATAAAATAAAACAAATGATGTTGAAAAAGATGAAAATAATTTAATAATTTCATTAAAACTCTTTAGGAGAAATATCCATTTTCACATTAAATCATTTAAAAGCCATGAAATTTTAAAAAAAGAAATTTATTTTTAAAATTGAATTGTAATATTGTAATGGAATATGAAAAATTTATAGGACATATAATAGTGTAAAATAGATTCTCGTATCGTATTAGTAAAAAACAATCATTCCATTATTTTTTGAAAAGGCCATAAAGTACCTCATTAGGAAAATGACTAAAATATTCCTTTCAAAATTTTTTATATAAAGTAAAACATGATTAAAAACAGTTTAACAATCCATAGAATAATAGTAAAATATTTTATGGAAACATTTTTAGAAACATGTATATGGATGATAAATATTTCTTAATAGGTACTTACATATCAACAACCTCGAATAATAATGAGATAACAAAATCAATCGTTACCTTATACTTTCCATTAGTCGAGGGTGATTTGGGCTCCTGTATAATGGTTAAAACATTTTACTAAATCATACCAAGACTATATACATATTTATGATCTCATATATTATCCTCTTATATAACTTTTGTAATAATTTTTTTGTATTACCATTGTTTCACGTGTTAACTCCTTCATTTTACCATTCTTGTTTTGTCATGTTTTTCATGTTTGTTATGAATAATATATATTTTATTCATATACACAATGTAATTAAGTTCAAAATCATTCTTTTTACACCTCATATAAATATTAAAATCATTGTTTAATGGTTAACAAAGAGAATGAATAACGCGTCGTGGAGACAGTATGTTGTACATACGCATGGGCGATGGTATCATTCACCTGATGGTTAAATGTTTTGAAATTGGATGGTATTTTTTTATAAAGAATCATTAAAATGTTATATTCATATTAATATCCATTATACTAATTATTATACCCTTCAAAACAATGTACTCTTGAATAAAAAATTTCACCACAGCGTGGAGATTGTAAGTCGTACTTACGCACGCATAGTGATATTGTTATTTGTATGACGGATAAAATGAAAAATATAGTTGTCCCATAATTATAATAACATATTATAATACAGAACATACTTGATCTTTTACTCTAGTATGGAATCAACTTATAAATAGGATGGTGAAGAAGAAAATGTCTTTGAAAAATGTGATAAAACAATTGCCTCTCATTCGTTGATCTTCTTTTGAATATCCTCTTAGGGACACTTGGGATGGTATTTTAAGAAAACTGGGAACTCTAGAAGTTTACAAAATATTTTTTTAGAATAATTGGCCTGGTTTTTGTCGAGTTAGTTGGATCAATGAGGTGTGAAGATTTCACGACCCTTCCTCGGGGCCTGTGTCATGACTACCCCAAGCCCACCTTCCATAGGCCTGGGGATGGCGACTAGCACCAAAGGAGTAATTCCTGATAACTAGGAAGGAATTGCCTTTATAAAAGTAAACAAAACACTACAGAGTACAAGAGGATGTAATACAAAAAGTAAAAAAAGAATTGCTGGAATGTAAATGGGCCAGAATACAAACCCAATCGAATGTACAGGTACAACTGAACAAAAGTACAACAGAAAAAGAAAAACAATTGGAAGAATGGAAGCAACTCCTGGGTCCTCCTCCTCAGATCCTACCTGAAGGGTAGGTACAGATGCCCTCCTCAGCACTCCACGTATGATCGTCCGTCCGTCTGTCTTATCCGGGTACCGACTCGTCATGAGATCCACCTCCGGGTACCGTCCAGTCCTCGAACGCTCGGCCTCCGTCAGTGCTTTTCGTCGTCTGCATACAACACAACGAGGTACAGGAATTGCCCGTGTAGGGGTGAGTATAACGATACTCATTACAGACCTGAGACCCTCATGGTCTATCTAAATCCAACAAGGATAACCACAAAGCAGAAACTCAACAGATAACTCTTACTTAGGTATAAGCCCATACTTATACCTAAGTCATCTGTAACCCATCTCAATCATGAGGTAAAAACCTAGGTCATATACTCAGCTCAAACCAGGATTTTATTCATGATAACGAAACCAAGAATGCTGGAGAACTCATCCTATGTCGAGTACAGTGGGTTTACCGCTACAACCATGTGCGTCCCACTAACCTTGGACTACTGAAGTACTCCACCTGTTGAGTACTGTGGGCCTGCCACTGCAACCAAGCGCATCCCACCATGGGTCTGCCGCTACAACCAAGCACACCCCCTCAAAGCCTACATAGGTACTCATTTTGTCGAGTACTGCGGGTCTGCCGCTACAACCAAGCGCATCTCCACCATGGGTCTACTGCTACAACCAAGTGCACCCCACTGGGATATCAGAATCACTCTGAGTCGATCGATCAGCAGTCGTCAAGTCTCAGTCAGCTACTAGGTCTCTGCACTCAGCTAGCTTTTCTCCGGGAGGGTCTGATCCATGAGCTAATAGTCGATACTCCAAGTATCACAAGTCCCACAAAGAAGTATCTCAAAGGACCGCCTCGTCATAGGGGTATCAACGCAACAGACATCACGTCAATCGAATGCCTTGTCTTTGAGTTATTACCCTTTTCGTCCCAGGGGCCCGATTGGTTCCGTGTGCAAACCAACCTGACTGTATCTCAATTGTACCCCTAACTCTCATATATTGTACTCATAGGGACCGTTTCTCAACATGATCATCAACGCTGCTGACGGATCATCAAATGGATGTCCAGTCTGAAAGTGTTCATCTTTTCTGTTCTAGGGGCCCGGTTGGATTTCGGGTTCAATCCAACCCGGCCACTATCCAACTACATCCAAACCGTAGGCAATGTATGCCAAAAGTTCTGTCTCATCAAGAGGAATCTAACAAAGTTGACGACACGTCAATCGGATTTCCAAAACTCAACATATAAGTGTTTCTGCTCCGAGGGCCTGGTTGGTTTCGTGTTTGAACCAACGCGGCCATACCCAAAGTTCTCCAACACCCTGAGTGTAATATACCTAATCGACCATCTCGATCCAAGGATCGCATCACAACTAACGGTGCATCGATAAGAGGTCTGTATCACAAGTTATGGGAAAATGACTAAAAACAGTCCGAAAATAGGGGGTTCATGCACGGCCCGGCCTGGCCTGAGAACCCCCTGGGTCGGCCCGAACCGGGTCGACCCGACCTGGTTCCGGGTCCGGCCCGCTTGGGAGTGGCTCGACCCGGCTGGTGCGGCCCAGCCTGGCCTGAGTGCGGCCCGGCCCGGCCTGGGCGTGGCCCAGCGCGCTGGCGCACTGGCGGTCCGCTGGCCAGCTCGGTGTAACCGAGCTCACGGTCAGGGGGGCGTGGCTGCCACCCTATTCAAAAACAAATGCATCCCCCTACGTGGGGGCCACTACTATTCGGCCAGCTGGGGGTTACGAACCCCCGGCTTCTCCCCTGACCGGCCGGCCTGCTCCGGCAGGCCGGCTGCTGCCTCCATGGGACCGGCTGGTCCGACCCCCCTGCTCCGACGCCAGCGGATGGAAACCGGCCGCTGCTACCTGCTCTGCAGCGGCCCAAGGACGCGACATTGGTGCGTCCGGCACCGCGCAACGGCGCCGCGCCCCTCCGCCGCGGCCCCGCTCCGGCCGCGATACCCTTTCTGGTTCTCTGCCACAGTGTGACGACGCCACACATTCCTTGATGCATGATCCCACGCGGTGTCGTTGCACCGCGTCTCTTTCCTTCGAACCGCAACAACACAACGATAAGGGAGGAGGGTCGGCCATGTTTGTGCGGTCCGGTCCCCTCCCGTTAATCGATATCAAGCGGTCCAATTTGAAACGAGGAATAACGATGAAAGAATTTACGAATAACAACAACAATAAATCCCATACCTCAACAACGGTTGATGATTGAAGAGCGTCATGGAAACAGCTTCACGAGGTAAAACTCCGTATGCACTTGACGGAGATCATCCAAGGTGGAGCATCGTCTCACACCAGCTGCGAAGAGGAGAATAAATGCACGATGATCCCACCATGCGGTGACAGCATTCTTTGTCGGGGTCTTGATGTTCTTCGCATTCTCCAACGAAGAAGACAATGTTTCCTCTAGCTTCTGAGTATTTTCTCCCAAACCGTAACACCAAAAAAACTAACCCAATAATAAAATAAGCTCCACCTATTTTATTATGTCATGCCAAGAGTTTAAAATTTAAAAACTCAATTCAATAAATTGAATTCAGGACTTGGCACATTAAATTTAAGGGGTGTCAAAGGAGGGTTGAAGAGAGTTATGAATGATGAGAGGTCACCCACATAATGGGGGAGTTAGAGGAGGTTTAAGTAATGTGAAGGGGTGGGGTTTGTGTGGGCCCCACCTCATATTTTACCTCACGTAGGTACTTAGGTTCACCCAACCTCCATCCTTAGGATTTAACCACTTTAAAGAAATAAAATTAGTTGCACAAATTTTATTTCTTAGAAGTCTTTATCCACAAAACTAACAACTCGTCCCGAGAAAACGCAACACTGGAAAAGGTCGTTTTAAGCAATTATCGGCGTTGATGTTCCATCGGTGCCCTCAAATTTCAATTCTGTGCACCGGTTCAAATGATAGAAAAACCCGCTCGTTCGTTCACTGAACGTACCCGAGGTAAACATCGGAAAATGATTCCGGACACATCGGGCCAAAAAATCAGGCGCCGTCAGAAACTGCGTTCTCGTAAAATCCCAAAAAAAATTATGAAAAAATTTTCCTTGAAATTTCCGGGTCTTTACATTACTCCCACCTCAAGGCTTTATGTCCTCATAATGCTTTAACACAACCCAGTTAAACAAAAGTGGTACTGAGCACGCGTTTGAGCCTTCAGGTCCCTTGTGCTCACCTGGAGGTTCATGTGCTGCCAACGAAAGCACACAAGTGGAATTAACCGTCCTAATAGGACCTGCTCCTGTCGATCATCGATCTCTACTGGAATCTCCGCGTATATCACCCTGTCATCGATGTCTAACTCCCTGAGTTCAATGATGTGTGAAGGATCATGCACGTATCACCTCAGCTGAGGTACGTGGATGATTTCATGCACCCAGTGCAACTGAGGAGGAAAGGTCAAGCGGTAAACCACCTCACCTACCCTTTTGAGGACCTTGAAGGGCCTGATGAAGCATGGAGATAACATTCCGCCTCATCCAAATCTCAGTAATTCCACGTCGAGGTGAGACCCGTAAGAAAATGTGGTCGTCATCCTCGAACTCTAGTGTTCTCTGCATGTTCTCAACATAAGGCTTCTGTCGGCTCTGAGCTGTCCTCATCTGCTCTTGGATGACCTGGACCTTCTCTGTCGTGGCCTGGACCATCTCTGGTCCCACAATATCTACTATGAAGTCTTCTTTTCTGATAAGAGAAATTCGGTCTCATTCCCTGGATGAACCACGTTCTTTGCCTAATACAGTCAATCCGGACATGAATGATGCATTCATGCCATGGATGACGTCATAAGGCCTCGATGTTACTACCAAGAGATATAACCATAACACTCTCCTTCAAGGGTCGAGTCACACTGTCAGCATCAGCGTGAGGTAACTGGGTCTCCTCCAGTAGAAATCTCTAAAGTGAGGGTCAAGTCAACAGTTTAAACCAGAACCTCTCAGTACACAAAAAGGAAGGAAGAAAATCTCACAAAGTTAAGTGTCTTTTTATTATTTCAGCTCACAGTAAAAAAGACACAAATGTAATAAAAACATGGAACTAGAAGTATGAAGAACAAAAGGAAACCACTAGTTCCGCTCATGTCCACTTACTTCCGGAGCTCTGTAGTCATATGATTCTGCTTCCTGAAGCTGATCTCTCCCATGTCCACCTATTCCCTACGGTATGGGTGGACCTCCTGGTGGTGGTGGTGGAAACACTTGGAAGCGTCGTCCACCTCCAATTGCACGACCAGCTCCCCTACCTCGTCTTTCGGCTCCTAGCGGTCCGCCTCGATCGAACCTATACCTCTGCCTGGGAGGTTCTTCATTTAACTACTGGTCATCAGCATGGCGGGTCGGACAGTCACGAGCCATGTGATGAACCCCACCGTAGGAGTAACATTGTCCATGCATGGTGAGTCATTATCCACCCTGGGTGGCTCGCACACATGATCTTGTGTCATGCGGTCGACCACTTGTAGGTCTGGTCCTCTTAGACCTCTGCGTTATCTGTCTACTGCCCGCTGTAGAAGACTCAACCGCATGCCGGCTAGTGGTGGGTCCTGCTGCTGGAGACTGCTCAGTAAGGAAAATATCCACTAAGAGGGCTCTCTCCAACACCCATGTTTGTGTCGGGATGCTGTGAGAAACAACAGAAACTCTAATATCTTGCCTAAGACCCTGCTTGAAGGTTGGGCCCTGAAGAACGGGTCCCGTACCATTTCTGTGGAGTAGGTTGAGAGGTCTGTGAACCTCCCTGAGTACTGCGCCACCATCATGCTACCTTGTTGTAGATGCAACAACTCCTGTATACGCACATCTCGAAGGGTGGAGCGTACAAACTCTGCCCAGAATAGGATCTCGATGTTTATCCACAGAAGTGTCGCCTCGTCATGAATTTGGAGCATCAGGCTCCACCATATGCCTACTGCTGCCTCAAAGAGGATGGCAACAAGGATCACCATGATGTTTGCTGGAGTCCTCACTAGCCTCATGACTCTCAACACAGCCTCCAGACAATCCTCAGCCGCATGTGGGTCCGTCTCTCCCCGGAACCTGGGTGGTCTCTAGCGCTGGAACTCGTGCAGTGCGCTCAAGCGACGTGCACCCTCTGCTGCTGGGGCTGGTGGCATCGGTGGCACAATGGGTAATAGTACTGCTGGTGCCTCCGCTGGTGCCTCAACTAGGATAGGGCCCTATACTAAGGCCACGTCGCTCGGCGGGCTGTTAATACATACAACTCTCGGGGTCATAGCAGGTCGTCCACGGGGAGTCATCCTGAAAGAAACAAACATGACACGGTGAAGTGATTTATGTGAGCTGACCTGGTTTGAGCTGTTTTAAGGTAAAACCATTGAAAACACACACACAATCAGTGTTTTTGTGCACAAAGTCAGAAATCAGTATTCAGGGTCCTGGGGTATGGATACGTCGGCCGCCCGCACCAACACTGGACTCCCTGAACTAAAAACCACACTCAGTACCCTTAATACTATTGCTTCACAGAAAGAAAATATCAGATATATAAGTTCTGCAGTAGAACCGACTCCTATGATACCAATTTGTCACGACCCGTCCTCGGGGCCTGTGCTGTGACGACCCCAAGCCCACCTTCCATAGGCCAGGGGCTGGCGACTAGCACCAAAGGAATAATTCCCGAAAATTGGGAAGTCATTACCTTCATAAAAGTAAACACAACATCATAGAGTACAAGAGGAAGTAATACACAAAGTACAAAAGGAAGTGCTGGAAAGTAAATGGGCCAGAATTCAAAACCCATCGAAAGTACATCTACAACTGTACAAAAGTACAACAGAAAAAAACAAACAGCTGGAAGAATGGAAGCAGCTCCTGGGTCCTCCTCCTCAGATCCTACCTGAAGTGTAGGTACAGATTCCCTCCTCAGCACTCCACGTCCGATCATTCGTCTGTCTGTCTTCTCCGTGTACCGACTCATCGTGAGATCCACCTCCAGGTATCGTCCGGTCCTCTAACGCTCAACCTCTGTCAGTGTTGTCCGTCGTCTGCATCCAACACAATGAGGTGCAGGCATAGCCCGTGCCGGGGTGAGTATAAAGATACTCAGTAGGGACCCCGAGACCCTCAAGGTCTCTCTAAATCCAACAAGGATAACCACAATGTAGAAAATCAGTAGATAAATCTTACTTAGGTATAATCCCATACTTATACCTAAGTGATCTCTAACCCATCTCAATCATGAGCTAAACACCTAGGTCATATACTCAGCTCAAACCCGAATTTTATTCACGATATCAAAACTGCGGCTGCTGGAGAACTCCTCCTCTTTTGAGTACAGTGGTTCTGCCGCTACAACCAAGCGCGTCCCACTAACCTTGGACTGCTAAAGTACGCCACCCGTCGAGTATTGTGGGTCTGCCGCTGCAAACAAGCGCATCCCACCATGGGTCTACCACTATAACCAAGCGCACCCCCTCATAGCCTACAGAGGTACTCCTTCTGTCGAGTACCGCAGGTCTGCTGCTACAATCATGCACACCTTCACCATGGGTCTACCGCTACAACCAAGCGCACCCCACTAGGCTATCTGAATCACTCTGAGTTGATCGATCAGCAGTCGTCAAGTCTCAGTCAGCTATCAGGTCTCTGATCTCTCATAGCTCGTCTCTAGTAGGGTCCTCTCCATGAGCTACTAGTCGATACTCCAGGTATCACAAGTCCCATGACGTAGTATCTCGAAGGACCGCCTCGTCATAGGGGTCTCAATGCAACAGACGGAGCGTCAATCAAATGCCAGGTCTGTGAGTTATTAGTCTTTTCATCCCAGGGGCCCCGTTGGTTCCGTGTACGAACCAACCCGGCAGTATGTCAAAATTACCCCGAACTCTCATAGGGTATACTCATAGGGACCGTTTCTCAACATGATCACCAACATCGCTAACGGTTCGTCAAAGGGACGTCTGGTCTGAAAGTTATCAGCTCTTCCGTTCTAGGGGCCCAGTTGGATTTCAGGTTCAATCCAACCTAGCCACTATCCAACTGCATCCAAACCTCAGGCGAAGTATGCAAAAAGTTCTGTCTCATCAAGAGAAATCCAACAAAGTCAATGACACTTCAATCGGACGTCTGGAACTCAAGATATAAGCGTTTCCGCTTCGAGGGCCCAGTTGGTTTCGTGTTCGAACCAACCCATCCATACCCAATGTTCTCCAAAACCCTGAGTGTAATATAACGAATCGACCGACTCAATCCAATGATCGCACTGCAACTGACGGTTCATCAATCGGAGGTCCGTAGCCCACGTTATGGGAAAATGAGTGAAAACAGTCCGAAACTAGGGGGTTCGGGCCCAGTCTGACCCGGCCCGAGACACCCTGGGTCGGCCCGAACCGAGTCGACCCGACCCGGTTCCGAGTCCGGCCCGCTTGGGTGCGGCCCGGCCCAGCGTGCTGGCGCGCTGGCGGTCTGCTAGCCAGCTTGGTGTAACCGAGATGGCGGTCAGGGGGGGGGGGCACAGCTGCCCCCCTGTTCAAAAAAAACACGGCCCCCCACGCGGGGGCCGCTGCTGTTCACCCAACCGAGTGTTAAGAACCCCCGAATTCTCCTATGAATGGTCGGTCCACTTCGTCCTGCCGGCTGCTACCACCATTGGACCAGCTAGTCCGGTCCCCCAGCTCCGACGCCGGCGGCCGGAAACCAGCCCCCGCTCCCTGCTCCGCCGCGGCCCACTCCGGCCGCGGTACACTTTGTGGTTCTTCGGCGCGGCGCAACGGCGCCGCACATTCCATGCCGCATGATCCCTCGCGGTGCCATTGCACCAGGTCTCTTTCCTTCGAACCGCAACAACAAAAAGCTAAGGGAGGAGGGTCGGGCATGTTTGTGCGGTCTGGCCCCCTCCCGTTAATCGATAGCAAGCTGTCCAATTTGAAACGAGAAACAACGACGGAAGAATTTACAAATAACAACAACAATAAATCCCCTACTACAACAACGGTTGACGATTGATGAGCATCATGGAAACACCTTCGTGAGGTAAAACTCCGTATGCGCTTGACGGAGATCGTCTGAGGTGGAGCAGCGTCTCACACCAGCTGCAGAGAGGAGAAGAAAGGCACGACGGTCACTACTTGTTGTGACGACATTCTTCGTCGGGGTCTTCACGTTTTTCGCGTTCTCCAATGAAGAAGACAAAGTTTACTCTAGCTTTTGAGTATTCTCACCCAAACCTTATCACCACAAAACAAACCCAATAATAAAATAAGCTCCACTTATTTTATTAAGTCATACCAAGAGTTTAAAATTTAAAAACTCAATTCAATAAATTGAATTCAGGACTGGGCACATTAAATTTAAGGGGTGTCAAAGGGGATTGGAGAGAGTTATGGAAGATGAGAGGTCACCCACTTAGAAAATAGATTATCCTCTAGTGATTATTTAAAATTTTTGTGATTTTTGAATAATTTAATAATAAATTTAATCAATAAGATATTATTATTATTGCTAAATTTAATAATCTCCATCTAATTTGACATAAATACAATAAGAAAAAGTGTTAATTATAATATAATTTTTTCACACACATATAATATATAATATATATCTATTTAATTTATTAGACACATTATCTATTCCAAAATATACAAAATTAATATTATTACAATAATATATTATATTTTTATCTTAATTTAAGAAATATTATTTTGAATTGAAGAGACTTTTAAGTTAATCATATAACTTTTAAAAATTCAAAATAAAAATATATAATAAAAAGTAATTTCATTTATATCAAAATATTCATTTATATTCATTCATATCTAGATTTTTCCCATATGTGGGCACATAAAAGATAATAAATACAAGATAGTGATATTTTGTAACTATCATTGATTTAAATAATAAATAATTTATTTTCATGTACAAGTGTACATTAAACAACTGAAAATATCTCATAATGTGATAAGTATTGAATATTATTCATCCAATAATTTTTTGGACATGTTTTGGTTTTATATTAAACCTTATAATTTTTATTTACCCTTAATTAATTTCCTTAACTATTACCATGAGAACATGGCTTTTTATTACTATGGGTTAATATAGTCACTCTAAAATTAGAAAGGATCCATAAATGGAACATTATTGAAATATTTACTTCCTATAAATTATTATACCAAATGTTATTTTTTTTTTTGAAATTTATATAATTTAATAAAATATTATTTATTCTAAAATATCAATAGACAATTTTGACACTATTCATTAGTTGATTTCTAAAAAATATTATAAAAAACAATATGTTCAGACCAACACCTTTATACAATATATTACATATCCAATCCATTCATAAATTTTGTGGATGACATTAATTTACTAAAATTATAATTATTTTAATATTTTTAATATCATTTATTTGACATTTCTATTAATAAAATAAATATTGTGTCACTATTAAGTCATCGTTAATGGTTATTATTTAATATATATAAATTATTAATAAATATATATGATGTAGTTAATTCTATTATATATATATATATACTATATTTAGTTGATTTTATCTGATGGTAATCCCTATATTAAAATTAATATACTTATATAAAATGATTGAGTGACATTTTGTCATATCCATTAATTTTAATATTATTAGTGTCATATTATTGGGAAAGTGGTCAATAAGTGATTTAATTAAGAAAAATAGATGATATGGGACGAATTTAATAATCCAATAAAATTTTCATAGGTGTTACAATAATTTATAATATTAATTTTACCTTTAATTTCCAGATTTACCCTTAACCACGATAACAAACAATTACTAAAGTAACAATTCATAGTGCCAAAAAATAAAAGTATCCCATTAACATAATTTGAAACCACTGATTCCAAAAAAGGACTCCATTTTTCAAAACTTAAAATACATATGTTATAGTGATTAATTTAAAATTAATCTATATTGTCATAATGAGAATATGAGTTTTTTAAAAGCAAAAACAATCAAAAAATTGACTTCTGATTATGTCTAATATTAATCTGAAAATAATTTCAATGACCTAAATTATATTAAATGATAAAACTATAATATAATTTCACTTTAAAGCCAACCAAATGTATAATTTAACAGTAAAAATTATTTCGATTAAAAAAGTTGTCTTCAATTTTTTATGTATTTTTCACAAGTCATCAAAATATGAATGTTATTAGAAAAACATAAAAAATTTATCCAAAATAAATTTATTTGTCCATATTTTAAATATTAAGTTTATTTTCAAATTTTATATATAAATGTGTCAAATATTCGATTTAAAAAGTAGTTTCCATTAAAATAAGGAAAAACTACAATGTTTGAAAAATAATTCTTTTATCTATAAAATTGAATTTATTCTTATATCATGTATAGGAAATAAATAAGATTAATGTTAAAACTATATAAAACATATGAAATTCACAATGTAGTAAATAATATTCATAACCCCTAATTTAGTGGTTAGGTTATATATTATATTAAATAATAAAATTTTATTAATATATTGTTGTGCGGTAAAACTACGTCTTGCGTGTAACACAAGGGAACTCATAGTTGTGTGTAGTGTAAGTTAATCATGGTGATGTGTAAAAATAAAGAAATAAATAAAATTAAATTTATATTTTAATGTCCTGGGGTGTTACATGGTTACCATTTTGGGGAAGCTACATCGACCATCTTATTTTTTTTAACTTTCATAAGAATAAATTTCACTACATTCAAGAACTCAGGGAATACACCACACCTAAAAGTTCTTATATCTAAAATCTTCAAAAAAAGGTTAATAATATTAAACCAATGGTGTTTTATCAATTTAATAAAGCTTAATTATATCAAAAAACATCAAATGATAATTCTCATTGAACAACGTCTTCTTTACATGTGAATATACTATACGAGTTGATAATTTTTTTACTTTTCTAGAGAAAATATGGAATTCAATTATTTTCTTTTTTATTCTATATGTATCATATATTTATTTATAATATATTATCTCACATTTTTGTTCTTATATTTCAACAAAAAATCATCCATGGAACATTATTCAATAATTTTAGTATAGAAATATTTTTTTTATCATAGTCTTGTGATCGTTTTTTAAGCCTCAAGTATTTTATATTAATTATTGTGTGGTATTTATTCTTCCAATAAAATACACATTTTTCCTTTTGATTTAGTTATCGATTTTATATTATTATTGATAATTTACTCATTAATTCAGACATGTGGTTAGTTACTATGAGAAATATTATTTTTTTACCTCGAAAAAATCTTTATTTTAAGTTACTAATATAATCACAATATGAACATCATTTAGATTAATCCTGATTTTATCCTCATGAATTTGACTATTTTTTTAATAATATTTTATGAAAAATAAAACACCTTTATGATACTTCATCTAATTATTCCTTGAAAAATGTAAAAGTAAATAACCTTTTGATGTTTTCTTACACTACCGTAGAAATTAATTCTTTTGTAAAGGAATGAACATTATAAAGACACCTGAATGTAACTTATGATGATACCTTAAAAAACATATTAACTTCATATATGAAACTTTTTAATTCCATAATCCATCCTTAAAAATATTGGATATCCACCTCATGATGACCGCATTAATGTCATTGATAAATCTTATGATGTTTTATAAACCTTATAAACAATTAACTTATGCATATTATGTATGATTATAAACCATATAAAATTATAAATTTCCATTATATGAACCTTAAATTCCTTGATTGAATTCATGTCTTTGATATAAAATCATCCTTATGATCAGAGGGTGGAATCTATGATTTTATTTAATATTGATCCTTATAAAATAATATTGAACCATATGAACCATTAAACAATCTTATAAAGATAGGACTTCTCCAAAATTCCAAAACCTTCAATATTTGAAATTCAGTCAGTGCACTATGTAATATCCCCATCAATCAACCTTCACATAATTTTATCCTCTTCCACTCTTTAAATATTTTTGGACATTCCTTTACCAAACTTGTCAAAAAAATAACTCATTAAAATTCATAAGGATGTTTTTTATAATAAAAAATTTGTTCAAAAATTATCCCTCCCCTAGGAATGTAAATCACCACATGAAAAAACAGTTGACCAAATATATCCAGCAATCACTTGAGTATTTCAACAACTACATAAAAAGTATCAAAAATAATTTCCATAACATGGAAGTCCACCCCTTGGTGGGTTAACATAAACCATCCATCCTTTGGTCTGTCAACCCCCATATGAACAAAAAAATAAGTCTTGATATAGTCATCTATAACTTGGTACTATCATCCACCACATCAACAAAAAACAATCAACAATTTCAACCACATTATACACTACACCTTTTTGGTCAACATTTCCATTGAATTAGAACATGTTGTTCTATTACATCATACCATTCCAAACCAAAATCCACTCCTCATCTAAAGCCTCGGTTTAGTATGGGTTCTTATAATTTTTGGGATGATTTAATTTTCAAACTTGTGGATGGTATGGATTTTTAACTAGGATTCAAAACAAGTTTTTAAGTGTTGAAACATTTTAAAATTGTGTTTTCACCAATGCCCACACTTGTTCTTTTTTTACCAAGCATATTGAAGCGTAGTGCATGTCCCTACTAGTCATGATCATTGGGGCTCATCCCCCTAGTGAAAAAATCTATCTTAAAAGTTTAACATTATCCTTTGGAGGATTCAAAATGGTGTTATCCCCACAAAAAAAGGGTAGAGGCAAGGGTATATTGACTATTTCTATGTGTAACTAAAGCATGCGCCCTCTGGAAGAGTAAATCTTGCACCTTTTCTTTGAATATGACTGCGAAAATCAATTATTGCATGCCCTAGGTATATTTTCTAGTGTTATAAAAATGACCTTAATAGTGGGTATTTTATTCATCTCATGTTTACTAGTACCAAAGAGTGCTCCCCTGAACATCAGGTGGGATTCTTTCTCTTGTTTTCGTGTTTCTGGTGCTTGTTGAAAGAATGGAATAGGTTAAAACATGGGGGGATTGTTGCGACCATGAGGATGGTGGTTTCCAGGGATCAGTTTCTAGAATATGAAATTATGGCTCTTTTCAACTACTTTGGGTCGGATCCCACTATCCAGATTCGTAGGCATGCCAACTGTGCCTCCCCTAATAGTTCGTGTGATCTCCCACAAGGGTGTTGGATCTGCTAGACCCCCCACCCAACAGGCTCAAGATAACTGTAGATGGGTCATGTTGTAATGGTATAATTACAACACCCCTAGATTTTCGAAGATATATAGTTTTAATTTTTTTGATGTCTTCTATTGTACACTATACCAAGATTAGTTTGCACTATAAGAAACACAACATTATCTGGCAGTATATTCAACATTATACTTGTCTTTTGTTACACACAATTTCATGTTCTTTTGATAGAATTCATTTCATGCCACACTGGGTATTGATTTTATTCAATTTATAAATAAAATAAGATTGGATGATGTTATATGAAACATCAATGGAATCTTTCACTACACACAACACTAACATTGTCTGTGTTACACGCAAGAGCGACCTTACTCGATAGCTTGCACTGTTTGCAATGCCGAGTTTCATTAAACAACAGTATATTGTTAAAATATTATATAAAATATCCATTATGAATAGTATTAACAAAATTTTCAATTTTATAATACATTATAATTCAAATTACCAATTTTCTAGAACATGATATGAGAACAAAATCAATTTTTCAGATAAAATATGTATTTTTCAAAAAATGTAGTTTTACCGCCTTTTGATAGCGCACCGATTTTAAATATAATTTTTTTACACTTTAATAAGTTTAATTTGAAAAAAAACAAATTATTTATAATAGGGACATACAAATTTACTTTTTTTGATATTTTAATATTTCTCTAATAAAATAAAAATTTTAATTAATTTTGAAAAATAATGAATTTTAATTCGAAACTGCCTTTTTATCTAATTTAATTATATAAGTAAATAATACTTTTAATTTGTTTTAATGTTTAAATGTATTATATTTTTATGATTTATTAAAATTTTGTTTATTAGATGTAATTTTTCTTTTAAATTGGACATAAACACATGTCAATATTTTAATAGTGATTACTTCTTAGAAACCCACCTTTTAGTTTTGTCAATGGGAATTAATTTTAATTTAATTAATATAACTCTTGTGGTTTGAATTTCAGTAAATGGATTCCATATTTGGAATCATAAGGCTCAAATTTTTTAAATAGGTAACATTTATTTTTTGACATTATGAATAGTAACTTTATTAAATATTTTATTTACTGTGGTTAAAGGGAAAATATGGTAAATAATGGTAAAAAATAATAATATAATAATATAAAACTACCCTAACACATGTCCTCATCCTATTGGATGAGATATTTCTGACTATTGGAATCTTTGAGTTGATTTTGGGACCCCATGGATTCACTTGGATGTGAAAATGTCATTTTTTAAGAATTAATTTAAATTATAGATAATTATAAAATAAACATATATCTTTTACCGAATCAATTTTACTATAGGGTAATATAATATATATTTTTTTCTATAAATATTCATTATAAATTTAAAAAAAATTTCATACATCATGGTATTTTATTTATAATTTTTAAACATTATATAAATATATTTATATGTGACACAATTATGATTTATTGATTACATCATTAATAAAAAATTCAAATAAATGAATTTATAAATATTAAAATAAATTTGGTTTGACAATTTTGATTCCATCCACAAATTCTCTATATAACATGGATATACTAGGGATACTTTAATGCCTTTGGTTTGAAGGATTCATGTTATGGATTTCTAAAAAAGTCAAGTATTAATAGTGTCCAAAATTTACATAATTCGTAACTTAAAACATAAAATAGTTTATTAAATATTATTATATTATTAAAAATACATTATGCTAAAAAATGGTTAATATAATTACAACTATGTAATAAATTTCTTTTTTTGTGTCATTATACATCATATGGTAATTACATAAACCCATAATGTGTAAATAACAAGATATCATGCTAAGATTAAAAAGGGTAAAATAAGGGTTAAACCAGAAAGATAAAGAAAGAAATATATTCAAAACCTGTCTAAAAACTATTAGATGATGGTTATTCAAAACAATATCATCTTATCATAGATTAATATAAGTTTTTGATCATTATTAATAGATATTTAATTTATAATAAATTAATTTTTTGAGAGTTTCCTAATGTGCCCCTATCCCCTCTTATTAAAGGGAACCCCATCCACCCCATTTTCACTCCATTTTGAACCTTCCTTATCATCCAAGCCAGGAAAAGTTCTCTTTTAAACTTCCCTAGTTTCATTCTAGAGGTTCTGATGTTCTAAAAGGACCAACTATGGTGCCCTAAGAGGAAATTTAACGGAGGCATCTCGAGGAAGAATTAATCTCTTCTACTGATTATTTCAAATTTATTTTTTCCTATAATTCCTATTAAATAGATGTTTAATTATTAATTAAAAAAATTAGTATCAATAATATACTGATATTTTGTTATAAATATAAAAACAACACTATTTAAACTTCTATCTATCATATAAAAAATGAAATCACTGCGCGTGAGTACGTACGACTTACGGTCTCAACACCATAGTGTAATCTGTTTTTCACCACAACCTTACATGGATGGGTATAATGGTGGAAATAATATCAATATTTCATTAATATAACATTATAATAATTATGAGATATTAAAAACCATAAAATTCAGTACCACTCATAAATTATGGGAATGATATCTTCACTCATGCTTGCGTATGGATTAAAATCTCCACTGTGCAATCTGACTCATGCTATATAATATTCATTAAATCATGGAAATATAAATGAACTAAATGAATAAATATGATATATATTATATTATTATAATTCTACAAATGATATAACTATAACCTAAATATAGGAATAAGAACTTATCTGAAAAAACATCCATAAGAACATAAAATAGTTAATAACCGAATAAGGAGTAACAATGAAATGTTACTAACAAACGGAAGAAAATATGATCATAAATGTTATTGTAAATATTATTATGATTTTAGAATAAATCACTAACATTATTTAAATCATCATACAGTAGGTTCAGATACATACGAATCATATCATACCTATGTTAAGGGATTATTTTGTCTAAATTTTATTTCTATGGGACATATGCCTTAAACACCTCATATTTCTTTTGTGTGGTGTTTATGATTCCCCTAAATGATTTATAATATTTATTAAGAAGTTTATGATATCTAAATATGCATGTAATATTCTATATTTTATGAGGCATATGATTTCACAAATTATAATTGGTAAGGGATTATTTTGAAGTCTCATTTTTTTTATTTGATATTTCCTATATATAAGTATTTATTGGGGTTATATATTTCATCAATGTATATGTTTTATAAAAATGTTTTCATAAAATTTTTACTATTCTTACATGTATTGTTAAATTCATTTTTACACATTATTTACTTTTACTAGATGGTATAGAAGGAATTTTTTTTTGTTTACCATACGAGGATCTATTTTGAGTTTTTTGGGAAAAGTATGAGGAGAATGTTTTTTAACTTATATGGCATGAAAAGATTTTTGCGCTTTAGTAATTCCTTATTACCATGAATATTCATCTACAAGATTAAAATTTTATTTTCAACTAAATTATTTTATTTTAAAATTTCATGTCATTTGATAAAATAAAACGTTTTTGAAAAAGAAAGGATATTTTCCTCAAGAAGTATGTTCAAGTGTTTAATCATAATTATTTTCCATATAAGATGAAATATTGTTATCCCTATTATGACATTGATTTTATTGTGTTTATGATAGATTTATTTTTATGAAATCCATTTATTGTTTATGTATTTTGATGGAATAATGTTTAAGAAACCCATTTTATTTCATGGGTGATGCTATGATGAATGATTTATGTTTTTTTGGAACATGTAAGAATTATATCATTACGATATGGGTGAGGCCTATATATACCTCCATTTAATTGGGTAATGATTTATATCTCATGATATAGACATTAATAGAAAGTAATGTCAATCATTTTCAATAATACATGGCTTGAATGACACTTAAACCCGGTTCAGTAATGGGCTTTGTCCACTATGATGGTCTTGGGATAAATACCATTGATACTTTGGAAATAATATTATGTTCTTATTAGTTTTCCACAATTACATGTTTTATTCCAATGACATTATATCATGGTTAATGTTCATTTATGATCTATGCCTTACGTACATCCATGATTTATTTCATGAATCAGGATTTTGATGCTTAAACATTATGTTTTTGTTTTTATGTTCAAATATTAATGGTTTGTTTTATGTTATACATGTTTACCCTTACTGAGAATTAGATCTCCCCCTTTTTCTGTTTTTTTTCCAATGATATAAAGAAAGGTTTTAGGTAGGAAAAAGGGGGATGATTTTTATGGGATATGTTGAAGATCATTCACCTAGTTAGAATATTTTGTTCCATGTTTAATAATACACCAAATAAATACGGTCATTGGGCATCTATTTTTGTGATGTATTTAAGTATTTCAAAAAATAAATGGAATGTCCATGTACATAAATCTAGGGTCTCTATAGTTGTTACAAAAGTGAATTTTTAGTCAACCATTGGAAACTAGGATTTGAAAACTTTTGTGAGATCCCTAAAGATATTTCTAAGGTATGTCTAGAGATGTCCCTAGGGGTAAGTCCAACTATAGATTACAATCCTAGAATTATGGTAATGATCATTAATAAAATAGTATCAAACCTAATATGTTATATACTGAATGCAATCCTCTATGATAATGTTTTTTTCTAGTATGATTTTTTCTTCATCATTCTTTTTGGGTTTTAGACAATGGAAGGAACCCGAATTAACCGGGTTAATGACCAATGCACTGGGAAATGTAATGATTGTAAAACAAACAACCAATTGTTATGCGGGGTGGAATGAAAAATTTTATTTCTATACTTACACAATATTTGAATCATTCATGACTTACAAATGAGCAGAGAAGGGAACAACATTCTATTGAGTCCTTCAAGGGGCAACGTCCACCTCCTTTCAAAGGGGTCTTCTGATCCAATTGTTTTTGAACAATGGATAAATACCATTGAAAAGATATTTTATATCCTTCCCTGTTAGAAACATGAAAAAGTCATTTTGGCTCTCTATCGTGTATAAGGTGAAGCAAACCGGTGGTTGACTATAATTAAGAATACATGGAAGAGAGATGAAATCGAAACCACGGAATCAGATGAGTTTATGAACTTGTTTTTCAACAAGTGAATCCCCCCCCCCATTCTTCAAAAAAATATAGAAAAGGAGTTCCTTGAGCATAAAAAAGGATGATGAACATGTTGGTACATAGAGGGAGAAATTTACAAGGATTAGAAGGTATGATTTTGGCTTTATCATCCAACCTGAATTTAATGCTTATCGATTCATCAGTGGATTTTAACTATGTATTTGATGGGAATTAGTTGTAAGATAATTCAGTATATATAATGATATTGTGCATTGTGGTATCAAGGAAGAATGAGAAGTTGTTGTTACATATCCTTATCATGTTTTTTACCTGAATGATAGATGGAGTTCAAGGAAAAATCTCAAAATAATGGTGAAAATAATATGAATGTTTCATTACCCTCAAAGTGTGGAAAGAATCATGTTGTATATTGTATTAAAGGGACTAGAAAATGTTTCAATTATGTTAAATATGGTCATCGAGTAGTTGAGTTCTGATGTAATGGGAAAATGGTTTCTCATGATGTCAATAAAGAAGAGACTATAGAAAATGCGCCACCAACACTTCAATACTACAAGTGAAAGAATAATGGGAATTATGCAAACCAATGCAGTAATTAATGGGTTAATGATGATCGAGGTCAGAAACATCAGAAGGAAAAAAGAAAAAGGGAAATCAAATGGGATCACTGTTAGTGACGATGAGTATGACAATGAAGTGGTGGAATGATTAAGTGTTTATGTAACAAGATTTAAAAATAGTGTTATGGTATATCATTTTTAGTATTAGGGAATATGGGAATATCTATGTATCTTTCTGTTGTGGTTTTCAATATTTATATGGTACTAGTAACCATTAAAAGTGATTGAAATATTTTTGGAAAGAACATGATATGCACATAATGAAGGATAAAGAGATATTGAGATGTTTGATAGTATTAATGTGCTCATGAATGATATAAGTACATAGTGATATCGTGGATTGAATTTTCTGTATTTTTATTTCATGGAAAGAGTAATTACAATCAAATTAATATATTCACTATTGTTCTATGGAATATCATGTTATTATCATGTTTAATGAGAATCCATGATTAAGGTATTCACATGTATGGAATGTGACAACCAATAACTGCCAAATGAGATATTGGAGACAAATGTTAATTCGATTTAGTTCACCTCTTCTATTGTTTTATATTTTCAATTTTTGGAATGATTATAATGCTATCAATTTATGGATACTGTATGTTATAATCCAGTTTATGTTTGTTAAAGTAACATATTTTCTCACTATAGGTGGACTTTTGAATATTTGAAAACCTGTTCTATCATTTTTTTGTGATAGATAGAATAACCTATCATTCTGTCACATAATCTAATAACACTTCAAGAATGACAAATTAAACATTATTTAATTTAAAAAAGAGATAAATTGTAAAATTTTAAAGGAACAATCAACTGTACTGAAATCTTGTAAGTATTTATTCACATGAAAAAATATTCCTCAACATTAGGAAAAGGATCTTGAAAACCAAAAAATATTATCCTAGTATCTTATTATCTAATAAATGGGATAGTCATATAAATCATCATAGATTTAGGGATTTATGGAAGTTAACTTTCTACAAACCATGTTCTCTATCACTATCCATTACAACTGAATGGTTATATTTCTCTTCCATATAAATGTTTTTACTTCCCACTTATGTTATCCTATTTGGAAACCTACTGGTGAGTTAATTTAGGTAAGAATTATGTTTCTGACTTTTATTTTTAAAATTAATTTTAGTATACCTCTTTATGATGTGGGTTTCTATGAAAGAAACTTTCAAGTAGTAATCCATTTACAAACCTATAGAATATCGAGGGATAGATTCATTTTAAATGGAGAAGAATGTAATAACCTGATATTTTATTACACTGATTCTTTTATTTTCATAGAAATATTGTGTTTTTTCTTCACCTAGATTAGATTGTACTATACACAACACTGTATTAGCTTTTAGTATACCCAACACTATACTTGGCTTGTGTTACACACAATTTCAAATTCTTTTGATAAAATTCTTTTCACGCAACAATGAGTATAGATTTTTTTCAATGTATTAATGAACTCTTTTTGTGTTATGTTATATGCAACACCAAGAAAAGTTTCCACTACACACAACACTGACATAGCTTGCGTTACACGCAAGAGAGACCTTCCTTGATAGTTTGCATTGTATAAAATGATGAGTTTCACTAAGCAATGATATATTATTAAAATATTATATAAAGTCACTATTATGAATAGTATTAACCAAAATTTGAATTTTATATAACATTATGTTTAATCATACACATTTTCTATTATAGGATATGAGTAGAAAATCATTTTTTTTATAAAAGAAATATTTTTCAAAAAAATGTCATTTTATCGCCTTTTGATGGCACACCCATTTTAAATCTATTTGACACTTTTATATGTTAAATTTTTCAAAATAAACATCTTATATTGAAGAATAAAAGAAAATTTAATTTTGATTAATTATATATATTTTTCTAATAATATTAAAATTTTATTGAATAGTTAAAAATACTGCATTTTCATTCGAAACTGCCTTATTATCTAATTTATTTTAATAGATATATTATATTTTTAATTCGTTTTAAAGTGTAATTTTATTATATTTTTATCATTTAATAATATTTTGGTAATTTGACGTAATTTCACTTTTAAATTAGGCCTAAACACAAGCCAATCTTTGGATAGTTATTACTTCTTAGAAACCCGGTTTTTGGTTTTGACTACCGGAATTAATTTTAAATTAATGATTGTATCATATTTATTTTGAATTTGATAAAATGGATTCCATATTTGGAATTATTGATTTCATATTGTATAAATAGATACCTTTTATTTTTTGATAGTATGAATAGTAACTTCAGTAAATATTTTATTTTCCATGGTTAGAGTAAATATGATAAATAAAGGTAAAAAATAATATTATAATAATATCAAACTACCATAACAATGTACTAATCTTATTAGATGATATATTTAAGACCATTTTCATCTTTGAGTCAGTTTTGGGATTCCGTCGATTCACATGGGTATGAAAATGACATTTTATAAGAATTTATTTAAAATAAAGATAATTATAATATAATCATATATCTTTTACTAAATCGATTTTAATATAGGGTTATATAACTGATAATAATGTCTATAAATAATCATTAGAAATATAAAAATATTTCCTACAGAATTTTATTTTAATTATATAATTGTAAACATTATATATATATATATGACACAATTATGAGGTAGTGATTACCTCATTAGTGACAGATTCGAATAAATGAATTTATAAATGTAAAAATAAATTTACATTAAAAATTTTTATTCCATCCAAGAAATTTAAATATTTAATTAAAATATTAGGGATAATTTAATGCCATTGGTTTGATGGAATCATGTTGTTATGAATTTTTAAAAAAAGTCAAGTATAAATTGTGTCCAAAATTAACATTGTTCATAACTTAAAACATAAAATAGTTTATTTTATGATATTAAATTAAAAAAACCTAATAATATTCCAAATATATAATATAAATACAAATATGTCATTAAAAACTTTTTTGGGTCTTTTGACATGACATGGTAATTAAATTAACCCACAATTTGTAAATAACATGATATCGCGGTAAGATTGAAAAGTGTAAAATAAGGGTTAAACCAAAAAGATAAGGATAAAAAATACTCCAAAGTTGTCTAAAAATTATTGTATGATTTCTATTAGAACTAAAAGCTTCATATATTATAATTAAATAATGTTTGGAGCATTTTTAATCTAAAAATACTTTATACTAAATTAATATTTTGACGGTTTTATAAAGTGCCCCACTCCTCTCTTACAAAAGGGAACCACCTCTCCCGGTTATTCACTCAATTTTGAGCTTTCATGCTCGTCAAAAACATTCCTATTTCTCATATCAAATTCCCTAAACAAATTCTAGAGGTTCTTTTATTCTAAAAGGACCAACTCTTGTTCCATAAGGAGAAATTTAAAGGAGGCACATCGAGGAAGAGTAAATCTCTTCTACCGATTATTTCAAATTTCATTATTCTTGTACATCCTATTCATTAGTAATATAATTTTAATGTAATAAAATAATTATTAGTAATATATTGATATTTTATTATAAATAGTAAACAGACTTGTTTCACCTTCTATCCATCCTATAATAAATGAAATCACAATGTGTGCGTATGTATGACTCACCGTCTCCACGCCGTGGTGTAATCTATTTTCCCCACCACCTTACCTGGATGGGTTTAATTATAGAAATAATAACTATATATGATTAATATATCATTGATAATAATTCATAGATATTTTACACCATCCAATTAAATACCACACATCAATTTTGAGAACAATATTGTCACTCGTGCTTACATACGACTTACCATCTCCACAGTGTGATGTGATTCATTCCAGATAATATTAACTAAATATTGATTATATAAATGAATTAAATGAATAAATATGACTTATATTATAATAATACCATTATATAAATTATATAACTCCAACCTAAAAATATTAATAAGAAATTATCTAACATAACATGCATAAAAACATAAGGCAGTTAATACCCGAATAACGAGTAACAATGAAATGTTACTAACAAATGGATGAAAATATGATCATAAATGCTATCATAAAAAAATTATTATTCTATAATAAATAAGTAACAGTATTTAAATATTCATACATGAGGTTCGGATAGATACGAATCATATCATCTCTAATGTAAGGGATTATTTAGTCTCACTTTTATTTCTATGGGACATATGCCTTAAACACCACCTCTTTCTTTTGTGTAGTGTTTATGCTTCCCATGAATGTTTTATGATTTTTATTATGAAGGTTATGATATTTATATATGAATTTTATTTTCTTTGTTTTATAAGGAATATGATTCCACTGTATATAATTGGTAATGGATAATTTTTCAATCTCGTTTTTATCTAATATTTCTTATGCGTAAGTATTTACTGGGGTTATATTTATCATTGATGTCCATTTCATTAAAGATGTTTTTATAAAATGTTCAATATTATTCCAATTACGTTTGAAGTCATTTTACCCAATTTTTACTTTTACAACATGGTATGTAAGGAATCTTTTGTTTGTTTACCATGTGAGGTGCTTTTTTATCTTTTCAATCAAAAGTATGAGATGGATGATTTTTTAACATATAAAACATGAACAGATTTTTATGATTTCATAATGCCTTATTCTCATGAATCCTCCTCTACACATTTAAAAGTTTTTTTAGCTATATTAATTTCTTTTAAAACTTCATGACATTTTGAGAAACGAAATTGTTTTTGAAAAAGAAAGGATATTTTCCTCAAAAATTAAGTTCAATTGTTTTATCAGAAATATTTTCCATCTAAGATTTCATAGGTTTATCCCAATAATTAATTTTTTTTTGTTGTATTTAAGATGGATTTATTTTTATTTAATCCACTTATTTTATAAGGATTTTTATGGAATTATTTTTAAGAAACCCATTTTATTTCATGGGTTATGCTAGGATGAATGATTTATGTTTTTGTGGCACATGTAAGAACGATTTCATTATGAGATGGGTTGGACCTATTTATCCCTCTAGTGAATTGGGTAAATATTTATATCTCGTTTGATAGATATGACTGGAATGAAAATTAAATCTAGTTTAGTAATCCATGGCTGGAATGTCATGTAAACCCGATTCAGTAATAGATTTTTTCCACTATGATGGTCTTGGAAGAATTGCCTAGGATACTATAGAAATCATATTATGTGCTTATTAGTTCGACACAATAATATGTTTTATTCTAATGGTATTCTATGATGGTTAATGTTCCATTATGATCTATTCCATACGTACTACCAATATTTTTTTCACGACACAAGATTTTTATGTTTTAACTTGATGGTCACGTTTTCACGTAAAAATGATCATTGTTTGTTTTATATTCTCCATGTTTACCCTTAATTAGGATTTGAGCTAACCCTTTTTTTCTTTTCCCCAGGATATATAGAAAGGTTTTTGGTAGTAAAAAAGTGGGAAGATATTTATAGGAGATTTTGAATATCTTTCACCATGTTAGAAGAATATATTGCATGTTTCAGGAGTCCTTAAACTAATACAGTCCTTGGGAATCTGTTTGTGAAATGTATTTAAGTATTTTGAAGATGAAATTTAATATCCATGTATGTTAATCTAGGTTATCTACACTAATTCAATGGGAGGTCTACTTCATGATCTAGAGGGCTCAATTATCGTGGTCTTTAGTGCATATTATGGTCTAGTTGACTCCTTAATGGCGGAGGCATGCACTATGAGTGATGGGATGGAGTTGTGATAGAGTAGTATACTTCATTTGTCTTATATAGAGATAGATTAGGTGACTAATATTCACTATCTTCTGGGAAAGATCAAGGTGTCTTAGTCTATCTTTTATCATATTCACATATGTTGGGATCTTATTGGAATCTCCACTACTTATTTCAATCTTGGCGGGAGGGGAACAATGTGAATGATTTTTTACCATCATGGTATTGCACGGAAATCCCATATATCTAATTCTATACCCTTATCTCTCTCCTTCCTGGATGTACTTCCATTTTTATGAGTAATTCCTTTGGGCTTCACCATTTTAAGACTCCATGATATACTCCAATCCTTAACAGTTCCTTTTAATAAAATTTGATGTTAAAATAAAAAATACTTGATGTGAGGTAATTGAGTGGTTACCTTGGTATTTAATAAAATAATCATTGTTGGGGAATTGAGTCTAAAAAATGGTTTGTTTTTGTAAAAAGGATAAATCATGATTATGAAAGTGGAATTAGAATCTAAAAATTATGTCTATATTTATTGAAATTCATGATTAAATAATAATATGTTTAAATAGATTCATAATTATAAAAAATGTCCCAAGAGTTCTCAAATTACATATGATACTCGATATGTTTGAATTCTGGGATGAGGTCTTGGAATATCTATAACACTTAATCAATGTGAATTTCAGGATAATTACTATTGATTTCAGGGGGTACATAACGAGGAATTATAGGACGATCACCTATGAACCTACATATTACTGGCTTCTGGGGAATATTAAGATGATTACTTATATTTTTCATGAAAAGTGATATCTAGGGAATTCCTATATGGTCATCAAATATTAGGGTAATTCCTGGACGAACGCTCATATTCAATGAGATACTTTGTAAAATAGAGGAATTCTTAGATGAGTATCTGGATTCCATGGGGTTTATCCTTGAGGTCAAATCACCAAAAAAATACATAGAGACACCCAAAAATTTGATTAATCTGGAATGATCAACACCCTATGTCACTTTGGATCCTAATACTTCAGGAGTTTAGTGTATTAATTTATTTTGAATCAACTACTTTGCTTTTAAATACCTCAATTTCACTTTATTGAAAGGCTTTTTATTTTAGGGAATCCACTGGTGTTGGACTACTTATTTATACTGACACCAAACTTAGGCCTCCATGGCACATGGGTACCTGAGTCGACATTATTATTTTTCATATGTATAGTTTTCAGGGTGTCTCTTGAAGTTTTTTTTCTTGGGGTGTTTTGGTCGAGGTTGGATGATGGGACTAAGAATATCTCAATTAAATTGGGAAGGTGTTGTTAACACCAATTCAACATTATTTATTTTAATTCCTGTATATGATCCACCCACATAAAATCTAGTATATAAAGAATTTTTTCATAGTATTGGTATTGATGGTTGTAATTATTTATCGACACTTTACATGGATTGTGATGTCTATATGGATTAATTTTCTATTCCTTTTATTTCCACTACTATTTAATCATAGATATGATGTAATAGTCTCACCATGGTAGTTTGACATGCCCTCTCTACTTGTTGGAAGCCATTGATGTACGGGGTTGTACACATGATGTATTATGGAAAACTAGTCTGAAGCACAAATCAAGTAACATCTACATCAGGGCTTCACAAAGTAGTTTTATAGACAATATTTTTTATCTTACTATTTGGTTGTGGATGATATGAGACTAGTATGTTTTCAGATATTTGAAATGTCCTCTTTCTTGGGCATCTTTAGCTACACATACGAGGGAAAAATTTACTTGATTGGGGTTTAATGGGTTTTTTGTAATTAAATTTTACCATATAATAATTTCTACCATGAATGTATTAAATCATTGTGATGTTATTGTTTTATAGTATTTTTATCTCTTGATACAATATGTAAAGAGATGGTTTGTGCGTTAAGTAATTAGTTTAGGTACATAGAATTGATTTTTCATCAGTAAAATACCTATGATTGACAGATGTCTAGGATTCACTCATTCTAGTTTTTATGTATTGTATATAAATTATTTGTACTATTATTTTTATCCTCTAATGGATTTCAATGATTTATATGGTTTGGTTTTGAAGGTGTTTACAACCATTTATATGTTTTACATATATAGGAACAGTGAAATTCTACTTGACCAACTCTTGAGGTGAATTCTAGGTAATATGTAGGTATAAAGGATATATAAATAGATGATATTGGATAAACTAGCTGTTAGTTACTGTTTTATAAAGTATTTTCCTCTAAAAATTGTGAATAAAATTACATCTATCTAAACACAAAAAGTAAATTTTAAAAAATCTATGGATTTTAAAATGTTGGCTAATGAAATATTATTAAATGTTAATCCTTTTAAAAAAAATAATTGTTTAAATAATGAAAAATGTAGAATAAAGATACTCTTAGTGAACCTAGTGTTGAGTGTCCATTGTGTTGTGCTCTGACCCTAGTTATTGTTGTTTAGGTCTAGAGAGGGCGCCCATGTAGTGAGACCCTTGGTTATGGGTTGTGAGACCTTATAGGGTATGGGTTTTCTGGATAGTGGGGTGTTACATTTTGATCCTTCAGTTGGGTGGTGACCCTATGGTTTTCATATTTTGCAACATGTTGTGTTTCTTGTTACACTTTGTGGGTTGTGACCTTCTAGTTGACATTAGTCTCTAGAGAGAGTGTGTTGTCTCATAGTTACATTTTTTGAGTGTGAATCTATGGGTGTGTTGTAACTAGATTCAGTGGTTGGATTTTGCATATTGAGACTCTATGTGGATTAGAACAAGGGTAGATGTGATACCTGTGAGAAAGTGTATTGTGTGATTCAGGACATAAGGGAATAAGTGTAATACCAGTGATCCTTGGACATGTATCTGGTTATCGTATCTAGTCAGTATGTTTTGGGATCGAGGGTTGGTAGTAGAGTGGTTACACCGGTGTTATAGAGGCGATTTTAATATAAGTCATGGGATGATTCTTAAATGATTAGAATCAATGCACATATGGTTCTATCATGTTTTTTAGATTAATATTTATTTCTTATATCTTATTTATAATGAAATAACGATGTGTTCTTATGTCTAGTTTTTATGACGTGTTTAGAGGGGCAAGATCATTCAGATGCCCAAATCTACCCTTATTTTATTGTTTTGATGTAGTAATATGGATTTAACCTTAGAGAATGTGTTAACAGATTCTATAGTGTGGATAAAAAATTATGACCTTATAATGAAGTCTGACAGGATTTATGGTCATTTGGTAAGACTCGTATCATAAAAAACTCTATGATGGTTGGATGCGATATTTGAGGATGCCTTAGGTATAAAGAAACTAACATGCTAGGAAGCGTGGTAAAATTCTTGAGGTGGAATGTGAGCCACAAATTAGTAGTGTATGACCTATGGGATTTTGATTTAGGTTTAGTAAATAGACTTAATAGGGAATATTGCCCAAGTGTTTATGGAGACTGAGGTGGAAGGAACATGCTCTAGATTCCCGGTGTCGTTTGGGTAATGAAATTGGTGGTTCAGGAGTATGCACCAATTGATTTTATAAAAGGATGTGGTAAGGTGTGCAAGATTTTCATAGGGAAGTTAATAATTGGATGGTATAATAAACCACCATTGGTTCTATATGGAAGTGTTTGAGTCTCAATAGATCTCAAGTTGTGTGGTGGTGGTAGCACCACCATAAACATTTACTCATTACTACAGTGAGGAGAGTCATGGAGTCAAAAAAAAATTGGCTAGTGAGTCCCAAAAAATAATACGTGAACGATATATGATGAGGAACTTCTGTGAAAATAGGTATGTCACCGCTAGATTATTTCAAGATATCCTTGTAGTGAGAGGTGATATTTTTGTTGAATCATTGGCCAATATCATAGATGTTAGGGTTTGACCTAGACATAGCCATTAGGTCTTGTGAATACATTGAGTGTGGCTCAAAATAGTGACCTGGGTTGTTTCATCTTGATATTTATAATTTATGATTATGAATTGATATAAGTTAATTATGATGGTGGGGATTGTGCCGTCAATAATTGAAAAGTGAGTTCTTTGGTATGGACTAGATGTTAGTGAATTCCATGGGTGTTGTTCTTGAGAACCATGAATGGATGGTAGTTGGTGTTTTGTTTTTTATCACTCAGGTCGGTGTTGGATAGCCATGAGAAAAAATTTATTTTGGAGATCAAATGATCATGGTCTATGGACTGTTGTCTTTCTTTGGAAATGTTATGAAAAAAACTCCTATAATGTGGAGTGATGTGTCGATTACAGGAGAACAACCATCACACCAGAAGGGAATCATATATGTGGAGAGGACCATGAAACAGTCAGGGTAGCATCATGATTCTGGTGGAGAACTGTTGAGGTGTGAACATGGATTCCAAATGGAATTACAAGTGGGAATCAAGTGACGTGGTGAACCGAGACTCGGAATTGGTGTCCATCTTGGGATGGTTCTACATGATCTGAGGGTGTTTAGATCCAAAATTATCTTGGGGTCAGTAGGGTCCGATGAATACGCGGATCATTGAGTATATTGGCAAGGATTATAAATGAGAGTTTGGTATGTAATCTAATCATCATGTTCAGGTGGTCATGTGGTTCTTTTGGTAATGAAGGTATTTTGGTTAGGTTGGTTGGTAATGTATTGACAATAGGATAAATGCATTGTTGAGACGACTTGATAAAGGATAGGCTGACTTTAATTATAATATGAAAATGGTTGTGGTGGGTTATAATCCAAATTTGGGATATCATTTTGGTTATGAGTGGTGCACAGTGGGAGTTAAAATGATATTTATTGGAAGATATAGTTTGTTCTTTTCCTGTGCATGAATGGATGTTGGGAATCCATATTTAGTTGGTTTCCCGAAAAGAGGAAGGTTCTAGTGTTCCACTAGAATTACAAGGGATTTTTTGGGTATGTTGAGTTGGAAAGTAAACAAGCATATTCATTGGAATACAACTATGAATTTTCGGAAGGTAATTATATTGGTGACGGTTCCATGAATCAGAACCTAGTACTTTCAACATGTACATTATGGTGGAGAGAACCATTGTTTTTTTGGTGCTTGGAAGACAACATCATTAGTTTTTTTTGGATATATCGACTCTATTATGTTCCATCGTGGTATTTTGGTTGTGAGTATGTGCATTAGCTCAGGTTATGGTAGTTTGATAAAATTATGTTTGAGGTTGTTCCTAAGATATAATTTAGGAATTTGGATATTTATATATAGGATATACTACCTTGAATGAGTGAATAATTTAGTTTGGGTGACTTAGTTGGATGACTACCATGTCTTCTCAAGGATGATAAGTGTTTTAATGGAGAGTTTGTAATGTCCCAGCTCAGTATGTGTTCTCATAATTCATGGGAATTTTTAATATTAAAACTCATGGATGGGAAAAATTATGAATGGGGATTAATAATAATGTTACAATAGTTAGAATGCCATAAAAATTACTTTTGGATGATATTGAGAAATTGGAGATCCCTTCTATGTTTTGGTTTAGTCTCAAGATCATTTTGAGGGATCAAGGTGCTAGAGTTTTTGATTTTTCAGAATGTAGAATTAATTGCATAGCTAGAACCTGATTAGTCTTGACCATAGACCATAACCATGCATCTTGGGAAACACAGCCACACTGTTTTTGAAAGTTGTTTGGTTGTCACCTGGGAACATTAAGAGTGCCTATTGAGTGGCACATTCATGTCACAAGGTTAGTGCATGATTTATAAAATATTTTTCCATGGCCATGCCATATATACTTTTATAGAGAGGGGTTTTAATTATTGGTACATGGTTTATACAAAAATTTGACCAAACTTTGAACCCATTAAAAAGATGAGAAATTACCATTTCCATAAATTTCTAAATAAGTGTTTAACACTTTTTAATCCCACATTTGGGAAATCGATCCCAGGCACATCTCCTATCATTCCTATCCTCATCCTTCTTCGATATCCCTTAGTTATTTTATTTATTTTAGTTCATTTGTGAAATTTAAAATCATTATGTGATTATGTCCTTATTCTTTCTTATTTTCATGTATTCTATTTCCAATAATTTCAGATTCATTATTTAGGTGGGTTATACTGTATTTTTAATGTGTTTTCTAGATTATCTATATTTTTTTTTAATGTCGAATCAGGTCTTTGGACCATCCTTAAGATTATATAGGTTGTTCATTTAATTTAACTCATAGTATAACATTATTTATGAGTGATTGTGTAATGCAGTCAATATGGATCTATTGTCATTTGATCTAATTTAATTTAAAAAATTTAGGTTTGAGTTTAATATTATAAATTCCCATTCAATATTCCCAATACCATCATAATTAGTGATTTCAAGTGGGTAAGTATAAACATGGAATGGATTGATGAATTTAAAAACATAATCATGTTATAAATGATTTTAATAGGAATCATAGTTGGAATTAATTTTTTTAAATTGAATCTAACATCCATTTATAATCATAAATTGTTGACATTTAAGATAGAATGTACCTAAATGTAGGATAATTGATTTATTTTAATAGTGGGTTATGATTTGCTATGTTGTTAAAAAATCATCAATTACTTGTGACACTTGATGGGTTGGAATTCATAGATTTGTGCCTTGATTTTATGTGATACTTGATGATTGGAAATTCCTTGATAATTTCCATCGATTTCGTGTTATACCTGATTATGAATTCCATGATGATCTCAATTGATTCCACATATGACTAGATACATGGGAATATTGGGATGAGTGATAGGATTTCAAAAGACACATGATATTTTGGGAATGCCCACATGGGTGTCATATTAAAGGAGAATGTAGGAAGGAGTTTTTAGATTCCATATGATACTCAGTGATACTGGGGGATGCTGAGATGGGATCATGGATTCCATGTGGTCACATATAGAGGTGTGGTTTTCCTGATATACTCAAAGACACCTCATAACTATACAAATTAGTTAAGACTGAACCCAATTATCACAACGGAGTCTGGGACTTCAGGTGTTCTATTTATTTATTTTTCCTCAAAATGTTTTTTACCAATACATCGCAAACATTTGATTTTATGAATGGCTATTTTAGGGTCATTAACAGAGGTATCCTACAGTGTTTTAAAAAAACACTACTCAGACCACTATGATAGTTTTTCTCACAATAAGTCATTTTTCATTGTCATATAAATGCGTTTTATTATAGTAATTGGTGATTTTTTCATTGGTTTTCTAGGTTAGAGTTGGATTATGGGACCAAGAATCAGTTAAAAATATTCCGAGAATGTTTTTCTTCCTCAAAATAAATTTTTTCCTTTTACTACTTGTTCATGATCCTCCCACATGGGATCTTGTATATATATAATGTTCATTTATTATTCCATTTGTTGGTTGTATTGATTTATCTACACTTTCACTTGATTGTGATGTATATATAGATTAAATATATATTTGTTTTTTTCCACATCTATTGCTACTCTGGTTTGAGGCAATATTATCCCCATGATAGTTTTATAGGAACTCACTATTAGTTAGAAGACAATGGAATAATATGAGGTTCACTTGAGTTCTTGTGGTGAATTTTCCTTGGCCACGAGACACATAGATTCTAGGTAGAGGTGCCTCACCTCATAGGTAACTAATCTAATGGGATATACACCAAAAAATTTCATAATATAAACCCCTTGAAAATTATTCCCTAATGCTCAAATTTAATTTCCATCCTTAGGGGATCTCCCTTAAAAATTAAAAGTATGAATACATGACTAATTTCTACAGTTACTATACATTCACATCTATTTCACCCCTGGGTTAACTCTTCTCCTATATTTTTCATTAAGGAACCAATCATATCTCACCCATAGTCTATAAATCTCAACATAACCTCACATTAAATCCCATAATATATTAAACACCCACTAGATCCATTAGACCAGAATAGGGAACCCTTCAGAATTCCTATCACCATATAAGAAAATCTCATCCTTCAACATAGTTTAACATAATATTACTATGAATGGGAACAATCAGGATTTTACTATCCAAACTCTATTAGGGGAATCCCAGTCTTACATAACATTGTCAAACTCCTCTAATATGAATTTTTTAAAACAAAACCAACTACATTACTTTCACTCTATATAATAATTGCATACTTATTTTAATGAGGTAAAATCATGGAATACAAACCTCAAACTAGAGTTATCCCCTTAAGAATTTCCAGCCTAAGAGAAATGAAGCCTTCCCACTACTACATTGATCATAAACCATGAATATGTGCCCCTATATTTTTTATATACTCTTGTAAATTAGTTATGTAATATTTATAAATAATTTTGAAATTAATTTCATAACTAAACCACATAGGGACAATTATTATAAACTCACCAGACATTGTAACCTCCCAAATTGTTGTGAATTGATTGGAAGATAACTCTTTTAATGATTTTATGCCTAATAAATGTAAATTAACCATTTTATCATTATAATTAACCTTCCAATTTTACCCATGAATACATAAAACCCAAAATAATTCAATGCAACATCTTACCTCTCCTGATATAACATGAAACCTCATATGTCTATATATCCCCATTATCCTCTAGACATATCACATTTATGTCCCATAATGAAATAATTATTTCACCATTAGTTTTCTAAATAATATCCTAAATTCATATTTAGGAAAATAGAAATCATTGTACGAACAAGGGAGGGAAATAAGAGAAAAAAGGAGAGGATCTTACCATAACCACTTAACTAACAAACAATAATATCCACTGATAAAGGGGATGAAGAGGGATGAAAAGGATGATATTTCCCCCATCTAGGATGAATGGTGAATACTAGGGCTGTAGTAGTTTTAAAAAAAATCCTATTAAAATATTATATTATTTTCATCTATAGTGGGGGCTCGGCTAGGCCAACTGAAATCCTATTGAATTATATATGGGAATCGATGACTTCCTATTTCCACCTGGATCCCATATGCACACATTGTGATTAAACATCACTTTGAATATGTTTAACTGGATCCACCATCTCTAAAACATCACATTAATCATGTAATTTTTTTTTAAAAAACTCATTCCTTACATAAAAATTAAATTTTTTAAAATTAAATTGGTTCCACTTCCATTGACACCTGAATTGTTCCCCAACTACAACAACACCTAATGACACTGATTATTATTGATTTTTTGTATTTTATTTTTTGGTGAGGATGTTTTTACTGATGAAAAAAAGTATAATAATTCCTCTAATGTTGTTTACATAATTTTTAGCCTTAAAATCAGTAATTAAATACCCCATTCATTTATGTTTTACCATTTCCCTTCTCTTAACAATGAATTTGTTATAGGAGGAACCTATTTAGTATTATATTATAGTAAAACCATTATTATTGGATTTTTTATTTCATATATGTACTTTTAATGGTTATTTTTGGGTGATATTAGGTCTGATATGAAGTGATTTTTCTTGAAGTTAAAGGAATGATGTGTTGATGCTTCCCCTTATTTGACATTGACATTTCATGGGTCTAGGCATTTAAATTACTCATATATATATTAATTTTTATTATTATATCTATCCAATTATATATATTTTTATAAAAGTAATGTTCCTTCCCTTATTCAGGATTCCATACCCATGGAGTTCCCCAATAACATAGGTTCTATTGGGGATATGCTTTACGGGCCGCCCTTGATATCATTGCTAGTTTAGGTTGAGTCAAGGAACGGTTGGTTATTGATAAAATTGAATGGGATTGAGTGTTACAGGATTGAATTTTAACTAGGAACTGGTGATATTTTTATGGGTTGATAATACTATCATGATAAATAAACCCAAATTGTTAAATCGAACTGGGATGAAATCATAGGGAACAAGGCCCCTTTGATTATATATATGAGAGTCGGTTAAATTTGGATATTTATTGATAGGATAATATACTTGTTCTAGTATATTAATACAGTTTATGTATGAAATAAAATATATAAATACATCATCGGGATTACATGTGCTTTTATTGAACTCTGTGTATGATTTACTACGATGTAGTGTAACTAGATACATCAACATTATTATTTTCTCGAGACATTTTTTCGTGTTGTTAATCATCCTAGGAATCAAAATTCTGTGGAGGAGGAGAGGGTTTAAGAAGAACCTATATTTTATAGTGGAAAAACATGATAGATAAAAAATAAAATAATATTTATGAGTTTTTAATAGAAAATCATACTAAAGTTTAAGGAATATTTTTTAAAAAAATTAATAAAGTAATGGTTGAAGTAAGTATAGATATCATTTAAACTAATACATGCCTATTATGATCAGTAGATTTCACTATAGGTGATTTTTTAATGTGTAGTAACATAAAAATATTTGAATTTATTTCTTTTTGATAATGTAATTTATATAATCAAGAAGAGTTTCTACAAATATATGTTTATAGAGAAGTTGATTAAAACTACTGTTTTTTTAGAGTGAAAACATGATTTATTATATAATTTCTGTAATGTTATTTTATATGAAAATATGGATTAATGTTTATGATTCTTTTTTTAATTCCATATATTTTTTGGATGATGTGGAGAGAGATATTTCTACTTTAGTAAATGAGTTTTATAGAAGATCAAGTAGAAGTCCAATTTTTACTCTATGTTATTATACTGCGGTATTGTGGAAGTCATTGGCCATAAATGTACTTTGGAAAGGTAGGTTATATATCTGTGGGATGAAAATATAACTAATTTCTGGGGGAGAAGGAATAATGATCCATTTAGTTTTGGACTAGTTGGGTTACTGACCTAAGACCCATTTTTTAACAATTCCAAGGACTGTCCTTTTGTAACCCCCCATATACTAGAACTTTTCTAATTAGTTATTATTTTAATGTTAGAGGAAATTAGATGTTCATGTGTAATTTTTTACTGAGTATTTTTATATAGTCCCATGAATAATGTAATGGTAGATGACATTTCATGTCAACCATAGTATCCACCTCGATAATTTTAGTCATAGTACTACTAGAGACCATATAGATCCTTCATATATGGTGCTGGAAGTAGAGGCCCACCACATAATATCCCTCATAAATGAGAAATGTCTATACGTTAGAAGAAAACTGGTGGTAAGGGTATGATATAGAAGGATTTGGATATGGTAAACATCATATTGTTTAATTTAATGGGCTAAGAGGACTTTATTTTAAATGTGGTATAAAATTTATTTTTCAATTAGCACCTCTACATTTTTATTATGGTGTATCATATTCAATTATTTGACATATAATATTAAAATTTATAGAATTATGCAGATAAGGAATTAATTATCCTCTCAAATAACATACAACTATGATAGATTGGTCAACAATAGTTAAAGAGTTTCATGGGAATGAGTTAATAATTTTTGTAAACCATATAATGTGCGATATAGTCTCAGTACACATGAAGTAATATTTTTCAGAAATTCAATAGAGTAAATTCATTTAATGAGATCTTATATTGAAATATATTAAAAGAGGGTGATTTTTTATAATAAATATGGAGATTTTATGGTTCTCATTATAGATATATATTGGATAAAATTTTCACAGTCTATGAAATTTCATTGAGTTAAATATCACATTTTACGTTTAATGCTATATTCTTGTGAAGTTGGGTTGATAGATATTATAAAAGTGAAAATGGATTTCATTTATGTCTTCAAGAAGAAGATTACCTCATTACTGTTATGGTGGAAAATTATTTTTATCATGGATCTATAATTGGGTACCTCTATAAAATCTATAGGTGTTAGTGATACAGTTATGGAAAAGCTTCAAGAGCTCTAAATTGAGATTGAGTAAATGTTATAAATGGATTTTATTCAAACATGTGTATCTCGATGGATATTCCTAGTATTTTACATTAATAAAATCTATAAAAGTGCGAGATTTGTTTATTACTTATCAATGGTTGAACATAGTGACAACGAAGAATCGACATCCTCTATTGAAGACTGCTATCTTATTTGGCCAACTAAAGGAATCTAGTTAGTACATACAGATAAAATTTAAATAATGATTCAACTAAATGAGGTTTAATTAGGAGGAAATTAATTATACCATATTATAATTTCATTATGGAAATTTTTTAGTTTATATTTATTTACTTTGATATTACCAGTTCACTTTTAATGTTTATGGGACTGATTCAACAAATATACATACCTAATTTTTTCTACTTCATGGCAGTGTTTATAGATAATATTACGATTCATTTGAAGATTTAGGAGAATCTTATTGAACATTTATTAATTATTTTAGGGATTTTTTCTTAATATTATCGATTTAAAATCATGAATAAATGTTTTTTATGTATGGGGAGTATATTTTATTGGGAATTTTGTTTCTTTTCCAAGAGTTTCTATAGATCCCTCTAGGATTATGGTGGTTGTTTCTTGTTAAGTATTAAAGAATATCCTTGAGGATTGTAAAATTTCTAGTTTCATTAATTATTTTCAATGTTGTTGTTTTTGTATTTGAATTTACTGAATCATTTTTTATAAGGAGTTATATTTATTTAATGTATAGTATATGATATTGCATTATATATTTTAATAGAGGAATTTTATTCTCATCAAAATATATTTTTGGAGGTACTATAGAATTACGATTATGAGATCTCACAAAATCTATTAAAAGGTAATGTTGTGGTCAATTTATTTATTAGGAATAATTATAATGATTTTTCTTCAGATGGTTGTTAGGAATGAAAGAAGATTGTTGTGTTTATAGAGCTGTATCTCGTTATGGACTTGGAAGGTAGTGTAGTTTTTCTCTATTAGATGACGATGAATTCTCTTACATTTCAATAATTAGAGTAGTCTGAGTTGGGATACCATTATGTGATATGTATAGATATTTAATAGATATTTGTAATATACTATGTTGTTGGTTAGAGGATAGAAAACATCAATATTTGATTCATGGTTTGTTTCATATTACCCAAAGCATGGAAGAGATAGTTTTATATGAGTTTCACATATCAATTAGTCAGTTATAAAAATTTAAGAATGGTTCATCTTACAAATGATAATCAATTATAATATCTTACAATGAATAAGAAAGTGATTATATTTTTATTTAGATATTTAATACGTTTTTATGTGAATGTGGATCAATGATTTATAATACGATTCGTACAACTATTGAATATTTGATTGTATACGTGGGAAGATGATTCCATGGACTTATTAACGGATTACCCCATGTACTAAAAGGGGAGGATTCCATTTGCATTGTGGTTCATAGGTTACAAAAATGAGTTTATTACTTACCAATTCAAGAGTAAAACTTTTTTGAATCCACATTTAAACCTGTATAGGATGTAAAAAAGACTCACGAGGTATTTTTGGTTATTTTTCAAATCAATATCATCAATTTACATCATATATTTAAAGGTTAATGAAATATAAATTTGGTTCATAGCTATGGATAAATCATTCATTCCACCAACAGATAGATGGTCATACTATTTGAATGATTTAGAAATTATAGGATATTTTTAGGGTATGAAATCAACATTTTTATAGATTTTAGGGGAAGTTAGAGTTATTGGAAAAATTTTGTACTAAAAAATTATCACCCCACAATTGGGATGGGTTCATTTCAGGTATTGTATATAATTATATACAAATAACATTTATATTAAAAAGATGTTATAACAACCTGATTTTTTTAAATACTATGTTGCAAACTTATATGATATACCATAAAGATTTAAAATGAACAACTAGATAATAATATAATTAAATTTTTCTATTATATCCTTCAAATTAGAATTTCTGGTACGAAAAAGATAAACTAAATTCTAAAAATACTCCTAACACATATATATATAATTATTTGAACAATTAATTATAAATTAATGTAAAAACCTCTTAAAAATAAATGGAAATATTTTTCTGAAAAAAAAAATTCAAATATGAAAAATTTCATTTATACCAATAAATAAATAAATAAATCTTTTTGAATTATATTAATGATATATATATGTATATATATATTATTTAATATAATGTTTGACATTCAACATATGTTTTTTCTTGACATGAGATAGGAACAAATATTATTTTACGCAGAAAACATGTATCTTTCTAAAAAGGTATTTTTACATCCTTTGGATGGAATTTTTAAATATAGTTATTGACACTTTTATAAATTATATTTTCCTAAAAACAATAATTTTTGAAATCATAAAATAAAAATATATATTGGATTAATTTTTTATATTTTTATGGTATGTTTCATTTTTATAGGAATAGTGAAAAATATATAATTTTAATTGAAAAATGATTATTCATCAAATTTATTTATTGTACTAAATTATATTTTTGAATAGTTTAAAATTATAATTAGATCAATTTTTTATTATCTAATATTATATAGGTCATTGTAATAAAATTTACATTGAAATTGATAATAGAACATTTCAATATTTTGATGGTTTTTACTTTAAGAACATATTTTCTCATTCTGTTCATGGGATTATGTTTTCATTAATTTATGGAAATTATGTATTTTGATTTTTTAAAAATGGATTCCCTATTTTTAATCAGAAGGTAAACATTTAGTAAATATGTCCCTTATATTTTTAGACATTATGAATAGAAATTTTAGTAATTTTTTATTAACATGATTTAACGTAAATCTGGTAAATAAGGGTAAAAATAATATTAGAAATATTATAAAATTACCCTAAAACATCTCATAATTTCACTATATGAGTTTGTATCTACCAAAAACTTCTTTGGGAAAAAATTAAATCCTTCGAGAGACACTTGGATGAGATATTCACATTTATAATATTTTATATAAATAAAAGTCACAGATGTGATACTCATGCTTTTCATATCAATAAAATTATTAATATGGGTTTATATAGGGGATATTTCCGACTATAAATGTTAATTTTAAATATAAAATTATTATATTAATAATTTTAATTTATTTTTAATTTTTATGAAATAAATAATTACCTTAAGGGAATACATAATGATGATGACATAATTCTATAATTAATAGAAATGTCAAATAAATAATATAAAAAATCTTAAAATAAATATAATTTATATATTTAATATAATACACAGATCTTATATATTACATTTACATTTATTTATTAGTCAAAAGATTTGGTTTCAATATATCATTTTGTTATGATATTTGTAAGAATCCTAGTAATGTGTAGTGTAAAAATTGACATTAATGATATTTTAAAATAAATAATATTTTAGTAAATCATTTAAAATTCATAAAAATATAAAAATCAGGAAAATTATTTTTATAAGTCTAAAAATTTCATAAATTACGCATTTATAGCTCTTTTGGAATTTTATATTAATTATATTAACCCCTGATAAATTACATGATATCATGGTAAGAATTAAAATTCTTAAATAAATATTAAAACCAAATGATAAGGATTAAAAAATATTCAAAAATTGTCTAATTTTCATTGGATAAATGTATTTATACCCATAATAATACTATATTTTAAATTATAATATTTTAAACCATTTTTATTATAATATTAATTTATATTAATTCAATACATTGAATAATTCCAAGAGTGCCCCTCCCCTCTCTTATAAAATGGAAATCATTATTCTCTTTTATTCTCACATAAAAACCCATTTGGATTAGATAATGTCTTCAAAAATTCATTACTATAATCCCTACCCACATTATAGATCTGTTATTTTTGCACGAAAACCACCCGTAGTGGTCTCAGGGTGTTAGGAAAAAGAGATTATCTGATGATGATGTATTGTTTTAATCAAGTATTTCTATTTTAATTATTATAAAACTGTTTTAAAATATTATTCACATATTATGTAATATTAAATAATATATCCTAGATATATTAAGATATTATTAGGTCAATATATTCACCTAAATCTGTCCCCACTTCCATCAAATGGGAAATAAATTATCATTCATTGGTACGATGAACTACCACCCCACAAACTGATATAATTCACTTTCCATCACCATATCTAAAGAATAGTTATAATTATAGAATTAAATTTTATATATAATAATTGTGACCTATTTATCATTATTAAAGTATAATATATATTTTATTTTCAATCCATTCCATACAAGAGAAAATGACAACACTGTGCATAGGAACGTGTGAACTATCCCCTACACGAAACGATGTGACACATTTTTCAACACCGAATCACATGAATGATATATATAAATATATTTTAATAATTTATATTTTATTAATGATATTATTATCATTCATTGAATATAAAATTATAATTACCATCTTTCCATAATGATCATTGAAAAATGAACACATTACTCATGCATATGTACTGCTTAACATCTCTATGATTGTAACATAGTTCATTTTTCATATCCATATTTATTGAATGGATTTAAATTTTTTGGAGATAATTTATTTATGAACACTCTTACCATTTATATGATTCCAAATCCATGTTGGACTCAAGCCCTGAATTTTATCAAAATGTCTAACATGAACTTGAATAATTAAATAATTGTTATAAAATTGAAATAATTGATATAAAAGAATAATAATACTTAATAAGGTTATAATGAAATTAAATAATTAAATTTAGCTGATTATTCAAGAATATGATGATAATATATGATGATTTGGACTAAAGGAAAGGGACTTCTTCTCAATCCCCATTCATTAAGATATATTTTGATTTTATACATCCTTCTACTTTTATTAGGTGTATATAAATCCCCTTGGACATTTAATTTAATTATTATATTTTTTTAATGATTTGATAGATTTTATTCCTTCACGAGGATTAATATTCAAATGTTTAACCGTGGTATGAGACACATTTATTTTAATGTTTTCTTTTAAATGTTTAATGATTAAATTTTAAAATTGATTCTTACCTGTCAGTATTGTTGATATTATTTTTTCTTTTGATTTAATAAAGTAATTATAAATGAAATTTTTTGTCTATTTATGAAATTCATTCAAATTCTTCATAAAATTATTTTTTAATTTTTTATGTATGTAATCATAATATTTCTTGGGAAATGACAAAACAAATCATCATTTTAACATATACATCAGAAAAAACTTCTCTTATATTGTGACAATTACTTCATATTTGTTTTCTTCTAAAAGAAATAATGTTTTTAAAATAAAAATAAATATAATTTTTCTTTTTCTTTTTTTTTTGTTTCTGAAAATGGGTTTTGTTAATGTATTTATTTTTTTAATAAAATAAAATGTATCCTTAGGATTAGAAATGAATTTTAACAGTGGTATGTTGGAAATTGAAAGGTATTATGTGTTCTGATTATATATTGGTACATGGACATGTGATATTTGGTTATGTGATAAACCGAGGATGGGTATTTCTGTGATTAACTAACGATATGTGGTTCCAGGATAACCTTATTACTTCCTCAGGTATGGAATCCGATCATATTGTTATTCCATTTGTAAGAGTGACAAGTAAGGAAGTTGACCACATGGTTATTCCATTTTTGTATAATAATGCACCCCTTTACGTAATTATATAGTATATTATTTCTAATGAGTTTTCATGAAAGTCTTTAGATTTTAAAAAGCCAAAATTATGATCCTTTAGAAATGGTGATTCATTTTTTAGTGTAAGAAGGTACATTTTTATGGAAATGTTATTATGAGTTATCATGAGAGTAATGGTTTCCTTTATCATACGTCCCTTACTGATTTTTTGTTATCATCCCATGTTTAAAAAAATTAATACTCTTTAAGGAAGAGTTGGTAAAAGGATGAGATCAAGGTGATTTTTGAGAAGTATTTTCATAAAGAGAAAACAAAATTTAATTTAAAAAGATTCCATTGATGAAAAATGGAAACTGAGTATGATTGTCCAATTATAATGCATGTATTTACAATTTAAGTGTTTTTAATAATTATCTAAATTTATAAACCTAAAGTATATTTGGGAAAGTAAATTTATTTCTAGTTTGAAAAATAACATGAATATGTAATGTTTGGGGTTGTGTCCTTAATATTGGTATCATAGTAGGGTTTAGACAAAATTTAAAATTAGGATGTTTTCTTAAGAGTTACGAATATCATAATAAGTTTATAATATTATGGTTGACCATATGATCAGTGTCCTAGATACCCAATTTGAGGCTTTATGTTATGTAACTTTACGGTGAGTAACATTATTTTTTGTGGCATTAATTATTGAGGTAATTATGAGTTATCATATATTGGGATGAATAATAAAAGGCATGAGATAACTATTGATGTTAAGACATATTAACGTTCTTTTGAGGATGTTTCTTTGATTTATTTTATTTTATAAGGATTATATTAGTACAGTTTTGGAATAATTAAAACTCAAATGATGGATGAAAACCCTTTGTGTCTAACCAGACCGTATGCATTGAAACCACAAACGAAGCATTATAAGGGTGAATCACCTATCACTAGCCCACATTATTTCATTTTTAGTATTAAATTTTATTTCTTTATTTAAACGAAACAACACTTAAAGGTTAATTTTATGTCAGGATAATATGTTTTATATAAAACCATTATATAGTAAATTATTTGGTGCTAATTTACTTTATTTTATTTAGAAATATCTTCAATATTTTTGGAATCCTATAAGATTAAGGAAGATATAATACCATGATATTTTTGATAAATTTTAATGATAGTTATTTTTTGAAATATCATTGCTAAAATTTTGGTATTACTATTGAATTTTGGAGATTAATGTTGTTTTTCATCATATAATAGTTTATTATTCATATTTAATTATATTATATTTTACTAACCATTTTTTAATTGTTTAATGTTTCAGGACAGGATAAATAGATAGTTAATTGTTCGTTTTTATAGTGAGTGACCGCCCGGTAAACTGATATAATTCATTTTCCATCACCATTTATCAAGACTGGTTATAATGAAGAAATTAATGTCTTTATATGATATTTATAACATATTTATAATTATTAAAAGATAATATATCATTTATTTTAGTACCTTTCCTTACACAGAAAAATGATAACACCATTCATGTGTATGTGTGAACTATCACTTCCACGAAGTGATGTGACTAATTTTACATCATTGCATCACTTGGATGATATATATATATATATTATGTATTAATATGATATTAATAATATTATGATAATTCTTTAAAGATAAAAAGATAAATACCTTCTTTCTATGACGAACATTAAAAAATGAAAATGTTACCCTTGCTTAAATACGACTTACCATATCCATGGCTATAATGTATTTCATTTTTCATATCCTTATTTAAAATAATATATTTAAAAATATAATTTATATTTTTAAAATTCATTATTACTTCATGAATATTATTCTGTAGATGGTGGAATTATTACCACTTTTAATTTTGAAATCATAACAAATTCATTTTGGGCACATGTTCCAAATATCATCAAAACATATGACATGAACATGAATAATTAAGTAATTTTTATAACATGATAAAATAATATATAAAAGGGATAATAAAATACAATAAATATATCATGTAATAAAATAATTATCAAAAGTTTATTATCTATGAATATACTGAGTGTATGTGATGAGTTAGACTCAAGGTAAGGGACTTCATCTCAATCCCCTTTTATTGAGACATATTTATATTTTATACACCACCATGTTTTATATAGTTTTTAAAAAACTCCCTTTGATATTTAATTTAGTTATTACATTGACACATAATTTTTTGTTAGATGTTACTCAGCCACGAGGTTTATGATTCAAATGTTTTAATGAGGTATGAGAAACTTTGATTTAAAATTATACTTTTAAATACAGAATAGATTTATTTCAATATATTTACCTCTATGTATATCATATTTATACTATTTTATTTGTATATTTAATAATTAAATTAAAAATAATATTTTAATTCTAATTTTAAATTTCATTCAAAGGATATAAAAAAGGAATCTTTTTATGTTTTCTGTATGGAATATTTGTCTTTCTTTACAAATGATCAAATAAATGTTCTTTTTAACATATTCGAAGGAAACAATTCTCATCCACTATGAAAATTATTTTATATTTCGATTAATATGTATTCATTCATGTTTTTAAAAGAAACATAAACCTCTTATTTTCATTTTTTGTGAATTATTTTTTCGAATATGGGTGTTTTAAATGTATTGATTATTTCAACAACATGAAATGATTTCTTATGAGTGGCTATGTAATTTAATATGAAATTTTGGAAATAGAAATAATGTATGTGTTGTGATTACATAATAGTACATGGAAATTTGAAAAGTGGTTATGTGATAAAAAATGATTGTTTGTTCCATGTTAAACTAATGATGGGTAGGTCTGTGATATCCCTCCAATGCATTTGGTGTGGAAGTCGACCATATAGTTAATAAATTTATAAGAGGTACAAGAATGGAATTTGATAACAAGGTTATTACGTTTTAGTATTATTATGTACCAATTTACCTATTTATATTTTATATGCTTCAAAATGAGTTTTTTGAGAAAATAATTTGTTTTTCAGAAGTTAAAATAATGATCTTTTTTATATGATTATTCAATTTTCAAGGTAAAAAGGTATTTTTTTCAAGAAATGTTGGTCTGAGATTTCATGAGATTAATGGTTACCATTATTTTAGGTCCTTTAATGAGATTTTTTTCTCATAATATATTTTTAATTTTTTTTCAGATTGTTTAAGGAAGAGTTGAGACAAGTATGAGATCAAGTGGAAATTTTTGAAGATTTTTCATAAAGAGAAATCAAAATTTTTTATAATAAGATTACTTTAACGAAAAAATGGATATTGAGTATAAGTGTCTACTTTTAATGTGTGAGTTTACTATATAGGTCTTTATCATAATTCTCTAAAAATAAAATCCTAAAAGATATATGGGAAAATAAATTCATTTAAAGTTTTAAAAATAATTAAAATATGTAATGTTTAATGTTAGGCCATTACAGATGTATTTTAGTGATGATTACTCAAACTTACTGGTTACAAGATAGGTAGTGGGTATAAATGATTATATTATATAAAAAGTTTCATATGATAATTATAACACCTTTGTAAAAATAAATATACCACTATAGTTTGATGTTAGTCACCATGTATTTTTAATGGTTTTAGTTAACATGAAGCATGATGATTCATCCATGGATGAAAATTCTTTCTAAGATTTATCATACCCATAAAATTGTTGGAGTATGTGATTAATGTTGTTTATTGGATATAAAGACTAATTAAGATGAATAAATTTCATAATTTCTGCAATGTGTCACAACATTAGAGGTATTTTCATGATGAGTCCGGTGTAATTAAATCTGGTTAGCCTGACATAAATAATGATGGGAAATTTTTGAATATAAAAAGGGGATTAAATAACATCTGGAGAAAATATATCCAAAGTGACATTCCTTTGGTGTTGTTTTTATTGATGCATGGGATCTTGGAAGAGAAAACATTGTAGTGAGAATCATAGATGAGGGTTTAATATTTTTACAAACTTTTTTATAATATTATCATAAATATTAATCAAAATATAATAAAGTTTTTTGGATTTGTTTAGGATGGAATTTCATGATTTAGACAATTCATTTTTTAAATGTTTTTCATATTTATCTCCATATTTTTTAAATTCCAAAGAGGATTACATTATTCATTATTGTGTTCTATAATTTAGATGATGTGGTAAAAATTGTTTCAATTGTATTTGAGGTTATGCTTTGGGATTTAAGTTGTTTTTTTTATCTTTTTATTTGAGAGGTATCTAATGTAGATGTTGGAAATTTTTTTATTATATATTTAATTATATTCAAGGGTGCTTGAAAATGAACACTATAATTTAAGTTCATGTTTGGGATGAAAATCAAGAAAATATTTGTTTATATAAAATCATGTTTCATGGTTTGAGAATTAAAATTCAAGGTTGATCATATTTTAGAGGAAGTTTGATGAGGTAACCAATTTATTCCAGGGGTAAAACTATATCGTGGTTTTTGAGGACCAATGAATTGTTTTCTATTGATTTAAAAAGTTTTAGTTGGTTTTTTCAGAATAGTGAGTATAAATTCTTTCAATAATAAGGGAATCTCTATGTTTTATAGAAAGGGATTTGACATATGGATGGAAATGAAGGCTCCACATATGGAAGAGTTGAAAATGTATTTCTATCATAACTCATGTAAAAGGAACTCATAATGGTGGTGGGTTCTAAAAAACTATTTAATTAAGATATAGATTAGCTTTTATTCAAAAAAGAGACCATAATGTTGTAGAGACTTTAATCCAAGAATTTTTGGTCAATTTTAATTCACAAGGCTAGAATAAGATGATTTTTCGGATGATTTTTTTATACAGGGGAACAAGATTATTATATATAATTATATTGTCTTGTAGAGAATATTTAACATTATACCACTATGAAAATTATGGTGACTATTAATTTAATCACAAAGATTTTATTTAGGTTTGATCCATATTATTTATGAAGCAAAAGTTATAGATAAGAATAAAATTATTTTTAAATTTTTATTTATTGAAATATTAAATATTTTTATCTAATTAATATGAAAATTATTATGAAGTGGATGAGGATGATCAAAAAAAACAATCATTAATTAATAATGAAAAGTTTGATATTGTTCATAAAGGATTTTAACTAAATGAAAGGGGAATGATACATCATAAAAAATTAAGAAGTTACAATCTATTCAATAAGTGTTTTTTATAGTGAAATAAAAATAATAGAATAGTATGACTCAATGGATGATGAAGATAAATATTTTGTGGATCAATTGACATAATATCTTGAGACCAATGGTGAGGATTAGAATGATTTTTTGGATGCTGTGGAAAAAGATATATTGAAATTTAATTTTTTTTATAATGGATGTTATAGTTTATTTTAAAATGATTAAAAATTTAATGAATAAAAATTAATTGTTGGAAAACATGATTGATATATCAAATCTCAAAATGGATTATAAGAATTGAGTGGAATTATAGTAGATGATTGATGGTCTCAATGTCAATATTTTATAAATTAATTATATTTTAGATGTTATTACCTTTATTATGGTCATGATAAAAGAGAAGTTTCACTAAATTTTGGAAAAGATACATATTGAAATGAAATAACTGAAGAATAATTAGTTTGATTATGAAAATTTATAATTATTATGGAGAGAATCATCAAAATTACTAATAATATTTCTCACATACACTATACAAAATTATGAATTAAAAAAGTAGAAATACATTTATCTAGACAAATAATTAATTGGGAAATAATTAAGTGATGATAATAAGGGAAATAAAATAATAGGTATTATTAGAAAAGTGACACCACACATTTTAAAATCCAATTTTTAGGATAATAATATAAACAATAGTAGTGTGAAGAATAAGAAGTAATTGAATGATCATCCTAAGGGAATGTATTTAAATAATTAAATCTTAACCATGGATGTGAAGGATAAAAAATTAAAGGAGTTTAAAATATTTGAAAACAAAACTAGCATATTTTCATCACCACGGTTATTATTATCTGAGAAGTATCAGACATCAATCCAGATGTTGGTTAAATACATTTTATGACCAAAATGAATATATATTTTTGGAATAAAATTATTTTACATATAAAAAATTATAGATATGATTTTATTGGGATATATTTTAAAATTATTACAAATAGACCAGCATAAGAACCCAGAAAAGAATTGAAAATTTAAAATATCATTTATATACATGAGGAGAATTGTGGTAGGTGTGGAAAAATGGAACATCTCTAATTTTTATCTAAAAAATATGCTTGACTTGTTGAGACTATGTGTTGATTGTAAATATAACAGGAATAATAGTGATGAATAAAAATATTCGGAGTTTGAGGTTTCTTATAACAAAATGAAGAGTAAAAGAGCTCAAATTTTGAATAGTGTTTTCTCATTACACATGATAGATACCAAAAATGTTTTTAAAAGAATTCCAAAATTGGTTGGTGGTTCTATTAATTTTTTTAATTATAGTTACATTAAATTTATTGGCATAATAATAAATCATATTGATGAAAATAAAATAAATTTAGAATAATTTCACATTATTTATGGGATAATATATAATCTCTTTAGTGAATCTCGATTATATAAAAAAAATAATGATATAATATTTTTTAATGAAAATTTTTTCCTTAAAAGATTAATGTATGAAATTGTTACCATGATAAAATAATGGAAAAGTTAGATTTTACTTTAAGTTAGAGGTGAAAACAAATTTATGGAACATGAGTCTAAAAGAGGATAATATATTCTAAAATTATAGACATGAGATCATTTTTTAAAATAAAATGATAAAAATATATATTTTATTGATATGATAAATATTACCATTATAAATGAATAATTAATAACCTCTTTTGTGATGTTTTTTATAAAGGGGATATAGTGAAAAAGGGTCATAAAATGACAATAATCAAAATAAAGAGGCTTATTGCAAAAAAAAATTCATATACATGTAGTAAAATATGTCTGAAATAAAAAAATATTGATTTATATTTTATATATTTTTTGGAATATTTTACATATATGAAATATGTTAATTTTATTTCAAGTAAATCATTAGATAATTATTTTATTAAGAGTTATTAAAAATATATTAAAAATTGTATTTAATTTTTTATCCCATTTAAATGGAAACATGTCATGTTTTCAAACTCACCTTATATTATTGTAACAATCAATGAACTAAATATATGTGATATAAGATTCTTCTTTTAGTCTCTAAAAAAATCCCATTACATTATTTTTCATGTAATCACCAAGAATAAAATCCCACATCAAATTCAGTTTGGGATGATCCATATTTTTCTGTTGGAAGGATTGGATTCCATGCATGAATATCTATTTGTAGACATCCTAGAGTTTTATGGTAATGCCTCTCATGAAAACAAGTTATAAATGTTATAGGATTAGAATAAATCAAAAAAAAGTAATGGAAGTAAGCGAAACTAAGGAGTTTTAATATATCCATTCATCATATACTATATTTATCTTACTGTGTATCACACTGTAGTGTTTTTATTTTGTCTAAGTTATAGTTTTAACTTCCAATTTTTAGGGATCCTTATGATTCACATGTTGCTCAATTTTTATGTGTGTTGATCTTTTGGGTTGTCTAAAGTTCAATAAGTCTGAATTTTTTTTGACAATTTTGTGTTTCTAACCCAAAAAAGTGTTTTTTCTGTGAAGAATTTTTTATCGAATAATATATTTTCATTGAAAATTTGTGATTTTAGATAATTTATAAAAATTAATGGTGTAATTAAAGAACATATAATTTTACACAAACCTTAATAAAATAGAGTTATGTAGTGGAAAAATCAATTTTTTATTCATATATGAAGAATCATGTTTTTTGTGCATATATTTTCATTTTCTTCAAAACTAATGATTTATTCACCTATATTAAATCAATATTCCCTGAAATATTTGGTTTAGTAAACATCCAAAATTGATCTTTTTTTGAGTTTTTTTTAATTCCCTTCAATTTTAAAATAATTTCATGGAATTTGTGATCAAATTATTGATTATTAGATGATGTGATTTTCGTTGGTTATAAATTTTTTGTGAGAAGCTATAAGCTCTATAAATAGAACATCAAAATTATTGTTAATCATTTTCATATGACATCCTTCGAAGAATATGGCAATTCAAAAATATTATTTCCAATTTATGATAAAACCAAAAAGGTTTGAAGTGCCCGATCAGTGTGAATCACTGAGAGGGGGATGAGGTGAATCAATGATCCTTTAAAACTTTTTAATAATTGATTCTTTATCAATTAAACCTCTATGGCTTGTTAAGGCCTCGATCCACCCTTCTTGTATCTCTCAGCCTTTCCTCGAGTGATGTAGTAAATGTAAAGTCACAGGACACAAGGATTTACAAGGTTCGGCACCAAAGGCCTACATCCTTGCCATGTTGGTTATACACCCCAACATGGTTTCTTCAATTATAATCTGTTAGTATTAAAATGGTCGATACAGAGTCCCACTATATCTCTCCTGAGTCCCACAAGAGGGTCTTTATACTGCGTCCCACAGTGTTAATAGAGTCACACTGGCCTGCTCCAGAATCCCACTGAAGACTTCTTCCACCCTGAGTCTCACAGGGGGCTTCTCCTGGCTCCTCGATTCACATGAGTACCTCTTCTTCTTGTTCATCTCTTCATGTATATTCAGTAGCCTGGGATAAAGACTGATGGCCTTGCTCTGTACCTCTGATCACTTGAGTTGATCAGGTCTTCTCGTCTTGCTCAGGATTTATCTCCTTCTTCTCAGGATGACCTGACTTCTCTCCAACTACTGAATACTCAGACAACTGATGTCTTTAACTTCAGTCTGGTTCAGTCTCACTTCATCACAACATTATGCACTGAGTGCATGGCATCTCTTCTTCCTCATGCACTGACTGCATGGCCTCTCAATTCTCTTCAAGAACTCTTGGTCTTGGACAACTCAAATGCACACAAGCTGGTTTGGCTTTGTTCACGTGTGCATGTGCATGCATGCAAGATTTCACTCCCCTAATTCTCTTCCATGGTGTGATAAACACTCAAAGAGTGTAATTTCTCCTTAAGCACACACACCTTCTTCACTCACACACTTTGTTCAATTTGTTCACACACTTAAAAGTGTGTTATACTTTAGTGTGGATGTCCTCTTCTTTCTTCTTCTAAATGTGTACACTTTTCACACACCTAGGTTCGGCCTCTTCACTTTGCACACAAAACTTCTTCACTTTGCACACACTTGATTTGGCCTCTCTCCTCTTCTTAAGGGTGTTCTTCAAATTTCATACACAAGGTGCAGACCTTCCTCATTTTTCACACACCCAAGGCTACGACCATCTCCAATTCTTAAAAACACACAATGTGAGGTCTTCACTTTGCACACAATCCTCCTCTTTGCACACCCACTGCCCGTAGGGTGTTCTCCCACATTGCACACACACGGGGTGTGTTGTGGCCTTCTTCTTCGTGCAAAAACACTTGTTTCTTCAAGCATGCACACACAAAAATGTCTCGGCCTTCCTCCTTCAAATTGCACACACACTGCCAACTTGAAGGCGCGCAAGTGCTTGGTGCGGCCCCTCCTCTACTCCATTGTCGCACAGGTGCACAAGGCACAAGAGCCGTGCAAGGCCTTGGGTGCAAGGCAGCCGTGCAAGGCTCAACCAACCGCGGGGTGCGCAAGTGATGCGGCCTCGGGTCGTGCAAGCCTCAAGAGTGCAAGAGCACCTTGGGTGCGCAATCTTCTCCTTCCGTGCAAGAATGCGGGCATGGAGAGCTCTTCCTGTCGTGTAAGTGATGCATGTAGGGGACCTTCGGGCCTTGGGTGGCACCGGGACTTCAGCCGCGCAAGTGTGCGCGGGGCTTCTACTTCGCGAGGCACAAAGGCACTCACAGGTCTTCCATGTTTTTCAGCAAAGGATCAGCATGCAAATTCTGTGCCTCGGGCACTCCTTATATAGGCAGAGGAGGTGCAGTTCATCCATGAAGATATGACTTGATCTCCCGAAGTTTTCGGGTTTTCAAGATTTTTCTCAAATCTTGATTTCTTCTCTGTTTCAATGCGGGTTCTTTATTTTTTATCTTCTTCACATGCATGCGACTTAGAACGCATGCATGGCTTTATTAAAATCCAAACCAAGCAAAACACGAACACATGATGCCTCGGCAACTTCGTTTGCCTCATAATTCTTCAAAATCTTCCAAACTTTGCATGCATGCCCATTTTCTTGCATGATCATGTTCGTTACGTAGAGACGAACCCAATGGATCCTTCAGCTCGAACAACGGTGGCCGATAACTCGAGATTCATCTTCGGAGGGCTACTGGTTCAGGCGGCGTCGCAGGAGGTGCCTCGACCAAGCTCAAGGTATAGGATAACTTGCGGGCCATTGGATCGGGCGATTGAAATACATCGGATGGCCGTGATCAGAAGATCTCGCGCGGGATCGATTTTGCGGTCGAGATCTGGCGCGCGATCGATTGAGCGGCCAGGATTCTCTCCCGGTGAAAATTGTGCGTCCGACATCGAAACGGCTCCCCGTTTTTCTGTGGTTTATCAAAAAATCACTCCCCCCTTCACCGCAATTGAACTTCTCCCCTCTCGGTTCCGCCCCGCACCGAGTTCTCTCTGCTGGCGTACTCTTGTGCCCACCCCTACCACTCGGGCGCGCCATGGCGCCCACTATGCACACACGGGCGCGTGCTCTGGCTCCCATGCTGCGCAGGACCTGATCCCCTGCGTGGCCCTGGGCTTACACACGGCCCAGCCTTGTGCCTCATGGAGTGCCCTAGCCTCGAGGGTTCCCCATGGGCATGGCGACCTTGAGTCCCACATGTGCCTTGGGTGATGACCCTCGGCTGGCCTCCTTGGTGGCCTATTTTTTGGCAAAGGAAATGAATAAGGACTTTGTTAAGAAACAAAGTACTCTCAAAATATAATGCCAAATGCCACTCAAGCCATTCTTCTACTTCATTTCCTCTTCTTTATTTATTTTTAATCATTAGAATTCCTCCAATTCTCTTCAACATTTATTCATCACTTAGGAATGGAATTCACGAAGGGTCTTCATCTTTAACCGAGCTCCTTAATCACATAATTTCTTCCATGTGCTTCGTTGATCTAATCCGAGATCAAATTGGTTCTTCTTCTAATTCACATGCACTAAGAAATAGTACATGGACTTCATTATCACCACTTCATCCACTTAGTGATTGTGGATGGATCACTTCATCTCCTCATGCATTGTGAAGACAATTCATGGTCTTCAAACATTGTTATGACATTGTATCCAGTTGATACAAGTTCTTTGAACTTAAAGACCAGCTCATCAATCGTCAGATGTAATGATGATGTTCCATCATCATCCATTCTTCAAATGGTGTAACTTAGTATCATCTTGATACAAGTATAGAAACATTAAGATCAGTTCTACAATCGTCTGATATTCATGGAGAATGTTTCAACCATAATCTACTATGTCACTTAGTAAATCTCCTATGTGACATGACTCTAAGTACCGTGGCCATTCTCCTTGATCACCATCACCATCACATCCTTTTTCATTCACATATTGACATTCCTTGACATCCATTCATTCCATGACAACATCATTCCTTATTGACAACAAATGCAACACAGTGCATTTCAATCTCCCCCTTTGTATTTGTTGTCAATACACTACTTCTGCACATACGAATGGGTCAATATGTGTGCCAATATTTTCTCCCCCTTATTGGCAATCAAATGCAAAGATGTGGTGTGGTTCACTTTCAAAAATCTCTTCCTCCCTTAGAAAAGCATTTTCTTCAAAATCACTAAGAGAGGGATGATGTCACATGTTCTCTTTAGCAAATAACCTTTAGTAGGTCATCTGTAAGTCTACTTGGGCTAACCCGGTGTAGAAAACAAGAGTGATATAACCAAGATTTTCAATGTTGTCCATATTTCACTATACATGTGAGATCATGCTTCAAGGGGTTTGAAATTTTTCAGATATATCAATGAATTGCTAAATCCTACACATACTCCACAAAACTCATTAGAATGTTCAGGTGCAAAGATAAAGCTCCCCCTTTCAACCATTTTTCATCAATCAATACTCCCCCTTAACTGTCATGATGAATAAAATTAAGAAACAAGGGATGGAAGTATGATTGGAATACCTTCACTTTTCTCAAGATGGTATTAAATCTCAGAATCCCATCTTCTACAGATTGGCTCCCCCTCAAGGGGTGCACTCCATTCTGTCCAAACCCCTCTCCAGATGAGAGTGATCATCATCTTCAATTCCCTGAAATGTTAGAACATGTAAATTCAAGTGGTTAGGGAATAAGATGGAACCTCCTTGGTTCATCAATGTGAACAACAAGGTTGAGAAGATTCTCTCAACCGAGATGTCCCATTTTCACCATTCTTCACACTTGAACATTTGATCTTCAATGATGTTTGTGCGGGTGTGGATCTCAACACCTCTTTAACTTCTTTGTGTTTGACTCCTATATTTCTAGGTGCCTTCTGAGCACTAGAGTCTCCTGGTGTAATCTTCATTCTTTTGAAGAATCCCTTCTGAGCTGGAATGAATATCATGCATTTATCACTAGTATGTCCAGCTTGATTGCACCTCACACACAGAACTTGATCTTCATGTGAAATATTCTTCTTCCCTTTTGCCTTATCAATTGCCAGAACTTTATCTTCATCTCTTTGTAGTTCTCTGGCAAGTTGCAACTGATTTGGCCATATGACAAGAAAGTCACTTGGATGTGTGGCCTCAGTTCTGGAAGTTCCACATAGTTCTTTTGATGCTTTCAAGCTACCTTTATTAGGCAACTTGTTTTCAATCAATCCCTTTTGCTTCTTCTGGATTGATTGTCTTTTTGAGTCCAGTCTGTTTCTATTCAGTTCCATGGCTTGTTCACAAAGATCCACGGTATGACCTTTCTTTCCACAGTAGAACCATGTTTTCTTGGTGGTCCTTCTGGATGCATCACCCTTCTTGGACTTAGAATCCAAGGATTTCTCTTCCTTTTTCCATATCTTCTTGTGAGCATTGTCACCTTTCTTATGTTTTCTTCCCAAGGATTCTTTCTGATCCAAGTTCTGTGATATTTTCTTCTTTTGAGCTCTGGATACAGTTGAATATTGACATGTATCTATTTGACCACTTTTGCACACATCCCAGATGTTATCAAGCAATCCAAATCTGTTAGCAGTAAATAGATGTCTCTGGACCTGTGGATGTTGCTTCTTTTCTTCTGGTTTTCTCCCCCTTGGCATGGGCATCCTTTGTTCTTTTTCATTCAGTGGATTGTACCAACAATCCTTTGCACAGTGCCCATACTTATTACAACACCAACACTGACCCACAAATCATCACCTCTTCAGTCCTTCTGATTGTTGGGTACTTTTCTTGACTTGCTATGTTGTTTCAGGAGAGCTCTCTTTCATCATTGTCTTCATCCATACTTGTTTGGAATTATTCTTCCATCCGACACTTTTTGTGGAAACACTTTTAGAAGCATGAGTACAAGATGGTATGGATGGTACCTTATTTTTAGAAGATGTTTCCCTTTCATTAGAGGATGTCTTTCTTTTAGAATCATCCTTCTCAAAGCATACTTGAGTAGCAACATTTCTCCTTTCAGCTGACTGGGAGGCTATGGCTTTGGGTGATTGATGATTTTTCATTATCACCTCCAGTTCTATGCATTTCATGTTAAGGGAGTTCTTCTCATCCTCAACAGTTCTTATCCTTCTTTCCAAATTTTCTTTCAGCTGTTCTAACTGGTCTTCATGCACCTTCTTCAATTCTAGCAATGAATTGTCAAGCTCCTTCACCATTTTGACTTTGTCTTTGAGTTGAGCATCTCTGACATTCATTGACACTTTGTGCAACTTCTCCAGTGCATGGAAAACATCTTTGACCATTGTCTTAAAGAATTCTTTCTCAGAAAGGCTTCTTTTCAATTATTCACAAGTATCTTCATATCTTTCATTGCAAAGACAAACGGTTTCATCCTTAGCCTTCACCAGCTTTCTGAGAGTGTTGGTTATGCCAACCCTTTTTGCCAACTGATCTTTCATTGAATTGGCTTCTTCTTCTAGCTGTAATTTTTCTTCTTGAAGATCAAGGATGCCAGTAGTAATACACATTGCCACTTCCTTGGAGACTATCTTCTGAAGATATTTGATTGCATTTAGAAGATCATTGTTTCTTCCATCTTCATCACAGCTAGAGCAGGCTTCATCAGAATAATGATCAAAGGAATTGTCATCTGATGTGACTTTCACATTTCTTTCCATAGAAGGAGTTTCTCTGATTGCAATAACCTTCTTCCTCAACTTCTTTGCCTGTTTTGTTCATTCTGTTTTTCAGAGTCGTGGAAGATATCTCCATTTGAGGCTAGTCGCTCATTTCCTCAAATCTGCACTTCATAAAGACTCCCTTGGATCTTTTAGAGGTAACCTTCCCTCTGATACCAATTGAAGTTCCCGGATCAGTGTGAATCACTGAGAGGGGGAGAGGTGAATCAGTGATCCTTTAAAACTTTTTACTAATTGATTCTTTATCAATTAAACCTCTATGGCTTGTTAAGGCCTCGATCCACTCATCTTGTATCTCTCAGCCTTTCCTCGAGTGATGCAGTAAATGTAAAGGCACAGGACACAAGGATTTACAAGGTTCGGCACCAAAGGCCTACGTCCTTTCCATGTTGGTTATACACCCCAATATGGTTTCTTACATTATAATATGTTAGTATTACAATGGTCGATACAGAGTCCCACTGTATCTCTCCTGAGTCCCACTGGAGGGTCTTTATACTGCGTCCCACAGTGTTACCAGAGTCCCACTGGCCTGCTCCAGAATCCCACTGAAGACTTCTTGCACCCTGAGAATCAAAGGGGGATTCTCCTGGATCCTCGAGTCGCACGAGTATCTCTTCTTCTTGTTTAACTCTTCAAGTATCTTCAGCAGCTTGGGATAAAGACTGCCGTCCTTGCTCTGTTCCTCTGATCACTTGTGTTGATCAGGTCTTCTCGTCTTGCTCAGGATTTATCTCCTTCTTCTCAGGATGACCTGGCTTCTCTCCAACTACTGAATACTCAGACAACTGATGTCTTTAACTTCAGTCTGGTCCAGTCTCACTTCATCACAACTTCATGCACTGAGTGCATGGCTTCTCTGCTTCCTCATGCACTGACTGCATGGCCTCTCAATTCTCTTCAAGAACTCTTGGTCTTGGACAACTCAAATTCACACAAGCTGGTTTGGCTTTGTTCACGTGTGAATGTGCATGCATGCAAGCATGAACTCCCCTTCTTCTCTTCCATGGTGTGATAAACACTCAAAGAGTGTAATTTCTCCTCAAGCACACACACCTTATTCACTCACACACTTTGTTCAATTTGTTCACACACTTAAAAGTGTGTTATACTTTAGTGTGGATGTCCTATTATTTCTTCTTCTAAATGTGTACACTTTGCACACACCTAGGTTCGGTCTCTTCACTTTGAACACACAACTTCTTCACTTTGCACACACTTGATTTGGCCTCTCTCCTCTTCTTAAGGGTGTTCTTCAAATTGCATACACAAGGTGAAAGCCTTCCTTATTTTGCACACACCCAAGTCTACGGCCTTCTCCAATTCTTAAACACACACAGTGTGAGGTCTTCACTTTGCACACAATCCTCCTCTTTTCACACCCACTGCCCTTAGGGTGTCCTCCCACTTTGCACACACACGGGGTGTGTTGTGGCCTTCTTCTTCTTGCACACACACTTTTTTCTTCAAGCATGCACACAATAAAATGTCTCGGCCTTCCTCCTTCACATTTCACACACACTACCAATATGAAGGCGTGCAAGTGCTTGGTGCGGCCTCTCCTCTACTCCATTGTCGCGTAGGTTCACAAGGCACAAGAGCTGTGCAAGGCCTCGGGTGCAAGGCAGCCGTGCAAGGCTCAACCAACCGCGGGGTGTGCAAGTGATGCGGCCTCGGGTCGTGCAAGCCTCAAGAGTGCAAGAGCACCTTGGGTGCGCAAGCTTCTCCTTGCACGCAAGTATGCGGGAAGGGAGAGCTCTTCCTGTCGTGAAAGTGATGCGCGCAGGGGACCTTCGGGCCTCGGGTGGCACTGGGACTTCAGCCGCGCAAGTGTGCTCGGGGCTTCTACTTCGCGAGGCACAAAGGCACTCACGAGTCTTCCAAGTTTTTTAGTAAAGGATCAGCAAGCAAATTTTGTGCCTCGGGCCCTCCTTATATAGGCAGAGGAGGTGTAGTTCATCCACAAATATATGACTTGATCTCCCTAAGTTTTCGGGTTTTCAAGATTTTTCTCAAATCTTGATTTCCTCTCTGTTTCAACGCGGGTTCTTTATTTTTTATCTTCTTCATGTGCATGCGACTTAGAACGCATGCATGTCTTTATTGAAATCCGAACCATGCAAAACACGAACACATGAAGCCTCGGAAACTTCGTTTGCCTCGGCATTCTTCGAAATCTTCCAAACATTGCATGCATGCCCATTTTCTTGCCTGATCATGTTTGTTACGTAGAGCCGAACCCAATTGATCCTTTAGCTCGAACAACGGTGGCCAGGAACTCGAGATTCATCTTCGGAGGGCCACTGGTTCAAGCGGCGTCACGGGAGGTGCCTCGGCCGAGCTCGAGGTGGAGGATAACTTACGGGCCGTTGGATCGGGCGATTGAAAGACATCGGACGGCCGCGATCAGAAGATATCGTGCGGGATCGATTGTGCGGTCGAGATCTGTCGCGCGATCAATTGAGCGGCCAGGATTCGCTCCCGGTGAAAATTGCGCGTCCCACATCGAAACAGCTCCCGGTTTTCTGTGGTTTATCAAACAATCACTTCCCCCTTCACCGCAATTGAACTTCTCCCCTCTCGGTGCCGCCCCGCACCGAGTTCTCTCTGCGGGCGCGCTATTGCACCCACCCCTTCCACTCGGGCATGCCACTGGCGCCCACTATGCACACACGGGCACGCGCTCTGGCGACCATGATGCGCAGGACCTGATCCCCTGCGTGGCCCTGGGCTTACACACGGCCCAGCCTTGTGCCTCATGGAGTGCCCTAGCCTCGAGGGTTCCCCATGGGCGTGGTGACCTTGAGTCCCACATGTGCCTTGGGTGATGACCCTCGGCTGGCCTCCTTGGTGGACTATTTTTTGGCAAAGGCATTGAATAAGGACTTTGTTAAGAAACAAAGTACTCCCAATATAAAATGCCAAATGCCACTTAAGCCATTCTTCTACTTCATTTCCTCTTATTTATTTCTATTTCTTCATTATAATTCCTCTAATTCTCTTCAACATTTCTTCATCACTTAGGAATGGAATTCACGAAGGGTCTTCATCTTCAACTGAGCTCCTTAATCACATAATTTCTTCCATGTACTTCGTTGATCTAATTAGATATCAAATTGGTTCTTCTTATAATTCACATGCACTAAGAAATAGTACATGGACTTCATTAGCACCACTTCATCCACTTAGTGATTGTGGATGGATCACTTCATCTCCTCATGCATTGTGAAGACAATGCATGGTCTTCAAACATTGTTGTGACATTGTATCAGTTGATACAAGTTCTTTGAACTTAAAGACCAGCTCATCAATCGTCAGATGTAATGATGATGTTCCATCATCATCCATTCTTCAAATGGTGTAACTTAGTATCATCTTGATACAAGTATTGAAACATTAAGATCAGTTCTACAATCTACTGATATTCATGGAGAATGTTTCAACCATAATCTACTATGTCACTTAGTAAATCTCCTAGGTGACATGCCTCTAAGTACCATGGCCATTCTCCTTCATCACCATCACCATCACATCCTTTTTCATTCACATCTTGACATTCCTTGACATCCATTCATTCCATGACAACATCATGCCTTATTGACAACAAATGCAACACATTGCATTTCAAGGTTCAGGATGAATTCAATTATTATATGGGTAGAACATTATTTTGTAAACTATATTTACTTGATTCCTAAACATTTTTTAAATTTAAAAAATTTTATAAAGGCATGGAATAAAGGACATCAAAATTATCAAAGCATATAAAACCTATAGACCCTAATAAAATTATTATATATAGTTGGGTTATAGAATAAATTCAAAAAAACTATTAAGAAGTTAAAATCATAAATGAATACTTTCTAATGTTTAATGGAAATATCTGTAATATATTTCATAACATATGGATTTGATCCCTAGTATGTAAAAACTGTTAAATTCAATCGATAAGATCAACAATTGAGAGTTCATGTCACTTTACAAGGGTAATAATGTGATAGAGATGAATTCATATTTAATGAATAAACTCATTCCCAATTGTATGATTGGGTGAAACAAAAATTATCCTATTTGGAAATGATATTTCCAAATCAAGGGTCTGGATTCTAATGAAACATTTTATCATGTTGTAAGACATAAAATGATAGTAATACATATTTTAATTTTACCTTAATGAAATAATATATTTTTTCAAATATATTTTAAACCTTATTTCTTGAATGGTGAGCTTGATGTGGATGTATACATAAAACATTAATAGGAATTAATCTTGATAGTGATGGAGGGAATGTGTATATACTAAAGAAAGAATTAAATGGGCTTAAATAAGAAACTTTATACTGGTATTGAATGACAAATTGATTATTAATGGGAATAATACTTATGAAACATCAATTGTATAAAAATACTTATATCATATAAAATAATGATAACCTACTCAATATGATATTCTATTTTGATGAAATTAATTAAAATAAAAATGAATTGAATTATTTGGAATATTTTTCTATATAAATAAATAAATTAATTAATATACCTAATATTATAGTGTTATATTTTTTATTGTATTTTCAATAGGCCCATGAGTTTTTTCTCAGAAAATATAAAAATATGATGACGTGTTATTTAAGATTTTTGAAATAAAATAATTAAGGGTGATATAAAATCTTATCGCCATGAGAATTGAATTTTATTTGGGTTATTATGGAAGGGGTATGGATTACAAAAATATATAAACATTGATTGATATTTTTCTATATTTTACAATATACATATAACATGTTATATACACCATTACATCATCTTTATAATTCTAATGCAACATATAGGATTTATATATTATTAAAAGAAAGAATATCCTATGTTATTTCCAAGGAACTCTTGAGTACATATTGGGGGAAAATCAAGAAAAGTACATTAATTTTTATGGTTATTTTGATCCATATTGGGTCTATGATATTGGATACTAAAAACATACTTCTAGATGATAATTATTTATAAGAAGTGATGTGTCTAGTAACTTCCAGAAGAAAAATTCATTCAGGTTGATAATAATGCAATTTTAGAACTTTGAGATCATAAAAAATGACTCAAATTTAATTGAAAAAAATTGAAAACAGATAAAACGAGAGTGTAAATTACATATTTATTGGTTTTTATTTTTGAAAAAAATATTGATAAAAATAACCATTTAATCTATGAAAATGTGCAATATGGAATGATTAATTTTCAGTTTATTTAAAAAAAGGAATAGGTCACAAATATTTTGACGAATCCCTTTAAAAAATTTCCATTCAAGATCATGTGAGTGTTTTATAAGAGTACATTCCAATCCAACAGTCATTATGTGTATCAGTATTATATTTTTATTCTTACAGTCATTTTGATTTTTGACAAAATGGAGAATCAATGTGATTTCCTTGTAAAGGGTGATAATTTCTCATTAAAGGGGGATTTGAAAAGTGAGATGTGCAATTGTATGAGGAATTTTACATAAAGGAAATACAATAAGACATTTTAGACATTATTTTTTATATAATTTTTTATGTGTATATTTACATTTCTAACAAATATAATAATGAAAATTTTGGACCCCTAATGATATTGAAGAGTAAGCTTAAAGAGATAATTAAAATTATATTGAAAAAGGGGAGATTCAAGGAATATTTGATGTAATTAAATATATTAAATATAGTATTTTTATTTACACTAAGAGATGATGTTATCCCAATAAAATACATAATCTGGAAATATGTTGTTTATAAACTCTCATACCATAGGAATTGTAACATCTTTACCTAGATGAAACTAAATCAGTGGCTTGATCTAGTTTGACACAAGGTCTCTATCATTCCTCCCCATAAACTAGAGGATTCTTTCTAGTAGTGAGGTCCTTTAGAATGTCTATGGTGACACTATAACCTCTTTCCAAAGTAATAGAAGAAGTTGAAAAACCCAATAATTATCTATATAAATAAATTAATAGGTTACAAAAGAAGAAAATAAAAACAACCTTCTAATATACAATGAAAGGCTTTAATGTCCTGAATGGTCATTATATATATACAAAACTGATCACCACTAGACTGATCACATGTATAAGAGTAAATAAAATAATTTAAAATAAGAGTACATAGATCTAAAACTAAATTAGAGCTGAAAAACATAACCAAACTCTACATACCTACAGAAGTCATACAATACAATCAATCCAGAGCCTCGGCCCATCCTGTTCATGTAATCAAGTGAAAATCTTCATGGGAATCCTTATGCAATAATAGTCTGAGGAGGGTGTGAGTAAAAAAACACTAGGGAACCTCCAATGTGGTCCCATACCTAGATATTAAATAAATCATATGTGTATGTGAGATACTCGTTAGAATAACAATAATAATAACCACCAATTAAAAAAAAAGAAACTAAAAGACAAGGTCATACAATGAATGCTCAAGGAATTTTCTCATCCTAGCCGAGACACAATTAAAAATTATAAATAAGTAAATAAAGAACATAGATAAAATCACACCACATTTGATCCTTTGATCATTGAACCTGATCATCTGGACATATTGTCAACAGGGAATTGATATTGATTTGGTACTACTCAATCCTTGTATAATCCTATCAATTCTCTAGTATATAAAATTGATATAAGACACAATCTATATCCAATGCCGAAGGAAATCATGACACTAAAACTCAGATGATCCACTAATAAAAAATGGTATTATCGAATGTTAGGGCATCAACAACTGTATCTAAAAGCCCTGTTAAAGACCCCCTTTATTAGTTCTTAAAAATCACTATTAAAGGGAGACTATAATAACTCTTTTTAGAACTCTTAATGGGTCTCTTTAACATTAATAAAAAGCAATGTTAAATGGGGTACATTATTAGTTCCTGTAATAAAGTATTGATAATTTCTACCATTATCAGTGCTATTAAAAAGTGTTGATAAAAGGGGGCCTTCTATCAGCAATCTTAATAAATCCCTAATAAAGGGTGGCCTTTTTCAGCACTAGTAAAAAAGTGCTCATAAGGGGGGTATTTATATTCCCTTTTCTACATGCTCTAATAATGAATATATGTCAAAAAATATATTTCAATAAAAAGAATATATAAATATATTTACATTGAAATAAATACTATATATTTTTTAAATAAATTTTAGATAAAGATAAATACACACTTACAGTTAATATATAACATATTTTTTGTGAAGGTAAATTATAAAATAACTTTTCTTAAAAAATAATTAATAATTTTGAATTATTTTCGAGTAATAGTCATTTAATAACAATTTAATATTTAAAAAAATATAAATTTTAACAAAAGATCTAAAAAAAGTGGAAAATGTAACTCGAACCTCAAAAGGCCATAGCTGTTGATCTGAGTGTGAGTTTTAGATCTACAAGATATTAAATCTAATAATGCAATTATCTCTATACCCTATGCACCAGGGGGAACCTGGTTGCATTTTTTATGAAACAATTCCCAAAAGGCATGAAGAAATGATTTTTTAGTTGGGGTTCATTATTTTTTTTAACATTTTATGGAATTTAAGCCTACTTCAATTGGGTCTTAATTCCTTTTTTCGGTAGGGAATTAATATATTCCAATGATTACATTAATATTGATATTATAGTTTTTAATTTTTTTTCATGTTGTACTTCTATTTATAATCAAAAGTATGCAAATATATACATATTGTTTATATATTCACACATAAAATTTAATTATTTAAATGAATATTTAAACATATATATGTATAAAATATATTTCTCAATATATAAACCCTATCTAAATAAAAACTAATATCCATTTTATTTAAAAAACAATAGTATGAATATATATATACCTATACAATTAATGTATATATAATGTTTATAAATATATATATATATTTGTGTGTATTGAAAAAAAGTATATATAAATAGAAATTTTATAATATATGTATCTTAATATGGGTATATAATATTTTTAAAAAAATTTAAATATGTATAATTATACCTATAGATGAAAACACAAACACACACAGATATATATATGTATTTGTATGTATATATGTATGTATTTATAAAAAACACACACAAACAAATATATTATATATATTTATACATTTAAATATATATATATATATATATATATATAAATATAAACATTCATAATAATATATAGATAAAAATTGTAATTACACATATATATATATCAGAAAATAGAAAAAAAACAATTTAGTGGAGTTGGAAAGGTGATGGAATATTACCAGGATGTCTCTGGTTTGAAACTCAATGGAGGTAGGGGCACACACATGGTTGAATTATCTAATGAATTGATAAAGGTGGTGAGAATTTCTAATAAATGGTGGTGTGGGGAGAGGTAACAACCAAAAATTACCCCTTTACTTGTGAGGCCTTTATTAGTTCTTTTTATCACTCATAAAGGGGTATTAAATAGAGCTATAAATGTTATAATAAATGGGTTTTTAAGAGTTCTATAAAAATGATGATAAAGGCCATCTTTATCAACTCTTTTTTTGTGTTGTTAAAGGGGGATTTTAATGTGATTTTTACAAGCGCTGTTAAAGACAACACTTTAACAACGCTCGAATTATCACCACTTCTAAAGAGATGATAATGCTCTCTTACTAAAACTGTTAATATATAATTTTTTAGTAGTGATATCTAAGGGGGATTACCCTTAGGTGATAATAATACTCTCCAGGTCCTAGATAACACTCGAAATAATTTCAATAACTAGATAAACAACCCCTTACCATATATTGTAGGGAAATTCAGTAATGGTGCACCCAGTAGACCCTAGGGAGTTTCCAATGTGTTACTATAGGAGATCAACACCAATCCTAAAGGATTTTAATAGGATCCACAAAAAATGGTAATTCAACCACCCAAAAACATCTGGTAATCCCTACAATCTTAATATATATGCATCCACAAGGAAACACGAAGTAGATGGATTCTCTAATTGACATGAAATCCACCTATGAAAATATCTATACCGAGAAGAACCCAAACAAATAGGGAATTATAAAAAGAATAATCATGAAACAGAAAACTCATGAGGTGGGACTAGGATGTTTGTCTAGTAATCACAACCATAACATCATATCACATCAGGATCATCAACAATGTTCTATGAAGAACCTATATAAATCCTATCTACATCATTAGTTACCAAGTAAATTTATAAAAAAAGAGTAAGGGTGGATGAACACCTAAACCCACCACTACTTCCACAACCTCATAGTTTTATATGTTCAATATAGGGTCTATCTTAAACCTTCTACCACATCTACCCAAAATTATATGCACTAGGTATAGCTTGGTCAACTAATGGGGTGCCCACTGCTGTCTCGTAGGCCAATATACAAGATAGCTATCCTACTTGCGATCCTCAACATTCATACATAAGTAGAGGTATTCCTCTTAGAATCCAATAGGATAGTATGAAGGCATCTTTAGGATGTTTTACAAACACAACCTAGTTTTGGTATGTGTAAGGTTTATCCACTTAGGCTGTAAAAGGGTTGACATTCCGTACAATGTATAGTCTCACTTCATGAAAGGTATGGAGGCTATTCAATGTCTTAAGGGACAATGTATCTTCCATGGATAGCCAGTTTATGAAAGTAGCACAAAATGGTTATCAATGATTTATAGCGTTCATCCATTACAATATTTGATTTTAATAATTAACAATGATAGATATTATTTAAATAAGAGGGTTCACCCTCATGGGAGATCCCAAACATACAAATACTACAAAAAACGTGCATAAATACTATTGGTAATGTTCAAAAAACCACCTAATATTATAAAAATATAAACCATTTATAAATAGACATTGAGAGCTTCTTTCAGGATCTTTGAAGTATGAGCCAAGCCAAATTAGATTTCAAATCCCTACCTAACATTGGATAGCTCAAGAAAAGTATGGAAACATCAATTACAACTGTAAAAAAAATAAATATAAAAGACCAAAAGTTCATAATAAGAGATAACTCACCAAATTCCCACCGATCAATGTAAATTCCTGTAACCACATGAAAAAGTTAACCATGGTTCCCTTAACACCACTCTCATACCAATCCTTAACCAATATTTTCAACATATTTATTTATTTTATTTTATTTGGATAAAAACCCTAATAAAATTTAATAACGAAGGTATACCACATCAAAATGGAATAAGGTGAAGTTAAAGAAACATATTTAGTCACCCTCTTACTAGGAATAGTGAAACCCACAACACTAATATCTAATTTCACAGTGATATGGTGGAATCAGGATTGAAAAACATAATCTATCAACAAAAAAGTATATGAGGAAGATGAAGAAGAAGAACACAATAGAGTCTATTGGTGTATAGGAATTACCTCAAGGCTTCCAATGCATTCGACTATGTTCGGTTGTAATAAAAAATAATAAATAACTACCATATAGGAATGGAGGGAGATATTATCACATATGGGGGAGGAGAAAGTATGAAAATAAGGGTTTCCCTATAAATTATCATAGAGATAGAATATTAATTTCTTAATTTATAATTTGTTTAACATTTTCGCTGTATTGTTTTCCAAAACTTGTGCCAACCCCATGGTGTGCACTGTCTAAATACCACAACCAATGTATTGTCTGATAGACTATGTTCAAACCATGTCACATATCTGTAATAATAAATAAACACCTGTACTATTTTAACTGGACCACTGCATGTCTTCCAAAACCTAAGATCATATGCAAACAGGGATGCATGGTCAGACCACATAGATTAGACTAACTATGTACCCCATGTTGTACGATTTGAAAACAATTATTTTGGTTACCAAATACCCATGAAACATTTGAAACCTTCGAGCTACATTCCAAAACCATTCCACAAATAAAAACTAAATTTAGTGACATTTTAACCTATATAATTCCATCTAGAATCTATGATCAAGATTTGAACCATAAAATAGTTAGAGGACAAATTCCATCATAAGATTCCATATCTAAAAACACTAAATCTTAAAACCTCCCAAAATTAATGATTTCCATCCCCAATAAGTCTTACTGTGAGAAACAAATGAATAACCAAAACTACATTGGTTGTGAACTCTGTTTCAATGACCACCTTTTCTTTTTAAATACCCAACAAACTTCTCGTTCCACTTTAAACAAATGAGGCTTAACCTAATAAAATCTGATCTAATACTAGTAACTACTAATTAAAGATTTATAAGAAACTTACTAAAAGTTTTATAACATGATACATGACCATGTCATCACTAAATTTCTCAATATTCCTAGGGAACTCCCCTCCAATGGTTCATACCTTTAGTGAAAAACTAAGAACCATTGTATTTCCACCATTGGAATTACTTATCAAAAGATGCCCCAAGTTTTAAAATGATCCTCCTAAAACATTTATAAACTCATTGTACACACTAACACTTGAAGAATCTACCATCATTCCTCAATTCAAATTAAACTATAAAACTCCAATCAATTAAGATTAACCTGGTCATGATTGATATTACTTGAAAGGACTCGACTGACCCTTGAACTACATCTATCTCATCCCAATGATGTTACTGATTTAGTTACTAACTAACCACATCATCGTCTAGAAAATAATGAATTCTGAAATTCCGCCAATTGACTTTTCAGGGAAAATAAAGTCTTCCATATCATGCACATCTTCGAAATGAAATCCAATGACTTTAACCCAAGCCATACTGATATCATTTTGAACACACTCACTAAATATCGTAACCAAAATATAGTGAAATATATTGGAAGAACCATCCCTTTTATATAACATCTTTCATGACACCTCTTGGATATGTTGAGCCAATAAGCTTATTTTATGACTGCTCCATTCCTTATGGTTTTATGTTTTGAAAATCACAAAAACTTTTTCTTAATCTATGTCATTTTCTTAAGTTCTGTTTTTTTCATAAGATCCAGAATTTTCATTCCATTATAGTTACAAAGTTATCATTATAATATTTCATTCTGTTATATTTACAAGATTTATTATTACTATTTTCAATTTTTTTAGATTTATAGATTATTCATACCGTATTTTTTATACCAATTCTGGTGTATAAGTGATACTGTATTAATGATACCGATTCTAGTGTATAAGTGATACCGTATTTGTGATACTGATTCTGGTGTATAAGTGATACCATATTTATGATACTGATTCCCGTTTATAAGTGATACTGTCTTTATGATACCGAATCCAGTTTATAAATGATTCTTGATTTTATGATTCCGATTCTGGAACAAATGAGATACCGGTTTCACAATCCGGTTTACTTTTCCTTAATGAATCCATTTTTTGTATTATGTTTTTATTAAGAATTTTTTTTCATAATAATGTTAGAGTTGTTTAATGTATCATTCCAATGTTATTAGAATCCATGTGTTCTTAAATAATTCTTATCTTTAACTAAACATAGTTTCTTATACTTGAAACGATGTCATAAAATCTGTTACAAACTAACCGTTTTATGTTTGAAACATTTCCAAGCCTCTCATAAATTTAATAAAAATATAAATGATGGACTAGAGATGACTGTTGGGAAGCATTTCCTATGAATACAAATACATTTTAATGAGAATAATATAATGTAAAGAGTGGATGAACTTGACTCATGTGAAAAATATGTGATGAAATTTCTAGAGAGAGATTCTATTTGAACTCTTAGTTCTTTGTACGGATATCATGAAAAAAATGTTCAGGTGTGAACAACTTGTTCAGACTGTCTTTGTACAGACTCTGATCGTGATAATCTTGGGCTTCCTGGAGTGGAAGATAGAGGTTCAGATTTTCTTCTAAATCGAGGGCTTGTGAGGATAGAAAGACAGATACTGATCTTTGGATTGAGGTCTTACCTTGGTTTGGGTAAGACAGACTTTATTAAAAGTATAAATCAAGGAACCTTTATCCAAGGTTGATTGATACCCTTATCTTTGGGATAAAATAATCTTGTTGTTACTTTTTTTCTATTTCATGTTGTCTTATTTCTGCTGTAATCTTATATTTGTTAAAGATAGAAAGTATAACTTTCGTATACTTTCTAATTCTGTTACACTGATTATATTATAGATTCTATATGTTGTATGGTATAATCTTTAATTTAAGAAAACATTTCTTAAGAATTTATCTTAAGGTTGTAATGTTTAAGAAAAGGTTATTTTAGAGGTGTTGTGTATGTTTATCTAAAATGGTTAAATTAAAAAATAAAGGATCCAATGGAATTTTTAAAGAATACAATTCACCACCCTCTTGTATATTGAGCATCTACATTCATCATTTAGATACTAAAATTGGTATTAAAGGTGGTTTCAGAAATACATATATCCACATATAAGTTTTATTGTTCACATTTTCTTTTTCTTATTTGTTTATAATATATTACTTATAATAAGTTCTATGGAATGAAATTCCTTTTAGTATGGTAGGATTTCATATTGGATCTCTAGATAATATCAATCCTACTATACCACCAATCTTTGATGGAAATGACTATGAGTATTGGAGAGAAAAAATGAATAACTTTTTGATAAACACATGTGTAGATAACTACATTATGTTAACTGGAGATTGTAAGATTCTTGAAAGGAACATAGAACCATTACTAATCCAGAAAAGGAGGAATACTAGCTGAACATTAAGGTATGTAATACTTTTCTTTTTTCGATGAATAGAAATATATATAGCCGAATTTCATCTTATGAAGCTGAAAATATTATATGGAAGAAGCTTGATGTAACGTACATCGTAACTTCCAATGTTATCGAATCTAGAAGAGCTATGCTCAGAGCTGAGTATCATGGTTTCTACTTTCCTTATGTAGAACCAATATGTATGGTATAAAAAAGATTCATGACTATTTTAAAAATTTTACAATTAATGGGTGAGAAAGGTTTAGATGATGATGCTCTTGTAGACAAGATTATAGACATCATGCCTAACGAATGGGAATCCAAGAGAACCGCTATAGATGAAAATAGAAAAGTTATAGTGATTTCTCTTAATGAAATCTTTGGAACCATTCTTCAACATGAGACTAGAATGAAGAGATATGCTGATAATATTAAGAAGAAGAATGGGAATGGAGGTTTTGATTTTACAAAAACTTCAAATCATACGAAATCAAAGGCTCATAAGAGAGATACAAGATATAAATATAATAAGGTTGTTGTTCAATCTAAATCTAGAGAAACTGAAACTTCATAAAATGAGTAATCCAATCTTGCTCAAAGGATTAATAAGATTTTTCGGCAGAAGAACATTCAATATAGATACAATAAGAAAGATGGTAAAGATAAGAAAGATGGAGATGTGACATGCTATGAATGTAGAAGATGTAACACAGAGAGATTTTATGAGAAATATTATTTTTAATTTCATTAATGTTTTGTGTTGTACGCTACACCAATATTAGCTTTCTCTATACACAAAACCGTATTAGCTTTTAGTATACACAAACATTATTCTTGGGTTGTGTTGCACACGAGAGCGACCTTCCTCAATAGTGTGTGTTGTACGCAATATCGAGTTTCACTAAATAACGATATATTATTATAAAATTATTATGAACTAGCCGTTAGGAATAGTATTAACCCCATTTTGAATTTTATAACATTATCATTCTTCCTACAAATATTCTAGAACATGTTATGAGAATAGAATAAATTTTTCATGTAAAATATGTATTTTAAAAAAAATGCAGTTTTCCGCCTTTTGATGGCACACCCACTTTAAATCTAGTTTTTGACACATTTATAACATCAATTTGACCAAATAAACTTATTAATCTCAATATGTATATAAAACATTACTTTGGATAATCTGATATTATTTTTCTGTTAATTTCATATTTTCATGAATAGTAAAAATACGTGAAAATTTAATTAAAAAATTTTTTACATCAGGATAATTTATATGGTAAAATTATAATATTTAATGGTTTTAAAGTGAAAATAGAATATTGTTTTACCATTTAATATTGTGTATGTCATTGTCATTAATTTTACATTGAATTCATAGGTAAAAACATTTCAATCTTTTGTAATGTTTTAACCTTTAGAACTTGTTTTCTCAACATCAGGATTAATTTTAAATTAAATAATACAACTAGTGTGTTTTGAATTTGGAAAAAATGGATTCCATATTTGGAATAAGTAGGTCAAAATTATTTTAATAGGATAAATTTTATTTTAAGACATTATGAAAAGTAACTACGATAAATTTTATTTACTGTAGTTAAAGATAAATCAGGTAATTAAGGGTAAAAATAATATTATAAAATTACCCTAACACTTGTATTAATATATTTGAATGATTATATTTCTTCCGAAAATATACATGGGTAGAAATGGTATCTTTTGGATCCCACATGGATGTGATTAAGTCCTTTAATTTATTTTATTTAAAAAAATTGAAATACGACCACCTCAAACTTTAATAATTAATGTATTTTTAATATATGGTTATACAGAATAAAAATTAAATTATAAATACTCATTTGAAATATAAAATGTATTTATTAATCATTATAATTTAGTTGATATTTTTAAGAAATATATAATTATCTTATTATCTTATACATTAATGATGCAGAAATTATTTATTTAGTGAAAAATCAATAATATTGTTTTTATTAAAATACTAATACCAAAAAATGGAACAAAAACTATACCAAACCTTATTGGTCGAGTATATATATACCCTAATCATCCAATGTTTGACCTTTGGATCATTTTAAGAATTATAAAATAGATTATGACATTTATATTATTTTATTTTAAATGATGTCAAAGTTGTCACCATCATACTTTAATAATGATAACATTTTAAAAGCTGGTTGATTTAGAAGATAAATTAGACTAAAATTATCATTATTAAATCAATTATATATATCTTCATATTAGTATTTTATATTCAATTTTTATGAAATATATAAGTATATTAAATAATTATTTAAAAATGTTGTAGAAATTATTTGATTAAGAAAAATATCCAATAAATGGTTTTTAAAATATTAAAATAAATATTATATGAAATAATTAATTTTCTAAAAAAATTTATAGATGAATATTACATGTTAGGAATCTATTAAATATTTTGGTTCGAGCATATCTTTTGTGTGTATTTTATTTCAATTGAAAAAAAGGAATATTGTCAGAATAGACACTATTTGATATTTTATAAAAATAAAAAATTATTAAATTGTTTAGAAATCACAAGAATATTTAAAAATTACAAATTGAAATATATATGGTCGAAAATGTCATAAAGTATCCAATTATGGACAATTCAAAACACATAAGTTAATATTTATAACAATTTAAATTTTAGAAAATTATTACCACAAATAAGATTAAATAGATTAAATAAAGATAAATCAATTTGATAAGGTTTAAAATAATTTCCAAACATGTCTAAATTTTATTGTATGATTATATTACTGCCCTGTCGCATCTATTCAGTTAATAAAAGTCATTTTGGATTTTTATATGTGGGGTTTGAGTTTATTATAAATTAATATTTTTGAGGTTTCCAAAAGTGCCTCTCTCCTCTCTTAAAAAAGGGCACCTCCTCCCTCTTCTCTTCACTCCATTACAAGACTTCAACCTCAGCCAAACCATATTAATTCCTCTTCTGAACCTCTCTAGTTATATTATAGAGGTTCTGGTCTTCTCAAAAGGCCAAGTCTAGTTCCCTAAGAGTATGTTTAAAAGAGGCACGTCGTGGAAGAGGTAATCTCTTCTACATATTCTTTCATGTTTCGTTCTTCTTCTACTTCCTCTTCATTAGTTGTTTCATCATAAAGTTATAACATCAGTAACACTAATATACTAATATGTTATTATAAATATGAATCAAACCTATTTCACCTTATATCCATCCTACGAAAAACAAAATCAATGGGCATTCATAAATTCGGCCTACCGTCTCCATGCGGCGGTGTAATCTGTTTTCCCTAACCAACCTACTTGGATGGGTATAATAATGGAAGAAATAACTATATATGGTTATTATAACATGATACTAATTCTGATATATTATATCATCCACTACAATTCCATTCAATAATTATGTGGATGATATCACCGCTCGGGCGTACGTACGGATTATGGTCTCCACAATGCTATAAGATTCATTCTCCAGGTTAACCATTCCAGATTGATTATAAAGTATATATAATAAATAATCATGAAATATATGACATAATAGTGATACTGGATTTATTTATATGTTATTTACTTACTTCCATTCCATTTAATAATGAAATTAAAACAACATTCATGCGTACGTACGTCCTACTGTCTCCATGAATAATGTTTTTAATTCCATTTATCAATCAATTATATATATATGCGTAATATATATTATATATAAATCATGTTTTACATTCTAGAAGTATGTAATCATGATCAACGCAATCATATGAATAATTACAAGTCAAAACACGTACGATAAATGAAACGATTTTACCCAAAACGCTGCTTTAACATGGAATTGACAAATGAACACGTAATATAAAGTCATAAGTGAATCATATATGATATCATAAATATTATTATGGTTCTGTTATAAGTTAATAATACGTTTAAACCCACTATACATGATTCTCATACACATATGGAAGAAATTGGACATAAGGTAAGGGATAATTATTCCAATCTCGTTCTTATCCGAGATTGTTTATTCGCCAGTATTTACTGGGGTTATGTTTACCATCCATGTCCATGTTTTTTCAAAGAAATTTCATAAAATGTTTACTATTCTTCCATGTATGTTTAAATTCATTTTTCCCCTTTTTGACTTTTACTACAAGGTATTGAAGTAATCTTTCTTTTGTTTACCATATGAGGTACTTTTTGACTTTTTGGCAAAAGTACGAGGAGAATGTTTTTTATTAACATATACGTCGTTAATGGATTTTTTTTGTTTTGATAACACCTTCTTTTTAGGAAGATTCCTCTACAATATTTTATGTTTATTTTCAACAAAATTATTTTCTTTTAAAATTGAATGAAATTTTGAGAAGAGAAAATGATTTTGAAAAAGAATGGATATTTTCCTCAAAAATTAATTTAAAGTGTTTTATCAAAACTATTTTCCATCTAGTATGAAATTCTTTAATATGAATATGTTTCAAGTATAATGACCCAAATATTTACATGTTTTGAGTCTTTTTTTAATGATTAAAATATATCCATTTATTTTATATGGATTATGTCATGATGGGATGATGTTTATGAAACCCATTTTATTCGTTGGGTTATGATGAATGATTTATGTTTATTTTTTGGAACACATAAGAATGATTTAATTATAAGATGGGGGGACCTATATATACCTCAAATTCATTGGTTAAATATTTATATCACATGAGATATAAATTGCTCGAACAGAAAGTAAATCTGGTTCAGTATTACAGGGCTAGAACAACAAGTAAACTCGGTTCAGTAATGGACTTTGTTTACTATGATGGTCCTTGCAGCAATGACTTGGCTACTATCGAAATCATATCATGTGTTTAAATGTTTTCCACAATTACATGTATTATTAACATGATATTTTATCTTGATTAATGTTTCTTTATGATCTATGCCTTCTGTACAACCATGATTTATTTCACAACTCAGGATTTTTATGTTTCAACGTTATGTTCGTGTTTTTAAGTTCAAATGTATATGGTTTCTTTAATTTTCACGATGATTACCCTTAATGAGCATTTGAGCTCACCCTTTTTATGTTTTCTTTTCCCTAGGATATAAATAAGGTTTTTACGTCCAAAAAAAGGCAGAATAACTTAGTGGGAGATGTTGAAGATCTTTCACAATGATTAGATTATTTTGTTCCGAGTTTCTAAAGACACTAAACTAATACGGTCTTTGGGAATATATTTTTTTATGTATTAAATTATATGCAAAAGTAATGTAATGTCCATATTTTTCATGTCTCTGCAGTTGGTATCAGAGAAAAGGATTAGTTAACCTTTAGAAACTAGGATGTAAAAACTTTGGTGAGATCCCTAGAGATATTTCTAAGGTATGTCTAGGGATGTCCCTAAGGATAAGTATAAGTATAGGTTATAGTCCTAGAATTACAATAACGATATTAAAATTAAACCGATGATGTTAGATATTTAAGGTACTCTCCCTTTATTATGTTGTTTTCCTACCATTATTTTTCCCTCTCACACTATTTTTTTTGGGTTTTAGATGATGGCTGCAACCCGAATGAACCATGTTGATCAATGTAATGGACAATGAAGTGATTTTCCTCCAGAACAAACCAATGTTTTGGGAGATGGAGTGAAAAATATTATTTCTATACTTACTCAAGAAATTAATCAATATGTACTCCAAAATTAGTAGAGAAGGGAATGATATTCTATTGAGTCCTTCATAAGGAAACGTCCACCTTCTTTCACTGGGTCTTATGATCCACTTGTTGTTGAAACATGGATCAATACCATTGAAAAGTTATTTTCAATACTTTTCTGTTTGGAACATGAAAAATTTATTTTGGTGGTTTACTGTTTAGAAGTTGAAGCTGACCAGGGGTGGACTCTAATTGTGAATACAAGGCCCCAATATGAAATTGAATCCATGGAATGGGACGAGTTCAAGAACATTCTTTCAGTTAGTACTTCCCTCGTATTACTAAATCAAAGATAGAAAAGGCATTCCTTGAGCTTAAGAAAAAAGATGACGAATCTGTTTGTATATATGAGGCAAATATTACAAGGCTTTCAAGGCATGCATCTGGATTTATCATCCAACCTGAATGTAAATTTGATCGATTCTTCAATGGCTTAAAACCAATTCTTCGAAGGGAATTATCTATAATAGTCTTCAGTAGCTATGAATACATTGTGTGTTGTTCTATCAAGGTAGTACTGGGAGTTGGTTTTCCATATCCATCTCATGGTTTTGACATGAAACGAAAGATGGAGTTCAAGGAAAAATCTCAAAACAATGGTGAAAAGAAGACGAATGTTTCGTTATGCTCAAAGTGTGGAAGAAGCATGGGGGAGATTGTCTTAAAAAGACTAGAAAATTATTTAAGTGCGGAAAAGAAGGTCATAGAGCAGCTGAGTGTTGAAGTAATGGGAAAATGGTAGCTAATGATGTTAACAGAGAAAAGACTATAGAGAACGCACCACCAACACTTTAATGCTACAAGTGCAAGGAAATGGAGAATTATGTTAACCAATGTCCTAATCTAAGTGTTAATGATGATCGAAATCAACGACATCTTAAGTAAAATGAAAAAGGGAATTCATATGTGTTCACTATTGGTGATTTTGAATATGACAATGATGTGGTGGAATGATTAAGTGTATATGTAACAGGATTCCAAAATAGTGTTTTGGAATTCATTTATAGTGTTATGGAATATTGGAATATCTATGTTTTGGTTTTCAATAATTTTATGGTATCTAGATCCATGAAAAGTGATTGAAATATTTTTGGAAAGAATATGATATGCTCATAATGAAGGGATATAGAGAAAATAATATGTTTTATAGTATTAATGATCTCCTGACTGATATAAGGACAAAGAGACATCATGGTTTGAGTATATAGAAATTTTGGGATTTTAGTATATGGAAATAATTAAATTTTGATAGCATTCATGTTATCAATAAGGTTCTATGGTAATTCATGTTTCAATAGAATACATGATTATGGTACTCACATGTTTGGAATATGACGAACAAGATATATCTTATGATATATGGGGGATAAATGATGGTAATCACATGGTTGGTAGATGACCTCTCTAGTAATATTTTTCTTTATATTATGAGATTAGATATAAGTATTTTAGATAAGACTAAAGATTGTAATGGATTATGTAAGACATCATATATTATTTTTTAAGGCCAGAACTTTTTTATATTATTTATGAAATGTTATAATATTATAGTTTTATAAAAATGATAATTCGTAGGATTGGTGACAACCCATCACGTCAGACAAGGATGTGGGACTCGAACCCACAACTGAAGTTCGACAGGAATTTATCACCAACCACTGGCCTACAATAAATATTTGGATAATAGAAATTAGTTTTATTTTATTAAGTTATATGATATATTATGTAGAATTCCATTTTTGGAGCCATATACGATTAATATCACCATTTATGGACTTATTTATATTTAATAACTTTTGCTAACCTTTTGTTTGAGAAAGATGGAATGACCCATCATTATATCAAATGATCTGCTGACACTTCACAAATGACAAGTTCAACTTCATTTAATTAAGATATGAAGTGGAAATTGTTCACGGAGCAACCTACACTGAGATTGTACCAAAATCAAGTAAGTATTTCTTCTAATTAAAATTTTTTAATTTATGGAAAGGATCTTGAAAACATAAAATGTTGTCTTAGTACACTCATATACGATGAATAAGATGGAACCTTAGATCACCACAAATTTATGGTTTTTTGATTATTAGCTTTTTCATAGCCATGTTCTCTACCACTATAAATCAGAACATGATGGTTAGATATCTCTTCCATATCCATGTTTTCCCCTATGTTCTCCTATGTGGAAACCCAGGGACGAGTTAATTTGGGTAAATGTCACATTTCTTACATTACATTTTAAAATTAAGTTTTAGTATTCCTTTTTGGGATGTGGGTTTCTATGAAAGAAACTTTCAAGTATTAAAATATTTATAACCCCGATGAATTTTGAGGGTGAAATTCATTTTATTGAGGGTATAATGTAACACCGTGGGATTTTATGAGAAATATTATTTTTAATATATTTAATGAATTGTGTTGTATGATACACCATGATTAGCTTGCTCTATAGGAAACACCTTATTGTCTTGTAGTATACGCAAACACTATTCTTGGCTTGTGTTACATTCAAGAGTGACCTTCCTCAATAGCGTGTGTTTTACGCAATAACGAGTTTCACAATACAACGTTATGTTATTATAAAATTATTAGGAACTAGCTTTTATGAATTGTATTAAACACATTTTGAATTTTATAACATTATCATTCATCTTACACATATTATAGAACATGGTATGAGAACAAAATAAATTTTTCGGGTAAAATAAGTATTTAAAAAAAATACAGTTTTGCCTCCTTTTAATGGCGCACCCACTTTAAATCTAGTTTTGACACATTTATAAGTTTAATTTGACAAAATAAACTTATTCATTTAAATAAGGATATAAAATCTATATTTGGATAATTTTTTAAAATTTTTCTGTTAACTTTTATATTTTGATGAATAGTAAAAATATGCTAAAATTTAATTGAAAACAACTTTTTCATCAAGATAATTTATATGGTTAAATTATAATATTTAATGGTTTTAATGCATAAATAGAATATATTTTTACCATTTAATATTATGAATGCCATTATCATTAATTTTACTTTGAATTCATAGGTAAAAACATTTCTATATTTTGCAATATTTTAACTTTTAGAGCCCGTTTTCTCAACAAAAAGATTAATTTTAAATTAAATACTGCAACTTCTATGTTTGGAATTTCGAAAAAATGGATTCCATATTTGGATTCATTAGGTAAAAATTATGTTAATAGGTTATTTATTATTGTTATACATTATGAATTGTAACTACGGTAAATATTATTTACTACAGTTAAAGGTAAATCAGGTTATTAAGGGTATAATTAATATTATAAAATTACACTAACACTTTTATTAATATAATTGGATGATTATATTTCATTCTAAAGTATACATGGGTTGAAATGGTATCTTTTGGAATCCAGTTGGATGTGATTAAGATCATTAATTTATTTTACTTAAAAAAAGTGAAATATGTCTCACTCAAACTTTAATAATATAAGTATTTTTAATATATGGTTATATAGAATATAAATTCAATTATAAATCCTCATTTTAAAGATAATTTTTTTATTCATCATGGTAATTTATTAGTGATTTTTGATAAATATATAATTACCTTATTATCTTATACATTAATGATGCAGAAATTATTTATTTAGTGAAAAATGAATAATATAATTTTTATTAAAATAATAATACCCCTTAAAAGGACCATAAACATGAAAAAACCTTATTGGTCGATTATATATATTCCATGATCTTCCAAGGGTCAACTTTTGGACTATTTTGATCATCATAAAACAGATTATGACATTTACATTATTTTATTTTAAATGATGTCAATGTTTTCACATTCATACTTTAATAAAGATTACATTTTAAAAATTGGTTTTCTTATAAGATAAATTCGACTAAAAGTTTTATTATTAAATATATTAGATTTATATTCATCTTAATATTTTATTTTTAATTTTTATGCAACAAATTAGTATATTAAATAATTATAAACAAATGTTGCAGTAATTATTTTATGAAGAGAAATATGCATTAAATGGTTATAAAAATATTAAAATTGATATTATATGAACTAATTAATGTGCTAAAAAAATTTCATAGACGAATATAAAATAATATAAATCTATTAAATATTTTGGTTCAAACATATCTTATGTGGGGATTTTATTTAAATTCAAATAAATTAATTGTGTCAAAATTGACACTACTGACATTTTATAAAAATAATATATTATTAAATTTAATAAAAATCACAAGATTATTTAAAAATTATAAATTCAAATTTATATGGTCTAATATTTCATAAATTATCCAATTATGAATAATTCACAACACATAATTAAGTATTTATAAAAATTTAATATTTAGAAATTTATTACCACAAATTTGATTAAATAGATTATAAAGGATAAATCAAGTTGATAAAGTTTATAATAATTTCCCAAAATGTCTAAATTTTACTGGATGATCAGATTACAACCTACTCTCATCTCATCATCGAATATGAGTCATTTTTGTTGTTTTTAGTGGGGTTTGAGTTTATTATAAATTAATATTTTTGAGGTTTCCTCTCCTCTATTATAAAAGGGAACCTCCTCCATCTTCTCTTCACTCTATTATAAGACTTCAAGCTCAGTCAAGCCCTGAAAATTCTCTTATCAAACTATCTAGTTTTATTATAGAGGTTCTGATCTTCTCAAAAGTCCAACTCTAGTGCCCTAAGAGGAAGTTTAAAAGATGCAGGTCGTGGAAGAGCTAATCTCTTCTACTGATTCATTCAAGTTTCTTTCTTCTTCTACTTCCTCTTATTTTATTGTTTCATCATAATGTAATAACATTAGAATCAATAATATACTGATATTGTTTTATAAATATTAAATAACCCTATTTCAGCTTATATCGTTCATACAAAAAATGAAATCACCGCACGTGAGAACGTACGACCTACCGTCTCCACACCGTGGTGTATTCTGTTTTTCATAACCAACCTACTTGGATGCGTATAATAATGGAAAAAATAAATATATATGATTATTAGAACATCATACAGATTCTGAGATATTATATCATCCACTCCAATTCCATTCAATATTTATGATAATGATATCATCGCTCGTGCGTACGTACGGATTACCGTCTCCATGACCCGATGAGATTCATTCTCCATGTTAACCATTGCAGAATGATTATAAAGTATGTATAATAAATAATCATAAAATTTATGACATAATAAAGATACTGGATTTTTGTATATGAAATTTACTTAATTACATTCATTTTAAAAAAGAAACGAAAATAACATTCATGCGTACGTATGACCTTCCATCTCCATGAACGGTGTATTTCATTCCATTTATCGATCTATTATATATATATATATTATTAATATATATTATAGATAAATCATGTTTTAAATTATGTAATTAAGTAATAATGATCTAATTAATCATATGAATAATTAAAAGTCAATACTCGTACGATAAATGAAATGATTTTACCCAAAACGTTGCTTTAACATGAAATTGACAAATGAATGGGTAATATAATGTCGTAAGTGAATCATATATGATGTTGTAAATATTATTATGGTTATGTTCTAAGTTAATAATATGTTTAAACCCACTATATTGGAGTCTCAGACCCATATGGAAGAAATTGGACATAAGGTAAGGGATAATTATTCCAATCTCGTTGTTATCCGAGATTGTTTGTTCGTAAGTATTTATTGTGGTTATGTTTATCATCCATGTCCATGTTTTATAAAAATGATATGATGAATTGTTTAATATTCTTACATTTATGATTAATGTTATTTTTACCCTTTTTTGACTTTTACACAAGGTATGAGAGGAATCATTCTTTTGTTTACTATACAATGTACCTTTTTAATTTTCCGGAAAAAGTATGAGGAGAATGTTTTTTATCATATACGGCATGAATGGACTTTTTTTTGTTTCAAAACACCTTATTTACATGGATCTTATTCTCCAAGATTTCATGGTTATTTTCTAAAAAATTATTTTCTTTTAAAGTTGAATGAAATTTTGAGAACACAAATTGATTCTGAAAAATAAGGGATATTTTCCTCAAGAATTCATTTCATGTGTTTTATTAAAACTATTTTCCATCTAAGATGAAATTGTTTATTATGGTTATGTTTCAAGTATAATATCCCTATTATTTACATGTTTTGAATTTTTTTATGATTAAATGTTATCCATTTATTTTATATGGATTATGTCATTTTGGGACAATGTTTATGAAACCAATTTTATTTGTTGGGTTTTGATAAATGATTTATGTTTATTTTTTGTCACACTTAAGAATTATTTCATTATGAGATAGGTGGGACCAATATCTCACTCTAATGAATCGGGTAAAGATTTATATCTCATGAGATAGAAATGGCTGGAACAGAAAGTAAATCCGGTTCAGTATTATAGGGTTGGAACGGCAAGTAAACCCAGTTTAGTAATGGAATTTGTCCACTATGATGGTCATCACAACAATTCCATGACTACTATGGAAATAATATCATGTGCTTAATGGTTTTCCACAATTACATGTTTTATTCCCATGTTATTTTATCATTAATAATGTTCCTTTATGATCTATCCCTTATGTACTACCAAGATTTATTTCACAACTCATGATTTTTATGTTTAAACATTATGTTCATTATTTTAAGTTAAAATGTATATGGTTTCATTTATTTTCTAAATGCATACCCTTACTGAGCATTTGAGCTCACCATTTATATGTTTTCTTTTCCCCATTATTTAAATAAAGGTTTTAGGTAAGAAAAAAATGGTGAATATCTTTATGGGATATGATGAAGATCTTTTTCCATGATTAAATGATTTTGTTACGAGTTTACAAAGACACTAAACTAATACGGTCTTTGGGATTCTGTTTTTTGTTATGTATTAAGTATTCTGAAAAAGTAACATAATTTTCATGTACATCATGCTTTGGGACTCTATAGAAGAACTGGTCATATCAGACCTGATTGTCCCTTACTTACGTAAAGAAACAAGAAGGACATGAATTTTGAGAGAAAGAAGAAGAATTTCTACCAATAAATGCATAAGAAAGTCATAAAATCCGATGACACTTAGAGTGCCAGTGGTGAATATTCTTCTGACAATTCTTCATATTATGAATCATTAGTGAAAAAGAATATTGGTTTAATATCTCAAGCTCCATTTCAAAATCAATGTCTTATGGCTAAGCTACGATATGCTGAATCCTTAACCCATATGTATTTGAGTGAAAATTTTCCTGATAAAGATTTTTGTTTAGATGAATAATATTCTTCATTAGATAATGATAATTATTTTCCTTCCTATAAGGATGTTTCTAGGTTTTCATTGTTTCTAGATTTATGAAATTGTAATGTTTCTATGAAATGTGAAATGGTAAATTATAGAGAATTTATTTTAAAAAAAGAAATATCGAATCATACCAAATATCTTGATAAAAAAATGATGTTTTTGAAACTCATTCTAATAAACTTTAGGAAGCTAATTCTGAGAAGAATAAGCTTTATAAATATCTTAAAACATTGTTTTTTGAAAAATATATTTTAGAGGACAAACCTAACTCTATGTCTATTATTCCAGAGGATAGGAATTTAGTCCTAATACTAAAGCCTAAAATTGTTTTTTTTAAGAAACTTCTTGTGAATTTTACTTCTGGTATAGAAAATTTTGACAAGATGTATTCTCATATCATACCTCATGGTAATAATCGAGGATTAAGATATTATCATGAAAAAAACTATTTTTAGAAACAATTATTTTGTTCCTCCGAGAGCCCCATTTTTGTACTAAATGCCAATGTGGTGGGCATTGGAAGAAGAACTATTCTTTAAATAGTGTTCAATATCTTGGGTTTCATAAATCCTATCTTTTTAAAAAAATGTGGATACCCAAAAAAATTATTGTCTAACAATTCCAGATCCATGATATTTTGTATTCCGAAAACCTAACTCTTCTTTTTCTGGTCAATGATGGAAGTACCAACAACATATGGTTCATGGATAGTTGATATTCCTGACATGTGGCTAGAAAAAAATACTATTTTAAAAATATTTTGAAGACTAACGGTGGAAAAGTAACCTTTGGAGATAACTCTCAAGGAGAAATTGTGAGTATCAGTAATATTATTCTTCTTGGAAAATCATTAATTTCAAATGTTTTATTTGTTAAAGGTCTAAAGCACAACTTCATCAGTATAAGTAAATTATGTGAAGAAGGATACCATGTGAAATTTAGGAATGACAAGTTCTTAGTAAAAAATTCCAAGGATGAATTTAATCTCTTAGCCCATAGGTAAGAGAATGTATATACACAAAAACTAGAAGACCTTAGAATTCATGATTTTACTTTCCTAAGTGAAATTGAAGACAAATATTTTCTTTGGCATAGAATACTAGGACACTGTAACTTAAGGAATCTTAGTAAACATTCTAAGAAATAACTTGTTAAGGATCAACCGAAGCATAGTTTTGATTTTTCAAAAGTCTGTGATCCTTGTTAATATGGAAAGCATCATAAATCTGGATTTAAATCTATAAGTGAAGTTACAAATTCTAATGCCTTACAGTTAGTGCGCATGGGCTTATTTGGTCTGACACAAACTGGATGTATTAGAAGAAAATACTATGGTTTTGTCATTTTTTATGACTACACTAGATTTACATGGGTCTATTTTCTCGCAATGTTTTTTTGAAGATTTTCCTTATTTAAAAGTTTTTAGAGCTCAAGATAAAAATGAGAAAAACCTTCCATTGATATCTATTCATAGTGATCATTGAGGAGAATTTTGAAATTCTGATTTTGAATCATTTTGTAGTAAAAAAGGTATTACTCAAAATTTTTGAGCTCTAAGAAATCCTCAAAAAAATGGGGTTTTTGAAGAAGAAATTGTATTCATTAAGAGGTGACTAGAACTATATTGAGTGAAGATTATATTGCTAAACATTTTTGGGCTGAAGCTGTAAGTACTACATGTAATATTATAAATAGACTTTTAATTAGACCCTTTCTTAATAAGACACCTTATGAGTTATGGACTGGTCGAAAACCGAAAGTATATTACATTAACTTTTTTTGTTGCCATGTTTTTATCATGAATAACACAGATAACATACATAAATTTCCACCCAAATATGATGAATGAATTTCCTAAGTCTACTCCACTAACTCTAAGGCATATAGAGTTTTCAATAAAAACACTTTCACCATGGAAGAAACAATACATTTTAATTTTGATGAAAATGATCCTTTTGTTTTCAAACAACCTGAACGTATTTCTGAAATACTTTCTAAAACCGTTCACTGAACTTTGATAGAATACTTTTTAGATTAGTATAATGTTCGAGAAGATGTTTCTAAAACATTTACTCCGGAATACATTCTACCCTGTTTTGATGATCATGTCCTTCAAAACCCATGTCAGTTGTTACTTTGAAATCATCCTAGTGATAATATCATTGGAAATGTTAATAAACTATAAAGAACTAGAAGTTCTTTCAGGAATGAAGTTGAACATGTTGATTTTAATTCTCAATTTGAACCAAATACTCCTTAAGAAGCCTTGGGTGATGAATGTTGGATAAACTCTATGCAAGATGAATTCAATGAATTCGTAAGGAATCAGGTTTGAAGAAATATTAAAAAACCTAAGGATACTTCTGTTATTAGAGTAAAATATGTTTTAGAATCAAATTCAATTAAAAAGATTTTATTGTTAGAAATAAAGAAATATTAATTGCTAAAGGCTATAACCAACAAGAAGGAATAGAAAATAAAGAAACGTATACCCTTGAATCAAGACATGAATCTATCTGTATCCTTCTATCCTTTACAACATTATTTAATTTCAAACTTTATGAAATGGATGAAAAGTGTGATTTTCATATTTTTTATGTATAAGAGGAAGTATATGTAGATCAAACCCTTGGACTTGAAGATAAAAAACGTCCTAATCATTTTTATGAACTTACCAATGCTCTATATGGAATTAAATAATCCCTTAGAGCTTAGGATGATAGAATTTCAGGATTTCTGCTTCATAATAACTATGTTAAGGGAACTACAAATCCAACCCTTTTTATTATGAAAAATAATAATGATGTTTTTATTGTCTAAATTTTTTTGATGACATCATCTTTGGATCAACACAACAATCCTTAACTAATTCCTTCATGAATCTTATGAAATTTGATTTTGAGATGACTATGATTGGGTAGTTAACCTATTTTATTGGTTTTCAAATTTCTCAAAAACCTGAAGGAACTAACATATCTCTATATAAGTATATCAAATATATTAATAATAAGATTCGGTATGCTAATGTTAAGATTATATGTTCTCTTATCAGAACCTATAATACTCTTGATATTGATGAAGCAGGGAAACCTGTGGATCAGACATCTTTTTGAGGGATGATATGTTGTTTACTATATTTAATAGCTAGTTGACCTGACTTAATGTTCTCAGTATGATTATGTGCGAGATTCCATGAAAATCCTAAATAATCTCATTTAAAGGCAGTGAATGAAAAATTTGCTACTTAAAGGGAACATTAGATTTGGGACTTTTTTATTCCTCTGGAAATAATTTTGAACTAAAATGTTTTTCAAATTCTGAATTTGGTGGTTGTGAAATGGATTTAAAAAGTTCATCCGGAACATGTCATTTCTTATGTGATTATTTAGTTTCTTGGTTATGCAATAAACAATACTCTCTATCACATTCCACTGCTGAAGCTGAATATGAAGCACCTAGAAGTTGTTGTGCTCAAGTGTTAGGGATGCAATACACACTCACAGACTATGGTATGAGTTTTACTGAGACTCAAAAAATGTGTGATCACACATTTTCCATTGTCCTATGTAAAAACCCTGCACATCACTCTAGTATAAATCCCATTGATATTAGACATCACTTTCGTAGGGATAACACACTTAAAAGAGAAATTATTCTTCAATTCATCGGAATGAAAGAACAACATGACGGTATTTGTACAAAAAAATTAATTTCTGATAGATTTTAATACATTAAACAAAATCTAGGAATGACCTTTGTAAGGTAATCATTCAAATCTACAATTTGTTTAAATCATCTCCTAACATTAAATTACTCCTTATTTCAAGCAGAGTACATATTTTTCCCCTTTCCATAAGCTTATTCTTCTTCATAATTTTTTAACTTTCCTTAAGATTATTTTCCCATATTAATATTTTTAACATTCTATATTTTAAAATTTCTTTATTGGAAATTTTGTTTTGGAAATTTTTTTATTGATATCCTGGAATCTAAAACTTCCATGAAAATTTTTATGATACCGGCAAACTTCTCAGAGTATTCCAAAAGTTAAATTTTCTTACCCTTTCATTTCTTATCATATGTTTCAATTGTTGGTATTTAAAAATTTTAAATTTCGGTTTATATTACTATAAAAGATCGGAATTCATATTTCCTATATCCATCATCAACTGTCAGATCAGATCAGGTTATGTTCAAGCATTTGATTATCTTTTTGAAGCTAAAAAGTCATAGTTATGCCTATATAAGGGGTGCCTCATTTATAAGTGCCACACCATCCTTAATTATCTCAGTGTAAAAGTTCTGTTTCCATCAAAGTCCTCTTTTTGATTATTTTGTGTCGTTTATCCCAAATTTCTCCTGAATCTTCAGCATATTAGTTGCTGATTACCAAAGAAATAATGGATTGGTCAATCTTTAGGGAAAGGATGGTATTCCCTAAATTCTATAAAAAAATTGACTCCCTTATCTCTCAGGTGATAAGAACTAACAGATAGGAAAGTGTTTGTGTGGAAAAGCAGAAGAGTCAGGCTCTAGTTTTCCTAACCTAGTTATTCAGTTCTACGAATCCATTATTTTCTTCCAAAAGGATGGTAAGGATCTGTTTAAGTTCAAATGTTATGATAAGACATATAATGTTCCTTATAAGAAGGAAGAACATGTTCTCAACATACCATATGAAGGGTGAGCTGTTATATGCTCTCAAAAACTTCCTGATAATGAAGGTTCTTTTGAGACAGTCAAGGATTTTGATTATATTTGTCTCAAGAATTTTAAGAATATGAAGATTATGAATATTACAACAAACCACAAGATGGTAGATCTCTGGATGCAAGGATTTATGATCCCAAAAAAAAAAGAAAATAAAGACTCTATAAAAATATGTGATATCTATCTTTTATACATTTTTTTCAACTTAAGGAAGATTAACATGGCTAAGGAAATCTTCCTCACTATCCAGACCATAAATGGTGGATCCATCATATATTAAATTCTTATGTATCTGGAATCTATCTCCAGGATAATTTTTATGTGCCTTCAAGAAATTATTGTCCCATGCCGATCATTCTCAAAGCCTTTTAAGATTTTGTTGCTCAGTGATGACACTCAAAGGAGGATGAAGATAGAGTTTTTACTAGAATCCAAAACATTTGAAGAAATGGTTGTCCAGAACAAGGGATATGTTCTTGAATTTTCAAAATCGTTACCCAAGAAAATGAAACATGATGAACCAGGCTTTCCAGTACCAGCTTCTTATGTCCTGGTATCAGCACCTCTTCCTGCAATGAAACTAAAAGCCTATTCAGATGCAACAGTTTCAATGTGGAGAGAAATGGAAGCTACTAGAAAGGAAGGAGATCGTTTATTTATCTTAGATTCTATAGAGGCTATGGCCTTGAAAATCATGCAAGCTGAATGTCGTGAGAAAGAAAAGGAGGAGAAGAAGTTACAGAATAAATCCTACGAAGTGCAAGTTTTTCAGTCATTACTAAAAGTTATAGAAAAGAATTCTCATAAAGTGCCTGAACCTCAAGATGTTCATAAGAAAACGGATATCACTCTGGAAACCCAAAAATCCATGAAAGTTTTATCTTTATCAGAACATGTTCATGAAATAGAAGATCAGATAGTTCAAGAAGGTTGTAATGATGTTTTAAGTGAAGTGGAAGACTACATTGGAACTCCTTCTAGTTTAGTATCTAAATTTGTTTCAAAAGAACAAGTCGATGATCAAGTTGAAGAATAAGTTGAGGAAGAAGTAGAAGTTATGGAATAAGTACAAGTTGAAGAATAATAACCAGTTATAATTGAAGTGGAAGAAGAATAGAAATAAATTGTTGATCATTAAGGTGGTGAAGAACAATAGTTTCAAGATGATGAAGATGAACGAGTAGATCATAATGGTATCCATGCATCTGATGAGAAATCTCCAGTTTGAAATCTTGTCAATGGTAAGTGTGTTTTGGTTGCCTCATATTGAAAAGTAAAAACCTCAGAAGTCCTCTAAGAGAATAGAAAAATCAGTTTCCTTAACTCCAAGAAAAGCTTAGAAAGTAAAAGATATATCGGGTTCCAAATCCTCATCGTTTGTTGGACATTACTTAGTCATGATATCTTTATGAAATTTGGTCAGCACCATTCTTGTTATGCAAATATAGATGCTTGGAGTCAAATGATGCATGAAATGTTGAATCAAAAGATGAAATCGAGCAATATTCTTTTGGATATGGTGGTCAAGTAAGAAGAAAAAATTAGTAATCTTTTGATTTATTACAAATCTCAGAAGGTGACTTGTAAGAAATTCTTTAACCGCACCAAAACTATCAATGAGGAGCTACGACATTTCTGTAACTTCATGGATTCAACTAATGGATATTTCTATACTTTTTAAACTGATCTCAACAAGTTCAATTCATCAATCTCTGAGAAGGCTAGTTAACTCAATTTTGTTGCCCGATCTGTAAGCCTTGAGATGGAAGTCGGTGTTGAATTAGAGAGAAAGGTGGATTCTCAAGAAGAAATAATATTATCATTAGAAAAGAAGAAGCAGGATCAGGAGATCCTGTTGAAGAAGTTTGAGGAAGATCATAAGGAAATGATGAAAATTAAATCCATGATAAAGAAAATTTTTGCTGAGAAGAATGATGGATGATTTTTTTGACATTACGATGTTTTTTATAATCTAAACATCATTTACAAAATTTCCTTAAGAATATTCTTGCATATGTTTCATTTATTTTCGAATGTATACTTGCTTAACCTTACATGTAATTCTTATGCTTCTCCATCATTTTTTTCCTTCTTTTTGAAAATAACAAAGGGAGAGAATTTATTTAAAGGAATAATTAAATGAATATCTCATAGGAGGAGAATCTATTAAGGGAGAGTATGGTAAGAAAGTATAATGACCGAATAAGGGGGAATTTTATTTTATGAAGAGATTTTTATCTATGGTCGAGATATTTTCTTAAGAAAGAAAACCAGACACTAAAGATCAAGAATACGATCCGTGGGAAACATAACCTATGGGGGAGTTAGTCGTATTCACTAGAAATCTCATTCAAAGGGAGAGATATGTTTTTCATACTTGTTTATCTATGTCAAAATATTCTTCCTTATCAAAGTTATTTTTCAGTTCCAAAAGGGTGAGATTGTTGAGTCAATAAAGTTATCTTATGACTTCTCTATTCCTTATGGTTTTAGGTTTTGAAAATCACAAACACTTTTTCTTATGTTATATCTTTTTCATAAGTTATGTTTTTTATTAAGATCAGTAATTTTCATTCCATTATACTAATAGATGTATCGTTACGATTTATCATTATGTTATACTTACAAGACGTATTATTATGATTTTCAATTCTATTAGATTTACAGATTATTCATACCATCTTTGTGATACTGATTCTAGTGTATAAGTGATACCATCTTTATGATACTGATTCTAGTGCATAAATGATACCGTCTTTATGATATTGATTCGAGTGTATAAGTGATACCGTCTTGATGATACCGATTTCATTGTATAAGTGATATCGTCTTTATGATATAGAATCTGGTGTATAAGTGATTCCAATTTTGTAATTCCGATTCTATAACAAATGAGATACCCATTTCATAATGAGGTTTAATTTTCTTTAATGAATTCATTTTCTTGATAATGTTTTTCCTAAGATTCAATTTTTCTTAATAATGTTAGAGTTGTTTAATTTATCAATCCATTGTTATTGAATTCCAGGTTTTCTTACATAACTATCATCTTTAACTCAACATCGTTTCTTATACTTGAAACGATGGTGTAAAATCTGTTACAAACAAACCATTGTATGTTTGACACATGTCCAGGTCCCTCTGAAATTTATGGAAAAGATGATCATTGGAGTCGAGCCGAGCGTTGGGATGTTTTTCCTATAAATACAAGTCCATTTGAATGAGTAGAATATATTGTAGAATGTAGATGATCATGAAACATGTGAAAGAGATGCGAAGTGATATCTAGAGAGAGGCGCTCTTTCAACTCTCAGTGTTTCTTGAGAATGTCATGAACAACTTGTTCGGGTGTGAACAACTTATTTAGACTTGACTTTTCCAAACTCTGATCGTGATGATCGTGGGATTCCAGGTTTGGGGGAAATAGTTTGCGATTTCCTTCTAAATCGAGGGCTTGCGGGGATTGCAAGATAGATACCAATCTTCGGATTGAGGTATTACCTTGGTTTGTAAAATATATACTTTCTTGAAAGTATAAATCAAGGAACCTTTATCCAAGGCTATTAGATACCCTTCTATTTGGGTTAAAAGAATCTTGTTGTTACTTTTCTTATTTTTCAAGTTGTTTTATTTCCACTGTAATCGTAACTTTGTTAAAGATAGAAAGTATAACATTCTGGTACATTCTAATTCCGTTACTCTGATTATATTACAGATTCTATACACTTTAAGGTATAATATTTCAGTTATGAAAATATTTATTAAGATTTTATCTTATGTATTTACTGTTTAAGAAATGATATCTTTTATAGGTGTTGTGTATGTTTGTCTAACATTATCAGACTAAACTTTAAAGGTTCCAAAAGAATTTTTAAAGAATACAATTCACTCCCCTCTTATATATTGAGCACCTAAATACATCATTTTGATCCTATAGGGCTTTGATACATTTCTGATCCAATACCCATGGATCATCTTAAGCTATCTCAGGCTCAATTTTTCAACTTGAACTCCACTCAATCCCATATCCAAACCCATATGTGGAATTCACATAGGCATCTAAAAATATATATTTCCATTTATCCATCATAATCCTCTAAAATATCAATGACTGTCCAATAACTGATCACATCCTTACACCACATCCATCACCTAGACATATGAGAATAATTGTTTTCCAACCAACAAAATGAGTTCTTTATCAACACATGACATAACTTATACCGCTATTTCAGAGTAACCTCAACAGGTTCCTTGATCAAATAAAAAGAAGATATTTATTTATCTTAGTGTATAGTCAACATTTTCTCAACATACTCAAGATGATTTCATGATATATTTCTTGATTTATTCTATGTTTTTAGTACACTAAGCTTCCATCGATCGGTATGTATCTTTCTCTTTGAGCCATGAAAATATCAAACCATGTCATACTTTACTTAACCAGCCTCTGACACCATGTCTCCCGACAATGAATTTCAAGCTCGATCCATATGTAAATCATTCCTACAACACTCTATTTATTTCAATATTATCCCCCATAACTTGTCACTTACATTAATTTACCTAAATCCTCAGGTCACCGTACCCATAAGCATCATATTTGAAACCAATAATCCTTGGACCATACTCGGCCACTCCCTTCTGTTAAATATCAAATAGTTCCCAATCCCAACCAGTGAGACCAAACTCACTATAAATAGAAGGATAACATCCCATACTACCCATTTAGAAACCTAACTTTAGCTCCTATAAGACATTCATCATCAAGTCCATGCTAACAGTGCTCTATGGAATATTTGAATTACTTTACCAGAAGCCCCTCATAACACCACTAAAAAATCAGACACCTTACCCATTCTATGATTTATTCGATGAACACTCATCGCCCAATGTATTTCTAATCAATATAATATACTTAAACTCCAAATATGTTATCAACCATAGAATAACTGGTCAATAAGGTTAGATATCCAAACAATCCTATCCATTAAAGATAGTCTTGATACCCATGTATGCTAGTTAATTTCTGAAACGTCAAAGGAATCATCATTCCCACATCAATAGACTTGAAACCAATAGTTCACCAGCCACATCATGAGTGTATAACCATGATCACTACCTAAAATGTAATCTATAAACCCTGGCCACCCCCTTTCGATGGGTTTTCCTTGATCAAAATGAATGTTGACCTACAGTGAAACATGTCAAAACTAGTGTCTCTAATTATTCCACGTAAACCTACCAATGAATAATCATAATGGGGTCACTAGGTCCTTCCTCCTAGTCCAAATTCTAATCCTCTCCAAGGTCGCATATCAATGGGAGTAATCCACACACCCATCTCAATGCAAGTAATCTAATTTGTCTGTAAACTCTCCCAATGATAGGTAAAGATAACATGACCTAAAAGGGTCAAAACCTATCAAAATGGTTTCAATTATATTGGTTTTCAATTATATGTTTTAGAGGAATTTACATGTTACATTTTTGTTGGAATCCAATTTAATTGAAATCCATTAGTGTATACTATCTTTTAGAAGATATCTAATAGTGTCACCTACCAAGGATCAACCTTATGGGTACCTAATCCTCACTAAGAATCCTAAAAAGGGACTCAGTTAGAAATATTATTATATGAATGTAGAAAATTAAATGAACTGGGACTCACTGAAAATATTCATAAAGTAATTCCCCTCAAGGTCCTATTCAATATAAATGTTCAAGTTCCCATCGACATCACACTAGAGGATCTGGATAGATATCAATGAAAAATGGTTGGATAAGTTAAATATATGAGAAATATAGATGGGAAAACACCATATAGGTTGTTAGGAATTTTAGTAAACCTCACATGAAAAGAAACACTGAAAAGGGTTCTACTCTACATGTATCACATGACAATGCTGACCTACTAGGGTCACTGCACCTCCCGTGATTGAGGAATGATTCATTATCCCTAACTTCAAACATCGCATCATATATCCATATAGACTACAATTAGATGTAAATAAATATTCATATGTATGTAATAAACTATAATTCCATGAAGAACATATATGGGGAAACACCATTAGGATATTATTGACACATTAAAAGTTAATCTCCTATCATGAGTAGAATTAAACATTAACATACCTATAACATGTGGAACCAAAACGCCAAATATGATGCATTATATGCCTCTTTCTATTGCTATTAAATGGTCCAAATCAAGAATATGCCTTTTTCCAATGGCCTGAGATTCATAAATCCTTAATAAATCATAAAATTGACACATCATGTGAAAAAATGTAAGATAAAATGATATAAAATGGTATATCAAATATCTATAAAAGAAATCCAATATCCTTGAAAACCCCAACTTTTTACTAGAATTTTTTTTCTCAACCCACTAGTCCAATATCAATAGTAGGTTCTAACACATTCCTAATACTTCATTATACAATATAAAAAATAGTAATTCAAATGGAAAAATCACCTATGATACCACTTTGTGACATCCTAGCCCAAATTCCACTAAATTTATTCCCTATGTCAGTTCTCTAAGACTATTTATGAGAACCTCCCCATATTTTAGAATCTTCTAACAATTAGAGTGGTCTTAGGGTGTGTTTATAGAGAGACTATTACCTCATATTAGAGTATGTGAAGTAGTGGAATAAACCAAGTATCATCTATATAAATAAATAAATAGGTTTTTTAGGTAGTGAATATAAACAAGCATATAATAATGAATGAAATATAGTAAAGTCCTGATCAAACATGTCATAAATACAACATTGACCAACCATTGTGCTGATTACATATACAAATGTTAATAAAAGAATAAAAAATAAAGGTATGTGGACACGTTGAATACTCAGAGATGAAATATATGCATGATCTAAAAAAATATATCTTATTTATCCTAATCAATTAGTTCTAGTCCTTATCCAATCAATTTTTTGAAAAAAACTAAACATATTCTTAGATACCTCAGTGAAATGTTGGCCCATGTAGGGTGTGATTATTAAAATTAGAGGGGAACCATCAATAAAGTCCCATACAATGCCTAAAAATGAAGTGTATGTGTATTTGAACTACTCCTCTGAATAAAAACAATAATAACAAATTATTATTGGAAATTATATAAATATAATATTATTACCAATAATGGTAAATAAATTTTATCATCATATTCGAGGCACAAATGAAAATAATAAATAAGGATAAAATGACATAAATAAACTCTTACCAGAACTTATCGTTTGTTTTATAATCCTGATCATTTTGTCATCCTATGAATAGGGTATGGGGTTGGATGTCATACCACTAAATTCATGTACAAACCTTTTGATCCTCATGTATGTAATCCTAATATTTGATATTTTATTTTCACAATGTTGTAAATGTCTATGAGAAAGTAAAATTACCATAGTGGGATTCATGTCCTAACTGTGGGTTCACCCATTCTTTACTCCAATAAATTTATTGAAGGATTTTAGGTGAATACTAGAAATCCAAAAAATAGGGAACCAATCTAGATCATATTCCTCTAAATATGTGTATAATCTTGTACAATTCCATATTCTATGTAATTGGTCCATTGGAAATCATGACATTTTAATATGATGATTCCTAAGGGGAATTAACCGTAGGTGATAGAAATGCTCTTCCAAACTCAGATGACACTCAGAATCCATTCAATAACTGGATTAGTATCCCCATTCCTAGAAATATCTATGAACTTTAGTAATATTGGATCTATCTAACCCTAAGGTGTATCTAAATAGTCATTATAGGCGATCAATGTCAATCCTCACCAATTTCTGTAGCATCCAGAACTTTTTGGAAGTGTTCCCACACAACAAAAACATTTAATTCCCTAGGTCCTATCAGATAGTAATCCATATAAAGGAACAAGGTAGAAGAGTTTTTTGATTAACTCAACAACCATATCTAAAAATCCCAATGCATGGTGGAACCTCATTAAATAATTATGTTTTATCAATGGTAATCATCAACAATAAATATCACGAGGTGTATACTATAAATACATCTTGTAATCCACACCATAAAATCATATGATATCAATAAAATCATCCATGTACTAGGAAACACTTATGGTAATTATAATCTTCAATAGATTCCACATGAATGCATAAAAATGATAGAGGTGGCCAAATTCTTAAACCCACCACTACTACCACAATCTCACAATCATTCTTATTTGATAGAGGTTCTATATGAAACTCACTACCATCCCTACTCAAACCCATACACACTAGGTGTGGGTTGTTCATCCACCAGGGTACCCACTAGGGTCCTGTAAATCCAGACACTTGAGAGGGATCCTACTCGAATCCTTGAGATCCTAATATAAGTGGAGGAATTACTCTTAGAAACATCTATGTTAGTACCATGGTTTCTATGGTATGGTCTTGAAACCCATCCCTAATCTATTCTACCTAAAGTTCATCCTCATTAGGACTGTAAAAATGAATACATGCCTCACCATGTCCAATCCAAAATCTTGATAGAACTATAGGCTACTCAATGTGTTAAGAGACTAAGTCGGAACCATGAAGGTCTAGTTCATGAGACTAGCACACATGGGTGTTTAGTTACTCCTAACATTCATCCATTACAAATTATGATTTAATAAATTAAAAATAATTGTTATAAATTAAATAGGAACCATCATCCTCATCAGTGAGACTATGAATGCACATATTACCACAAAACATGCATAAATAACATAGGTGATAACTCACTAAATGAATGTATACCTCATAATTATTAATTATTGTTATAAATTAAATAGGAGGAATTGACCTCAGTAGTGAGAATAAGAATTCACATATTACCTCAAACGTTTATAAATTATACCTCACTGAATGAAAGTACACCTCATAAAAAACTCATAATGAATATATACCTCATAAATAATTTTAATTATCTCAAAACACATAGAAAAATTAATAATGAATGTATACCTCATCAAAATGACATATATTGAAGTGAAGATGAACTCTTATGTCACCCTTTTCCTAGGAAGAGTGAAAACCCCCAATAATGGTATTTGATTCCACCAAACTCTAGTGGAATTAGGACTGAAATCCTATATATGGGAACTGAAAATTATAGGAAAAGGAATAAGAACACAACAATAGATAACATAGTCGAAGATATACCTCAAGGATTCCAATGCATATGAGGATGTTCTATTCTGATAAAAATTAATGGAGAAATCCCATGGAGGAAGGGAGGAGGATAGTAGTGGCTGAAAGGGAGGAGATGGATTACCCCTTAAATATTATAAAGAAATTGGGGTAATTTCACCTTATTAATGGGCCACTAGGTTTGGAAACATTGTTGGCCAAACAATGTTAAAATTCATCTATTAGACCAACCTAAACCCCACATAAAAGGCATAGATGTGCTGCATATTTTAAAATATAGTGCAACATGTGCTAAATTAACCACACACACCTACACATTTTACCTATCCTACCACATGGTTTCCCAATCCCCTAAAAATTTGAAAATTGGGCCACATGATTTCTAATATATATAAACCAATTGTGTTCTCTATGCTATAACTTTTCAAAACATTGATATCAAGTACTAAATCCTGAGGGAACTCTTGAAACCATAGTGCTACATTCCAAGCCTCATTAAAATTCTAAAAACCTCAATTTTAGGAATTTCAACCATAAAATTTATATTTCGAATCTACAATAATGATTATCCCCATTGAGAAGTTGAGATTATGGACTTGTATTCATGTTTTCATTATTCTCAACATGATCATGTATTATTTTGAGTTTTATTAGATCTATATTGGTTTTATAATAACTACATTTTAATGTAGAATACAAAATCATTGGGAAATAAAATTTCACCTTGCCATAACAATTTTCCTATTTTTTTGTTTAAATAATTATTATTATATTACAACTATAGAAAATGTATAAACATGAGATATATTTTTTACCCTATCCTATAATCTTCTATAATTCATGGTGTGAATATTCAGAATGAGTTTTAGAGGCCTGAAAAAATTTGAGAGAACAAATTCATGAGACATAATTGTAGATAGGTGTTACAAGGAAGGTATCATGTCATTATTTCACGTTCCATATCATAGTTAAATAAATTGTTTCATAATCCTCATATCATGGTATGATGCTAAAATTGGTCATTTTACTAGAGTTGAATAGAAAGAATGAAATATTTTTATTTTTAAGATTATACTGTTTTTTTGTAACTAGGATTTAATAGTGAAGCATTATCTGAATGTAAACAATGAAAAGTAACTAAAATTTAAAAATTAAGGAACCACACTATAGTTTTAAAAACAACGAGATAATTCAATTATGGAGATCTTAGTTTAATATGAGGTAATAATCAAGAATAATTTTATATTAGGGTTTTAGTGGTTGTAATTGATTATTCAATGATAAATTTATAATGGTATAATTATTTATATAATAATAAATATTTTTTTTGATTTGGTTATTGATTTTGAGGAGTTAAATAAGATATTTAGAGATGTTTTTTTAGAATAGAACATGGGAATATATTCTTTTAAAGTTTCATTCATGATATCAAATTGTTTAATATCATTAAATAAATCGAGATTCTCTAGGTGAAGCTACCTAAAGTCTTGGAAATTCCATCAATGAGATCTCTAATCAAGGGCTTCACATGTATGAGTCTCCTACCCATTCGAATCCTTGGTACCTTTTCATTGAGTTCATTGTCTTATGGCCTAATAAATTAATATATTTGTTATAATTGTTTGACCTTGGAAGGAATGATAATTGTTAATCTCTCACAAACTAAAAATTCATATACTTATTCTTTAAACATGAATTTTAACTATACAGAATATTTTACTCCATTTATGGTGTAAAATTGCAATATATTCCCACTTACATGACTTTAATCTATAAGATTCATTTTTAAGGTTTATATTTTTAAATTATATATGTGATATTAAAATATATATATTGGCTCCTTTTTTATCATGAAAATTAAATCCTTATTTTTCAATGAAACATTTCATTCTTTATTATATGAATTTAAAATATGAACATAAACAAATATGTAGTTTTTTATCCTAATGGAAATATTTATGATTTTTTTATTACTTAATCCTAAAATCACGGAACCTCTATCCTCTTTCTATAAAATTTATCCTTTCAGGATGAATATGAACATTTTCCTTTAATAGTTTTATAAAATACTAATCAATTTATTAGTTATTCCTTGATAACCAAATAATCCTACATCTGAATTTAAAATTCCTTCACACCGAAAAAACACCTGCATTAAACTCATGGATTCATAGATGACCATAAAAAATAGTTTAAAATTTTTAACTTCAAAGATATAAAAACTATAGTATACCTATTATGATTTCATGGATGACTATAAACTCCCATTAAGACCTTTTTTTACTTTGTGCACAATACACAACTACAGAACAATTACATGTTTTTCTCATATGATATTAAACTTTAGTATAAAACGGTTACCTCCCTAGATAAAACAAAAAATAATTAACTTTGAGGTCTTATAGAATTCTGTAGATTGTATTGTAAAATCATTGAATTATTGTATGGAAAAACATCAATATAACCCCAGGATCATAACTGATAACAATGATCTCCTATGATAACATTCAACCTTACCAGATGTAATTAATATCCCACATATCTCATAGGTCTTCTTGGTTGATTATAAATTCCAATGTTATCCTTTTTCCTTCCCAGATAATACAAAAATATAGTGTACCTATTATGTTATTAATGATTTCCTTATACTCTATTGAAAACCTTATTCCAGAATTGAATGGGTACGGAACCCAAGATCTCTCCTATATGGTTTTAATCTATAATGTAGCCATCATTCCTCAAGTAATGACATTGGGATTCGATAATAATTTTGTATGGAAGGAAATAATTTTATGAGACATTGGATATTTAAGAAAAATGAAGAGGTTATTTTTAAAATTGGGTTCTGAGAAGGGCTAAGTCAAGATTTGGTTAATATATTATTAATCATTACATTGAGAGAGGTATAGCTCGAAAAAAATATGTTTAATAGAATTATATTTATATAACTATCACAATGAGTGATTCACATAAATTTTTTTTGAAGATTATTCATGTGTTTTTTATATTTTTTCTGATTGTATTTATTGAAAAAATTATAATGGCTACATTAAGGATGAATTCTCGTTGATGGTATATATAAAAGAATGAATAATTTTTGAGGACCTACAAAACACATCATAATGGTTTCCAAAATATATCGTAGTTAGTGTTTGGAAATATACAATGAAAAGATAGAGGGAAGTTAAATGTTTTCGTAGACTCGATTCTTTATGGTTCTTATGAATGATCAATTCAAGTAAAAAATATGTTGTTTCATTTTAAATTATTCCCTAGTTATTGATGAATATACATATAACAACATTTTTCATGGTTATGTAATTTATGTATGAATGGATGTTTCACCATGAAGATACAGTAAATGATCATAGTATTATTAATATAAAAAAATGATGAAAAAGTGTGTTTACATGACCTAACCCACCAAGACCCCACATAGTCTAATGGTAAGCTTATTGTTCTATCCCAAGACCGCATCAAATAAGAATGGGGATGGTTAAAAGCACCATGAAAAATTATAACATATTTGTGAGTCACTGGCCTATAACTTATAAATATACATACATCTCAATGGAATGACACATAATAATACAGACTCCCAAGTATACAAATGAATCATTTAAATTAAAACATATATGTGATAATAATTGATATCTTGAATAAATAATATAAACCAAAATCATAAATAAGGAAAAGAAAAATCTCCACATCCTAAAAAAATGAATATTGGACTATATATACTCAATATTAGGTTTACAATAACTCAAGAATAATTAACAATTAACACAATCGTTCTCTCAAACACACAAATTCCATCATTTCTATTGGATCCACATCCTCTAAATCCTCCATCAAAATGTGCATCATTTCCATAGACCAAAACATGTGTTAGTATGATGCTTGTGTTGGGGTGAGTAATGTATCTATGAGGATAAACTAAAATAATATGAATTAAGTGGGAGAAATGTTAGATATATAGAATAATTATAGATATGAATTTACAATACCACATAACCATATTCATAATGACCACTATTCACAACAAATTCACTATGTTGGAGTCTATCATGATATGAGACATGAAATATATATATAATCATAGAAAAAAAAAACAATATCACATTTTTAACATTCAAATAACCCTTAAATGACATTAGTAATGTCGATCATGTGCCATACTAATGGTCATACATTAGTTGTGGGATTAATGACCCATGTGGAGGACCCACATCGCATTGTTTGTAATCAACTTCAGCTGAGGGGTTAAAAATATCATAATTTTATAAACTTGTCCATATCACTATGGGGGGTCCAAATTATACAACAAAGTATAAAGTGGTCCCATTCCACGGTGATAGTAGTAGACCAGAGGGATAAAAAACCTTTGTATTCCTTGATTATTTGTCAAATCCTATCAACGTCCTTATAAATGTAAAAATATATTTATACTAAAATTCATTAAATAAAAACACAATATAATATTTATTTATGAACAATCAAATTCTATGTCAAAAAATACTCATAACAGACTACTATTACATATAAATCTACCGCCCATGTATAAATATATGAATAATACTATATCCTAAAAATCATACAACATATTCCAGTACGGTATGTAGTGGATATGATCACTAGGGTTGGCTCATAAAATACATTTAAATTCCCAACTCATGTGAATAAATATTAATCAACATATCCTAAAAGGTACACAATGTGTGAGTCTTATGAGGTTATTGTTCATGTACAAGTTGTACATGTTAAAAATCCATTGACACAATACAACGTGTTTAAACTATAGTATAATGTAATGAGATTTTCAAAATGTATGATAAACATACTTCAATATAATTTGAGTCACATGATGATATTTTTGGAGGGATACATATCAGGTTTCATTCATGGAACATAAAAAAATTATTTGGTGGGACACACAATGTTTCATGAGAGACTACATATAGAGTAGTCAGAAAATACCCAGAATATCCAAATGTGCTTCTTCATGTCATGAAAATAACTACGACCACAACCTCTAGCCTCACTTACACTGTTATATACTTTTGTGGCCCTTAATATCAACACCAAACCATACTAGTGGGGATTTTAGGCTACCCTTCATCATTTGTTCATTTCCTTATATATGTTCATCAAGAAATGACCAAAAACATTGAACCAACATCCTCGTACTTTAATACATGAGTTCTTATGACTACATACCATATAATCTTCCTTGTTTTATGATCAAATAATAATTATAAAACTAATGATTAATAATCAAGAGAGTAGTGGTCGATGGAATACCTGGATACCCATGACCGGGTTTGCACAACGGTTTGTGAAAAGAACATGAGGGGGAAAAGAATAAATTTTATTTTAAATGTAGGTAACCATTGAACTAAATTTAAACATTTAATTTATATAAAATTATGGGGATTTCAAAAACAATAATGAGAATAAACCTTTCCATCATGTAAAACTACATTATTATAATTACCTGATAAAAATTTCAAATTCCTCAAACATATATTTCTATGGAGGCTTCATCCCCATGATAATATATTACCAAGGGATATATAAAATAAAAGGTAGAGATAATAATATCAATTTAATATGAAATAGTTAAAAATAAAATTGTTAATAATCATTTTAGAACGAATTGTCAAGAAATAGTTTCACAATAAACACATCATATTTTCCTAAACCAAATGTTTCCTTATTTTTAATCAAAAAATTAACTATGAAAAATAAATATAATTGAAATAATGAATCATAATTATTTGTATGGATGGAAATGTATTTCACATATTAAAAGTAATTCTTTGATCAATATGTTTATTATTATCCATTTTATTATTTGTATAAAACTTCTTTTTATCCACAATGGAAAAATTCACTAAATTTTTATGCAAGATGGTGAGAGATAAATAATGCTATGTGACATGAGACAAAAATGAAAAAATCCAACCTTATTTTATATTTTTTACCACATCATGATTATTCCTTGGGCTTTATTGATTTTTCAATCTTCCATCACAAATAATGAAAATAATTTATTCCATTGTGGAAACTAGGGAGTCATAAATTTTATCTAAATAACATTTTTCCAACAAAAAGAGATTTTAATGTATTATTTTATAAATTAGTGTGATGTTGAATTATAGTAAAAAGGGAGAATTATTTTCCATAACTCCCCTTATAAAAGATAAAAATTAATTGAAACATCACATATTTATGGTAAATATTTTTTTGAATTATATTTTTAAATTAAATATTTAAAAATCAAAGTCATTTGTTTTTTGTTTTTAATTAAATTAAAAAAATCATAAACATGTTTATCAACTATGTTTTTTGGATTACATGTTCTAACTCAAAATATACAATGAAGTGTAATGTGATTTTATTTGTTAATGGTTTTATTAACAGTCTTTTATTATATTCACAATTTTACATATATATTTTTATTTGGTAACTTAATTGTATTTTTTGTAGTTTAATTTTCACATAAATTCATTATAATATAATTTTTAATTAAGTAAGATAAATGTTTTTATAGTTAAAAAATTGTAAATTTTAACCACTGAAAGTTTGTCATATAAAAATTTGTTTGAATGATATGTTGAATGGGTAAATATAATTTTTATACTAAAATAATAATTTTTCATTAATTTTTAATTTAAATTATTGTTAATTTATTTAAATTTTTTATCATATTATATATATATATATATTTGTTTTACTTCTCATAAAATATCCTTTTAAAACTTTAAGTATCATGTTTTAAAATAAAAAAAATTATGAAATATTTTTTTTCAAATTTTAATTTATCTTATATATGGGGTATTATTATCAAATAATGCTTATAAAATTTTGATAATACAGTTTTTATAAAATTATACAGTTTATTTTCATATTATTGCTCCAATAATGTATAACGATTATCACATAAAAACTATTTTCTCAATTATATATTTAGAAAATATATTGCACTTAATTATATGAATAATTTCATAAAATATAATAATTATAAATGTATAATAAATAAATTATGCATCATATTTTTTCAGAACAATAAAAAATATAAAAATACTCAGACAAAATAAAAGAAGTGGATTTTATTATAAATAAATTATTTTTATATGTGTTTAGAAATTTTTTTTATTGTCTCAGTTTTTTAATATTATAACATGAATGTAAAATAAGGAATTAGTTTTTAGAAGTTTCCAATTAAAATTATCTTATGGTGGATTTTTTAGAATGTGTAAAAAAAATTATGAATAGTAAAAAAAATATAGATTTCATAAATAACTGTAAATTTTATGACATCATCATGTTATATAAATAATTTAAATTTTATGAAACCATTTTAATGAAAAAAAATTATTTAAGGATAAAAATATTTCATTTAAAAATAATTTATTGTACTTAGAATCAAATTTCTGATATTTTGAAACCTATATTATATTTAGGTCTAATAAAAAATTATTTTTGATTCAATACCTTTAAAAAAAAAATTTAGAATATTCCTTTCAATTTTTTCATACTTTTAATATTGAATAACCCTCACTTTTAATCATAAACCAATAAATTTTATTGGATTCTATACTACTCAATTTCTTCAGGCTAATGGATAAAATGGACTATACTTTCTCCATAAATACCCCTTACCTTTGGAAATATTAACACCCCTAATCCTCCCCTTTCTCTTCACTTCCAATGTTCCTTCCGTTTCCAAATATCTACCGAAATATATCTATAAAACACCCTTAAAATTTCCCAAATAAATTATTATGACAAAAATACCTTCATATAAAGAGATTAAAGTAGATTACCTAAGAAAGTGAAATATAAGACCCAAAAATGTTTTAGTGTTAAAAATGATAAATAATATCACTTATGGAAACAAGGGGCACGTTTATGTTTTTTATTATACCTAATTAGAACTCCAAAATTAAGTGTTCATCTCATGGAGTAGTAATTAGGATGGGTGAACTCCTAGAATGATTCCTAAGGTGTGTGTGAGTGAAGAGAAATCACAGTGAATGAACAAGTGTTGGCCAATGGGGATATTCATTAGTTTGATGATTTATTTAGGAACCTGGGTGGCCCCTAGGTGAGGGAACACACATTTACAAGGAAAATGGTAGTTCCTGGAGGGCCAATACTGAATGTCCATGTTAAAGAGGCATGTCTATGTTATTAGTGGGTTCCGGTTTTACATTGGTATCCTAAGAGTAACTCGATCAAAAGTGTGGTGGCACTACCTTGGGTGATATATGGGGTGCACAATAAGGATGTTGTCATCTAATATTTATGGTTAGGGGTGACAGTAACATCGTAGAATGTTAATGTTTTAAAAACGCTAAATGATATGACACATGTCGATAAGGTTCACCATTCATTATGGGATCCTACCTGATTATAACTCCACTATTAAGCATGACGTGACTAGAATAGTGATTAGGATGGGTGACCTTCTAAAACGATTCCTAGGATGTGTGTGAGTGAGGAAAAATCTACGAAAAGAAAATGTATTGGCCTATGGGGGAAGTAATCTATCGAATTATTCACCATGGAATGTAGATGGGATCTAGGTGTGGGACCACATGTCTATGGGGAAAATGGTGGTTCCTGATAGGCTAGGGCCTAAAATCCATGTTAGGGTGGGGTTTCTATACAGTCTATATGGAGTAGTTATTACAAGGAAATGGTTCCTATTCTGAGGACTTCCCCATTATTTTTAAATTAATTTACCATGATAAAATTTTAACCTCCATTCCATATTCTACCATAATTATAAATCATTTATTTAATCAATATTTTTATCCATAATTTGTGATTGAGCACTAAACATTCTATAATTGTACCCTTTCTATAAGCCATTACTACATCAATGTAAGTGTTTACAAGACACTTTTTTCTTTATAATTTATGTTTACTTATATTAAAACTATTTTCAGACTATAATTATTTTCCAACCATGATTCCATTTAAAATATAATGGAATAATTTCAATTCATCAATAATGATACATTAATAATTAACTCTCACAAAACCTTAATTACATTTCTGAAATAACAGGTTCTTGATTCTATTGTTTTATTTCCCACATCAGTTTACGTTATTATAAAACCATTGAAGAATAATATAATAAAATAAAATGATTTAATTTTCATGTTATCGTTATTCTTTTTGTCTTATATATGAACTATTACCTATTCCATCAAATTAATCCCTTTATCATGAACTGTTAATTTTAAAAATTTTAGGTATTTCAAAAACCTTATCTTTCAAGTTCAATTCCACCGTTAACCTATTCAATATCATATGTGATCATTAAATGTTACCCTAAATAATTAGTTTATTTATTATATAATTATTTTATAAAACCCAACTATATATTTTTTCCCATTCCTTTAATATAATTTAAAAAACATTGCTCATAATGGTCTTTTTCACTACATAAGTGAATGATGAGGGTTTTTTAGACACAAATATTTTGTGGTTAATATAAACAATTGAATAAATTAATTATTATAAAATTATTTTTCAGGTAATTTCATTTTTATGATTCTAAAAACTCAAAATATCCATCCTATCAATGAAAGTAATCGTAAACAAACATTATCATTCGAAGTGTAAAAAATAGTAACAATGAAAATTTATTTGAATGATTACAAATTAATAAACTATTAAACTAAATTTAATTTGGAATAATATTATTACAATACCTAGGTTGTTATTTAGATTATTGGACTATTGGAATATGTTCTTTCACAATATAATTACACCTCAATAGTTTTGGAGATTATAAACCAAATGACTGTAAAGAAGACTCATATGAACGATTATAATTTATTAATGATTAAAACATGATAATAAATTAATAAAAATGAAAAATAATATAGAAAAAAATACCATAGATATTTTTCAGAAAGTAAATAATTAATACAATTTAATAACTGGTAATATTAGAGGATATATGAGCTAATTTGGGACTAGAGGTAACGGTTTTCATTCCAAGTATCCATTATTTTGAAGTATTGTTCTTATATTTCTCAAGAAAAATCATATATATATCAAATGGAAGATCTTTAAATGAATACTGTACTATTGGATATTGTTATCTAATGAATTCAGGATCACCTTCCAACGATTATAGATTTATTTCTCACACACCATGTTGTTCGCAAGGGTTCCTTTCCCAATCTCTTATTTTGGAAGACATGTTCTAAATAAATATTCTTCTATCTATACCTAATTCTACCTTCCCCAAAATATTAATTTTGGCCTCTTTTATTCATTTTTTTAATTTTTTTCTGTGTATATTCACGTATTGTGTATTTTTTCTTCATTTCTTTCAGTAAAAGCCCATGAAGTTTATAAGGGAAACATTTCAAACAATTAAATCCCTATCCATGTTATTTCTAGTTTAACTACATTTTTATAAATAAATATTTATATTATATATTTTTTATTAATTATATTTTAAAATCCGATGTATATCTATTTTTAAAATGGGTTTCAAGAGTGATGCATTAATTTTTTTTATCAAAACATCAAAAAATTGGAAAACTTGTTTCAAAAATTAGCTTCCTTTTCCCCCTTAATTCTTATAATGTTTTTTTCAATGATTTTTTTACATTAGATGTTTTATTCATCAATTATTTTATATAAAATTAACTTTTCTTACCTATATGAAATTCCATAAAAAACAAGTGTGTTGTTTTAGTTCAAATATGTGTGGAAACTAAAAATTTGTTTTATGACAACCTATTGAATTTTTTACCTTCCTCTTGATTTTATTCCTCATTGTCAATAATATCTCATGTCTCGCTCATTATCTGTTTCATGTAACATATTTCCATGAATGATATATTTATCGCAAATTTTTACTGTGTCAAAATAATACTTAGATGTATTATTCATCTTCATATATATATACAATATGGTGTAAATGAAATATCTCAAGGTGAAATGATATTTCACTACCATTTTCTTTCATAAAAATAATAAATTTATAAAAATAAAAATTCCCAAAATGAATTTCCATTTTTATATTATTTATTTTTTCTTTTTATTAAAGGGTGTTCACCAAGATAGTTATACATTCATTTGACTAGAAAAATTATTGAATTTATTATATACAATTTATTCTATATGTAGAGAGTACCCATAAAGTTAATTATGTAAATGAAATTGTATTTACATATATATTTACTTTATTTTATTCCCATTTTTTCAGTGGATAATCATAATGTTACTTTGATGTAATTGTTATTGTATTACGATGAATGTGGTAAATATATGCGTCATTTATTGTGAAAATTGGTAGGCCTATTATAATATATCTCTAAAATTAATTAACCAAGTCTTATATATCATGGGATATTATTTATGGAGAAATGGATATGATCCAAGAACATTATTCAATGGGTGTGATAGATTTATATATGACACCAATCAATTGGGAAAATTTTTTATCTATTGGGATATTATATATGTTAAATGGGAAATGATCCTTGCACATTATGTTATTCTATCATGGTAGTGAGACATGGAGTATAAAATATATTGTGATTATTCCGTATTCTAATTGTTTTTCATGATTACAATGATCTTATTAAATCTTTTCAGTTATGATATATTTTCATGATTGATTCTATGTTATTATTATTGACTCAATGGACACTTCACCTAGTCATTTGGCTATGATTTGTGACCATGTTATCAAAAATAATTTTTATTACTTTTAATTCCAAAATATTATTACTTTAATCAGGAATTTTCTTCAATGATTAAGTATTTCAATTTTCTGTGATAAATTTTTATTGATTTTTTAACCCATAAAGATTTTTTTATCCAACACCTTTGTTATGTTTTCTAGTTCCCATCAGTAAATACATGTCTTATTTTTCATTGAAAATTAGTATTCTCAATTAGTCTAAGGGATAAATTTCAAAATAATATATTGAATTGAGAAAAATATCATGAAACATTTTATAATAGGTTTTTTGAGGTGGTAATAGTTTCTAAGGTCACCATGAGGTTCGAGTGAGAACTTCAGCAAATATAGGTTTTCTAGTCTTCTAATGTAGCCACCAGTGAGCCAATGGTTTGGGAAGTAGGCCAGTTGGGGATCTATATCATAATCTATATGGTGTGCCATTAGCTTTCTAGTTTACTCCAAGCCTGATTTTGTAATAGGGTAAAAGGGTATTTTCTCCCATTGTTACCCCTTAAACATACCCAGAAATTTTCCTCATTTTCATATCATCTACGCCCAAGATATCTATCAATACTTTTCTTCTTCTCAATGATTCTCATTCAATCCATGTCTGTTTAAGATTCTGTTTATTTTGATAACTATATTTTGGTATTTCTATGAGTATTTTATCTCCACTTACACATTTCTTCCATTATCTACCTCTATCTCCCTTTTTTTCTAATATACACTATTTTTAGGGCACTTATATAGTTTACTAATTTTAAATAATTATGGACTATATGATGAATGATATTGGATGAGAAGGATATTTATATCCTATATTATTTGTTCTAAATACTTAACCCATAGTCATGATTCCTTTTCCAAGTAGTCTGTTGTGTGGTCATGTCGACTGTGATGCACGTTGAACTAATTAAAATAAAATAAATGAATTGTTTCATCTATTTGTCTAATTCCACATTTTGAGTTATGTATACCTAAGTTAATGTAAATTCTAGGTGTAATAACTTGGTCAGGGATTTTAATATAATTTGGTTCGATTATTTGTGGCTTATTCCTAAGAATTAAATATGGGTTAATTTGAGTATATTTTTTTGATAAAATTATTTGAGATACTTGGATTAAAATTAATAATTTTGAAATATTTTTTCACAATCACTGATGATGTTTTATGGAAATTAATATCCTTCTGTTAGTTGCGTATGAATGAATTGAATAATATTTTAATATAGGTTAAATTTCATAGTAAATTAGTTTTCTTATTTAATAATTAAAGGTGAATTTTTTAAGTCCCTTTGTTGATGGGATTTTGGGAGAGTTGCTTTTTAATTCCTAAAATAATTTTTTGTCTGAAATCATGTTTTATGAAATGTATATTTTTTTGAAATAGTTAATTATATTTTTTAATTTGTAATGGGTATTGAAATTTGAAACTATGATTAAGGATCATGATTGATTTTGGTAAATTAAACTAATGAAAAATGATGTGTGATTTAATGTTATTCCTTATAAGGTTAATTAATGATTCCAATTAGATCACGAAATATTGTAATGTGGTTGAAAACAATAATGAGGGTTGAAAATACTAGGATAAGATCCAATATTACATAATTAGTATGATACTTGGGAATAATGGGATGAGTGTATGATTCCATATAATACATGATAAGTGCGAATACTGGGATGCATTTCTGGATTCCACAGAATTAAATATGACATGTGATGGCAAAGATGATTTTCTTGAATTCAAATAATACACAATTACTATGAATATCAGGATTTGCCCTCAAATTCCAAGGTAATTATATGGTAATCACAGTGTCTTTATCATTATGACTAATTATGGGGAATAAAAAGACAAGTGTTTGAATTCAATGGGAATGTAATGATGAGTGTATAGATTCTATGTGATGACTGATAAAAAGGGAATGGTGGTATGAGATATCTGATTTCATGGGAATGATCGTATGACCACATGGAGTCCATATGACACTCCATGATAGTAGGGAATGTAAGGATGAAATCCTTCGTTCCAAACAGTTAATATAGTTAGAACAATCCACACGACATTCTTAGAGACACCCAGACACCTTACAAAATATATAGGGTAGATCAGGATCATAGAACTAAATCTAGGAAATGGTTTATCCAACCTTAGGTGTCACTATGATCCTAGATCATTGGTATGTTTTATTGAAATTTATATAAATTGTTTTAGAAATTTTAAATTGTTTCTCTTGAGATCATATACATATTCAATTATTTTGGACCAGTTGTTTTGATGATTTCATAGTTTTTGTCTAATTGAGTTGTAATCACACACTTCTCTGGATACCATGGAACATGGGAACCTGATTAGAGATCATTATTTTTCAAATGATGTTGGTTTAGGGAAAAGACGCAGTATATATTGTTTTTCATAGCATTTAGGAGTGGGTTATGGGTGATGAGGCTGGGTGGGACTCGAAAATATGTTGGGATGCTTCCATGTTTATATTTATTTTATTATTTTATTATTTTTATACATGATATTCCAGTCGGGGATCCTTGAAATGATTTTCATACTCATTATTGTGACTTTCTTCCTATAATTTTATCTTAGAATAGTAAATTCTTGAGCAGGAGCAACCAAACTCTGCCCTTACAAATGTTGGGTAACTTTTTTAATAATAGAAACATGAGTAAATACACATCATTAAATACAAAAGAGGTTATTTTACCAGCCCAGGTTTGGGTGAAATAGAATTCCAGCAATACATTCATATATAATGGTAAAAAATGTAGTACACATTAAGAAAATTAACATCAGAAAAACACTTCTACATTATAAATTCATCATAAAACTTCGTCTAAATGTGTAAAAATAATTTATATACATGGGGTGAGCAATGAAATGTCTAGTAATGGGTTTTAAAACAAAATTATTATGAAATTATTCCCTTTTAAAAAAATTAATTAAAATACATGATTTGAATCAAGAAATTAACATTCCTCATAACATGTCATCGTCATATTATTTTATGATTCTGAAACAACTTTTAAGATATACATATGCCCAATATTTATATTAATGTGTAAAGGTTACAAATATATGTGGTACAAAATATGTGTGTACTTAATAAAAATTTATGTAATTATACTTTCAAGTTAGATTACAACTTTTCTTGATTATGTATGATATTCCATGGGTGCGGATACAATTTGAAACATGAAATAATATGTGTTCAGAAATTGAACAGATGGTGGTGCCATTTATCATTCCACAAAAATCCAAACCCTGATAAGACATATAAGTTTCAACATAATTATTAATCCTTTCAAATATATGATTTTCTATATATGTATATACTTAAATATAAAACATTTTTTCTAGTTTATTTGAGAATATAAAACTGATTAATACAGGTTCAAAAGAGAATGATAATTAACCATGGAGATTCCTCTAGTCGCATAATCACAGGGAATTTCACTTATTATATTCATAAGTTTGGAATTCCGGATGTAGAACATCATAACCATACCATCAAGGCCTTATTCCCAAAAAATAAATAACTATATTGTCAAGGCCTCGTGCCAAGAACATGTATGTCTAATGAGACCTACCGATGCATCGAGAGGCTATTTTGGGCCTCACCAGTCACATAATAAGTCCAATTCATGTGTGAATTCATAATGATAGAAAACATAATCATTATGTCAAGGCCTCAAGTCAAGTCTCTAGTTTGTATCATAATACATGTTGATACACCGAGCGGCTATAGCGGGCACACCCATCCCAAAATATGTCCAATACATTTCTTGTGTGTTTAATAAAAATATTCCTTTAAATTAAAGTGTCTTATACCACATTGATTTATTTTAATCGTAATCATATATGAAAATAAATTCGTAGATAAATTCATGAGGTACATGATCTTTAAGAAATCCAAATTGATTCATACAAAATTGAAAATTTTCTTAATCCATATAATATCATAAAAATATTAATTTCATACATGAAATAATAGTTTTTTGTAATTCATCAATAAAATTTATGACGAAATAAATGAACATTAAATAAAAAATGCATATATAGCTTTTGTTCTCTAAATAATTTTATACAATAATTAAACATGTTTCAAACATAAAATTATAAACAAACACATTTTTAATAAAAATAAATGAAACATGAAGAAATATTCCTATTTAATAAGTTCTAATGTTATCCTTAAAATTTAAAATGAAAATAAGAAATTATTCGGGATGTGAGATATGTCACATGAACATGATTATATGCAGATGAAACATCCATAATTTAATTATACCATGATGACATACAATGTGAATTTTTACAAATATGGAAATAAAATTATAAACATGTCAGTACAATTATATACGTTAAAAATAAACATTTCATGTAACACCCCAAGCTTCCACGGTACGCTTCCCTTTGAATTATGTGATAGCGTATGTTGTACGCAACACCGAGTTTTAACTCACCATAAGCAATCCAACTAGCTGTTATGAATAGTAATACCTACTTTTTGAAATTATATATATTTTATATTTCAAAATGGAATTCATATTTGGATTCGTAATATCGAATTTAACCTAAGGTGAAATTTTGGTACTTCTCGGATAACTTTAATATTTTGATGAATAGTGAAAATTACTAAATTTTAATTAAAAACAACTTTTTTAATCAAAATAATTAATAGTAATAAATTATGAATTTGAGTGGTTTTCAAGTATATTTAGAATATATTTCTACCATTTAATATAATTTTGGTCATTGGACATAAATTTACAATTAAACTGGACATAAACAAGTATCAATCTTTTGATAGTTATTATATATTAAAAACACGCTTTTTGATTTGACAGCGGGAATTAATTTTAAATTAATTTCTGTCACATCTGTGTTTTGAATTTGGAAAAATGGATTCCATATTTGGAATCGTGATTTTCAAACTGTGTAAATAGGTAACTTTTATTTTTAGACATTTTGAATAATTACTTCGGTAAATATTTTATTTACCATGGTTAAGGGTTAATCCGGTAAATAAGGGTTAAAACATAATATTATAATGATAGTAAATTACCTTAAAACGTTTCCTACCCTTATTGGTTGATACATGTTCGACCATAGTCATATTTGGGTCGATTTTGGGACCCCATGGAGCCACTTGTAGGTGATAGGGACACTTTATTTTAATTAAGTTAAAATGAATTCAAAAATGACACAAGCATATATCTTTTAGAAAAATCATTTTTACATAGGGTTATATATGTTGAATTTTCGACTATAAATATTCATTAGAAACATAAAAGTATTTCCTAAATAATGATAATTTATTTATAATTTTTTGACATTAAATAATTTAATTTATTTATGACACAATGATGATGCAATAATTACCATAATAGTGACAAATTAAAATAATTGATATTATAAATTCCAAAATAAATATAAGTTGAGACTTTTAATGAATTACACTAATTTTATAGGATAATATGACATATTAGGATTTAGTTAATTAACTTTGATCGAATTAATCATTCTGTTATGAGTTTCAAATAAATCAACTATTGAATAGTGTAAAAATTGACATAAAAGAGTTTTTTAAAACAAATATTATATTATTAATTGATATTAAATTCCTAAAAATATAAGGACCGGCCAAGAGACTTATATCATGATATTGGTGTCATTAATGGACCACTGGGGGTCTCTTGGATGTATATAGTAAGTTTATTAACTATATAATATAAAAATTCAAAGTGACATGGTAAATGTCAAAGTAATTAACTACGAGTTAAAACTAAAAGTTAAGGTTAATATAGTAACCCAAAACTGTCTAAATTCTATTGGTTGAATTGTTTTTGACCTATACCCACCTTAACCTTTGAATAATAAACTTTTGAGCCATTAGAAACCGAATATGAATTTATTATAAATTAATATTTCTAGCTTTTCCAAAGGTGCCCCTCACCCCTCTTATAAAAGGGAACTCCTCCTTCTCATTTCTTCACACCTTAAAAGCCTTTTGGTTCGGCCAAACTCTGCCCAATTACTCTCCAAAATTCCCTCGCTACAACATAGAGGCCTTATTTTGATCAGAAAGTCAACCTAAGGATCCCTTTTGATCAAATCAAATGGAAGAACCCGAAGAAGAGGTAATGATTTCACCACCCTTTTCCAAGTTCCTTTCTTCATCCACATCCTCTTCATTTGTTGTTACCATTAAAAACTAATAACTCCAGTATCATATATATACTGTGATGCTATTATAAATATGGTACAACCATATTAAGTATTCTATCCACCCTTGAATAACATGTCATCATACGTGCGTACGGACGACTTACCGTCTCCACGTCGTGGTGTAATTGTTATTCAATATATTATTATTTGGATGGTTATAATAATGATGTGTAACTCATGTAAATAATTAATATAACATGATAATGATTCTTTATATATGATATACTATCCAATTATATATTATTTTAATATCAAAAGAATGATATTGTCGCTCGTGCATACGTACGGACTACCGTCTCCACGAACGCGATGAGATTCATTCTCCATCGTATCCATTCAAGTATAATTATCATTTGATGATTTAAAAATAATTTTTAAGGACTTTATATCATTATGTATATGAATAATATAAAACCTATCCATTACAAACATGGCTTATGTAACCAAACATATAAAAGAAAACAAGTAAGTTAACCCCCTAAATGACGATAATACTAAGATATTATTGACAAAGAAATGTTAAAAGATCATATATGATATCATATTAATGTATATGATTCTTGTATAATTTAATAACAATTATTTCACCATTATACATGAGGTTAACCTACCCAAACCAAGGAAAATTACAAGGTAAGGGTTTATTTCACAATATTATCATTATCCGAGGTTGTTTATACGTAATAATCTACTGGGGTTTCTTTATCATCCACATCCATGTTTCTCCTAAATGTATTCAAAACATTTTTACCATTTACAAGAATATGGGTTAAAGTCATTTATACCCTTGTTTGACTTTTATTAGAGGTTTATAAAGGAATCATTCCGTCATTTTCTAAACAAGGTGCTTTTTAACCTTTTGACAGAATTAAGGTAAGAATGTTTTTTTAACTTATACAGCGGGTGTGGCTATTTTCCGCCGTTATAAAATCGTCGAAGCTTACCTTACAAGCTTATAAGAATACTTTCAAAGAAAATGTTTCATTTTATATTACTCTTAAATGATTTCGAAATAAAAAGAGATATTTCTCTAAAAAGAGTTTCGATTTCATCTGTGTCAGCATCCTTTGATGCATTTTAAGCTTATTTGGAGATGATTTATTATGAAACAAAACTTCCATTTTGTATTGAAGGTTTTGTGATATGTTAGACTATGGATATGTTATTTTCATGGTTTATGGATGAAGTATTTACATTTTTTATGCTAGTTTTAATATGATTGTTTATGTTATGTTTAAACCTTTTCATATGGGAGTGCATTGGACTTAATATGTGACAGGTGGAGCCCGCTATAGCTCCTAGATGCATCGGTAGGTCTCATGAGACAAACTTGTGTCTTGGCAGAAGGCCTTGACAAAATCTTATTTGTAGTCTTGGAATGAGGCATTGGCTATGTGGTTATGATAGTCTGGCATTATGCATTCCATCATTATGAAAGTGGTTATTGATATTGCATGTAATTATTCGATTAGTAGAATATCTATGTGAATAAGTTAATGTAATTATATCATTTTACTTTTTCCATACTAGGTTGAAGTTCAAGTTTAAAAGGCTTTTGTTTTAGTTAAACATTTCCTTAAATGTTTATTCTTATTTATGAAAGTTTCCGCTATATTGTTATCCTTATTGGGAATTTGAGCTCACCCCTTTTCTATGTTTTATTTTTCCCAGGAAGTGAAGAAGTAAGTTATGAATGACCTGCAAGGATGTTATGTGGGGATATGAGTGTGGAATAAGGAGACAATATGTTGTTGTAGTAGTTTTTCACTTTATGATGTAATGTAAAACTTAGGAATATATCTAGTGTTTCCAAGGCTACTAAACCAATCGGTCTTTCAAGATTTGATCTTTCTTGCGATCATGCCAGGGTTATGTAATAATACACTGACTCTAGGTAACTGGGGTAGGGGCGTTACATTTGGTATCAGAGGAGGTTTAGTACAAACCTTGGAAACTAGATTTAGATAAACTCTGATTAGAGCACGTAGACCTAAGATGAACTTTTAGGATTAGTAAAGAATAACTTCCTAGAATTTTGGTATTGTGGAGATTTTGTGAGTTTTCCGAGCAATACATCCCTGTCTGGATACGAGCAGGTAGAGGTGGCTTTGGCACAGATGTACCTAGGGGTAAAACCCGAAAACACCGTATTGAGCTAGACTCGAACGGGAACTGGTGCATGACAATGGGCCTTGCTGCACTCTTGGTTACGACAATCCCGGGGGATATGCTTAGGATAACTCTCATTTTCTTTACAAATCATTATGAAGGGATTATGAGTATATATTTCCTCAATGAAAACATTTTTTGATTATGGATTATATCCATAAATAGTTCAATTTATGTTCAGTGTTTTATAAGTATGGGATTATGTATTTTGATTCATAAACTGATCTAGTTTATGCCATTGTTTAGAAATGGCGCCTAGTGGAAGAAATGGAAACTGTATCAATGCACGCACTCCATGTAGGGATTTCCCTCCTGCTCAATATAATTATAGTGGTGCTGGTGATGCAAATGGTGCCGATCAGCTAATCACCATACTGGGACAACTCACTCAGGTTATGAATAATAACCTTACCCGTATGGAGCACCATGATCCGCAGTGTGGAGGATCAATGTTAGATCGATTCATGAGGCAACAACCACCAACGTTCAATGGGAGTACAAATCCCTTAGTAGCTGAGCAATGGATATTTTCCCTAGAGATAATATTTCAGGCTTTGGGGAGTATTGAAAAGGAAAAAGTTATCATGGCAGTTTACCGCGTCACTGGAGATGCTGATCAATGGTGTTCATTGATTCAAAATATGAAGGAAGTTGATGAAGTGTCAAATATGGAATGGAGGGAGTTCAAAGATTTGTTTTTAGAAAAATACTTTCCTCGTGACCATCGAGCAGATATTGAAACGCAATTTCTGAGTCTGAGACAGAAGGAGGATGAGAATGTCGCAAGGTATGAGGCTAACTTTACAAGGTTAGAAAGGTATGCAAGAGATTATATACATAACCCAAGAAGTAAGATTCATTGTTTCATTGATAGGTTAAACCCACTTCTCCGTCAAGCATTAGTATCACAATCCTTTTCATCGTACGAAGACATTGTCTCATGTGCTATCAAGACCGAAAAAGAATTCTATAAGTCTTATGACTTTAAAGCAAAGAAAGAGAAGAAGAGACCTGTTGATCAATCTGGGAATGGAAATAAGGGGAAGAAGGGAAACGTTGAATATCCATCATGTGGTAAATTTGGTAAGAAACACCCTGATACTTGCTTGAGGGGAACAAGAGTCTGTTACAAGTGTGGTGAAAAAGGCCACCAAGCTCGTGATTGCAAGGGGAAGAAGGAAGATACCAATGTTCAGTGCTACAATTACAAGGATATGGGGCATTATGCAAATGAATATCCTAACCGTCAGGAGAACTTACCTCAGAAAAGGCCAAGGGATCAAGGGAAAGCTTATGCTATCAGTACTACTGAGGTAGAAGTTCTGAAAGACGTGATGGCAGGTAATTTAATGGTTTCCTCAAGTTTATCAAATGAATTATTTGATTCTGGATCATCACATTGTTTCATATCTTCCCAGTTTGCTAAGAAAATTAGATATTTCCAATTTTATTTAACAACGGAGTTGTCAGTTAAAACTCATAAGGGAAGTATCATTGCAACAAAGTTTTGTGAATCAGTCCCCATTAGAGCACATAAATGTTCTTTATCTGCTGATCTCATCGTCATACCTATGATTGAGTTTGATATAATCCTCAGTATGGTCTGGCTTTTGGACTATGATGTGAAGATTTATTGTAAGAATAAAGAGGTTACGATTCTTGATGATGATGATAAAGAACACCTTATCATTAGAGCAAAATCATCACCACTTATTTCTTATCTAGATCCACCCCCAGTAACTCAACTAAATTCAATTATTGGGGAGGAAGAGAATGAAATGACTATGGGTGAGGAAAGGAATGTTCAAATAGAGTATGTACCCATTGTTAAAGAATATGTAGATGTGTTTCCGGACGATTTACCTAGACATCCTCCAGAACAAGAAGTTGAATTTTCCATTGATTTAATTATTTGATCAAGGCCTATATCGAAGACCCCTTATAGAATGGCCACTGTAGAATTAGTCTAACTAAAGAAACATCTAGATGAATTAAGTAATAAGGGATTTATTCACCCTAGTGTTTCTCTATGGGGAGCCCTTGTTCTTTTTGTTAAAAAGAAAGATGGATCTATGAGGTTATGTATCGACTGCAGGGAGATCGATGCTATAACAATAAAGAAAAAGTATCCCTTACCTTACATTGATGATTTATTTGACCAACTTCATGGAGCTCAATACTTTCCAAAGATTGACCTTCGATCTGGATACCATCAGTTGTGTGTGAAGAAAGAATACATTCTTAAGACAACATTTCAAACCAGGTACGAGCATTATGAGTTTACTATATTGACTTTTGGATTGACTAATGCACCCTCTGTATTCATGGATCTGATGAATAGAGTTTTCAAAGAGTATTTCGATGAATTTGTGGTGTTATTTATTGATGATATCTTGGTATACTCCATAATCTACAAAGATCATGAAAATCACTTTCGCATTATCCTGAAGACTCTGAGAAGACATGAATTATATGTAAAGTTTAGCAAGTGTGAATTCTAGTTTCATGAGATTTCTTTTCGTGGCCATATTGTCTTTAAAGATGGAATCTATATTGATCCTTCTAAGGCCAGGGAAATCCAGGAATGGCCAAAAACAACAAATATAACTGAGGTATGTAGTTTTATGGGTTTTGCAAGTTATTATCGACGTTTCGTCCAGAATTTTTCCCGATTGGCTAACCCATTAACGAAGCTCACACGTAAAGGGGTTATATTTTTCTGGAAAAAAGAGTGTGAAGAAAGTTTCGAAGAACTGAAGAGAAGAATAGTCAATGCTCCTATATTGACTTGACCATAGGGGAATGATGGGTTCGTTATTTATAGTGATGCATCGAAGAAAGGACTTGGTTGTGTCCTTATGCAGAATGATAGGGTTATTGCCTATGCATCACGACAGTTGAAAATTCATGAACAGAACTACCCT